>OY748301.1:16397946-17089227 GCA_963556515.1 Nudaria mundana
TCCCGAGGGATAGCATATCATTGTTATGCAGAAGGAAGAGAGTTGGTGACAGCACGGACCCCTGCGGTACCTCGGCATTCACTTGCAAAAAGCGAGAAGCCTGGCCATCGCAGAGGACCCGCATTCGGCGTTCGTTCAGAAAGCTGGCCATCCAGCTGCACAGTTGAGGAGGTAGACCATATGCCGGAAGCTTGGAAAGGGGCGAAGCATGCCAGACTCTATCGAAGGTGATGTCCAGGCTAATCGCCAAGGATTCGCCGTGCCTTTCCATAGCCTCACCCCAGACATGCGTTACGAATGCCAGAAGATCACCCGTTGATCGTATTGGCCTGAAGCCGTATTGCCGATCATTTATTAGCGAGTGATCTTCGATGTATCACATAAGCTGCTTGTTGATGATGAGCTCAAACACCTTACAGATGACTGAGGTGACAGCTATGGGTCGATAGTTGCATGGATCAGACCGATCCCCTTTCTTGGGGATCGGTTGTACGTTCGCCTCTTTCCAGACCTCCGGCACGATTCCTGTGGAGTAAGACGGGCGGTACAGACGAGTTAGTACAGGAGACAACTCAGCTGCGCATTTCTGTAGTTCCACCGCCGGAATGCCATCAGGGCCACTGGCTTTCCGCGTGTCGAGTGATCGCAGCACTGCCCGTACATCGCATTGCCTGAGTACATTGTCAGGCATAGTGTGGCCACAGTTGGCGATGGCGGGGGGCTGCAGGCCAGGGTCGTCGATCCGGGAATTAGCCGCAAAGAGGTCTGCATGCATATCCGCTTTCTCTTGGGCTTTGTGAGCCACTGTTCCATCTGGGTAACGCAGCGGTGGCAGCAAGGGCTGACAGAAGTTAGATTGCACGGCTTTGGCTAGTTGCCAGTATCCACGGCTGCCCGTGGGATGGGAAGTGAGCTCTTGACCAAACCGCGCGCTGTGCTGGGCATCCGCTCTCTTAAAGGCCCTCTTGCTGGATTTTGCATGTATTTCATATGATTGGATCATTTAAAAAAAATGGGAAATGGTCCACTGTACCCCGCGGATGGGTTACAAAGAATCAACACATGGGTAGCAATGAATCACATGGTTCACAATGGATTTTATCAGATTTATCAAAGGAAACACCTTCTCAGATCAACATTTATTTTACTTTAACAGAATTCAAACATTTGAACTTAAATCTACTCACATTAATCTTCTTTAATCAATGTTTATTAAAGAAATCATACCAAAATAATTGTATTTCTCCGTTTGATGTAGTTTTAGTACACTTGAAATCTAATCTAATTAATACAGTCTTTCTAACTTTTTGTCGTAGAATTAAACATAACAAAGTTTTTAAGATAAACAGATGAAAATTGAGAACGATTTTCTTTTAAAGGGTTATAATTTTTTTTTTAATTTGGAGAAATAATTTCCAATATTAACATTTCAATATTTATTTATTTGTAAGGGTTTTTACAGCGCTCCGAAATTAACAGTATTCTCCAAAACTCGTAAGTATTAACATAAAAATGAATGAGCACAGTTTTCTCAAATTTTTTCATTATTAATATAAAAAACCATTGTAATTATTGATGTATCACTGTTGTTAATAATTATTTATGGACTCTTAGACTGATAAAAAAACTAGATAAAATTTCAAATCACGTTGACGGGGTACAGTGAATCATTATCCACTGTAACCCAAGAGCAAATTAAGCACTGTACCCTAGCAACCATTATGGATAATAAATGCAAAAAAAACATGTGAAAACACTTATTCTAAAAACCACTAATGGCAAAAAGAAATAAAAGATAGAGTAATTACGTTAAGTAATTTATAACGTGTACAAAATATTTGTCACACTTTTTAAAAATACGATATTTTTTACTTTGTAACTTACTTTTTCGTCGCACCGCAGTAGCGCGTCCTTCTCCTGTGGCATTTAAGCGGGCACTGGATAGGCGCGGGGGCAATACAAAACTGCACACGGGTGCTAGTTTGTGTAAATGTGTGCGTTATATTGGCACAGGTAAAACGTTTGATCCACTGTAACCTTCAGTCCACTGTTACCCACTCTCCCTAACTGTCCAAATAATTATTGTTTGTGCTATTTACATTTTAATTTACTGTAACTCAACTCTTTTTTGTTTAAGACCATTCAAAAACCGGAATGTTGTATTGACTTAATCGAACTTTGGCTGTATACATTTTTGCCATCGCCTCAAGATGTACTGATTTTTTTTTACTTTTCCGCCCTAGGGCTGAAATGTATCACTTTCAACCCGCATATCAGGTAAGTAATGACCCACTTTCAGAGCATGAGAGATTAAAGTGTCATAACTGGTAGATAACGTAAACGTCAGACGTTTAAGACGTGGGACCAGTGTGTCGCTGTCTCCTACGTCGTATGTGGAGGACCAGTGTGTTTTAAGCATTATACTTGTACCTATCCTTTGAAAAAAGGTGTGTTTTTATATCGTGGTTATGTTTTTAGTTTTGACACAAATTCTAAAGTAAAGCAAGTAAAGTCGGCTTAAGTTCAGAAATTGCTGTAATTTCATTTACAAACTTTTGTAACTTATGTATAAAGTAAGTTGTTGTCGTTGTTCTTGTTTAAAGTAAGTAAGTAGATAAATTGGATGTTCTTTGTGATATTTATATTATTTGTCAAGACCCAGTCTGACATATTGTCAAAGATTTACTTATGTTCTGAAGTTTTTGAATGATTACATTTTTTGTAATTTTTACTTTTTAAATAAATACTTGATGACAAACTATCATGGCTGTCTTGGGAAATCTACTCGCTTTCAGACAAAACGTATAAACTTCCTAATACTAGTGGTCGCCCTATGGTCGAACAGAAGACCTCGCGAGCATTAAAAACATTATTTGAGCTGTGTCCCCCATGTTCCTCCCAATCCAAAAAAGTCACGATGAAAAAAATGTATTGAATCAAGGAACGCTTGTGCCAAGTTTCGTAAAGATCGGATATAAACTGTGACTTCTAGCGAGGAACACACATACCGACAGACAGACCGACGAAAGCAAAATTGACTAATCTCAAAATGTAGACGCTCGCGCCGAAACGGGACCAAATGGGACCAAATTGAAATGAGACCACTTGGGTATAAGCTTTTTTTTTTTTTTTTAATTCCGCGGCCCAAGGCCGCGGCCGCTGTAACGTCCGTTGCCGGGCGTCCCTGGTTACTAGCAGAGGGTATGTCCAGTGGCGCCCGGCGGACTTTGACCACCCCTGTGGTCTCTGCGGGTGTTTGGTCGGGACGAGAATCCCGCGTCATTGGGGTCGGGTTTTATCCCGCGTCAGTGAGTGAATCTGGTTGCGTGCTATGGGGCAAAGGCCCCGCAGCACGCA
Source organism: Nudaria mundana (assembly GCA_963556515.1). NCBI lineage: Eukaryota > Metazoa > Arthropoda > Insecta > Lepidoptera > Erebidae > Nudaria > Nudaria mundana. Next base: position 16,401,304 of record OY748301.1, read on the forward strand.
ACCCTTCTAGCCTGCTTCTGTAAGGACGGTGGGTGGCGATCCCGCCGTCCTCAGGCCCCGATCATGGAGGACGATAGTCTTGGGCGTAGACGCGTAGTCTGGGGCGGCCTGGCCGCCGACTACGGAACTCGGCGGGGAGGGTACGCTCCCTCTCCCTCCCGGCCGCCTCCTTCGCAAGCATGACTTGCTCGCAGAAGGACACGGCCGCGTTCCACCTACTCCCGCTGGATACCATGGCTTGAAGCATGGTCCCCAGCGAGAGGGTATCCACGCCCAGACCCACTACGAGGTCCCGGCGCTGACTCGCCCACGCTGAGCACTCCACCAACGTGTGGAGTGCGGTGTCGTCGTTGGAAACCTCGCAGTGTTGACACCGGGGTGTGACCTCACGATGCATGCGAAACAGATAGCTACCGAAACACCCATGCCCGGCAACGATCTGCGTCGCACGGTACATGAGGTCACCATGCTGCCTCTGCAGCCAATCGTCCATGATCGGTCTCACCGCTGCGATGATGGTGGAACCCCACTTGGGTTGCTCAAGTCGCACCATCCATGACTCCATGAGATCCTGGCGGAGTTAGGACCGCTCGTCCTCGATTTCTCGAGACGCAGGCCTGTGGTCCCGCTCCAGCGCCCTTGCGCCATTGGAACAATGACGCAAGGGCTCTCGCTTCCAGGTCCCATGGAGGGGTCCCGGCTAGAAGACATGCAGCCTCTCCGGAGATCGTGCGGTACCCCCGTACGGTTCTGACGGCCAAGGTTCTAAGTGGTCTGTTTAACAGAGTCACATTCCCCTTGACCGCCAACCTATCCGCCCATACTGGAGCCCCGTATAGGGCTATACTCCGCACGATCCCCAGGTACAGTCTCCTGCAGGAAGCGTTGGGTCCCTTTAGGTTGGGCATCAGTCGCGAAAGCGCGACCGATGCCTGCGTCACCTTGGGGACCAAACTTCGGAAATGTGGTCCGAAGTTCCATCGGCTATCAAGTACGATCCCTAGGTACTTCATCGAGGGCTTGATGCCGATGCTAACGCCTCCCACATTTATGCTGGAACCTTCTGGTGGACCGTTCCGAGGTCTGTGAAAACACAGAACCTCGGACTTGTGCAAGGCCACCTCCAGTCCCAGCTGCCGTATCCGACCCACCACTTGAGCAAATATAGCTATATTAGAATTATAGGTTTAGAATAATAAGTGTACTCTATAACATAGTATATAACAAAGTCGCTTTCGTTCCCTATGTAAGCTTATATCTTTAAAACTACGCCACGGATTTTGATGCGGTTTTCACCAATGGATAGAGTGGTTCTCGAGGAAGGTTTTGTTTTTAAAATTTGTCAAGCTGGTGAAGCCGCGGACGTCCGCTAGTAATCTATAAAATTATTGTGCACCGTATATTTGGTATAACTCGTAAAAATTACCACATTGGAATGTCTTGAGAATTAAGCGATCTTTATAGGGTTTGAATATTATCTGCGACCATCGTTTTTGGGACTTTGAATACTCTAAAAGAAAACGATAGCTCGGGTTTTCATTAGAAACTTAATTATTATGTATTTTCATTTGTTTACATACCAGTATGTTGTAACTTATAATATAATTACCCAAAACATTTCCTTTGTTTGTTAGACGATGGTAACAATATACCTAACAAGTCTTCAACGATATTAGATTATTGGGCATACTACGAGTTCTCAATGTTGTCCTTCTACATTTTTGCTGACGTTTTTCATTCCCGCTGCCTACAAAAACCTGTAAAGAAACAAAATACTAATAGATAGTGCATGGAATTCAACCTAGTTAAAACAATGGGGTAAGATGTTGAAAGAATCATTTTCTAATGGTTATTTATGTACTTACTTAATTTAGTATTTTTATAATATTACTTGACAAAATTTTAAAATTTCATATGTGCTCTTTGTGGAGCTCGTAGTCTAGTGGTAACCGACAGTGTTAACACATTGCAAAGGTTAAGCAACATCGACTCAGGCCGGTCTTAGGATGGGTGACCATTTCTTAAGACATTGAGACCCCTCTGTGCCTCGGAGAGCACGTGAAGCCGTCGGTCCCGGTTGTCATACTAACATCTATGGCAGTCGTTAGGGGTAGTTGGAGCCCTAATTCAAAAATCCTCAGTGTCTAACTATAGAACTTCGATATCGCCCATGGGTTGTGAAGGTCAGATGGCACTCGCTTCACGGAAAATATCGAAGTTCAACCGAATCGCAGTTAGACCGGAAAGCCGACCCCAACTGATTTGGGAAAAGGCTCGGTGAATGATGATGTGCTCTTTATGTGCCTAAACTGAATAAATGAAATTGATTCTTGATTCATTGTTTTATCATGGACTTACTCAGACCCACTACGAGGTCCCGGCGCTGACTCGCCCACGCTGAGCACTCCACCAACGTGTGGAGTGCGGTGTCGTCGTTGGAAACCTCGCAGTGTTGACACCGGGGTGTGACCTCACGATGCATGCGAAACAGATAGCTACCGAAGCATCCATGCCCGGCAACCATCTGCGTCGCACGGTACGTGAGGTCACCATGCTGCCTCTGCAGCCAATCGTCCATGATCGGTCTCACCGCCGCGATGAAGATGGCACCCCCCTTGGGTTGTTCAAGTCGCACCCTCCATGACCCCATGAGATCCTGGCGGAGTTGGGACCGCTGGTCCTCGATTTCTCGAGACGCAGGCCTGTGGTCCCGCTCCAGCGCCTCCTTGCGCCATTGGAACAATGACGCAAGGGCTCTCGCTTCCAGGTCCCATGGAGGGGTCCCGGCTAGGAGACATGCAGCCTCTCCGGAGATCGTGCGGTACCCCCGTACGGTTCTGACGGCCAAGGTTCTAAGTGGTCTGTTTAACAGAGTCACGTTCCCCTTGACCGCCAACCTATCCGCCCATACGGGAGCCCCGTATAGGGCCATACTCCGCACGATCCCCAGGTACAGTCTCCTGCAGGAGGCGTTGGGTCCCTTTAGGTTGGGCATCAGTCGCGAAAGCGCGACCGATGCCTGCGTCACCTTGGGGACCAAACTTCGGAAATGTGGTCCGAAGTTCCATCGGCTATCAAGTACGATCCCTAGGTACTTCATCGAGGGCTTGATGCCGATGCTAACGCCTCCCACATTTATGCTGGAACCTTCTGGTGGACCGTTCCGAGGTCTGTGAAAACACAGAACCTCGGACTTGTGCAAGGCCACCTCCAGTCCCAGCTGCCGTATCCGACCCACGACTCGAGCAACACCCGTCGTGACCTTGAGTGCTGCCTCCTGGTACGTTGCACCCCGCGCCGTGACGAGGGTATCCTCGGCGTAGCACGTTACGCCGACACCCCTAGGCAACGCACCCCGCAGCACCCAGTCGTAGCCGATGTTCCACAGAAGCGGCCCCAGGACCGACCCCTGCGGAACACCGCACGACACATCTCGCCGAGCTGGCCCGAGCCAGCTGGGGAAAGCTATGGCCCTCTCCGAGAGATAGGCCCCGACAATACGACGGAGGTAGAGAGGCGTTTCGTGATACACGAGCGCCTCCCTAACGCAGCTCCATGGCAAGGTGTTGAACGCGTTGGCGATGTCAAGAGACACCGCCACCACCACCTTGCCCTGCGAGACTGCTTCCTCCGTCAGGCTCTTCACGCGCATGATCGCGCTCACGGTGGAGCGTCCCCGACGGAAACCGAACTGGTTATCCGCCAGGTCTGGCCCCACACTCGTGAGATGCTCGACGAGGCGTTCCGCGATAATGCGCTCAAAGAGCTTACACACCTCGTCGAGCAACACGATCGGCCGGTATCCGGACGGTGAGTCCACCGGCCGCCCCGCCTTACGGATCAGGACCAGTTTCCCCGTCCTCCACACCTTGGGAAACTGGCCCCTTTCGAGGCATGCGCTAAAGAGCCCCATCAGTCGAGGCCCGAGTTCTTCGAGGGCCAGGACCCATGCACGGCCAGGAATGCCGTCGGGTCCGGGGGCAGTGATTTTCCGGCGTTTAAGCCGGAGTACTGCCGCACCTAGCTCCCCCACCCTGACTTCGGGTACGTCGTCTTCGCTGGTGCTATCCGCGTCGGGCAGAGACGGAGCCATGCGCGGAGGGACGTGCTCCTCCGCGCTTGGGTATAAGCTTACAATTTAAAAAAAAAAAAAAAAAATCAAAATCCGTTCGCCTAGTCAAGATTGAGGTTACAAACATAAAAAAAAGTAAAAAAAAAAACATACAGTCGAATTGAGAACCTCCTTTTTTGGAAGTCGGTTGAAAAACGACTTGTAATTTCAATACAATAACAAATAGTAGATAAATAAAATCGTTAAATTTCCGTTGCTAAAATTGTTTTAAAAATAACAAATCTCTTATGTATTTATTAATTAAGACGGAGCGCAGCGGACTCTTCCTCATACTTGGTCTCAATCGAAAAACTTGGCCACGATACCGGTCGCACTTTTAAACCTATCGACTTGAAATTTGGCATGCAGTAAGAACACATTAACGTGCTTTGTTGTATAGTTTTTGGTATATGTAGCTTATATAGTTTTTGAGTTATCAAACATTAAAGTAACATACCTTTTACAGTACTAAAATATTGGGGGTGTTGGATTTCGCGCGCCAAATCTAATAATTCAAAACTTAAAATTATTTAACTATAAAACTATTCATCCGATTGGTGTGATTTATTTATGCCGTAATGCAATTAACCTGTCTTTCACTCCGTCTTATTTATTTTGACGTTCCGGCGAATCGCCTAGTTTATTATTACATATTTTACAGCCAATAAATTTATCCTGTAAACCTACATAGGTTTGTGTAGGATAAACCGTTCTCTTCTCGTTAACTTTTTCACATAGGTAGTTAAATACTTAAATACTTACTACGTACAAATTAATATTGTGTAATAGTGAGTGTTGAATTTACAAATAAACAATTTAAAAGTACCCAACATTAGTTATAAGTACCTAGATATTATGTAGGTACTAGATATTATGTAGGTCTTGAATCGGATCATACAAACGAGAAAGATACGAATAAACCGCTGAAAATCTCGAAACATTAAAGTGGTTAGGTTTTGCTCGTCCGAAGTTCTGAGTGAAAAACAAAGAACAACTTTGGTGTATAATTAAAAGACTCGGCAAAAAATCTTAATTTTTTTTACTTAGTATTTGAAATACGGAATTTCATATCTACGGTAATCTACGGAAATAAAGTGTAATACCTTTTTCATCAATTCCATGAAATACAAAATAATCTGTGATTCAAAGCGACCACCCCTACATTCATTGTCGGCTCCTCAGCTGAGCAATCGGAAGTGTTTAACATAACATAAATATTCTTTATTGTACACTAAAGTTTAGAAAAATACATTAATAACATACTTATAACTACTAAACGTACAAGGGAAGCCTTATCGCTAATAGCGATCTCTTCCAGGCAACCTTAGGATGGAAAGGATCGTAAAACAAGATAAAAAACCTTAATATTATACAGGTAGTATACCTTATTATGAAGAAGAGCAATCATTTGCGAATGTGAGGCAAATGAACAGGTCACCGATGCACCAATTGCACTCGGAGCAACCATGAGCTATTCACCTTAGTATAACTTAAACAACAAGCGATAAATAATGGTCCTTCACCAGGCCAGTATTGCCAGTGGCGCCGGCGGACTTTGGCCACCTAAATGGCCCACAACGCGGTTGGCTCGAGTGTTATCGCCGCCGCGAAGGTGGCGGTTCCCCACTTTGGTTGCTCAAGTCACACCGTCTATGTCTCCATCAGATACTGGCGGAGTTGGGACCGCTGGGCCTCAATTTCTCGAGTCGCAAGCCTGTGGTCACGCTCCAGCGTCTCCTTAAGCCATTGAAACAATGACGCAAGGGCTCTCGCTTCCAGGTCACATGGAGGGGGCCCGGCTAAAGCATACAGCCTCTCCGGAGATCGTGCGATACCCCCTTCGGGGCCTCAGCTTGAAAGGGACTCAAACTTAGACCTTAGGCAGATATTTACCGCAACAACAGGTTCCCGTACCTTATTAATTTTATCAGTTTGACCAATTTAAATATAATACATAAGTTCTTCAACTTACTCCAAAATCTAATAACATATTGCCATTTACCAGAACATGACGTCAACAAATGTATCCGGCCAAATTATCACATAGTTTTCCGACTAATACGGGGTAAATAGAACTTTATCTGTTATATTAGACAGCGCGAGATACAAGTAATTTGTTATTGATACCGTACCATTGCAGCAAGTCGAATGAGTTGTTTAACTTTCAGTTGTTTATTAAGAAGTGAGTTTGGGTTATAATATATAAGTATTGTTAAGTAAATACACAAATAAAAGTGTAGAGATAGGAGTATGTTGGGCCAAGTGTCAGAATACCCAATTCTCAGGACCAGAATGTTGACTATTTTCTGTCCCAAACAAAAAGACGTATCACCATTCAACGTGGCAACGCGCAACGCAGCCACCATTCTGGGGCAATTGGCAATGACGCGGAGAAGTTAAGAACGATATTTTGCAAATAGTGTTAGTACATACCTAAATATGTATAATACTCGTAATACATTGTAATTTGTGTTACATAATCTATATTGATACTACTATAAATTTTTTTGGTTCCCCAATCTCTGGCATGCCATAGAGAACACTGATATGTATTTTTAAGACCTGTATTTTACCTATGATAAACTGATTGATTGATTGATTGTTGTAGACAAATTATTTGACTTATTTTATTATTGGAACGAAGTTCTCTAACGCGGCTTACGGGTAGTGTGATTTAGTAGAAAGCGTCACGTTACGTTTCGGGCTGTTTTCTATGTACAACTATTTGTTCTTTATTTGTTATATTTATAGTTGATAATTTTACAAAATTATAGTTTCTGTAATCACTGGCAGGGATAGTTTGAAGCTTTTGTAGAGCCTCGTTTGTTATTCGGTGGGTAGACTACATGCATGTGAGGTTGGCTTTAGACTCTTAAGAACTAGGTTGAATATTGAATGGAATCAGGCGTTACCTGGCGAAAGTCCATGATAAAACAATGAATCAAGAATCAATTTCATTTATTCAGTTTAGGCACATAAAGAGCACATCATCATTCACCGAGCCTTTTCCCAAATCAGTTGGGGTCGGCTTTCCGGTCTAACTGCGATTCGGTTGAACTTCGATATTTTCCGTGAAGCGAGTGCCATCTGACCTTCACAACCCATGGGCGATATCGAAGTTCTATAGTTAGACACTGAGGATTTTTGAATTAGGGCTCCAACTACCCCTAACGACTGCCATAGATGTTAGTATGACAACCGGGACCGACGGCTTCACGTGCTCTCCGAGGCACAGAGGGGTCTCAATGTCTTAAGAAATGGTCACCCATCCTAAGACCGGCCTGAGTCGATGTTGCTTAACCTTTGCAATGTGTTAACACTGTCGGTTACCACTAGACTACGAGCTCCACAAAGAGCACATATGAAATTTTAAAATTTTGTCAAGTAATATTATAAAAATACTAAATTAAGTAAGTACATAAATAACCATTAGAAAATGATTCTTTCAACATCTTACCCCATTGTTTTAACTAGGTTGAATTCCATGCACTATCTATTAGTATTTTGTTTCTTTACAGGTTTTTGTAGGCAGCGGGAATGAAAAACGTCAGCAAAAATGTAGAAGGACAACATTGAGAACTCGTAGTATGCCCAATAATCTAATATCGTTGAAGACTTGTTAGGTATATTGTTACCATCGTCTAACAAACAAAGGAAATGTTTTGGGTAATTATATTATAAGTTACAACATACTGGTATGTAAACAAATGAAAATACATAATAATTAAGTTTCTAATGAAAACCCGAGCTATCGTTTTCTTTTAGAGTATTCAAAGTCCCAAAAACGATGGTCGCAGATAATATTCAAACCCTATAAAGATCGCTTAATTCTCAAGACATTCCAATGTGGTAATTTTTACGAGTTATACCAAATATACGGTGCACAATAATTTTATAGATTACTAGCGGACGTCCGCGGCTTCACCAGCTTGACAAATTTTAAAAACAAAACCTTCCTCGAGAACCACTCTATCCATTGGTGAAAACCGCATCAAAATCCGTGGCGTAGTTTTAAAGATATAAGCTTACATAGGGAACGAAAGCGACTTTGTTATATACTATGTTATAGAGTACACTTATTATTCTAAACCTATAATTCTAATATAGCTATATTTGCTCAAGTGGTGGGTCGGATACGGCGGCTGGGACTGGAGGTGGCCTTGCACAAGTTCGAGTGTTTTCACAGACCTCGGAACGGTCCACCTGAAGGTTCCAGCATAAATGTGGGAGGCGTTAGCATTAAGCCATCGATTAAGTACCTAGGGACCGTACTTGATAGCCGATGGAACTTCGGACCACATTTCCGAAGTTTGGTCCCCAAGGTGACGCAGGCATCGGTCGCGCTTTCGCGACTGATGCCCAACCTAAAGGGACCCAACGCTTCCTGCAGGAGACTGTACCTGGGAATCGTGCGGAGTATAGCCCTATACGGGGCTCCCGTATGGGCGGATAGGTTGGCGGTCAAGGGGAATGTGACTCTGTTGAACAGACCACTTCGAACCTTGGCCGTCAAAACAATAAGGGGCTACCGCACGATCTCCGGAGAGGCTGCATGTCTTCTAGCCGGGACCCCTCCATGGGACCTGGAAGCGAGAGCCCTTGCGTCATTGTTCCAATGGCGCAAGGGCGCTGGAGCGGGACCACAGGCCTGCGTCTCGAGAAATCGAGGACGAGCGGTCCTAACTCCGCCAGGATCTCATGGAGTCATGGATGGTGCGACTTGAGCAACCCAAGTGGGGTTCCACCATCATCGCAGCGGTGAGACCGATCATGGACGATTGGCTGCAGAGGCAGCATGGTGACCTCATGTACCGTGCGACGCAGATCGTTGCCGGGCATGGGTGTTTCGGTAGCTATCTGTTTCGCATGCATCCTGAGGTCACACCCCGGTGTCAACACTGCGAGGTTTCCGACGACGACACCGCACTCCACACGTTGGTGGAGTGCTCAGCGTGAGCGAGTCAGCGCCGGAACCTCGTAGTGGGTCTGGGCGTGGATACCCTCTCGCTGGAGACCATGCTTCAAGCCATGGTCTCCAGCGGGAGTAGGTGGAACGCGGCCGTGTCCTTCTGCGAGCAAGTCATGCTCGCGAAGGAGGCGGCCGGGAGGGAGAGGGTGCGTACCCTCCCCGCCGAGTTCCGTAGTCGGCGGCGAGGGCGCCCCAGACTCCGCGACTACGCCTAAGACTATCGACCTCCATGATCGGGGCCTGAGGACGGCGGGATCGCCACCCGCCGTCCTTACAGAAACAGGCTAGAAGGGTTGCGTGCTGCGGGGCCTTTGCCCCATAGCACGCAACTAGATTCACTCACTGACGCGGGATAAAACCCTACCCCAACGACGCGGGATTCTCGTCCCGACCAAACACCCGCAGAGACCACAGAGGTGGTCAAAGTCCACCGGGCGCCACTGGACATACCCTCTGCTAGTAACCAGAGACGTCCGGCAACGGACGTTAGAGCGGCCGCGGTCTCGGGCCGCGGAATTAAAAAAATATATATATGTATATTGAATAAGCTCACTTGTACATTCAACAATTTTCTCTCAGGAATATTAATTAGAAAGTGATATGTAGTGTTTAGTGTGAAAGTGAATACCTCTGATAATGCCATATATTGGGGGAAACCGGTCAGGATTTTAAATAATAAAGAAAATTGTGAAATGTACAAGTGAGTTTAATCAAAATGTATTATTATAAGTTCCACCAAGTGCCGACAATCGAAAGCATAAATACTATAATTATTCTAAACTACATCCTACAATAGTCTGTTATGAAGTGAAGCTTAACTCGAAACAATAGATGAGTTAGATTCAGTATCATGTGATTAATGCGTTTTAGTACCGTGTTACAGTTCCCAAAGGTTAATAATGGCTTAATTACTTGTCTACATGACTAATATATTACTCTAACTAAGTGCTAACTCCAACTACGTAGAATAATTCGATTAATATTAAGATTATAGAATAAACTAGGAATTGCCCGCGGATTCGCGTGTGGGAAATAAGTATTTTTCTCGTTCCGCCCCCTTACCAGTTTCAGTCAGTGGCTTCTTGGTCAGTTGTCATGAGCAAAACCTAGAATAGAATAGAATAGAATAGAATATAACCTAATGATCATTCTCTTTGAATGGATTCATGTTTATTATTGTAAGTACCTATTTGAGGAAAGTGAGCAAACTTCATTTACTTAATAAGAAAAATATGTTTCAAGTTTGAAGAAAGTAAAAATAACTCTGCTTTTACACTAAAACCTTCGCGTGTAATGTTATTCATCAACGGTATTTCCTACTAAACCGTATTATAGTACATTAAGCTCGGTTGGGTAAGTTAGCGTTAGTAGGAAGGATCTCGTGCCAAAACTAACAAAATAAACTTTGACTTCGGTAAACTTCGGGTAAGTTCGGGAAACTTCGATGGTGTTTCTCATCTAACCAGCTTCTACCAACCGGATAGTATCCAGGGAGCATCTGCAAAAACTTGCTAAATGTCCCACGGGAAGTTACTGTATCAAGGACTGACTTTGGGCCGCTGAGGAAATGAATGTGGGTAGCTTGTTTAGTGAATTTTGTATAAACTTGAACTTTTTACACGTCTATAATCCTTGTGGGATAAATTTCTTTGAAGGTTACAGTCAGCAGCCAGTACGCGTGGGTTAGCATGGGAACACGCGAATCTCGCGCGGTGACGCCTAAAACAGCGTGGTGAATGACCTGTGTGTTCATTACCATACAAATTGTATAGGCCTGATCCAGTGCAGATGTCATAATGCGTGGTGTACGTCGTATGTGAAGGATGAGTTTGACCGTCCCTTAAAAGAGTACACGGCACTCACACAAATGTCAAGCTCCTCTTACGCCTCGCGACCTGTACGTGCGCGTAAAAGAAAATAATTGTGTGTAAATTTCCGAAGGGGAGACTATCTTTTACTGTTTGTCCGCACACTCATAGGTATCTCGAAAACGGCACATGCGATTTATGGGTTTTTATTGTATTTTGTCCTGCTTGATTAGAAACGGCAAGGGTATCTTTTTGTGACGAACGTGTATTGAAATTAGCCTTTAGAGACAGGAGTGTGAACGGCAGAAAAACTTAGCTTATTTTTTACCGTTTTCTTAATAATTGCAATAGTTTGTTGCGCCTTCACACGAAAAGTACTTACTTAATGGATTTTGATATTACTTTTCAATAATATTTCTGATACTTCAAAATAACACAATGGGCTATTTTTAAACCCAGTAATGTGTTCCCATGGGAATTGGGAACGATTAAACTTCGGCGCGGTTACAACCCCGAGCATCTAATGCTCACGAATCTCGGACTGCAAAGGTTCTGGTTGGTATTTAATGATATATAACACCTGTCCTGACTGTTGGAAATTTGGTTTGAATTACAGAGGGGTTATGAACTTTCTTTATTGCCCGGCAACGGCAACAGGCTTGCCTATTACGTGGGAACTAAAAATTACTGGTAAAGGTTGGTGTGTAATGCGCCTCTGCCTACCACTTCGGGGATATAGTCGTGATACTGTCTAATACTCACGTAGGTACTTGTACCTATGCTCTAAACTTCATACGTGCATGCTAAATACACATTCTACATTGGGATATAGACATATAGAAAGAGACAAAATCTCTACATAATGAATTATTGTTAAATAAATATTATGAATATTTAAAGTGTTTCATAAATAATATTGATACATTCCTTATTAAATTATTACAAAATGAAATACGAATTTCGACTGCGTTGTTAATTAATTTGCTGTAACAAGTCCAAGTGTACTTGACACATTATGAGGGTGGAAATCGTTGCATAATTAGATTACTCTATCGTCATTTCTGGTTCAAGTTATAATGGTTATGATTGACTGCGAAAAGTAAGTAATCATGAGATTAATTTTAAATTGAAACTTGAATGGGCATTTTGCAGCAATTCACTTGATCCCAGAGCGGATATTTTGGTCTTTGTGTTACTGTTTAGGTACTTGTAATTGTCGACCATGTTAGGCTAGGCGTGACGTCATCGACGCATTTGAAGCCTCTCGATATAAATCACATCGCTTTCAACAAATGCTCACCGGACAAAGCCTAGCTGGTACCCACGGTTCCACTTTAACCAATTTCAGCCTTTATAAAAGCGATGGCCACGTTACTTTTAACCGACTTAAAAAGAGAAAGAGATTTCCAATTCATCTGTTTTTTAGGGTACCGGAGTAAAAGTCTCGGAACCCTTATAGTTTCGTCATGTACTATCAGCAAAGTTAAAACCTGAGCAATTTTGAAACTTTTTCCCTTGCATGTGGTCATACCGACCCGACCCGCCCATTATTTATTTGACCAATGGGACGTACTGTTTTTTAAAACAAAAGTCCTTTTTTTTTAGCAAATCGTTACTCCAACAATTTCTTTTTACTCAGTTATACTATCGTTTTACGCTCTGACGGCGACACAAGTTTGCAATTGATTATTTATAATTATTTTTAAATCATGAGTTCGCGTAGAAATATCAACATTTTACAACGCTCCAACATAATCCACCTGCGCGATGAAGGAGCTAATATATCTCAAATAGCCGAGGAGCTGAATATGTCGGTGAGTAATAAAGCATTTTTCTTACCTTGTTAAATAATTGACGATTGACTTCATTTGTTTATATATTTTAATATAAAAAAATTAAAGGTCTCAAGCAGGACTCTAAATATGTCTTATTTTTATGTGACAGTATAGTTAATTGGATAACAGAAAGGCATTTAAATGATATTTTCGGTTTATTGTTTACTGTAAGTAAATCTCTTTCGTTGTTTCTAAAAATTCTCTTTTTTTCAGAGAAACACCGTGCGGTTGTGGATTAACCGTTTTGACAGCGAGGGTCACGTCGCAAATAAAGTAAGGGTGTCGCGACCACGTGTCTACACAGAAGAGCGGTTGCAGCGAATGGTGACGACATATGAGCAGGAGCCGTTTACACCAACGCGTCTGTTTGCGAACGAATATGACTGTAGTCCGCAAGCAGTTCGAATGGCATTACGTCGCGCAGGTATTAAACACCGGAAACCAGCCCGAAAGTTTTTACTTTCGGACAATCACAAAGCAGCAAGAGTCCGTTTTGCTCGCGAATACAGGGATTTCGATTTTTCATGCGCCATATTACAGGCAGCCGACGCACACTGCATACAATATATAACCGTAAGGTGGTTATGCTCCAACTGTGCTGATAGTACGGTTTGCAGTCCGTTCGTACATCCGTCCTCGGCTTTCGTCCCAAGCGGCTAGTGTTAGAAAGATGAAATTTTCCACATAGATGTGTATTTACTATTCCGACAAAGTGCTACAATAAAATTATTAAAAAAAAATTAAATACAATTGAAGTGGATGATTTTTTTTCACTCGCGTCAATCCCATCGTGTGGGGTATCATTAGATAGGATTTTTTAAAAACATCTAGAGGTTGCTAAGACAATCATTTTTTTTGATAAAACATATGCCCCCCCCCCCCCTTCTAAGATCTAAACGACTAGCTCGAAGAATCTGAAAAACATCATGATAGTTTCATCTGATTAACTTTGAAGGAAAACTATAACGGACCAGATAACTTTGTTAGTTTAGGAGCCTATAATGGGCCAATTTTGTTTTTTTTTATTGAAAGCTTCTGCAGCCCCCGTGGTCCTGTTTGAATTTGGTCCCATTCCGGTAATTGGAAGTCAGTTTTATGTCAATGTTTCAAGTCAAGTCAAGTCAAGTCAAGTGTTTTAGCATTATAAAGTAGTATAGCATTTCAATATGATAATGCCGCTAACATTGCAGTGACATGCAACGGAGGAAGTTTAAGACACACATGTTTTTTAAATATTTATATATAAATTGTCCTTCTGTATTCTTCAAAACCAATATTCCGTACATAGATAGATATCTCAACCAAGGCCATTACCATACAAGGTTCGCTATTGTGGCAATCTGCGTCGTCGTTCGTACAGTTTTAAGGTAACCTACCCTTATAAATAACTATCAAATAAAATGTAATATGCTTGCGGGCATGTCTTATCAATTTCACCGCATAGAATAGGGTGACCATTTTTGTTTGTCCTGTTTTGGATTAACTTTTGGTAGATACGACACTATTGGTTTTCTAGGCTGATAATTAATATTGAAGGATGCATAGAGAATATTATATATAGATAATTAATATAGGTATTTCTCGGACGGAGGTATTCGCACTAAGAAAATAGTGAATCATCATAATCCAATCAGATAACAGTATATTAATAAAATAATAATAAAAATAAATATTTTGAACACCCTCACACAACGTCATCTAGGCCAAACTAAGCTACGACAACTTATAAACATACTTATATTTCTAAATACATACATAATGTACAAAGAAAACACCAAAACTCCGAAACAAACGTTTGTGGAGCACACAAATATTTGATTTGACCCGGGAATTGAACACGAAACTCCGAAGTTGAAAGTCGTCGCACTACCGACCACGCCACCGAACAGTCTAATTAGATAACTGGGTTCACGATTTTAAGTAAGAGACAGTACCGACCCGTATTTTGTCAATTGTAGAAATCAATACCAGTTTGTCAAAACATAGGATCCATAATAATTCATAGTGAAAAAAAAACAAATTATAATCATTCATTACATTATAATAAAATTACTACTTCAAAAAAAGACAGACACATACAGAAAGACATGCCATTGAATACGCCGTGTCTTTCGAAATTGTTAGATAATTAAAATTAGTATAGTCCGAGACGCCCAGAACTTTAATTGGTTGTGCCAAAGCGGCTGGCACGTAAGATTTTGTTGCCTTTCATCAACATTTCATCGCTAGGCAACGGGTTTCAATTTTTTTCAAAATTGCAATATCGCTGCTACTTTTAAATAAATTAATTCGGCTATTTCGGACATAACCATACCAACCATATAAATGTGCCCGGTGACGGCAATAGGCTTGCCCCCTATTACGTGAGACTAAAAATAATGGCAAATTGTGGCTGTGTAATGCACCTCTGCCTACCCCTTCGGGATATAGGTGTGATATGTGTGTGTGTTAAAATTCTGCAGATAAATAAAGTGAACATTATGATAATTATAAGGGACAGTATTGAATTTGTGGACACAAGAGCGCCTCTACTAGACATTTAACGGCCTCCAATAAAATTGTCGCAATACGAGAACTAGCTGAATTGAGAATTCTTGGACATACTACTGTTTGGCCACAAAAGGCCCATAAACAGCCCAGAAATGGCGGAAAAGTCTATTAACTACCTCTCGCTGACAATTGTATTACAATGTTTAACGTTTAACACTCTCTTTACTTACAATTGTTTCGTACCTTCAAAATGTTACTACCCTTTCTAAGTCCTATACATTTTTTATGTTACTTACACGGCCCATATATATACTCATCTATATCTGCACTACATAAAGAGAAAAAATATTTAATTTTTTGTGTTTCTTTCCCTTTAAGAATGCTACATTATGCATGAGTAACGAAAGCTATGTTAATTACTAGAAAAAAATACAACTACATGTGTTCTCGATATAAGTAGGTGTTCGAAACGCCCAGGACTTTAATTGGATGTGCCAAAGCGGCTGGCACGTAAGATTTTGTTGCCTTTCATCAACATTTCATCGCTTGGCAACGAGTTTCAAATTTTTTCAAAATTACAATAGCAATATTGTTTGCTGCTTTTTATTAAATTCATTTGGCCATTTTGGACATAACTCATAATATGTGTGCCCGGTGACGGTAATAGGCTTGGCCCCAATTACATGGGACTAAAAATACTGGCAAATTGTGGTGAGATTTCGAAAAAAAACGACTTTGTTGTCACCTTCTGAATAAGGTCGAAAAATTGAAATAAATCTACGATAGAAGTAAATCCTGGACTTAGTATTGTTTTTATATTATTATTTATTATTAGTTATAAATACTTCATCGACAAACTTTAAATATCATTATGCTAATGATAACGACATCCGGTAAAAAAGTGAAGTGGAGTAGACACACAATGACTTTTATTTAATATTTATTATTTTATATCTCATTTTTTTCTTTTATTGACGGACTTCACCGAGTACTCAGTCGTTCTGCAGGGCTAGCATGGCGGTCGAAGACTTTGTTGATAACCAATGACAGCGCAGAAAATGTCGAAGCCGCTAACCTAACCAACACATATATTATTTTGATTTTTTTTTACCATATCATTGGTTTTCATCAGTACTCAAACAATACCCAAAATATTCATTACGTAATGCAACTCAATAGTTTCCTTATTCAGAAATATACAATAATATACTGTGTAATAAGTGTAATAATACAGAACAACGAGTAGTCATCTCCATTTGTTATCACTTTACTCTCATGTCCGTTGATTTAAACAGAAGCTTTTGTTGTGTGTCGACTATAGTTTAATATATTTTTAAATTGGCTTCGCTGTGAAAAGTGTAAAAAATTTAATAATTGATTACATAATTATGGCTCTTTTGAAGATGGATTTGAAACTGGGTATTCTGAAAATATTGTGCAGTAAGTTCAATTTTAATTATACATTTAATACTCACGGTTCCATTCTCCAATAGTACCTAACTTATTAGAGAATGGAGCCGTTTTAAATACGGTTATTTATGTAAAATTTAAAAATATCCAACGACGTTATTGTAGAACTACGACGGTATTACAATTAGTTTTGCCCCTAATTACGTGAGACCAATAAAGCGACTATCGACATCGTATTAAACGCCCCTTATTCGGGGATAACTACTTGAATTTATGTATCATCATTACCTTCTAAATTTCGCAAGTCACGGGTAGCGGGTAAAACATATCGTATGGTGAAGGTGAGCGCTGACTAGTCACAAGGTGGCCACCCTAAACCTACAACTGATCGCCAGTCTCACTCGCCTGCGATGTGTTCCCCACTTTATCACACTATAGACCCTGCGCCCGCACGAGTGCTTATTATTAGACATCTGGCACTATAAAGACCGAGCGTTTTGCCGTTTCCATGTACTTTGGGACTATTCTTCAGAGCTTCGTCTTTCTGTCATTAGGTGAACCTGAATTGGGTTCTAGATATTGTAGATGGACTCCTTATCAGAACAGTCATAAATAACAAGAGTATAAACTAACTTTTCTATTACAGGATTTTTTATTTTCCTGACGACATTCGAACAAGCAACAACATCATCTTGTGAAATCAAGAACTATGTCAATAATTGCAAGTATACAGTGCGGTGTAATGCAACAGCAGGAACTGTCAATAATCCAGGGTGTAACTCAGAACCCTATGTGACTTTCTTCATGACTCATTCTAACCACGTTTTTTTGTCAACTGCTAACTTTGCATCAACAAATTTTGACTCAAGAGTCCGGGAAATTTGGGGAGTAAGCAATGTTTGGAAAACAATTGACAGTCATGCTTTTAAATACTATTCGAAAAGTTTAAGACTTAACTTATCTAATAACAAAATATCATCGATTAACGCAGAAGCTTTCTTTTCCTTACCATACATGCAATTTCTAAACTTATCGAATAACGAGATTCAATCATTTAATGCCAAATCATTTATGATAACCGGGAGTCACACTAGTAATTTACAAGAATTAGACTTGTCCTATAATAAACTGCAGTATTTAGGGAGTGAACTAAACGAAGTTCCTAAATTGACGACTATATATCTGAATAATAATTGTTTATCCAGTTTTGATGATGATACATTTATGAATTTAAAAAGTTTAACTGATCTTTACTTGCAAAACAATGTTCTTACTAATTTGAATATGTCTTTAATTCATTTAAAGAACTTGAGAAAACTAGATATTTCTAATAACAAATTGATTCGTCTATCAGGTTCTGAAATGAATCGGCTTGTTGGATTGGTAGAATTTAATATATCTCACAACGAATTAACATTTGTTGAGTCGAATTGCTTCAATCAAGCTTTTGGATTAAACATTGTTGATTTTAGTTACAATGACATTAGTACAGTTATTGAGAATACTATGTTTATAAATAATAATAAATTAGAGTACCTTAATTTTTTTAATAATAAAATCGATAGTTTAGATGAAAACGTTTTTGCACATTGTCATTTAAACTACCTTAATTTAACAGGTAATAAAATTACTGGTGTTATAAAGAAAAGGTCATTTTCTAATTTGACAAATATAACTAGATTAGATCTATCACAGCAAAGGATAGCAGGTATCAAAGCAAATGCTTTTAATGATATGAATAATCTTTTTTACTTAAATTTAACAAGGAATAATATATCCCTAATAGAAATTTTAAGTTTTTCAAATGCTAACAATATCACCATCTTAGATATTTCATTTAACAATCTTGCCATAATAGATTTTATAAAAAATAGTCTACCCAATCTTACTGATTTATACCTCAATAATAACAAAATAACTGTTGTACCCAAGTTTATTTTCGAAAACCAAACTCAAATGAGAATATTGGATCTTTCCATGAATAATATATACATTATAGACGAATATTCATTGCCTTTGCGTAAACTGCAGTATCTTCACATATTGGGTAATAAATTAAATAGGACTGTACGACCAAATGTGTATAGTCCCGCCAAGTTCTTGAGATTTTTGGACTTAAGTAGTTTTAACATTAGTAAAATTGAGAGTTTAGCTTTCGTTGATTTACCCGTTTTAGCCAAACTCAATCTTTCAAATAACTATATTGAAAATATGGAAGAAGATAGTTTGAAAGGTGTTGACAATTTATTTAGTTTAGATATTTCTCATAATAAATTAACTGATTTACAGCTTAATATTAGTCAGTTAATAAATCTAAAAGCTTTGTATTTAAGTGACAATAAACTGACAAATTTATCAGCATTTCCATCAAGTGCTTGCAACATAACGTACCTAGATTTAAATAGCAACTTTATCAGAAATTTATCGCATATCAAAAATAGTGTTTTTCCTAATTTAACAGTTCTTTTTCTCGATAAAAATAAAATCAAACAATTCAATAACCCAAATACAAACTCTTTGATTTCATTAATCGACTTGAGTTTATCTTTTAATGAAATAAGTAATATTAATTTGAGTTATTTTAAAGACCTTTTGTCAGTGGATTTGAGTTATAACAACTTAACTTATATAAATAGAACATTTTTAGAGAAAAATGTATATTTACAAGCTTTGGATATAAGCAACAATCGAATTACTGAATTGCCACCTGGTACATTTCAATACATGAAAAATTTAAAGCTTTTGAATTTATCATCTAATTTATTAACCAAACTTCGTTATGGAAGTTTGAAAGGTCTTCATAAAACAGAGATATTAGACCTGTCAAGGAATAAGATGGCTCAATTGGATGTAGATATTTTTCACGAATGTGATGAACTCCGTACTTTGATTATAGATTATAATAGTTTAAAAACCTTTGACGTTGAAAGACTAATTCTCATTTCTCTCAGAAAATTGAGGACATTGAGTATCGGTGGTAATCCAATTTCTTGCCGAGAAATCGTACATAATATTAAGTCAGCTAATACTACTTTTTACGCTATTAGACAAGTTGAAGTTACATCGATTGACAAGATATATCATGAAGATAATGTTCATGGCATTCAGTGTGGTGATGAATCTCAAATTGTATTAAGTACTGCAAAACCACCTACATCACAGAATTCGAATGAATATATTGCGTTAAATACGACAGGTGTACCTAAAACATTAAGTACTGATACAAAGCAAGACAGTATGCCAACAATAACATCAATATCTTTGATGTTAGTATTATGCTCGCTATTAATAATAGTTCTTATAATTTGCGGGTTATTAGCGTATTTTAAATTGTACAAAAACCACATCTTTGTTGTAAATAGAAATAGTAATATACCACTGAGGAATTCAATAGATATGACAGGATCAGAATTTCAAAGTGATCTTTTAGGTTAAATGCTAATAAATCTAGTGAAGTGGTAGTTGGGGGAGGTATTGAAACGATCGTAGTAACAGTATGTGATTAATTTTATTATCCAATCGTATTTGTTTCAAAACAATATCCCCAGCTTGACACAAACAGGTTTAAATGGGCGTGAATCTAAATAAAGGACGAGTATAATATACACCTATACATTTTGTGGTATTTATAATTTCTCGCTTGCATCTAATTGGTGGGTTCAATTATAATCAAATATCACGATAAGCAAATATAATACTAGATCGTTAGAAATTAATACTGTAAATAGAAATCTGACTTTTAAGTACATATTTATAACTTCGCCTAATTATTTTAGTTTAAATTGATTTTGTTTTGTGATATTAAGTTGATAGTAATATACTTATGTAATAAATTGTTTTGACGTTGTATTTCAAACTTGTTTGTTTTCATACTTGATCCGATTGACATGCATGGGAGTTTTATTGACAAAATATACTTTTTCGACTATCTTGTGTTTTGCACGAAATGTGTAAATAAAATAAACGCTAAAAATTTACACAAAAATCGACTTCAAATTACCGAAATGGGTAGCAAATAATTTGGAAGTAGTAGCTTTAATTAAGATTTAAAATCGGTTCAACTAGTCTAGAGATACTACTACAAGAAGGTAATACAAGAAACATAGAAAAAAAAACATACAGTCGAATTGAGAACCTCCGCCTTTTTTGGAAGTTTACTTTACTTTAAACTTTACTTTGAAAGTAAAACCATCATAATTAAGTGGATTAAGTCACTCTCCTACGATGATACGAAAGCACTTCTTGGGACTACGACATAATGGACACACATCCACACAAACACACGTACATAACACACTCTCTCAAAAAAAATACACACCCACACATTTATAGCCAATACTTTGATTAAGTAAAATTTTTAAGTAGACAACTATTAAAAAAACGTGAATATAAAAGAAAACCAAATGTAATGTAAGGAGCCTCCTAAAACATGTGTTGTTTCTGGTATCAACCATGTAAAATGAAGAAAGTATTTGTATCAAAAGAAATAAGATCATCCTACTTCTGCTAATATTAAATACTAAAGTTAGGTTCAGATTACAGAATGGTTAGATTTTGTTTTTTATTGTAGGTATATTTAGTGCCCTAAATGATTGCAATCTTCTATTTATCTGTATTCGCGAAAACAATTTGTGGTACCTCCTATTGTCACACTCCAATTTTTAAATCTCTACATTGTAATCAAGGTAAAAGCATTTGAATACCTCTTTTGTTACGGATAACTGAAACCGGAAAACTCCTCATAATTAATGCTAATAATTTTCACTTTATCTACACATACTCTGATCACGTACTTACCTATTTATGGGGCAAGTTACAGTAACGGGCAGATATAGTGGTCTGTTACGCCCAGATTTCTCCCGTCACTTTGTTAGTACTGTCGTCTCTCTTTACTTTGAGTATGTTTGCCAAACAAAATGCTGTGTCAAAAATATCTCAAACTAAAATAACACAGTTACAACAACAGAAGCTCAGCATTACTAAGTATAAACTAATAGAATATTTATTTATTTAAGGTTTACAAAACAGAACTTAGTACATTAAAGGTTATAAATTATATGTCTAGGTTTAGATCTAAACTAAGTTCCTGAATATGCAAACACAACATTGTCTAATAAAAAACATAAGTTGACAAACATTGAGGCAGAACTTCAACAATCAAAAGCCATTTTTTGTTTTTTTAATCCGCGGCTGAACCTACGTCTTTTGCCGGGCGTCTCTGGTACGCACGTAGAAGGTAGTTCCAGTGGCACCCGGTAGACTTTGACCACCTGTGTGGCCTTCAATTAATTCGGCCATTTTGGACATAACCCATTATAAATGTGCCCGGTGACGGCAATAGGCTTGCCCCCTATAACGTGGGACTAAAAATGCTGGCAAATTGTGGCTGTGTAATGCACCTCTGCGTACCCCTTCGGGGATATAGGCGTGATATGTGTGTGTGTGATGTTGAGACGCACGTCAAGTATAAAGCTCTTGCAATGAGAAAATAACCAGTGATGTGCGAGAAAAAATGTTTCTGAAATACATAGCGGATCATGATCGATTCACAGTGAGTAAGTAATATTGGTCTGAATATGATATCGAACCAACAAGGATGCTTACTTCCGTTCTAGATATTTTAGTGATGATAGGTCTATTAAAATATCGAAAAGCATCAAATGCAGGATTTCTGACTATAAAATTGAGTGCCGATGAGCTATAATAATAGTTTGAAAGGAGTACTCTTATGCCAAAAATTTGTGGTAAATGTGAACCGGAAAAAATTGACTTCGCTAGATGTAAAAATCGGTTTCAGTCGTTAGCTCAGTGGATTAGAGCATTCTACCCAAAAAACTAACAAAACCGGCCAAGTGCGAGCCGGACTCGCACAAAAAGGGTTCCGTACCAAAACGGCAAAAAAATCACGTTTCTTATGGGTATCCCCCCCCCCTTTTTTTTTAATCGCGCCGGCCGCTCCTACGTCTCTGGTACGCACGCAGAAGGTATTACGCAGTGGCACCCGGCAGACTTTGACCTCCTGTGTGGCCTCTTCGGGGTATTGGTCGGGATGTCATGGGAACCCTCTTAAATATTTATTACATTCTGTATTATATTGTGTAAAAAAACTATAAAGTATTGAAAATCCAACCGTTATTGAGTTATAACCGAAGTAAAATGTTGTAACTAAACCGAATTAAGTTCAGATACTTGAAAAAGTTCAAGATATAAATGTATCAATATTCATAATAAGCTATGCTCTCAAAGCTTACAGCAATACCTACTTAATTTACCGGAAAAGCATCAGATACCTTGATATCAATATCATCATCTCACGTGAATCAACGCAAATAAACTTCATACTTTATGTGGTGGGATCCGAAATCGGGCAAGTTGCCAGATCTAATGCGGCCGTATCTCGTAAAGTTTAAGGTCAACCCCGAATTTATTGTGTATCAACGGTTCATTGATTGTGAGGATATTGCCTGGGTAACCAATTGATTGCAAACAAGAATAACGAATGATATGCAAATACTTTGGCATGTGTCTCTTTGTGATTTATTACGTGTTTATGGTTGAGGAATTTTGAGGAGGGGCTCGAGGTCTAGTGGTAACCAAGTAGGTTTACACATTCCAAAGGTAAAGCAACATCTAACCAGGCCAGTCTTAGGATGGGAGATATTTATCTTAAGACTTTGAGACCCCATCCGTTCCTCGTAGAGCACGTTAAGCCGTCGATCTCGGTTGTCATATGAACATCAATAACAGTCGTTACGGCTATTTAGAGTACTAAAACCGACTGGTCTAACTACAGAACTTCGATATCGCTTATGCGTTGTGCAGGTAAGATAACAGTCGCTCCACGGAAACTGAGTTAGGAAAAGGCTCGGTGGATGGTGATGGTTGGAGAATTTTGAAGCATACGTAGTTTGATAGCTGAACCGTCTTGCTTCAACGATGTGAGTTCGGTTTTCTTTTCAACAGATGGACTAGACGGACTAGACTCTGGTAAAATGGTCAAAGTAACTGGCAATAGACCCGGCCTACGTACCTTGAATAGTGACTGACCAAATGTGGGCATCCCACCAAGATCTTAGGGTCCCAAGCCAACCTCGCCTGCAAGAGTCTACCTGCCGGCAAGACGAGGCTACCTATATATTACCTACGTCGGATCAACAAAGTTACTGGCGATAAGTGTGCGGTATGCCTCTGGCAACCTTCGAGGAAACGAGCCGTGATTTCATGTATGTGTATTAAAATATAGTCAGCTAACAAATTTAACCACACAATAATAGAATGAACTGAAGGGGCTCGTGGTCTAGTGGTAACCAACAATATTAACACATTGCAAAGGTTAAGCAACATCTAGTCAGGCTGATCTTAGGATGGGTGACCATTTCTTAAGATACTGAGACCCACCCGTACCTCGGAGAGCACGTTAAGCCGTCGGTCCCGGTTGTCATATGAACATCTATGGCAGTCGTTAAGGGTAGTTGGAGCCCTTAATCAAAAATCCGACCGGTCTAACTACAGAACTTCTATATCGCCCATGGGTTGTGGAGGTCAGATGGCAGTCGCTTCACGGAAAATATCGAAGTTCAGCCGAATCGCAGTTAGACTGGAAAACCAACCCCAACTGAGTCGGCGAATGATGATGATGAATAATAGAATGAACTGAAAAGCGGAGTGCTACATACGATGTGGTATTTTGCATATAAACAAAGAAAATACATCGACAATGTTTCATGTTTATTGCCGTTCTGTGACAAACAGTGACACACGCGTTGACATGTCGTGAGAAAAAAAAAAAAATATATCAAAATATATTATACTTATGTGGGTATGTATTTCACTTATTTTTTTTAGGAAGATGTCGGAACAGGCGCTTTAAGGGTAAACTAGTCTTTCTTCATAAAAAACACGTCAAAAATTCACAGAAACCGACACCTAATTTTATTATTGGAATGAGACCAAATTTAAATATATATATATATATATATCGGTTCACTTGTAGAAAGAGGTAACAAACACCAAAAAAATTTAGTTGAATTTAAAACGTCGTTGTTTTTGAAGTCGGTTAATAAGGCTGTTACTTTATTAAACAACTTTGGTCCCATCTAAAACAAATCACACATGTTTAAACGAGCACAGTCAAACAAAAGTACAAGAAAAGTTCAAACCGATCAAATTGATACTCGTGTCAAGTTAACGGCACCAACTTTATATTTAACTTGTTCTAAATCAACAGGAAGAGAGCTCCACAAATGGTTTTTCCAACTCTCAATGTACAAATTAAGAGGGGACCTTCGAATTGCGTTAAGTTTTCCTCAAACTTGCTCATTGTCCTTTCTTCCTGAACCCAAATAATTGTTTTTTCAACATCGTTAGCAGAAGTCATTGAGGTGTATATTTATCTTATTTTTAGCCCCTGCCGAAAGCTATCTGTACTAATATTGAACTTTAAATTGTCAGTCTAAAGTTTTAAACCGTAAATCGTCGGTAGTCACTTAATAAACTGAAAATAAAAGTGAAAATTAAAAATACTCTTTGTTATACGTAAACAACTGATGATTGTGTCACGCACATGCCATGAAAATAGTGTACAATAGGCAGCCTTATCACTAAAGATTAGTCTCTTCCAAGCAACCTCAAGATAGGGAGATAGACAGAGAGAGAGAGAATAAAGAAGCAAGATAAATGAAAATTGTAAGTATTAATTAGTATAATAATAATACATAAAAATATAAATAATAATAAAAAATATAAATACATAATAATACCCTTAATGGTCGGCAGAGGCATCTTATACGGCAAATTTTTGTCAAAGGCTTTTTGTATGATAGGCAGTTGAACACAAAAAATTGTAGGTACGTAATGACTTTTCTTGTATCTACTAAATAATTTTAAAATACCAACATATAATTTGAAAACATCAGATGAAAAATATTAGATTCGTTTAATCAAAACGAATGAACCTGTCATAGCGATTAATTAGCGCTGACCTTTTTTTTTATTACGTGCGTAAAACCCTCGCGCACCCTACACCCAGTGGAAGGGTTGTGGTTTTTATTGAAGACTAGTTGATGCTAGCAGCTCTGCCCGTGTGGAATAGCTTTTATGGTGATAACTTTTTTTTACGATTTTGATAAAACAAGGCTATTATACTGCCTCGAGTTACATGTCACTTATATGTGAAAACTGCAAGAAATTCTTCGACTTCGGAAAATAGCGTGTATATACAAAAAAGATTGACAGTCATGGACACAGATATACAGGTAATGTTTACTTTGTCATATGTGACCTTTTGTTAAACCGCTCAGAATGCCGAGTTTGGGGGCTTTCACATTGCACAATAACGACAGACGATACCGTGACGATATCGTAAGTAGCAGCAGTAACTTTAAAGTTAGAATGTAAATTAAAGTGACGATATCGTCACGATATCGTGCAATGTGAAAACGCCTATTCTTTTAAGATCCGTGATCCGTGATCCGTGGTATGGAACAACGGTTATGGCTGCTGGAATCTAAGTATGGTAGGTGGCTATGGTATTTCAATAGTACCCGGTAACGGCAATAGGCTCATATTACGTGGGACCTACAAAATGACTAGCAATGTACCCTACCCTATCCCTACACGAATATAGGCGTGATGTATGTTTGTTTGTTTAACCAACCGAATACTTCTTAGATCAAGTGTTGGACTACAGACAAGCACAGCAAGCCACGTTAGTTTTAACATAGCGCATTTCGCCCCATATCATCTGTTTCGAATTAGTTATTTATGAAGTGCCAAACTTAATAAATTTTGTTCTTACAAGTACCCAGAAATTCGACTGAACTCTTTATAACTCGGATCCCTTCGTGAAACTTTCAGACGGACAGTTTTTCTATCTGATCTCACATTTATGCGCCGATGCGCAAACGATTTTAACGTAGTTTGTTGTTCTATTTTTCGACTGTTTGTTTATCTTTCAGCATCTATAGGTATATTGTGGTGAAGTGACTAACATACCAAGATGTAACGGGTACTTCCCTTCTCTGATATAAGAGTCTCTCATTCTAAAGTTAATGTTCGTATTTTAAAATTAGTAATATCTTAATTAGTGGCCTATAATTATGTTATGTACAAAGATATCGTATTGTTTGTCTGTATTGATTTATTTCATAGACGAAAATATAATATCCCAGTTTACTTCTTGCTAAAGTACACACACACACATATCACGCCTATATCCCCGCAGGGGTAGTCGAGGTGCATTACACACCCACAATTTGCCTTTTGCCGTCACCGGGCACTTTACAAAGTGGTTTATGTCCAAAATGGCCGAATTAATTTAATAAAATAAGCAGCTACATTTTAATTTTGAAAAATAAATTACAAACCCGTTGCCTTGCGATGAAAATGTTGATGAAAGGCAACAAAATCTTACGTGCTCTGTGGCACAGCTAATTAAAATCCTGGGCGTCTTGGACTCATTGCTAATGTATTACCTACAACAAATTACACTTATATTGGTTTCAAAGATATAAATAGATAGAATATTCAATATTAATTATAAAGTACCTTGAAAGCAATTCATGAAAAGTAATTCGAGCGTTATAGATTAGGTACGCCTGACTGATTATGCTTTTGCTACACTAAGAGAACTTTATGTATAAACCAAATCACGCTGAGAACACAATCGCTTTGACGGAAACCGAAAACTTTGAACAATTTAAATTTTGCGAGTTCTAAAAACGTGATGAAAATGATCTAAGGTTTCTTTAGGCACGCTTGTGGCAAATTAAAAGGTTACCTAACTAAGAAAATATTAGGTCGGAATTTGCATAGTAGGTAGATACTTAACACGATCAAAAAATCAAGGATTTGAATAGCAGTCATCGTATAAAAATCTACGTCATATAAATTATTTACTACTAGCTGTTGCTCGCAGCTTCGCCTGCATGTTATAGCTTTTTTGAGCACCAGTTACTGATTTATTTTGTATAGCTGTTGAGCAATATTGTATCTTAAGATAAAATATTATTGAGCGAAGTGAGCGAAGCTCAATCTTAGACGACTCATGTATTTCGTTTGTCCGCATACTCCTCCTAAACGCCTGAACCGATCTCCTTCAAACTTACCACAGCGATAACGTGTGGCAACAAAAAAAAATCTCATAAATCGTTGTCGTTCGAAAATTTAACACTTCGCTCAGTTTTTTGCAACAGCAGCATGCATTGCATACCTAGTAGTATCTTAGCCGTGTGCAGTTAGCCCTTAGTGAACGCCCAAGACCATCGACTTCCATGATCGGGGCCTGAGGACGGCGGGATCGCTACCCGCCGTCCTTACAGAAGCAGGCTAGAAGGGTTGCGTGCTGCGGGGCCTTTGCCCCATAGCACGCAACCAGATTCACTCACTGACGCCGGATAAAACCCTACCCCAACGACGCAGGATTCTCATCCCGACCAAACCCCCGCAGAGACCACAGAGGTGGGCGCCACTGGAAATACCTGTTTGTAACCAGAGACGCCCGACAAGGGACGTTAGTGGCCGGAATAAAAAAAAAACAAAAAAATACCCTTACTGAACTCCACTGCGGGTGACGTAACCTACGACAAACTTATTATTTGCGGTTGGTACAGTAATCGGGTCTAGGGATCGAACCGCAAAATTAAGTTTGTTTTTATTGTATATACTTTTCCGGGATAAAAAGTACCCACCGTGGTGCCCAGGATATTAAAGAATAATAAACCAAGTTTCATCTTAATCGAACCGGTAGTTTTTGCGTGATGCCTGAACAACCAGACAGACAGACAAAATTTTTTTAATCACATTTTTGGGTTCGGTGTCGGTCTATAGTAACAGCCCCTGCCATTTATTTTTTTGATATTTTCAATGTACAAAATTTTCACTTCTACAGATTTATTAAAAGTATAGATTACGATGACGTTTCAAACAGGTTGCACCGGCCATGATCAGGCCTGTGACTAGCCAGAGACCGGTGCAACCAATTGAAACTGATGTACAAGTTGTACACACTGCAACCAGTAGATGGATTTGGTTGTAACATCAATCGGTAGCTTGAAAATAAACTTAGAATTACATACACATCAGGCTATACAGGGTATACTTATAGATTTTTGTTGGAAATGAGAAACGGGAGCGTGACCAATGAGATTGAATGTTGTTAGTATTCATCATCCACCGCTGAACTTCGATATTTTCCGTGAAGTGACTGTCATCTGACTTCCCCAACCCATGGGCGATATCGGATTTTTGATATAGGGCTCCAGATAACCCCTAACGACTGCCATAGATGTTTGTATGACAACCGGGAGGGGTCTCAATGTCTTATAAAAACCGTCACCCATCCTAAAACCGGCCTGAATCGATATTCCCCAACTTTGCAATGTGTTAACATTATTAGTTACCACTAGACTACAAGCCCCTCGAGTGTTGTTAGTATTAGGATATGAATTATAATATGCCTTATATATAAATTTCAGATGTCTGGTCGTTTAACAAATTGCATTTTCTTCACTATTTCTGAAAAATTCACTCTATTACCATTCCAACAGAGTTACTGCCGAAAAGTGGACATAATAAACATCTCTATTAAAATGTTGATTTTTGGAAAACCTAGCACATTCATCAAGCACTATTACCACGTTGTACGGGAATGCTTATTCTTTGTGCCAAATAGTAACCAGCCTTCTGGTCTTGAGAAAAGTGTCGATCATGAGTTTAGATAAATCTGGTAAAATAGAATATTAAAGAAGGAAGTTATAAATATGGAACAAGGCATTACCGTATAAATAGCCGTTTTCAATGATTAACGAAGGTTGGAGGATCAGCATTTTGAGCCTCGCCTCGCTATCTCACACATTAGAGAAGAATATATATTTTTATTATCCCTAACTTACACACGTAGCACATATTACACACATGATTATAGATATTTTCAATATTTTGCCCGACTTTATCTCGAACTACTTAGTTGTTGCTGCTCCGCCTGCGGGAAATAGTTTTAGAGTTCTGAATTCCCACGGGAAAATCCCAAAATCAGTTCAGTAGTTAATGCAAACAAGCCTATTTAATCGTCATCCACTGAGCCTTTTCCCAATGCAGTTGGGGTCGGCTTTCAAGTCTAACTGCGATTCGGCTGAACTCCATATTTTGCATGGAGCGACTGCCATCTGACATCTGATATTCCACAACCCATGGGCGATATCGAAGGGCCAATATACCGGGACCAACGGCTTAGCGTGCTATCCGAGGCACGGAGGAGTCTCAATGTCTTAAGAAATGGTCACCTATCCTAAGACTGGCTTGACTAGTTGCTTAACCTTTGCAATGTGTTAACATTTTCGGTTACCTCTAACCCATGAGCCCCTATAATAACAAACAAGAATATTTAATACATACAAATAATCAAATCTATAGGTAGGTACTAATAATATAAAGAGGAACTTTATGAGATTTGTTGAGAAGGTATACATCTATACGAACTGGTTGTGAAGGTACTGCGTTTCGTATAACGTTACAGTTTTATCGTGAATCCACTCCGAACGCAAATACTTTTTGCTTACCTTAAGCCGGGAGCTAAGAGCAAGAAAACTACATTCACTTATACGCGCTTAAAACATAACCCTCGTTACAGCAGGGAAAACATAGAATGGTATACGTTACACACCTTTAATCAACATTTCATCGCAAGGCAAAGGGTTTCAATTTTTATTTTCAAAATTTAAATATAGGTGCTACTTATTATTAAATTCATTCGGCCATTTTGGTCATAACCCATTATATGTGTGCCCGGTGAAGCCATAGGCTTGCCGCCTATTACGTGGGACTAAAAATACTGGCAAATTGTGGGTGTGTAATGCACCTCTGCCTACCCCTGCGGGGATATAGAAGTGATATGTGCCTGTGTGTGTGAGATACACTACCCGGACTGCTGAGATTCTATTTATATTAATATCAATCCTGGTTGTCGGAATTTAATAGATTCAAATTACAAATGGTTGATTGTAATAGTTACCGAAACTGGCAATAATGGTTGTTACCTATTTCGTGTGGCTATGAGTAAAATGTGTGTATCTTTGCCTATCACCTCCGGGATGACTACAGACATGGTTAAATAAATAAATGGGATATATAAAATATGTTACTGTAGGTAACTGTTATAGTTTTTTTACCTATGTACGTCTTTTTCTGTTCCCCACCCTTTCCCTATTACTAGCCACCATTTGTTCAATTATTATAAAAAAGAACAGATAAAACCAAAAGATATAAAGTTATCTGTTATACAGAATTGCACAGTGGGTGGGGCCACACAGTAAATAAACGGAACAGAACAACCGGCTTCCTAAGAACGTGCAAAATTGCACACAAACAACAATGCTGTGCCAGAATTTGCTCCTCGCGTTGCTGCAGTTTATTCGCGATGCTAGTACTTCACTCGCCGGCAGGCCGAGCGGCAAGACGAGCAGCATGTCTAGTAACTGGCCATTTCCTTCGCTATTTCCCTCGCCACTCGTCGAGGATGTGGTTAAAGGGTTAAGTACACCATATATTAACCATATATTAAGCGATTTACCTTCAGATCTATGATATAATATGATCCTGACCGGATGCAGTGTGTAATGTGGCCTTCAGGCCGATTGTTGCGATCTTACCTTCAGGTAAGATCGCAACAATCGACCGGAGAGACTGAAACGGGCATGAACTGATGCGATTTGATCGTGTATTTGCTCCAGTCGATATCCGATGAGCCTCTCAATATATGGGGGGTTATAGTTTATCTACTGGCTGTAAATGTATGTGTTTGTTTCAGTGGACAACTACTCATCATGCCCCGCGTGCTTGTAGTGGTGTGAGTTTGGCGCCTTTGTATGAAAACGTTGCTCTGTTCCATTTAACATGATTTACTTTGTGGTGGAGTTTCCTTTCTGTGTAGTTATCAATCATGTTTGTAACAAACGGACCCGCCATAATTCCCTCAGTGTACACGCTTAGTCTGAAATATTATATTTGGATTGCTACAGATAAATACGGGAAATAGTAAATAGAAAAATAATATTTAGCCAAAATTTTGATGTTTTGAGGTTGGACATTGTACTACACAGTGCTTTTCTTCTCTTTCTCAAAGCTTTTGTTCTAAGCATGACTAATGTCTAACAATCATTGATCGTTTTATAATTTGCAAGAGTTGGTTTTAGACTCAATTCAGAAGCCCTTATCACAAAGAATTATTTATCGATGACGTTAATGTTTTGAGATGGAACAAGATAAAACATGTTGAAAGGAGTCAGGAAAGGCTTTTGTCCAGCAGAAGGACAGCAAACATTTACTATTTAATACTGGACTAGCTTGTTAAATTGTGTCTAATAAAAAAAGTTAACAAATCGTACCCGGGTTCGGCATGCCCATTTTGCCGAAAACTCGCGAAATACTGAAGACTTCTGCACGTCGACACAAGCACAGAGCTGAGCTGTGCTTGTGTCCAAACATCTGCGGCTCAAATGATCCTCACCTGTAATTAGTGCAGCAGTCGACACACAGATCTGTCAAATATACCCCAAGTACCTGTAAAGGGTAATAGCCTTGCTCCAAAAAATAGGGGAAATGTGGATGCCTCCTTTTATTTTATTATGAGCTAATTATTATCATGACTTGATATTATTATTGAAAACTGAGCGGTTGGTAATAATGCAATGCCAAGTTTCAACAAACAAGGGTTAAGTTGAATTTACTTTAACAAACTTCAAAGCAAACTTACGTGGGAGCCGAAGTTAGTTATTGCATCTGGCTAATTTTGCAATATAACTCTGTCAAAGACGACGGTAATAGTTGTTACGATTCACTGAGGTACTGTTTAATGTTTCTGACAGGGGTTTAGATAATGCGGTAACTATTTCCATCATCTTAAGGTTATAATGTTAGGAGAATTCACACGTGAACTGCTAATGAAGTAACTTAGATACTAGGATTTTTTTTTAATATGTGTATTATTTACAATAAGATTTACATTTGTTTAAAATAGAATTACAATATACAAAATTCTATGCTGAAAATATTTACATTACAAAATATAGTTTAAAAAATCCTCCGTGGAATTGCCGACTGGAAAGGTTTCCAGAATGCTGGCTGTGTTGCCACGTTGGATGGCGATAATTATTTTTTGGGCCAGAAAATAGCCAGCCTTCTGGTCCTGAGAAGCATCGATTAAGCGTTTAGCAATGTCTCTATAAAGGCGGCGAGCACTCGGACCCCATGCAAAGCAAACAGGTATGCTCACACTCAATGTTATTATATTACATTATTTTTGTAAAATTTGCAGATTATTATATAAGAATAAACTCTTTATAATACAAACAGGGAGACAAATAATATGTCACACTTCCTTGAATAATTACATTACGTTAATTACATTACTAGAAAAAATCGATATTCGAAAGTATTGATTAAAAACTTCATACTTTATGTGGCGGAAATTGGAGTTCGCTAAGTTGGTAGTCGTAAGTCGTAGTCGTGCTATCTTGCAAAGTTTAAGGACAAACCCAAATTTATTCTATATTAACGCTTCATTGATTATGGGGAAATTGCGTGTGAATACAATCTATTGAGTACTATCACATAACGAATGAAATGAAAATAACAAAAACCTTCCTTGAGAACCATTCTATCCATTGGTGAAAACCGCATTAAAATCCGTTGCGTAGTTTTAAAGATCTAAGCATACATAGGGAACGGAAGCGACTTGTTTTATACTATGTTATGATGTATCTATACACCGTGAAAGTACCACCGTTTTAAAAAAAAAAAATTGGTTACTGTTTATATGTATACTGTTTCGATAACAGAAAAAACATGTTTGTTTTTTAAAGTAATACTTTCAGTCGGTTGTTATCGAAACCGTATCGAAAACCGTAAGATAACAACTAGTAATCAAATAAATGAATCAAAATAGAAATATTTAATTTGTCATGACATTTCACATTCTTGCCAACCGTTAAAATAGGATAATAGAGAATTGTATCACTGGGATTGTATCATTATCATATCAATACAAACCGGCCATGTACTAGTCGGGCTCGCGCACAAAGGATTCCGTACCGAAACGGCAAAAAAGCCACATCTGTTGTATGGAGTTCCCTTTAATATTTATTATATTCTGTTTTTTAGTGTTTGTTGTTATAGAGGCAACAGAAATACACCATCTGTTAAAATTTCAACATTCTTACTATCACGGTTCATGAGATACAGCCCAAGACAGACGGACGGACAGATGGACAGCCAAGTCTCAGTAATAGGATTCCCGTTTTACCCTTTAGGTACGGACCACACAAATGGTACCTACAGTAAATTATTGTGTCCTAAAATCTTACATCGCGCAAGAGGTGTTTTCAATGTACTTTAGCCAGACGCGACCGCAATATAGACTGGTCTAAGGTTACCTACCTAATGTTTGTGACAAAGGAAAATCTCCCTTTTATGTCAGAAATTGTAAACCATTAGTTAAAACCACTGCTTCATAATTGAAGACCGACAAAGTTATGCAGCAACGATAACAGTATAAGAATTGTGGATCTCCAAGGATTTTGGCAATACAAACAAGATCCAGACGATATTACAGCAATAATGTGATAGGCTTCGAAAATTCTACGTTATGGAATAAGGTTTCCCGTTTTGGAGCCACAAAATAATAATACTGAGGAGATAGGAGCGCCACGAGATGGCAATGATAGTATTTTGCATATAAACAAAGAAAATACGTCGACAATGTTTCATGTTTATTGCCGTTCTGTGACAAACGGTGGCACATGCGTTGATACATGTCGTGTTGAGGAACGTGAAGAAATGAGATTCAGAATATATGCGGTATTTAGGCCTATAGAATTTCCTCTTGATTTACATACCTATTTTTAGTAAAAGAAAATAGCATTTGGTACAAAAAGTGGTGCTATTAGAGTCTATACTTTATATATATACACAAATTTTACTCCAGGAATGCAAAAATCACGTCAAGTAATAGAAAAATATCTGAAAATCTTCTGTGCTATACAAACAACGTTTTTATTAAAGTCACAGATGACTGGTGGAATGGTTTATTCAAGAGAAATATAAGAGGCAAGTACAAATAAAACTTCCATTAAAATTTGGTAACCAAATTCTTTATCTTGGTAATATAGATTGAAAGAATTTTAAGTTGTTGATTTAGATAAAATATAGGAAGCCAAAAGAAATGAGAGAATGGCAGCAAAAACATAAAAATAATTTCTTAGGAGCTTTCATATGCATTTTTATAAGTTTCGAGCATTTTATAGCCGTAACTTGATAAACTGAAAGTGGTTAAAAATATGATGCTTTTAGCTGAAAATGTGAGATGCTTTTAATTTAAATTCAAATTGAAATGACTTAATGTTTACAGAGTAATGTGATGTTTAAAGAGAAAAGTTCAGTAATGTTTACAGAGAAAATATTATTGTCTTTTGCCATTATTTTGAGACATGATGTTGAAAATGGGTCTTTTGACTTTTGAAATTAACAGTGCGCTGCAAACAGAATTTAAAATCTAAAGTGCCAATGGGACTGAAGTTATATAAAATGTGACTTTTAAAGGATCCATAGAGAAGGTTCACCTAACCAAAATAAAATAAATAAAATAAAATAAAATAACGTTTATTATATTTGAAATTTTTAGCAAATTATTTAGATTCGTCAAAAGTTGGTGTGACTCTACCGAGGGTTCCAACATGCAACGAGACTGAGAAGAGCCCTCAAGAAACTCAGTTCGACTTTTTTCAAAATATTTCATCTTAAATCTAATACAGAGTTAATTAGAAAGGAGCAATTCGTGTTACAACCAGGCAGCCTTGTCATCTAAGAAATCATTAATACTATAATAAGCTTTATGGCACAATTTACTTTTTATTAGTTTTTTAAAT
Source organism: Nudaria mundana (assembly GCA_963556515.1). Classification (NCBI taxonomy): domain Eukaryota; kingdom Metazoa; phylum Arthropoda; class Insecta; order Lepidoptera; family Erebidae; genus Nudaria; species Nudaria mundana. Next base: position 16,436,844 of record OY748301.1, read on the forward strand.
TTATTGACAGATAAATTTGCTATTTCGGTTGGCAATGTATTGTACATTCGAATAAAGTTCCCCGCAAAAGAATTACTCACTTTATGAAGCCTAAATTTAGGAACAGCCAGTTTATCCTTATTTCTTAAGTTTAGAGTATGATTATCACTATTTTTCACAAACCTACTTTTGTTCTTGTGGGTGTACAATAAAATTTCATAAATGTACTGTGAATACACTGTAAGGATGTTAATATGCTTAAACTTATCTCTTAATGACTCCCGAGACCCCATTCCATAGATATTCCGGACAGCCCTCTTCTGCAACACAAAGATGCATTCAATATCGGCAGCGTTACCCCACAGTAGTATGCCATATGTGATGATACTGTGGAAGTAGCTGAAGTAGACAAGACGCGCCGTTTTAATGTCTGTAAGTTGTCGGATCTTTTTGACAGCATAGGCTGCTGAACTAAGCCTGGCCGAAATTTTCCCGATATGAGGTCCCCATTGCAATTTGGAGTCTAACGTTATGCCCAGAAAGACAGTGTCATCGACCAATTCTATTATATCATCCCTAACCTTAACACTGGTTTTAACAAGTCTTACATTAGGTAAGGTGAATCTTACACATTTAGTTTTATTTTCATTTAATAATAAATTATTAGCACAAAACCAGTGGACTATCCTAGAGAGGGCAATGTTTAGTTCGCGCTGTCCACGTTTAACTTTAAATATTAAAGAAGTGTCATCAGCAAACAAAACTACCTCGTGGTCGTCTCTTATGAGGTGAGGGAGATCATTAATATATACTAGAAAAAGAAAAGGTCCCAAAATTGAACCCTGCAGTACCCCCATTGCTACAGGAGAACCAGGTGACTGTTTACCATTGATCACTACTTTCTGGACCCTATCACTTAAGTAAGAATTGACGAAATTCAAGGCCGTCCCCCGGATTCCGTAATGATCAAGTTTCTTAATTAACTGCTGAACACAATCGAAGGCCTTAGATGAGTCACAGAATACACCATAAGCATCATATGACTCATCCCAGGCCCTGTATATACACTCTAATAATTTAATTCCGGCATCAGTGGTGGACCGACCACGAGTGAAACCGAATTGTTTTGTATGTAATAATTTATTAACGTTAAAGTGATTTAGCATTTGATTAAGCATAATTTTTTCAAAAATTTTACTAAATGTAGGTAGTACAGAAATGGGACGGAAATTGGACGGATCTGAAGTACTACCCGATTTAAATAGGGGAATTAATTTACTAGATTTCATTAAATCAGGGAACACACCACTATCAACACAATGATTAAATATTATTACTAGTTCAGGAGCAACCTTTTCAATAAAAGAATTTACTAAATACACAGAGATGCCCCAGAGGTCAGCTGTTTTCTTGATATTTAAAGATTTAAAAGTTTTTGAGATAGTGTTTATGTTAACTTTACTGAATTTAAATATAACGTTACAACAAGGAACGTTTGCTTTTAACAAAGATTCTGCAATGGGGGTTGAAGAGCCTAGGGTTTTTGTCAAATCTACAGGAATTCGGGAGAAAACATTTTCAAATTCGTTAGCGACCTCGAAGTCTGATGTAGTTATTTTACCATTTATATTAAGTTTAAAATTATTATCATTTAATTTTTGTTGACCTCTTTCCGTGTTTATAATTTTCCAAGTAGATTTAACTTTGTCTGCACTATTGAGAATTTTATCACTTATATATTTTGATTTAGCTGCTAAACAATCTGCTTTAAACTTTTTTGAATAAGTTTTAACATAATATAGAAATTCAACTGATCTATTAAGCTGTCTCTCTGAGTATAGTTCATAAAGTTTTTGTCTACTTTTGTGTATACCCTCAGTGGCCCATTCACTGAAAGTAGGACTATCACTAATCATGACCTCCTTAGACTTGAATATGGAGTTGAACTCGTTGTAAAAAGAATCAAAAAATAATTTATACATTACATTTGGATCTAAGCCAGTGTCTAAGAATGGAATTTTATTGCAAAGTCCAACCCTCATACGTTCCAAGCGGTCACCAGTTACTGGTCTACATAATATTTTACGTTTTATAACTTTTTCTTTAGTGATTTTAAAAGATGCTATTTGCCCACAATGGTCTGAATCTAGCTTTTTTATAATACTTTTACTTTCTGGCAACATATCGCTTTATATATTATCCAGGCAAGTGGCTGTTGTATCACAATATCTAGTAGGCTCCAAAAATAAGTTTGTAAGATTGTGTGATTTAAATAAATTTAAAATATTAAAACTCATAGGCGTATTAACAAGTAAATCGACATTAAAATCACCACATACTATTAGGTACTTATTAGTTTTTCCAAGTTTACATAGAACTTTGTCAAAAAGTTCCTCAAATTCGCAAAAGGGTGAGGTTCCAGGTTTATACACGCATACTACTATGAATTGCTCCATTTCCACGCACAACAGTTCGACTTTACACTCTAGAGAAAGAGACACAACATCTTTCCGTTCTTTAAATTTAAGTTTTAATAAAATCAAAGATCCCCCCCGTACTGTGGTCACCCTGCAGAATGCACTACCAACCTGGTGATTACTGAAATTGAACATGAGCTCATTCGACTTACGCATATGTTCTGTAATGAAAAAAATATCAATATTATCTGAATTCATTAACAGTTCCAACTCTAACTCTTTGCCATGTGTTAAACAACCAATATTTTGATGCCCTATGTTGATATAATTTACATTTTTTGATTTGGTTTGATTTGGAGGGCATTTTTTAACATAATTAATATTTGTAACTAAATTTAATTCAATTAATTGACTATGTCTGCTAAAGGGCAATATTGCCTCTGTTGTCGTAGAACTTAATTTAAATTACTTGGAACAGATTCCAAAGTCTTAACACTAAATCTACATTGCTCAGTAAAAGCAGTTTTGTCAGCCAAGTTCTTGGCTGAAGTGTAAAAATAATTGAATAGCAAACTTGCTATTTGTCTCTTATAATGCTTTAGTAGAAAATACCTACCTTTGTTTACATAAACAATATGTTTGTTATCATTAAACTTACTGTCAGAAGTAGACAAATTGTATTTATATACAGTTCTCTTAAAAACAGAATTAAAGTCAATTACATGGAATTTATTATTATATTGACAAGTTAAATTGAGTTGTAAATTTATCTTATATCTAAGAGAATTTTCCACGTCTGGCACACCTTTTATATATGGTAATGTAAACAATTACTACATGTTCAACATTTAAGTTTTGCATTTAAAATTAACAAAAATGAACTATCCCTATACTTTGACAAAATTGTCAAAGTATACTTTGACAAAATTGTCAAAGTAAAATAATTATTTTCTGCTCAAAAGCAGAAAATAATTATTTTACTGTTTGAGTCAAAATTATATTCTAATATCTTTTGCATAATTTCATTTAAGGATGCACCTGGATAACAGTTATTAATAATTGAATAACAATTTGAATTAAATTGTTGTATCAGAAAAGAACCAAAATCAGTTCCAATATCATCACTAAATAAAATTAGTTTAGTATAACCAGTATGACTATTACTTTTTACACTGTCACACAATTCATACACTAATGAAGTAGAAGGGGAGCAAGTTGTAAGGGAAACCTGGTGATCCAAAGATTGAGAAGAACTTGTGCAGTTGATGTTGCACGAGTGGTTATTTATGAAGGTATTAAGGCGATCAGTATTATAATTAGATGTTTTGAGTACCTTATCTATACTTGATGAACACTTATTAAAGTCTTTTAGAGACCATTCATATTTCTTAGTTACATACTCTAATTCAAATTGCAAATTTTTTATTTGTGGCTCTAAGCGTTGTGTGTCAGTGTAATATTTTAAATGACTTTGTTTAAGTTCTAACATAGATAATTTAGCTTGTTCTCTTAATTTTAAACTAGAGTTAACATTTTTACACTTTTTGATTAAGATTCTATGATATTTTAATTGTTTCTTTGATTTTAAAATGAATTTCTTTATTTTTAGGTATTTTTTTAGTTTATTCCTGCTGCAAAAATTAATTACTAATAATAAGTATCATCACTGGGCTTAATAACTGGTGGACCTCTGTTTTTGTATTTCAAAACAATGAAACAATAAAGCTTAAATTTTTCTTAAATATTAAGATACAAATTATAAATAAACCAGAAAAACTGAAATGACATCGGCGGGACTCGAACCCACGATCTGCCCCTTACAGAGGAATTGTCATCGTAGCTCAGTTGGTTAGAGCATTCCCCCTGTAAGGGACAGACCGTGAGTTCGAGTCCCGCCGATGTCATTTCAGTTTTTCTGGTTTATTTATAATTTGTATGTTAATATGTCTACAAATATTAAAATACAAATTATAAATAAACTATGTTATTTCTAGATTGTCTGCATAATAACTCTAGTATTTAATCGTTGAGAAGCTTGTTTTGTATAAAAGAAATAAACAACAGTTCAAATACAATTATCGAAAACTGATCCACAACTTTTTGTCCTATACTCGCAGTACATGTAAATATAGAATCAATGATATTTTTTATTTTAAGTACTTACTGACGTTTGTAAGAGCCATTTAGTGAACTATACAAATAAATAAATCATTTCATATCATTTCATTTCATTTCGTGACAAAGTGTCCCAAATAAATCACACGTGATATAGGACTACAGCCAAACACAAAGTACAAGAGAAGTTCAAAGCTATATTGGCACAAATATCAACTTAGCAGCACCGACTTCTTGTTTAACTTTATCTGAATCGACAAGGCGAGATTCCGTCAGCAAATGCTCTAACGAACTTCTGAATGCACAAATTAACACAAGACCTTCAATTTAGCGAAGTTTTCTTTCAATGCAACCATTGTGATCACGTTTGGAATTCATCCAAATGGTCTTAGATATAAATAAGTCATTTATGTGTAATTAGGTCTTTTTTGCTTTGGTATCATGTAGCTTGGTTGCATCCACGTTGTTGCATACATGGATTCCCGGGATATTATACCTTAATTTACTACGGTTCGAAATCTCATCAAAATCCATTTTTAAGTTTGCCACGTCTCGTCGTCGTCGTGACGTGGCATAGCTCGGTGATACAAATATTCTAATATAAAACTTTGTACATCAGATGTAGATAATGATAATGTAAAAATATTTTCCGCCAAAAACTTCATCCGCATCATTGTTAGGATTACCTGAATATTGACAGCGATGCCACGTTAAAAAGCAATGTATTTCTCTGCGCCACGATGTTACCAGTATTACGTATCCAAATATAGTTGCTTTCAAGTATGATTAAGAGATAAACGACGAACAAGTAGGTGTCCAGTTATGTGTAAATACATTATCAAAGGAACGTCCTTTGATAATTTATACCCACTCACAGTAAAGGATAAAGTAACTGTTCTAATCTCTAAAATAGGTCAACGAAAAACGGTAGCGCATTTAATTTCTCACGTTTGTGTAAACCTGACGCAGCGATTACTTTACGTTAACCCTTATTATTATGTGTGAGTTTATGATCTTGTGCAATTAAACCGTTTGTAAAAAAGGATTTTTAGTTATCTTCTTGACCAACAATTTTATCTCAAAACTAGCTAGATTTTACATAAAATATATGCTAGGTTACTTGGAAGAAAATATACCTTCCCATGAAACCTTTAACATGTTATCTTTTGATTTTGCTGGTTCTATTACTGGTTCAGGCAGGTGATTTTTCTCTATGATTGTGTGGCATGTAGGCAAGCAACGAAGCACCATCTCTGACCTCATATATACGACTATATCACACGAGAAGGTGGTTTTTAGTCGTGTCTACAAGCTTCTAGCAGTTTTTATCTCCGCTGACGCCATAAGCCACACCTCCTTATAATTGAACTAAACAATTAGGTATAAGGATAAATTAGAAGTACCTACTACAAATACATAGACTCGTCCTTTGTTTAGATTCTCACCCATTTAAACCTGTTTGTGTCAATACTTGTATGATATAAATACGAATACATTTCGATAATAAAATTAATCACATACTGTTACTAAGATCGTTTCAATACTTCCCAACAACGACTTCTTTTAAAATTGTTTTTAAAATCAAAATGAAGTCCTCTTTCAGTAATTTTGTCTGTATACAATATTTAGGATACTTTCCTCTATATGGTATTGGGATACACTGTGTAAACGGCAATTTGATTTAGAGGTGGGAGGGACCATGGTACTCGTAACAATGGATTTTCGTGTAATTTATAACATGAATTCTGGAATCCTTTACAGGTCTTCCTGTAAGGACGCCACGTCTCTTTGTAAATATTCTGTACTTACGAACGCCCGTAGTTTCGCCCGCTTGACAAGTCTAATACTAAAAACCTTACTCGAGTTCTATCAATTGATGAAAACGCATCAAAATCCGTTGCGTAGTTTTAAAGATCTACACATACATACAGAACTTGCGTCTTTGTTTTATAATACTCGTATGTAGTGATAGTGATAGTGATACCTACTTATATCCCCTAGGAGGTAGGCAGAAGTGTAGACACCCAAATTTTGGCAGTAGTTTTGTTGATCCTACATTATAAGGAGCAAAATTGATGTGTGTACTGTTGTATCTTTTAATATTATTTTAATATCGCCTACACTTAATTTTCAGGGTTCCGTACCCAAAGGGTAAAACGGGCACCCTATTGCTGAGATTTCGCTGTCTATCAGTCCGTCCGTCTGTCTTGCGCCTTATCTCATGAACCGTGAAAGTTAGAATGTTGAAATTTTCACAGATGATGTATTTCTGTTGCCTCTATAGCAACAAATATTAAAAAACAGAATATAATAAATATTTAAGGGGACTCCCATACAACAAACATGATTTTTTCAGTTTGGTACGAAAAAAAAAGTTATTTTAAATATTTGCGAGGTCTACTTACTGTTCGACCATAGGGCGACCACTAGTTTTATTGTAGGTACTATAGAATAGTTCTCAGTATCTATAGTCTATCTCTATAGTATCTACATATTGTATATGACTAAACATACATAGACATAAATGACTTATCGCTAATAAGATCGCTTATTAGCGATTAGGCTGCCCTTTGTAGATTAGTTTTAAGGCATATATGTTATAGTTACTATTTATTGCTTACGTACGATGTTCAATAAAGAGTACTTATCTTATCTTATCTTATATAGTCTATATTATCGATTAAGTAGTTTTACTTCTATAAACAATCAATTTGCTTTTATAAAAAAATTAAATAAAATTCGTCTAAGAAAAGAACGTTCCAATTCTTTTATAAGTCGGGTCGCGAAACTTTCGGATGGATAGTTTTTCTTTTCCTTTTGATCACACATTTATGTTCCCTTTGAACAAGTTATTCTTCTATTTATATCTAATTTCCCTTGATTTATTACTTCTTACCTACCTATTTGTATTGTGATAAAACGATGAAAAAATAAACACGTGAATAAACATATAGGTAGGTACCATAGAGATATTATGTTATTTATTTGAATTTTTTATTTAATATTTTATTTTAGGCAACTTAGATTAGTTACAGATCTTAAAAAGTAATCTATAGATATAGATATATACCTTAAAACTAAGAATAAATACCTAAACCTAAAATACATATCTTCATCATTCACCGAGCCTTTTCTCAACTTCAAAAATACATAACATAGCATCACGCCTTTTTCCCCAAAGGGGTAGGCAGAGGTGTGCAAACACACCCACATCTCGCCAGCTATGTTAGGTCCCATTTAATACGGGGGCGAGCCTATTGCCATTTACCGGGCACAAATTCCAGACTCTGGGATAATTATCTGGGTAAAATTCTAAAGAGAATCATATATATCCACCAGACCCGGGAATCGAACCCGAGACCTCGAGGGTGGCAGACCGTACATAATACCATTGTGCCACCGAGGTAGTCCAGAGTCCAGTATAGTTCCATAGGTACTCAATCTCACTAAGTAATGACTTGAAGTTTAATTTTGACTTACAACCTTCTATTTACAAGAATCTACACACATGCATCCTCATTGTATCAAAATACCCACTGTAATGAAGTAAAAAAAACCGGTCAAGTGCGAGGGGGACTCGCGCACGCAGGCTTCCGTTCCATCTATACAACTATTATAAAGAGGAAAGATTTGTATGTTTGTAATGAATAAACTCAAAAACTACTGTGCCGATTTCCAAAATTCTTTCACCATTGGAAAGCTACATTCACCCTGAGTAACATAGGCTACTTTTTATCCCGGTAATGTGAACCGGGAACGAGTAAACTAAATCACGCGGATGGAGCTGCGGCGATCAGCTTGTTATCTATAAAAATGGCAAAACAAATTACGTTTGTTGTAAGGGAGCGCTCCTTAATATTGATTTTATAATTTTTTTTAGTATTAGTTGTTATAATGGCAACAGCAATACATGATCTGTGAAAATTTTAACATTGTAACTATCACGTTTCATGAGATACACAACCTGGAGACGAACGAACAGTGGAGTCTTAGTAATATGGTTTCCGTTTTACCCTTCGGGTATGGAACCCTAAAAATGATGCTCAGGCACCTTAATAAGTCTCGGGGGTCAAAATTATCTTTACCTGCAAGCGGTGAAACTGCTGAAAAGCGAATTAAGTGCTGCAAATACGGCGTTTCTTGGTGGTCATACTGGCATGTCATATGATATGACCAGTGAGAATCGCTTGTATTGGTGGTCATACTTGTCATTGTCTCTGTCATACTAATATAGGTGCTTGCAAAAGGCCAATGACTAACTTTATTACGTGGACTTTACTTTATTTTTGGACATTCTCCCACAACGTTATCTAGCCCAAACTAAGCTATAGGTAAGCTTGTGCTATGGGATCTAGACAACTGATAAACATACTTATATATTTCTAAATACATCCATAAGATACATAGAAAACACCCAAACTCCGAAACAAACGGGAATCGAACACGAGACTGCGGAGTCGAAAGCCGATGCACTACACGCCACCGAAGCAGTCAGAAAAGAAAAATAACTGCAAAAAGGAGACATCTGACGAGGTAGGTAGAGAAGCACTACACCCATCATTTTCTAATTTTTATTCGTCCCAAGATAAGTAGTAACAAAATCAATTCTACTCTGTAATCTGAACCAAAATCTGTATTATATTACTATATAGCAACTAAATAAAGTTATACAATAGGTGTCGAATATTTCGGACAAGTTCTTCGATGAATTATGAAATAATCAATTATCTTGTAGACAAAGCGTCTCGCGGCAAAACGAATTTCGACGAACCGTAGTACACCCCTGAAATGCAACTTTTAACTCAAGTAATAAATTCAACGAGAAACTGTTTTCACTTTCAATGTTTCGGGAGAATTAGTTGGGTTTTTAGGTTATAAAGAAACTTAATTGATAGTTTAACTTCCACAATAGATGTTTTTGAACTCACACAGAGTTTTGGTCTGTGTACAAAAAATATTTCTTCATTTCCAAAGTCTATAGTATAGGTAGATTGCATATGTGAGAAAGCACAATACAATCTACCTATATTAATGGACAATACAACTTAACCTAAACTCCAACAATCAGAACCTTCCAAGAGAACCACTCTATCCATTGGTGAAAACGGCATAAAATTCCATTGCGTAGGTACTTTTAAGGATCTAAGCACAGATAACACACCAGAATGTTAGACTTAAATCTGGAAAATGCGAATTAGGAAATTTTTTTTGGACTACTACTAAGAATTAAGCAAAACTTTATAAAAAAACGAAAAAAAAAGAGAACTGGTGTCACCGACATAGCCCAGCGTATATGCAAGCTAAATTGGCAAGGGACCGGTCATATCTGTCGCAGAACCGACAACCGCTGGACCAAGCAGGTTCTGGAGTGGAGACCGCGAATCGGCCAGCGTAGCGTGGGACGCCCTGAGGCTCGGTGGAGCGACTACATTAGTCGTATAGCGGGCGTTGGATGGATGAAATTGATCCAAGATCGGAGGGTGTGGCGTGTCATTGGAGAGGCCTATGTCCAGCAGTGGACTGAGGTGGGCTGATGATGATGATTAAAAAAAAAATTAACATAAAGAAACATACCCTGTATTCCCTACATAAAACAGAATGAAAGGAATAGCGTGGAAGACAGGAACTGGTATGGTAATAATAGCCTATTTATATAAATGTCGATCAATAGGCTTTGCCATTGGTATATTTGCGCAAAAAAAAAAACTAAGCATACAATAACATATGTAACGGAAGCGACTTTGTTGTATACTATGTCATGAATATGATAATACGAGTTAAAAAAATCGTTACTTTAAAACTATGTACTAACTCACAGTCCCACTCATTCCTCCGTACACGAAATAAATATGTTGACTAGGTATAGGTACATACAGCTGTGTAACATTTTCGCTCATTTTGATGGAATATACGAATCAGATCATTCTGATATCATAAACACGTTCAATAGCCCATGTTGGGAGTAGTTACACCCCATCAGAGGGGTCGTGGATCAAATGGAATACGTTTGTTGAGAATGAAAGGGAATGAAATCAAGTAAGTTTGGAAAATAGGATATTAGGGGGTGGGTAGATATAAATATGGAATGACACTACCATATAAATAGCCTTTTTCAATGATTAACGGATGTTCGGAGGATTGAGTTGGATCTTCGCTTGATTCTCCTCACATTAAGAGTATTTTTGTTCACGTATCATTTGCTATTTATAAGTTAACCAGTGGTTCGTCCTGGGTTTGCACGTGTGGTGATTTTTCCTTGTAAAGAATACATATAGCTTGTTTTTAAAATCAGAGAGCACCCGAGAATTCTTGCCAGTGCAACAGTTCTCTCGTTTCCTATTCACATTAAAGAGATAAAAAGTATCTTATGAGCTTGTCTGGTGAAGATTGACGGCTCGGTACGGCTTGACACGTGCCGGCAAGGATTTTATATACTTAGATCAAAATATTTTTATTCTATAATAGAATTCATATTAGCAAGACACGTACGACGTGCCATGGCATTCCGCGGCATGCCGCGACGAAACTCTGCAAGCTGGCATAGCTTTTATTCCACCATTTAAACTAACTACGCTTCTAATTTTAAGAGTTAAAACCACAAGAGTTAACTCACAAGAAAACATACTTGTTTATAGAATTTAATACAAAGATAGCGTCATGGAAAAGATTGAGGAATTCCAATTGTTCTAAAATCTCTTCTTGAAACAATAAAAGTTTTTAAAAAGTTTGTGAATTATACGAACTTCTACAGTTGGTAAAATAATGAAAACGAGGTCTGGTCTTATTATTAAGCACTAAGTTTTGCTTCTGAGTGCGACGAATATTAACTAGAAATGTTTCATAACGAGCGTCATGAAGAACTTCTAATTATTTTGGCAACAGCTTGTTCCGGCCCGGTTACAGTACGTTGTACTCACATAACCGTAGTATTGAACTTATAGCAAAGTCGGAAAAAACATCAGCATCATAAAATTTAATGGTTGTATATAAATCTGAAGATTTTTTATGTGTTTAACAAACCCATTACGTAAAGATCTAACCTAAATCCATACCAAAAACTGACACGGTTGGAAAGGTTTACTTGTGGGTCAAATACTTAACCCAATATTGTTTATACTTTTGTCAGCACTTACTGGAACCTAATAGTAGTACCGAGACACTTCAATTTTATTTATTGGTAGGTACAGTTTATTAGGTTTTTGTCACCTTATTGGCATTATCGAAGGTATTCTAGTAAAATGTTCACTAGCTTCTGATAGTTATAACTAAGTAATAAGTTAGTGAAATAAAAGTTGATTATAACTTAAGAATTCAAAAAATACGCGATACATCATTATGTATCGCGTATTTTGTCATGTATTTATGTTTTGTTTGACTTTTTAATTTTCCGTACAATTTATTTGTTCATAAGAACTTAATAAGAGTGCAAGTGAGTTTTTTCCTAATGTATTATTAGTCCCATATATTTTTTATCGTTACTTCTGATAGGTACTCGGTAGGCCAGTTGCCTTTGTTCCGCGGTGTGCTTGTATCACTGGACTTTCACTTCACTGGACTTGTTTGCTTTTAAAAGGAAATCCTGTTTAGGCCAATTTGCTTTCATCCGTTTGATTCAATATTGTCTTCCCCGAAAGAAAGTTACAATATAAATGATATCAAAGAAATCGCCGTCTTTTTAAATTTATAGTTACATTTTAAGACTACTGCTATTAAATTACAGGTTTAGGACATTTAAAAGAAGTTAAATTGGTGGCATAGTGGTATGAGTATGGCCGTCCTTGAGGTGCCAGGTTTGATTCTGGGTCGAATCAAATTATTTGTGTGAGTTTGAGTACCTACATAGTTCGGAGTTTGAGTATTTTCCATGTATAATAATGTATGTTGGATATATATAAGTATGTTTATCACAAGCTTATATTAGCTTAATTTGGGCTAGATGACATCGTGTTAGAATGTGATAAAATATTTATTATTGACCGAGCGAGCGAAGCGTCTCAGTTTTAACTCGAGGACTGGCCGATTTGGTGTTGTTTGTATGTTTGTCAGTTCCGGTCTACAGGCCGCATTTTTCAGCCGATTTTCATGAAATTTGGCACAATTGTTCTTTGTTGCAAGGCGCAACTTTTGTCGAAGGGATTTTTCGATTGGGGGGAAAATGGGAGAGAAATGGTGGGAAAATTCATTTTTCAGCCTATTTTCATAAAATTTGGCACAAGTGTTCTTTGTTGCAAGGCGCAACTTTTGTCGAAGGAGTTTTTCGATTGGGGGGGAAAACGGGAGGAAAATGCGAAAATAACGCGATGTCTACTGTTCACAGAACCACTAGTTATTTATTAATAGCACTAGATATGTACATTAAACTAAACTAAAATGGCGTCAAAATAAACCGTCCCAATCCCACCGCAGACTGTTTCACCACTAACTCTATAGTAGCGATATAATGGCTTCTATTTGAGTGTTTTCAAGTGTATTAAGTGTTGGGTTAGTGATGAGTATTCTCATATTGCCTGAAAATAAACGTATGCCAGTAAACCCTTTACTGTGAGTAAATCATACATTTATTTTGTAAAACTATGTACATATTAACTAACTTTCACTATATTTGCAATGAATATGTGTGGAAACATTCCATGAATCCATCATTAGATCCAATAAAGTTGAATGGCAATATCTGAGTCACAAAGTAACCATCCTTCTGGTCTTGAGGAGCGTCGATCACTATCCTATCGACGAGTAGGTTACCTTTAAGTACTAAAATAACGTTCATTGACAGAGTAGAGCCTACTAGTAAGTCGTAGTGTAAATTGCATAATGTGCAAGTAGTTTTGTAGTACCTGTAGCTGATGAATATTTAGTGATATCCACAGATTATTAAATAGTAATAATGACCTTGACTTACCTTATTAATACTGATTATTTAAGGGTCGGAAGTAGAGCAAATTTACAGTTCCTTATTTGTCCAATGCAGTTGAAAGAACACTTCCGTAGAAAACGTTATAAATTTCTGTCGCTGATGATAATTAATTACCTGAAACAAAGAATAAATATTGATCAATTTCAATCAACACGCGTACTACTATACCAGTACTGCGTCATTTACATATGACATATGGCTCGTGGTCTAGTGGTAACCGACAATGTTAACACATTGCAAAGTTTAAGCAACATCTAGTCGGGCGGATCTTAGGATGGGTGACCATTTCTTAAGACACTGAGACCCCTCCGTGCCTCGGAGAGCACGTTAAGCCGTCGGTCCCGGTTGTCGTACGAATATCTGTGGCAGTTGTTAAGGGTAGTTGGAGCCCTAAATAAAAAATCCGACCGGTCTAACTACAGAACTTCTATATCGCCCATGGGTTGTGGAGGTCAGATGGCAGCCGCTTAACGGAAAATATCGAAGTTCAGCCGAATCGCAGTTAGACTGGCAAGCCGACCCCAACTGAGTCGGCGAATGATGATGATGAATAATAGAATGAACTGAAAAGCGGAGTGCCTTTTTCCCAACTGAGTTGGGAAAAAGGTTCGGTGAATGATGATTTTATTCTAACAATATCTAAAAGCTTTCAAATATTAAACTAAACAGAACTTATATTGTGAGAAATAGACAACTGATACAACATACTTTATATTTTAATAAACAACGAAAACACTCAAACTCCGAAACAAATGTTTGCAGGTCGTTCAAATATTTGACCCTTAACCTGTGAGGCCGAAATCTCACGTAGGGCGTTCAACCACAGATATAATAACATAAGTACCTATTTCTTATAGTTCAACTAACTACACCCGTAGTGCGTGTTGGGCCACGCATATAGGGTTCCGTAATTACCCATTATTTGCTCTATAACTCCTAAACTAACAAAGTTATCTATTATGACTTTGTTTCAGATTCTTCGAGCCTTTTAGATTTTAGGGAGGAATCTGATTTAAAAAAAATAATGACGCTTTTAAATTAAATATCTCGAAAACAGTGAGAAAAAAAATCATCCCTGTTTACTTGTAGATAAGGTACCCCAGAAAAAAATGTTTTTCAGAATTTTATTATAGCACTTTATCGGAATAGTATAGATATCCGTGTAAAATTTCATCTTTCTAGGATAACCGTTGGAGAGAAAAGCCCAGGACGGACGGACATGACGAAACTATAAGGGTTCCGCGACTTTTACTACAGAACCCTAAAAAAAGTGAGTAGAATATTTTTCTTTCATCACATTCCATTGTGCTCGTATTATATTATTTTTCACCGAGTCATCTAAACTGACACGTTTCATTTAATAATTATTATTACTTCATTTAAAAATGTTCAGAATAACACCCCGTGACCTTTAACGTTTCACTTGGAAACACACGCTCTAACAGGCACCAGACAGCGTTGCTAGTTCATACAAATTTTAATTGCATGTTTTTAATAGGCATACTTTAGTTGAAATGAAATGAAATGAAATTATTTATTTATTTGTATAGGTCAATAAATGGCTCATACAAACGTCAGTAAGTACTTAAAATAAAAAATGTCATTGCTTCTATATTTACATGTACTGCCAGATTCGCAAAGCAATAAGTAGAACCGAGAGAAAGAACCTGGCAATAAAACTCTCGGTCACTCTTTTCAAATAATTGACTCATTTACACATTTTCTTAAGACTAAATGTGGATGAATGTACATTGGTCTCGTGTCAAAATAAAAAAGAGTGTATAATACAACAAAAAAATTATTATAGTCGCCTAAGTACAATATGCTACAATTACGGCATTTTAGGAGGCACTTGCACCATGCTCAAGCCAGACACTTTTATCATTAAGGTAATCAACTGTCTTATAATATGCTTTTTGACATAAAGTGGTCTTTATAAAGTTTTTAAATTTATTGTCGGGCATACAAAGGACCGATTCAGGCAATTTATTATAAAAGCGTATACCTTCCCCCTTGAAAGAATGACTAACCTTGCCAAGTCGATAACACGGAGGGAGTAGTTTATTTTTATTACGTAGATTTCTGTCTGTAACGTCACTTACTTTAGTATAGCTAGATATATTTTTCCTGACATACAGTATGTTATCATTTATATATTGGGAAGCTACAGTTAAAATATTAATATCTTTAAATCGCTCCCTAAGAGAATCTCTTTTACCTAAACAATAAATGGCACGGACTGCCCTCTTTTGTAATATAAAAATTGTTTCTATATCTGCTGCATTTCCCCAAAGTAGTATACCATAGGACATCAAGCTATGGAAGTAACCAAAGTAAACTAGCCTAGCAGTAGCTACATCTGTCAACTGCCTAATCCGTCTCACAGCATACGCAGCAGAGCTAAGCTTATTAGCTAAAATGGTGATATGGTGATATTAGCTAAAATGGTGATATGGTGCTGGTGGTTGCTTTATAGTATAGCTTTATATGGAAAGCTTTACTACTATTCGTCTTGGGATAGTTGAAAAAATTTGCACATTCAGTCGAGACTCTTGGCACAACTTAGTTGGTTGGTATGATGTTCCTCCTGGAAAGAAAACAGCCACTGACCCGAGACTATCGTTTTCATTTTAGGATTCATATGGTATGGACATGTTATGAGAAGAGAGGAAAGTAATGTGGTAAGAAAGGTGCAAAGTATGAATGTAGATGGCCTGAGAACTCTCGAGTGCGCATTCTATCCATCTTTTCTTGGGCCTACCTCGGTAGGCCCATGAAAAGATGGATAGAATGCGTGAAAGAGGATATGACCAGGAAAGGAGTGACTGAGGAGATGACGTGTGACAGGGATGTATGGAAGATGAAAACATGTTGCGCCGACCCCAAATAATTGGGATAAGGGCAGGCAGATGATGATTCATATTATTACTATATTACTCCGATACTAGATGGCACGATGCACAAATAGGATGGCACTCAGCATGTACTGAGGCGAGCATACCCGCCTCAGTAAATCTGGTTTTCAGTACCATCCCATACAATAATTCTCTATCTATAGGTACCTGTGCCTTTTCCTTTATTATATATATATATATATTATAAATGTCCCATATTTGGGGCAAACGGACGTAGAAGTATGTTGCCTCATAAGTTAGTCCATTAGCTTTACTATGTAATGAAGCTATACCCAGTTGAGACATGGCTTTCGTTTTAGTTATTCTCGTATAATGAAGTTTTATATCTTAGATAATATAATTTAAAGTTTGTATTTTAAAAATATTTTTTCACAAAATCATTGCTTGGAAAGCCAAACCAACGGTCAAATCACAAAAACTGATGTCATCGGCAGGACTCGAACCCACGGCCTTTCCCTAACAGGGGAAATGCTCTGACCACTGTGCTACGATGACTAAGATACTAAGATGATCTAGAAATTATGAACATGATATGAAGCAAAAATGCTGTCGGTATTGGTCATCGTAGCTCAGTGGTCAGAACATTGCCCCTGATAGGGAAAGGCCGTGGTTTCGAGTCCTGCCGATGACATCAGCTTTTGTGATTTATTTAGAAATTAATATAGTAATTATGTATTTTTTTTAATATTTAAATATTGTTTATTTTATGAAGATCGAGGGTGTCGCATAGTTAGCTTAAGTAGGGGACTTGAATTTTCCTCGCAAAGTGAACTAAAAATAATATTGAGAAAAATTTTAATGTAATGACATCAAGCCTCAAACTAAGCGGAGGTTGTATTATGAGAACCTGATAATTAAATAACATATTTTTCGACTGCCTCTAGTCCGAGACGCCCAGGACCTTAATTGGCTGTGCCATAGCGGCTGGCACGTAAGATTTTAATTTTGTTTTAACATTATAATATTGCTGTTACTTTATGTTAAATTCATTCGGCCATTTTGGACATAGCCCATGATAATGTGTGTCCGGAGACGGCAATAGGCCTGCCCCCTATTACGTGGGACTAGAAATGTTGGCAAGTTGTGGGTGTGTAATGCACCTCTCCCTACCCCATCGTGATATGTGTGTGTGTATGTGCCCGTACAGTGATTCTATCCGGTTTCTATTAACCTAGTTCGGGAATCATGATTTCCGAATGCAACCAAATATTACTATTCTCAAGTTCCTACTATATTATCAGGTAACCGTAAACCTATTACGTAAACGTAAACCTATTACGTGTAGGTAATTTAGAATTTACGAGCTTTATTTTTGTTTTGTTTTGATTTCCGTACTTATCGGTAGTATCCGTATTTTGTTTCAGTTTCCGTTTCATTAATAATTCAGAAGCACTGTACGACCTGCATGCTACAGTCCCCGGGGATTTTATCTGTTTTACTCTCAGGGAAACTATTTGTGTACTACGTATATACAAAATTAATTTTTGAAAAGGGCTTGTATGGCCAAATTCGAAACTATAAGGAATAGCGACAAATGCTCAAAGCCATGCAAAATGACAAACCTCATCATTAGATTTTTGAAAAACCAATAATCCTAGCTGGGAACCGATCCAGTTGATTTTGAAAAAAAAAACAACCTTTATTATTACACCATACGATAGTGTAGCATTTTTTGCTATTCCTTATAGTTTCGGATTTGGCCATCCAAGCCCTTTTAAAAAATTCATCCTGTTTAGAGATTTTGTAATAGAGTGCTGATAACCTGTCTGGAAGCACTAACAACCACTCTGCACGTCTGAACAGTCAAACAAACGAGGATGATGTAACGTCACTACAGCTTTCCAGTTGTTGTGTTGCAAAAAATGGAACAAATTATTGCTTGTAGTAATTGTTCTGAGATGTTGTTTTTTGGCGTGTTTCAAAGGAATGTGGCGCCCCTAGTGAAACGCAAACATAAACTGGGCAACCTGTATCAGAGCTACTTAGTAACCGCCACATAGAAAACGGATGACACTCACCCTCTATCTATAGATGGTAGATCTGAGGTTTTACTAGTCTGACTAACTCTCAGGGAAACGAAGGCGTTATTATACGTATGTATGTAACGAGTTTCCAATATTCGCGTTAATGATAGTCCCAATAATGATACAGGATTTAGGTGATATACCGCCTACTGATGATCACTCATCTTACGTATAAAGCAAGTCACGTAAGTAATATTAAAAATGTAACCGTAATAAAAATGATAAACCGTTTGGTTTGAGATAAAATTGCTTTCACTGAATGGAGGAAGAACGTCGTTATAAACGCTTTGTTCATATTATATAGGTCGTGGATGAATCGATACAAATAGTACTAAAAATAGGAAACGACAACCAAAATTAATTAATTAATTTATAGATAGAAATTATAAATAAATCACAAAAACTGAAATGTCATCTCCGAACCCACGGCGTTTCCCTTACAGGGACTTCTGTGATAGTTAGAAAGTTGAAATTTTCACAGATGATGTATTTCTGTTGCCGCTATATCAGGGCTCGTGCCGGAGGTCTGGAAGGAGGCGAACGTACAACCGATCCCCAAGAAAGGGGATCGGTCCGATCCAGGCAACTATCGACCCATAGCTGTCACCTCAGTCATTTGCAAGGTGCTTGAGCTCCTTATAAATAAGCAGCTCATGCAATTCCTAGAGGATCACTCGCTAATCAATGATCGACAATACGGCTTCAAGCTAAAGCGATCAACGGGTGATCTTCTGGCATTCGTAACGCATGTCTGGGGTGGGGCTATGGAAAGGCACGGCGAGTCCTTGGCTATTAGCCTGGACATCGCCAAAGCCTTCGATAGGGTCTGGCATGCTTCGCTCCTTTCCAAGCTTCCGGCATATGGTCTACCTCCTCAACTGTGCAGCTGGATTGCCAGCTTTTTAAACGAGCGCCGAGTGCGGGTCCTCTGCGATGGCCAGGCTTCTCGCTTCTTGCAAGTGAATGCCGGGGTACCGCAGGGGTCCGTACTATCACCAACTCTCTTTCTTCTGCATATCAATGATATGCTATCCCTCGGGAACATTCATTGCTATGCAGATGACAGCACACTGCACGGGAGTTACTCGGTTCGTCCGACGGCGGGGCGATCTGAGATTGAGGAGGAGAGACGACGACTCGTGGCTGATCTCGACCGTAACCTCGACAGTATCTCTCAATGGGGTACCGAGAACCTGGTCGAGTTCAATGCCCGCAAAACACAGGCGTGTGCATTTACTGCGAAGAAATCCCCTTTCCTTCCCCTACCCACTCTTCAGAATGCATTATTACCAATGAAGGACAACCTTGATATCCTTGGCATAGACGTTCGTCGAGAGCTCAATAATAAAAACTACATCGAAAGATGTATAGGGCTAGCTTCGCGGAAACTAGGAATACTGAATAAGGTAAAGAGATTCTTTACACCGGACCAGAGGTGTCTGCTGTACAAGACGCAGATTAGACCCTGCGTCGAATACTGCTCTCACCTCTGGGACGGCTCCGCGAAGTATCTGCTGGACGCTCTCGACGCTATGCAGCGACGGGCTATCCGTATTATTGGTTGTCCGGAGGTAACGGGAAGCCTTGAGCCGCTAGCTCAGCGCCGAACAATAGCTTCCTTGGCCGCATTCTACCGTATTTACCACGGTGAGTGTTCTGAAGAGCTCTTCAATCTGATCCCACCCTCTTCCTTCCGATCCCGAACGACTCGTGCCGGGCAGAGATGCCACCCCCACACAGTGGATAGCATGTTCGCGAGAACCGAACGTTTTAAACGTTCGTTTCTCTGCCGAACGATAGTGGCCTGGAACGCCCTGCCTGTGCACGTGTTTCCTCCCACATATAATCCTGGGTTCTTTAAGCGGAGCGTGAAGAGGCACATCAGTAGGTCGTCAAGTTGAGGGCCACTCTCAATAGTAATGTGTGCTGTGAGAGTGGCCCACAATCGCTAGACGTCGTCACGACTTACCACCAGGCGGGCGGCGTCAATTTGGCGAACCAAATACAAAAAAAAAAAAAAAAAAAAAAAACAAATACTAAAAAAACAGAATATAATAAATATTTAAGGAGGCCATACCATACAAACTTGATTTTTTTGCCGTTTTGGTACGGAATCCTTTGTGTGCGAGTTCGACTCGCACTTGGATAGTATTTTAAGATCTATATTGCAAAATTAATATTTTTCCTAGGCTTCTAAGTTTCTAGAATTATTCAAGGGATTTCCCGCTTCGAATACTAAAAATAACCATAATAAAATTAAAACATTCTGAATGTTTAAAATGCCAAGCTGATAGATGACTTCCATGTTTAAGTGAGTCTTTCAGGATGATTCTATCGTTAATGTTGGCAGCGCTCAATGCTGACAACGTTATCTTTTTAAACGTCACTTATGACGAGGGCCTTTATTTAGGTGTTTTATTCATGACCGAAGTAGAGTAGGTCACGAGGGTGCAGGATTTTATTGTTGTGAGGTACTGAGTTTACATTGAAAACGTGTTTCATTGTCAGCATTCGAAGTTTATGTTTTGGTGTGTAGTTATTTCGTAGCAACAGGAAACTATTTTATGAAAAAAATGCCGTTCATCGTAGGTACAACATGAAATGTAAGTAAGGCGCGATAGAATAAAACGTAATACTTATTAATTAGGTATCTATTGGTGCCCTCTAAACATCTTGAAGGCCCAAATTAAACTCATCTGCACACGATGCACCAGTAGACTGCAAGTGCTCGGTAATTGAAATAGGCGTAATCAATTCCTCTTGGAATAAAGACGGTACCTATTTTGTGTTTAATTACTATTTTTATAAAACAAAGTCCTGCGCAACGTCTGCCTATCTGTTCGCGATAAACTCAAAAACTACTGCATCGATTTTCATGTTGCTTTTACTAATGGATAAAGTGGTTCTCGAGGAAGATTTTAGTTAGCGTGAGCGTCCGCTAGTTATCCTTAAAGTAACCATTAAATCTATCGAATAAATTCGTGATTAGTTTCGAGTTAAATAGAGAATCTTACACAGGGAGTAAGCGACAGCTTCAACCACTTCGGTTGCAATAAAAATACCAGCTAGAATTAGTGTAGGTGGTAGACTACCGCCGGGTGCCACTGGAAATCTTTCGTGTAATAGTCTTAAAATGTAACAATTTAATTCACATGTTAATTACGAATTTCACTCAGATATAAATGTATCCAGGAATGAAATATATCCACTCTCATATCCAACAGAATACGAGTCTTTGTGGACACATCAATAACAAAAACATACATTTGTTAAAGACAACATAGTCTGAAGACCCTTTTGAACCCTTCTGAATTCCGGGTGGACAGAATTGACGACATATTTACAAGGACATCGAGGCTATAAGTACAAGGGCCACATTTCCTTCTATGTCAATAGCATTGGTCAATCTAAATCAGACTGACGAATACGTTTCTGGTCTTTTCACACATACTGTAATTTTATAGTCACACCTATTTCTTCGAAGGGTTTCAGTAGTAAGCAGAGGCATGTCGAATGCAGGTTGGCAACGGACCGGTCAGACAGCAAACTTATTGAAGAGGCCTATTTTCAGCAGTGAAGGTCAGAGGGATGCTTAGATGGGATGGATGACAGGAAATGTAGAGAGGATGGATGACAGGAGACTGACAAAACAAATATATGAAGCAAGTGTGAATGGACAAGATAGTAATGGTCGACCACAAGGTTTCCCCTGACAGTGATAGGAGTAAGAACCGACCCCAAATGCCCAGAGTGCATGGACAGCGAAGAAACAAGTTTCCACCTGCTGGCTGAATGCCCCATGTACTCACTGATCAGATGGGAAATCCTGGGGTCGGATAGACTGAACGAAGAAGATATAAGCAATCTGAAGGTGGAACAGATGATAAGATTCATAAAGGGCACAGGAAGGTTCGACGGGGCGCCGTAAGCTGGATCAACCACACTCTCTCCAAGGGGAGAACTGGGGAAATGGACGCAATGGCCCGCAAGCGTCGCGGGTGGATCGTCCATCCGGTTACCGGCGTCCCCGTTGGAAATAATAATAAGGGTCGACCAAGGCGAACATACTGCGACCAAATCGCAGATGTTTTAAATAAAGGCCAGGTTAAAAGTACCTGAAACCGGCGAACATGCCTGAAGACATTAATGAAAGTTGCGAAAGCGAAAGAAGTATGCCAAGATCGTAGCAGCTGGAAATCTATGGTCTCCTACCCCACTGGAAGGGAGGCATGATATTATGTATTCAGTATGTATGAAGGTCAGAGTAGAAAAACTCGACACAAAACCCCCTATATCAACCTGTCCGGCCATCATGGTACATGGAGGCTGAATTACCCCCCTTTTCTTTGGGGAGTCATTGGGCGTCAGTGGGGTAAGATCATGATGTGCAGCAATAGACAGCAATAGGCTGAGGATTATGATAAGAAATTGTTATTTATTAATGACTGTAACTATTTTTAAATTGTCATAATCTAAGACTGCCGTTAGTATGTAAGTACCATTCCCTATTCTGTGCCGTTAGTAGGGATAATATCAAACAAATCCACCAATAATCTATTATCGTTTACTTTAAAAGTATTCGATTGTTCAAATTCCAATCTCAAAGCATAGTTTGTAACGATTTGTTATATTTATCGGGCATTCTGTTATTTCGAGAAGTCAAATAGAAAGTTTAATGGGGTATTTTGGAAGTCTTCGAGCCAATTAAAAGTTTCAGAAGACTTGAAATGTTTGAATGCTCAGTAAAATGTTCGCAATTAAGTAACTTCTAATTAAAGATACATTTTGTTACCCTTTACTGTTTCCTTCACGTGAAATAATTTAATAATGAATAAACGCAACTGGAGATACGAGTTCTTGGCCTTCCCATTATATTACAAACTTTAGACGAACGGGTCTTTTACGCGATTATTGAGATATATACATCTTTATTACCAGACGATTCGAGCCTGGACCCTGATACAAGAGCCCTGGTCACGGGTGGACTGGTTTCAGCTTATTACTCACGTTACTGAGTTATTGATATTACATTTTATGTCAGATTAAAAATAGAGCCTGTTTTTTTTAATTACACAGCCCGAGACTGCGGCTGCCCCTACATCTATTACCGAGTGCCTCTGGTTACATTTCTAGTGGCGCCTGGCAGACTTTGGCCACCTATGTGGCCGCTGTTTAGGTTAATAATAACAGAACCTGGGAATAAAGACTCTTTTTCCAATCGCCAGTCATTAAATTCATTGTAAATTCCGCCCAAGTTAGCTAATAGTGCTTGTGTTTGGAGTACATTCGTTATTAGTGTTAGATTAGTTTGAAATGTTGAAGTTGGAGAACAAGCTCACATCGTAACCACGTAGAGGTAAGTTTAATTTTACTATGTCGTAACACAATTAGAGTAACAACTAAACTAGAAGGGGATGTTTAATTTTTTGAAATATATTTTTGTGGCAAGCGTCTCGCTGCTGATGAAAAGTGGGCGCATTTATGTATCTGCCTATCCTATATATATGTGAACAATGTTTAAAGATGAAGTGTACAAATACAAGCTGTTTAAATCTTGCGGTCGGAGTTCACACTTGTTTCAAAGTCAAACAGTTAAACATTCTTGAATACTTAGAATGTTAGTGAACAATTTACTTAACAGAACTGTATTTTATTATAATACCAACTGGTGTTCACGGCTTCGTCCGGGTGGAACAGTTTTAGTTCGCAGTTCCCATGCGAACATATTAGGTAACAGGGATAAAATGTAGGCTATGTTACTCCATTAAACATCACTCACACACACATCACGCCTATTGCCCCCAATTACTGGCATGGCACATTTATAATGGGTAATGTCCAAATAGCCGAATTAATTTAATAAAAAGTAGCTATATTGTAATTTTGAAAATATTTAAAACCTTGCGCCTTGCGATGAAATGTTGATGAAAGGCAACAAAATCTTACGTGCCAGCCGCTATGGCATAACCAATTAAAGTCCTGGGCATCTCATACATTAAACATCAATTATCTTTAATTGAAACTCCCGTTAAAATCGGTCTAGCCCTATCTCTTGTCCCTACAGTAACTGTCTGTCTTTATATCTACAATAACTTAAATTTCCCTTTCAACTTTCATTCACCTCGCTCGTAACGTTCACACTCTTCACGTATTCACGACCAGCTTTTTCCCTAACCATGCGTAAAGGTTTACTTCAAAAATAAAAACATTGTTTTAAATCAACACGTGTATTTCAATAATGCATTTAGTGTCAACTGCCTCGGTAGCGCAGTGGTATGAGTATGCGACTGCCGTTCGTCCCAGGTTCGATTCCGGGTCGAATCAAATATATATGTGTGATCCACAAATATTTGTTTCGGAGTTTGGGTGTCTTCTATGTGTGTATTTAGAAACATATAAGTATGTTTATCAGTCGTCTAGATCCCATAGCACAAGATTATATTAGCTTAATTCGGGCTATAGATGACGTTGTGTGAGAATGTCCAAAAATATTTATTTGTAGTGTAAAATGGTTATTTTGAGATTACAAAAAGAAACTATCAATATTTAGTTATACTCATATGTACCTATGTCGGTGATTGTACTTACCTATGTATGGATATGTTGTTCAAAACATTGCTCTATAACTCAAGCGTTACGAATTGTTTGAAGGGCCACATTATTACAGTTAGAGAAGTTTGTTAACTGTCAAAACTGCTGATGCTTCCTCGTTACCTACTGACTTGGGTTTCTTGCATAAGTTCAAGTAACCTTCGAAATAGTTTAATTGCTTACGAATATGACATAAAACATACACACATACACACACACAACACGAACATCACATCTATTTATAACTAACTAGCAGACGCCCCACTTCGCCCGTGACAATAACTTAAACCTTCCGCGAGAACCCGTTTATCCATTAGTGAAAGCAGAATGAAAATCGGTGCAGTAGTTTTTGAATTTATCGCGAACAGACCGACAGACGCTGCGGAGGAGTGTGTTTTATAGTAGTGAAAATAAAGAGGACAGATTGATGGTTTTTATTTTTATTGCATCACGATAATGTGTTACCGTATGTAATAATCTAAGTAATATCACAGATACCGGAATACTATACTAGTAATATCCATATATTTGGAACGAGAAAACTGATGAACAAAGCGGGCGGCGCCGCGCTAATGCATAATATTTTTCAATTTTTATTAGTTTCATTCGTACTTAACTGGTTTCGAAACGGTACCGTTGTAAAGTTAAATGTTATCATGTGGTCATAACGCCCAAAAACAAAAATGGAAGTGGGCCGGGCATGTAGCCCGTCTCAAAGATAACAGGTGGACAAAAACTTCACCCCACGCACGCCTTCACTCACCGTCGCGGGATAAAACCTGACCCCAAATATGCGGGGTGACACCCGACTACCACGCAGCAGCCACACAGGTGGCCAAGGTCCGGTGCCACTGGGAATTCTTTCAGTGCTTACTGGAGGCACTCGGCAATGGACGTAGGTTCCGCAGCGGCCTAAGGACGCGAATTAAAAAACATATGGTCAAGGGATGACTTCAATCCATCCTAAACGTCGGGAAGCAATAAGATATCATAGGCAACTATTCATAGCAATAAGATATCTATTACTTATCACAATACGCCCACATTTCGCCGGTCACTTTAAGAAACATGAAGATAGGGACAGAGATAAACTATTTTCTGGATTAATGTTTGAATACTTTTCATCCCAGTGATATAATTCCGTGGGAAATGGGGATGGAGAAAACTATTGACAGCAGCAAGTACAGAATAAACAGATGGCTTTTTAAAGCAAACAATCAGACAACAAAGAGATCTCAGTAGGATCAATGTTTTGTTTAAAAGACACTAAAATTCAATTTACCGAGCTGAAACTTCACAATCCCATTTCATAAAATACTGTGATACTAAAGACAAGATACAACGTAAGTTCAAACAGGATTTATATATATTTTCCTTTGCTACGAGCGAACCTTGTAGAGAACTTCTTAGTAGTAGGTACCTATATACCATAGATAGGTAAGTAATAGTATGTAAGTACTTACTTTCTTTACTAGGTACCTATACTAACTACCTACGTTGCGATTTGTGACATAAAAATGCGAATGATATATTTTATTAAGGTGCTTTTGATATTTGAATAGGTATGAGACAAGTCCCTTTTACTTGAACTCCACAGGGAACATTGAAAATAGAAATGTCAAATAATGATTTACAGCCTACGAAGTTAGGAATTTCACATACATAAATAGGTAACAGTCGCTTCACAGTTTAGGCGTGAAATGAATTTACATAAGAACACCCCTATTTCTTTACATCAGATGCAGGGGCAAAGCTTCATAAACTGAGGACTGCATGCCCGATATATGAGGTAACAAACATAAAAAAATAAAGCAGTCGAATTGAGAACCTCCTCCATTTTTGAGGTCAGTTAAAAATCAAAGTTAAAAGCAGTCGAAATGAGAACCTCCTCCATTTTTGAGGTCGGTTAAAAATCAAACTTAAATTACAACTGCTATCATATCGAGTGAATAATATCGTTTTGAATTGTAGATGATAAATAACTCGGCCCGGGTTTGTCGCTCTGTTGATGTTGTGCTTTTCAAAAACGCTATCATATTTCGATAATAATGAAACTAATTCTAAAAAGTTACCTCTATTTAATGAATCTTTGGACTCGTCATCTCCTCTAAAAGGCAATTCCTGTTGTGCTAAATGGCAAACTACATCTACAAGTCTTTGAAAAATACTACGGTTTTGGTCAACTTGCTGATTGTGTTTTGAAATTTCTTCAGCAAATTGGCGTGACAAGTGAGTTTTACTTACTTTAGAAATACAAAAATCTGGCGTTGGTTTAGGAGAAATAACTAACGACTTTCTCTGATCAAAACTTAATGATTTTACCCTTTGGTCTTTTAATAAAACGTTACAGCACCTCAAATCATCACAAGGCACAATTTCTTCCTTATTTAACACTCAAATAAACTAATTCACAACTTTTAAACAATAAAAAACAATTTTGAAAAAATCACCACTCTTGAAAGCAAATTTCTACGTGAAACTGAAGTAAACAAACGCGAACATAGCATAGGTCGCCACGCAACCGATGTGTGACGAACTTCAGAGCAAAATCCAGGCTTATGTGCGAGTATATTTTGCTATAACAACCTACTAAGTATTGTGGTATGCTAGCGAAAATATCCATAGGTGTGAAAGAGAAAATGCAAGCCCGATTATAACGGGCATACATTGCGTCTACTTACAACTTTGTACGAGCGAGATGGCATCTGCGCGCTCAACACCGTACAGAGTACCAGTCAGTACAACGCATAGATAGAAGAACGGGTTGTGTCAGCGGGCGGTATAGGTGATTGACCCTAAGCGCGCGAAATTTAATTTTGAAATAATCGTTTTGGACACATTCGAAATATTATTATGGGAATTCCGGGCTTATGGGAATGTATGGAACATTCGCCACTGATCAGATGGGGTATTCGAACTAGTATAACATTATTTTTCAACTGGCTTCCAAAACAGGAAGAGGTTCCCTATTCGACTGTAAGTTTTTTTATATTTGTTACATCATATCTCTGGACTGGGAAACAGCCTATACTACTTCCGAAATGGTCCCATTTCATTTTGGTCCCATTTCGTCAATTATTTGGTCCCATTAGCACCCAGCAGCACGAATTTGTGATTTGTCAAAAGTGTAGTTTTATAGAAAATATCCCTAGGATAATTGATTGCTTCGGTGGCGTAGTCGGTAGTGCACCCGCTTTCGACACCGGAGTCTCGGGTTCGATTCCCGGTCGAGATAGTCCAAAGTCTGGGTGTTTCCTATGTATATATGGTAAATATGATGTTTAACTTTTTAAATAATAGCATAATTTCGCTTTTTGAGTGAAATTATGCTTTTATTTAAAGAAATTAACATGAAATTGTTTTATCATGGACTTCCACCAGGTAACGCCTGACTCCATTCGGTATTTGTATATAAGTACTCGTATTTTTATCAGTTTATTTAGTACTCATATCACAAGCTCTGCTTCGTTTGAGACTAGATGGCGTTGTGTGAATTGTCCTCACATATTTATTATTTATTTATTTATAATATTTCCTAGGGATATTTTGTACAAAACTGCACTTATACCCCAAATATTTTTGTAATTAACTTTGACTTTGCCTAATTTGTAGTAGCCATCAGCTGCAGGTTTAGTATCGTTAATTAATAATGTAAATATAGATCTTTTTACAAGTGTTGTAATTTAACAACGTTGTAATTTTCCTTTCTTTTTATTTTGCTGTGTAATCCGACTTAATTTAAGTTATCATCAGCCATTGAGGATTTTCCCAACCGGCTCCGCTTGCCAGTCTTGGTAATGACACAGAATAGGGAATAACACTTACATACAGAACTTGCACTCCGACTTTAATTAAAGCATATTCTTTTGTTTACAGAGAACATAATTCGAACTTTAGGGTTGTCCAGTAAAATAAAATATATACCAGTATAATTTGACCAATAATTATGACGTAAATGCCTCAATATCAACTCTATGGTCAATGTCGTGTCACAAACAAGAGACAACCCTTACTGATTTACAACTTCAAGTTGTCGCTGACGTCACGCATTTTATGCGGTTGTTAGGCGAGTAATGACAATAACTAATATTGTTTAATTAATAAGTATTGGTAAACTATACGGGTTATAATGATTTGTTGGAAAAATTATGTACAACTTCACCGGAGGGTAATACGGTTATTATCCGAAGTTAAATTAATTACACAAACCTTAATCTGATTTGTGAATTTGTGATGTTACTGTAGTTAATTTATATATACACAGGGTAAGCAGAGACACTAATTATGCCCATTACACTAACAGTATTAAGGTACAGAAATACGTGTAAAATTAAATTCTGAGAACGTTTCTAGAACACTATACACGTATGTTTATTTTATTTTTCGTATTCTAAAAAAGAATGTAAAATCTTTGATGTTAGTTTTTATGTAGGTACCTAACTGCATTGTGAATTTCTGAAAGATAAATCAAGGACAATCCGTATTCGTGATATAAGCTTGGTTAGTTCGTTGTGAAGTAAAATACATTTATATCTTGTTGTATAATCTAGTTTGAAACAACGAAGTCTTTTTAAGGTTCCGTGCCGGTAAAACGGGAACCCTATTACTGAGACGTCGTGAACCGTGATAGTTAGAAAGTTGAATTTTTCACAGATTATGTATTTCTGTTGCCTCTATAACAACAAATACTAAAAAAGAGAATATAATAAATATTTAAGGGGGCTCCCATAGAACAAACGAGATTTTTTCTTTTTGGTACGGAACCTTTTGTGCTCAAGGTTGACTCGCACTTAGCTAGTTTTTTTATAGTACCTAGGAACCTACTTTGTTTATCACATAAACTGGAATGCTCAGTCTGTGATCAGTAAATAGTTTTTTGGGGTTAATAAATAATACAACAATAAAAGATAAAATTCTCAACCATAATAACAACTAAACAACTACGTTGTGATGGCCCACTGGAAATACCTTCTGGCAGGGCTATGTCGCCTAACAACCGCAAAAAAATACGTGCCGTCAGCGACAACTTGAAGTTGTAAATCTGTAAGGGTTGTCTCTTGTTTGTGACACGGCATTAACCATAGAGTTGATATTGAGGCATTAACGTCATAATTATTGGTCAAATTATGCTAGTATATATTTTACTTTACTGGACAACCTTAACTTTCGAATTATGTTCTATGTAAACAAAAGAATGTGCTTTAATTAACGTCGCAGTGCAAGTTCTGTATGTAAGTACTATTCCCTATTCTGTGCTTCTGGTGCATACCAGAGATGCCCGGCAATGGAAGTAAGAAATGCCGAGCTGAGTTTGCTTAAAATATTCTTAAAACTTGTACCGACAGTTCGGTAGAACTGCGGTAGGTGGATCCAACGCCAACCTTAATAGCGCGATGTAGAAATTATGAATATGATATGAAGCAAAAATTCGATGTCGTCGGTAGTGGTCATCGTAGCTCAGTTGGTCAGAGCAGTCCCCCTGTTAGGGAAAGGCCGTGGGTTCGAGTCCCGCCGATGACATCAGTGTTTGTGATCTATTTATAATTTCTTTATAATGGCATATAAATTGTCACTTATGTTCATATTATCATAAAAGAATTCATAAAGAACTCCTATTTGCTATAAATTTGCCTAATTATGTAGGTGTATATAATGGATATGTATACATATGTAATGAAGTTACGCAAATTGAAACCTACGTATGCATAAACAGAAGCCTAATTTTCAGTCGCTTACCAAACCAGAGACCAATTTATTCAAATGTATTACTCGATGGTACATTATGAGATAGGTAGATACTCGTATGTGCCCGGACTGTAGAGATTTTAAGTACTGTAGTCATCGTTGTGAGAATTTAGGTTCGTATCACAGATTCCCAACGGATTTTGATGCAGTTTCACCAATGGAGAGAGTGGTTCTCGATGAAGGATTTTGTATAAGTAGGTGTATAATTTGTCAGGCTGGTTAAGACGCCGGACAAATTATTTATATTGTATTTTACACTGAGATAAAATACAATAGGTCGGTAGTGTTCATTGCATCTCAAAGAACACAACAGAATAAAGAGCATTAGGTACTTCAGAATTAATCAACCTAAAGTACATTAATGTTTCTAATTTTTTTTTTAAATTGGCCCAGTATAATAGGGATCTGATCCTCGGTTCCCTATTGGACTAGTAGTTTTACCAATGGCCGACAATCTACAAACTATTATTAGAAACTTGCAAAAGAACCTTTTTTATCTTTTGAACCATATTTCAAAGTCTTGTTCGACGTTTAACGGCAGTCGGCACCCTTCAATTTAATTTAGATGACTAAACACGTAGTTATTCGGTGGCACGTATTTCACGGGACATTAGTTGGGGTCACGGATCTACTCATGGGAGTGTGCCCAAAATAAAGATCCCTTGAAAAATAGCAGTTGCATACACATACATACATATTACATATACAATAGGAAATCATTAAACTTTCTGTTATCTGAACTTAAATTCTAATTCTCAGGACCAGAAGGCTGGCTATTTTCTGGCCCAAAGAATAAGTATCGCCATCCAACGTGGCAACACAGCCAGCATTCTGGGAACCTTCCCAGTCGGCAATGACGCGGAGGATTTTTTAAACGATATTTTGTAATGTAAATATTTTTAGTCTATAATTATGTTTATTTTGTATATTGTAATTCTTATTGTAAATAAATCTATGTAAAAAAAAAAAAAAAAATTCTAATAGCAGGACAATTTACATAATAACATATATGCAGTCTGAGCAGTAGCTCCGTAGCTAATGGTATTATGTAGATTATACTCATACTAATGAACCTATCTAAGGTCCCGAAGAGGCCACACAGGTGGCCAAAATCCTCCGAGCGCCACTGGAAAATCCTTGCGAGTTCACCAGAGGCGCTCGGCAAATAAAAAAAAAGAACCTGTCTAAGGTACGTACATTAAGCAAAGGAATGTATTTATTGTAACCAATTTTTATACACCACCAGGATTCTTGGAACCTTCCCAGTCAGCAATGACGCGGAGGGTTTTTAAACGACAATTTGCAGTGTAAATATTTTTTGTATATAATATATTAATTTGTATTTTTGTTATACCTACATAAAAAGTTTAAAGACTGTCGCTTAGTGGTAGTTTCCAAGACAAATACAACATCGCGACAAATATATGAGGAAAATCTATCCTACAGTAGTAAAAGATTATAAATAGTGTGTCTGTATAGTACATACCAACAATTAATAAAATTAACAAAAAATGTAAGCAAACCAATATTTACAGGATCATCATCATCATCAGCCCACATCAGTCCACTGCTGGACAAAGGCCTCTCCAATTACACGCCACACCCTCCGATCTTGGGTATATTTCTTCCACCCAACACACGCTATAAGACTATGTCGTCGCTCCACCTAGCCTCGGGGCACTCCAGAACCTGCTTGGTCCAGCCAGGATCCATTTACAGGATACTGAAAGGATTTTCTTACCGTTTCCACAGAAGACTAGCTCTGTTCAGGACAACGTAAGGTTTTGGTTTCATCTAAACTGGATGTTAGGAAAAAAATATCGTCAATAAACCTTTTCGACAGGGCGAAACTGAGGGATTGATTTCCGTACCAAAACTGCAAAAAAACACGTTTGTTTTATAGGAACCTTTAAATGTTTATTATATTCTGTTTTCAGGGTTCCGTAGTAAAAGTCTCGGAACCCTTATAGTTTCACTATGTCCGTCCGTCCTCCGCTTTTCTCCCAAACGGTTAGTGCTAGAAACATGAAACTTTGCATGGATATTACTATATTTACTATGCCGACAAAGTGCTAGAATAAAATAATGAAAAAAAAAAATTTTTGGGGTACCTCCACTACACTGAAAAAAATATCATCCCCGCCGCGTCTACGTCATCGTGTTGGGTATCATTAGATATTTTTAAAACATTAGGAGGTTGCTAAGATGTTTTTTGATTTAAGTATCTGTTTGCGGGATATCTAGCTTTGAAGAGCATGTTTTTTCAAAAACAGGGCGTTCCCCCTCTCTAAAGAACCTGAAAAATTTATGATAGTAGTCCATATAATGAGTTTTAAAGGAAATCTATAACGGATCATATGACTGTGTTAGTTCAGGAGTTATAGAGGCTTTTATGGGTAATTAAGAAACCCTGTCTTATAAGTGGCACGACACGCACTTGACCGTTTTTTCAGTATTTGTTGTTATAGCGGCAACAGAAATACCTACATCGCCTGTGAAAATTTCAACTTTCTAACTATCATGGTTCATGAGATACAGCTCAAGACAGACGGACGGACGGACAGCGAAGTCTCCGTAATAGGGTTCCCGTTTTACCCTTTAGGTCCGAAACCCTAAAACAAACATGACAAGAGTTAATTCTTATAAACCTAGAAAGAAAGAAAGATGTGTTTCGTTATAAATTACAAACTACCATCTATCACACAAGTGACTACCGATGGCAATCGGGTAAACGTCTCCGTCGCGCTGGTTTGGTTTGAAGGAAAAAAATAAGGAATGTTTTATGTCAATAAGATGTCTAGCTACTGATTTATATGCGAAATTCACGCAAACTGCCTTGCGTGTTACAGTTACTTCATATTGTACGTCGGCAATGACAACTGAAAGCCAAAAATATCTATACAATATTGCGTTTTTTTTTTCAACATTTATAACTTGGATTTGTATTTGGTTGACATGTTTTCCCCAATAGTCTCGTTCTGTGTTATGGTTTATTACCAGTTTCATTATCATGTAGAATTACGTCGATAGCAAACATTTATCAGTGTTGAAAGTTTGGCCGTTTGCAGATCTACAGAGTAGCATCGCAGTACGCCTTAGGCCGACAACAGTACCTACCGCAGCTCACACAGGTCCGAAATTTGTTGCTCTGTGCTGTAGGCAAAATATGTTGGCAAAGGTTAGAGGTTTAATTAACTAGGGCGGTTCGCTGGAACACGGGCGGTTACATCGAAATAATAAAGACGGAGCGGGCGGTATCTTCTAACCTAACCCTCCCTAACCTAAGCTAAAAAATAAAAAATAAAAATAAAAAAAAACGTTTCAACAATGGCGTGGGCATTTCAAAATTTAAATTTCGCGCGACGCAACTATAAAATTTTTAAGCACTGTCAAAGGCATGTTTCTTTAATGCTTAATAACTCAAAAACTATAAAAGCCACATACACCAAAAACTATACAGCCAACCACAGGCTTATGTTATATCTTTATTCCAAACAAGTTGATAGGTTAAGAGCTGCGCCCGCTATCGTGTCACATACATTCTTCATTGAGCCCATCGTTGTGAAACTCCGCAAGCTCCGTCTTAACAAATCGAGGGTATAACAGTTTAAAAGTAGGTAAGTATGTACTCATTGTTTCTTTTCTAAAATCGGTTTTGTTGCTATTTCGGAAACGACTACCATCTGATCGCTTAACGTTTCTTTAATATCTTAGGCGCTGTCTCCACGAGCGAGAGAATCGCGACGAGTCTGTAATTCTATCGCCGCGATAACATCACCGTGTGGAGACGCGTTCATTGAGAGTGTATAGAAATACGTGGCACGACGATAATATCGCCGCGATTCTCCGTCGTACATTCCTACAGGAGAACAAAATAGTTTTATATTTTTTTTATTTTTTGTGCGAGTTTTAAGTTTGTCTATTTGTAAAAAGTTAACTGAATGTTCTCGACCTTTTTTTGAAGGCCGCCCCAATGTCCATTGCCATCTATCACGCGGTTGGGTGTTATTCGCGAGACGCGAGTCGTGAGATAAAACTCGGTCACTTCCTTCGCGAGCATACCCTGCTCGCAGAACGACACGACCACGTTCCACCTACAACCGCTGGAGACCATGACACTGTCTCCAGCGAGAGGGTACTCGTACTCGGCCAGGTTTAAATTTCCAATTTGTTGTGATTTCTTACAAAGTTTATGTTGAATTAGGTACCTACTTACATAATTATTACATAGACATTGGTTTAATACAGATTCTTGTATGTGTTCAACGACACTATCATATTACAATACGTAGAAGAAAATAATCACCGTTTAAATACGTATTCACCCATTTATAGGAAACCAAATATTCCCATTTCTATCGGGACATTATTATCTAAGTACAAAGACAATCTACGACCGGGTGAGCTGGAATCTGATACTACCTAGTATCATTGAACGTAGCTGAATCGGAACTTGGATTGTAGCCAAGAGTGAGCATTTTTTCGTGTGGAAAATCCGTACCCTATACTTACTTATAACGCCTTTATAGGTGGGACATGATTGGCTTTACCATCGTTCAATGTGAAAAGTAAACTGTCAGAAAAGCACTTAAAACTTACTCTTTTGTCAGAAAATCTTTTGCTAAGATACTTTATTTATGAGTAACTGATGACCGTGGTTCTACCTACTAGATGACTAGTTTTCTCGTATCTAATTCCCACGGGAATACGGGATCCGTTATAGTTTTCTTTGAAAGAACGTTACATGAACCATCATGATGTTTTTCAGATTTTTCGAGCCAGCCGTTAAGATTTTAGAGGAGAGGGGAACACAAAATTAGTTAGATATCTTGCAATTTAAAGACCTATCTAATGATACCCCACACGATGGGAAAGACGCGAGAAAAAGAAATCAAAAACCTTATGTGCAGGGAAAGTACCCCAAAAAAATTTCATAATTTTATTTTAGTCGGTGTAGTAAATACACATATCCATTCCAAGTTTCGGGTCCGAGAATTGAACTAAGGAACCCTAAAAAGAAGATACCTACTCTGAAATACAGAGTAGTATTGACTGCTTCGGTGGTAGTGCATCGGCTTTCAACTCCGAAGTCTCGGCTCCGATCGAGTAAATATACCGGGTTTTTTTTTAATTCGGCAGCCTAAGGCTGTGGCCGCTCTAACGTCCGTTGCCGGGCGTCTCTGGTTCACACGCAGAAGGTATTGCCAGTGGCACCCGGCGGAATATATCGGGTTCAATATTCTATTCATGTCCTGATAAATAACAAAGCAATCGTGCATACATCCGTATTATATTAAACTCGAACTTACAAGGACAATTGCAATGAAATACTGAAGTAACCAGTACAAACTAGTGTTCTGCATGTAAATCGGAATAAATAACGCATGCAGAGCGGAGTGTCGCTTGGCCTAATTTCCTATGTGTTACACAACGTGCTTGTAAGGGTATGGCTCCAGTTACGTCTAGAAAATAAGAATTATTTAGGCTTCCGTAAGCTCCGGTTCATGAGCAAAGGATATATTTAGAAGAAAATATAGTTACAACAGGCAATAATGACTTGACACTTTCAAGCGTGGCCCAGAAGTTTTGGCAAGGAACATTACTGGGAATTATCATCCCAAAGATTGCTTATGCAAGTTAAGCCGTCGGTCACGATTGACATACGAAATCATAACCCTAAAAATCCGACTGGTCTAACTATAGAGCTTCTATATAGCCAATGGGTTATCACGGATATTGAAGTCGAGCCACTCCCAGCTAGACTAGAAAGCTAACCCCAACTGGGTTGCGACTAGGCTCATTTGATGATGACTTTTTAAGGTTCCAGATGGCGCCCCAGTATCTGGATAATTTGTGTGCCCCGCTGCAATTCACACCCCACCTTATGGCCTGGCACACATAGAAGATTGAGTCGCCAATTCGTGGAGAATCATTAATTACTGTCAGGCTGTGTTTTAAATTCTCTCTTGTAACACAGATGCTTTATTTTAATTTTGTTCTTCATTAAAGTATACTACTGGTTCCACCTGTAATGTTTTGTGTTCCCATTCTCTATGGGAATAAAAAAAATATAAAATCGTGTCTCCTTTGCGCTGCGATATTCAGAGATCACAGATTTCCGCTTGCTCCAATCCCAAAGTTAATTAAAATATGTAAGCCGTTTATACTAATGCTATGCTACACACTTATGAAGACATCCTTACTTCGCCTTGGTTTAATGGCTCCAATACACATTAAACATATAATATGAATTAGATACAGACCTAAATGTTTATCTTAATGACTTAATATACCTTTCTGACATTGAAAGTCATTAAAATGATGAACATGAATAAATGGCAGAAAGTTAGTAAATACCGTTAATATTATCCCTAACATCCAAACTCACAAATAATTATTTTCTCTTTATAAACGAAGCTGCGGTTGTATTATTGTATTGATACTGTAACGCCATCTCGTAGCGAGTAATAAGACTACCAAACTCAGCGCCATCTAGTAGCAAATCGCAGTACTACTACGTAACGTCTTTCGGGAATGTTCTGTCAAGGTACTTCTATGTAACGTGTTATCTAGAAGCATCTCGAAGGTGTGGAATGTTCGCGATAATTCTTCCGTGAAGATTCTAGAGTAATCTAGAGTAATGACCGTACTATAAAGGCGGAGCACTTCGGTGGCGGGGGATCAGTATTTCCGGAGCGATAATACGAGTTATACCTGCGAGTTCAAGTGCGATTAAAAGTGTTCAGTGAAGCTTATAGTAAAGTGTAAATTAGTGGTGTAATAAATAAAGTGTTTTGTGGTAGTTTGATCGGCATTTTCCATTCCGTAGAACCCCGGCTCGTAACAATTGGTGTCAGAATTGGGGATTTGGACAATGCCGGTGTTACCGAAAGAAGACACAGAGGGCGTCCGTACCAGGGGTCAGCGCCAGCAGGAGTTGGACAGCAGGCGCTTCGGAGGTAATACGCCGGAGAGGTTGGGTGGTCAGCAGCAGCCAACGGTGGAAGCTTGCCCGCCCACGGTATCTCCAGCGCCAGCACCTCCAGACTTTGCTGCGCTGATGGCGATGCTACAGGAGCAAGCCCGTCACCAGGAGGAGCAAGCCCGTCGCCAGGAGGAGCAGGCCCGCCACCAGGAGGAGCAAGCCCGCCGGTTGGAAGAACAGCTGCTGCGGGACAAGGAGGAGCAGGCACGCCGCCAGGAGGAGCAGGCACGCCGCCAGGAGGAGCAGGCCCGCCGGTTGGAAGAACAGCTGCTGCGTGACAAGGATGAGCAGGCACGCCGCCAGGAGGAGCAGGCACGCCGCCAGGAGGAGCAGGCACGGAGCCAGGAGGAGCAGGCCCGCCGGTTGGAAGAACAGCTGCTGCGCGACAAGGAGGAGCAGGCACGCCACCAGGAGGAACAGACGCTCCTCATGAAAGATCTTCGAGCGACTTTTGGCAAGGAGATGAATGTGATGAAGGATCAGGTTCATCATGTTGAGAACCGCATCACGGAAGCCGAAACTCGGATTGAAGATGTAAAAAACCAGATTACAGATGTGAGGAAAGAGCTGGGAAATCTGAAAGCTGGAGATGGGATTGCGACTTCCTTACCTGCCGTACCTTCAGCGCGTGGATTTAAAGTACCGCCATTCGATGGGACATCTTCATGGTCGGCCTATAAAAAGCAGTTTGAGGCCGTTAAGAAGGCAAACGGGTGGAGCAAAGCCCAGGCCATGACTGCGCTTACATTGGGTCTGCGAGACAAGGCGTTAACCATCCTAGAAGCTCTCGGAGACGATGTATCCTACGAGCAGCTACTAGAAGCCTTGGAAGCCAGATACGGTGACGCTCACCTGGAACACGTGTATCGTGCGCAGCTGAAGGATCGTGTCCAGCGCACTGGCGAAAACTTGCAACAGTGGGCCCTGGAAGTAGAGAAGCTGGTACGGAAAGCATACCAGTCGGTACCTGCGCTCATCAATGGGAATCTGGTGCAAGCATTCATCGACGGCATCCACGACCTGGAAGTCAGGGCTGCTGTGAGGCTTGGGCACCATGAGACTCTCAAAGACGCCTTGGCTCATGCTTTGGAGGTCGAAGCCGTACGGAAAGATCATCGATCTCACCGCGTCAGGGAAGTTGTAGCATCACCGGCTCGCGACCGTTTCACGAGGTATAGCCCTAGGTGCTACACATGTGGTGAGAGGGGCCACCTTCGATCCAGTTGCCCAAAGCGGACTGCTGAAAGAGAAGAAAGTCGTTCCCAAGAAGATAGGGTGGCTAACGTCACCGCCCAGCAACAGCAGGGAAAACGAATAATAGCCAGGTCTGCGTGGCGGGTGCCGGCTGATGTTAGAAGAGCCCCAAGGGTTTCGATCTCACAAACCCAGGATGGCAGATTCCATGGCAACGCAGACGCATTGTCAAGAAGACCTTGCCCTGAAGACCGTAAGCACTGTGCCAAACAGGAGATAAAGGTAGCCATACCTGTGAAGATGCTTAAAACGGATCTGAGCGACGAATGGAAAGAAATCCTACAACATGCTCAACAGGACGACGCAGACATCAAGCCAATATTTAAGTGGATTAAAGCAAGTGCTCCTAAACCCATGTGGAGTGACGTCGCTTCAATGAGTTCAATCACAAAAAGTTATTGGGCGCAATGGGACAGTTTAGTTATTCAGGATGGAGTCTTGTGCCGCAAATGGGAAAATGCTCGAGGAGACAGCTGTCATTTGCAAATGGTCGTCCCTAAAGTTAAGGTCACAGATGTGCTACAGCTCTACCATAATGGATGTTCAGGGGGCCATATGGGAGTAAAAAGGACTCTGTTGAAGATACGTGAGCGGTTTTACTGGATCCACTGTCGCGACGACGTTGAGGACTGGTGTCGCAAATGTACGAGTTGTGCTGCCGTGAAAGGACCTCATACACGGAGCAGAGGTGCACTGAAACTGTATAACGTTGGGGCACCATGGGAAAGGATAGCCCTAGATGTTGCGGGACCGTTTCCTGAAAGTGAAAGCGGAAACAAGTACTTCATGGTTGTGATGGATTATTTCACGAAGTGGCCAGAAGTCTTCGCTATACCTAATCAAGAAGCTACTACGGTCGCAGATAAATTAGTTCACGAAGTCTTCTGTCGTTTCGGGGTGCCTCTAGAAATCCATAGCGATCAAGGAAGAAATTTTGAATCTCAGGTGTTCCAGGAAATGTGTCGGGTCATGGGTACTCACAAAACCAGAACGACCTCTTACCACCCGCAGTCAGATGGAATGGTGGAGCGATTTAATCAGACATTGGAGAGATATCTGGCAAAAGTTGTGGAAAGCAGGCAAAAAGATTGGGACAAGCACATCCAACCGTTTCTTTTGTCTTACCGAAGTGCGGTTCATGAAAGCACGTCAGTGACACCAGCTTATGCGAACTTTGGAAGAGAATTACGGTTGCCTGCCGACTTAATAACCGGTATACCACCTGACGCTCCACGCAATATCACCGATTATGCGAATGACTTGCGCAGCAGGATGAATGACATTTATGAGCATGTCAGACAATCAGGTCAACAAATGTCTGAAAAGATGAAGACCCGTTACGACCGAAAGACAAACAATAAGAGCTTCGATGAAGGTTCGTTAGTGTGGTTACATAACCCAGTCCGCAGTAAAGGGAAGTCTCCTAAGCTGCAAGCTAAATGGGATGGACCATACCGAGTTGTGACCAAGATTAACGATGTCACTTACCGAATACGGAAGAGTCCAAGAAGTGCGCCAAAGATAGTTCATGTGGATCGATTGGCGCGATATTATGGGCCTGACAATGCTCGGGACGAGCATGTCTTAGGAGGGGGCAGTGTA
The DNA here is from genome assembly GCA_963556515.1 of Nudaria mundana. Classification (NCBI taxonomy): domain Eukaryota; kingdom Metazoa; phylum Arthropoda; class Insecta; order Lepidoptera; family Erebidae; genus Nudaria; species Nudaria mundana. The sequence continues at coordinate 16,477,385 of OY748301.1, forward strand.
ACGCCATCTCGTAGCGAGTAATAAGACTACCAAACTCAGCGCCATCTAGTAGCAAATCGCAGTACTACTACGTAACGTCTTTCGGGAATGTTCTGTCAAGGTACTTCTATGTAACGTGTTATCTAGAAGCATCTCGAAGGTGTGGAATGTTCGCGATAATTCTTCCGTGAAGATTCTAGAGTAATCTAGAGTAATGACCGTACTATAAAGGCGGAGCACTTCGGTGGCGGGGGATCAGTATTTCCGGAGCGATAATACGAGTTATACCTGCGAGTTCAAGTGCGATTAAAAGTGTTCAGTGAAGCTTATAGTAAAGTGTAAATTAGTGGTGTAATAAATAAAGTGTTTTGTGGTAGTTTGGTCGGCATTTTCCATTCCGTAGAACCCCGGCTCGTAACAATACAAAATAAATTTTAATTTAATAATTAATAAAAATAATTTAAAATAGAGTATTGTTAAATCAAGCTTTTATCATCATAATATTGCATTATCATGCGACTTACATACGCAGGCAAGGTTTCAGCTCAATCGAAAACCGGGAAGTGAGTTAAATTTAACTTGCATCGGGATAGATGAAACACATCGGGACACATCGGAACAGGTGAAAGTAAGTAAAAGCTTGTAAAATACTCTGGGAGAATTGCATATCATAAAAATCTTTTAACCGACCCAAGGCCAGACCCAGGACGTATTCAATCCCAGGTCCTGCTTTCAACTAACTAAAGATCCCTACGACCGAAGCAGATAAGGTTTGTTAAGATCATACAGAACACACACACACACACATATCACGCCTATATCCCGAAGGGGTAGGCAGAGACGCATAACACACCCACAATAGAGGGCAAACCTATTGTCATCACCGGGCACTCTAGAAAGTGGGTTATGTCCAAACTGACCGAATTAATTTAATCATAAGCTAAATATTATAATTTTGAAAACTAAATTTGAAACCCGTTGCCTTGCGACGAAATGTTGATGAAAAGCAACAAAAACTTACGTCCGAGCCGCTATAGTGCAGTCAATTATAGTCCTGGGCGTCTCGGACCCAGTCAGACAGAACAACGTATAAATAAAGTTTTCCAATACAAAGCGATTAGACGTACAAGGCTTTTAAAAACGAACAACAGATGTCAGGATATAGGGTTCCGTACCAAAAAGAAGAAAATCACGGTTGTTGTAGCCCCCTTAAATATTTATAATATTCTGGTTTTTAGTATTTGTTGCAATAGAGGCAACAGAAATACTTACATCATCTATGAAAATTTCAACTTTCTAATTATCACGGTTCATGAGATGAGATACAGCGCAAGACAGACGGAGTTCCAGTTTTACACTTTGGGTACGGAACCCTAAAAGAGAAACGGCCGAATTCGAAAAACAAAATCACAAGTCACGTTGGGTTAAACGAGACGCGTGTTACTGACAACCCACTAGTTTATCGGTGGATAGACAAAGAGGCAATTTCAATTTCGTATCTATCTACACAAGCGTTTAGATTCAGTAATAGAAATAGTATTAGTGATTGTGAGTGAAATTGTGTGGGATTTTGGTTGTGATGGAATACGCTCGAATATATTGTTTGCAGCTCTTAAACAGTTATAAGCAAGTAATATTTTAATGATGTGACCTTCTATTAAAGATCGGTAATTATTTGATGAATTTGCTCTTTACAGAGACATTGCTAAATGCTTAATCGATGCTTCTCAGGACCAGAAGGCTGGCTATTTCGTTCGTCGAGAGCTTATTAATAAAAACTACATTGAAGGATGTAGGAAACTAGGAGTACTGAATAAGGTAAAGCGATTCTTTACATCGCACCAGAGGTGTCTGCTGTACAAGACGCAGATTAGACCCTGCGTCGAATACTGCTCTCACCTCTGGGACGGCTCCGCGAAGTATGTGCTGGACGCTCTCGATGCTATGCAGCGACGCGCTATCTGTATTATAGATTGTCCGGAGGTAATGGGAAACCTTGAGCCGCTAGCTCAGCGCCGAACAATAGCTTCCTTGGCCGGGCAGAGATGCCACTCCCACACAGTGGAGAGCATGTTCGCGAGAACCGAACGTTTTAAACGTTCGTTTCTCTACCGACCGATAGTGGTCTGGAACGCCCTACCTGTGCACGTGTTTCACATCAGTAGGTCGTCAAGTTGAGGGCCACTCTCTATAGTATTGTGTGCTGTGAGAGTGGTCCACATTCGCTAGACGTCATCACGAGTTACCACCAGGCGGGTGGCGTCAATTTGACGAACCCAATATAAACAAAAATATATTATTATTTTCTGGCCCAAAGAATAAGCATCGCCATCCAACGTGGCCACACAGCCAGCATTCTGGAAACCTTCCCGGTCGGCAATGACGCGGAGTATTTTTAAAACGATATTTTGTATATAATTATGTATATTGTAATTCTTATTGTAAATAATGCATTGGTACCCTTTGCTCATAATAAATATAGTTATCTAGTCAAAAATTAAGCATAACAGCTTGTAGAGTGATTAAAAAACTGACACAATTGACTTATTCCCTTTTTTAAATAAATTGTATGTACATATATTTAAAAAAGAAACATTTGTGGCTCTTATAAAGGTTATCTCTATTTCAAATCGAGTCCGATACTCCGAAGCCATAGCCGGTATATCTATCTATTACCAACCCCGCAACCAAAACAGTCAAATCAGTCTTTTGATGACTCACACTCATATCGGGAAAATTTCGGCCAGGCTTAGTTCAGCAGCCTATGCTGTCAAAAAGATCCGACAACTTACAGACATTAAAACGGCGCGTCTTGTCTACTTCAGCTACTTCCACAGTATCATGACATATGGCATACTACTGTGGGGTAACGCTGCCGATATTGAATGCATCTTTGTGTTGCAGAAGAGGGCTGTCCGGACTATCTATGGAATGGGGTCTCGGGAGTCATTAAGAGATAAGTTTAAGCATATTAACATCCTTATATTTATGAAATTTTATTGTACACCCACAAGAACAAAAGTAGGTTTGTGAAAAATAGTGATAATCATAATCTAAACTTAAGAAATAAGGATAAACTGGCTGTTCCTAAATTTAGGCTTCATAAAGTGAGTAATTCTTTTGCGGGGAACTTTATTCGAATGTACAATACATTGCCAACCGAAATAGCAAATTTATCTGTCAATAAATTTAAAAAACTAATAAAAAGTAAATTGTGCCATAAAGCTTATTATAGTATTAATGATTTCTTAGATGACAAGGCTGCCTGGTTGTAACACGAATTGCTCCTTTCTAAATAACTCTGTATTAGATATTATATTAGATGAAATATTTTGAAAAAAGCCGAACTGAGTTTCTTGAGGGCTCTTCTCAGTCTCGTTGTATTTTGGAACTCTCGGTAGAGTCTAACCAACTTTTGACGAATCTAAATAATTTTCTAAAAATTTCATAGATAATAAACGTTATTTTATTGTATTTTATTTTATTTTATTTACACACACACACACACATATAACGTCTATATCGCCGAAGTGGTAGGCAGAGGTGCATTACACACCCACAATTTACCAGTATTTTTAGTCACACGTAATAGGGGTCAAGCCTATTGCCGTCACCGGGCACATTGATAATGGGTTATGTCCAAAATACTTTCACTTTATCCACTAACAACGAAGTATTTTTTTATTTTTATGGATAAATTTGTGCGTTTGACCGCAATCTTACCTGATGTTAAGTAACGATGCGGTCTAAGATGAAGCACGCAAACTCAAATAATGCCTATTTACTCTCGCCTTGAAAATCCCAAGATTATAAGTATCGGGGAACAATGACGCTGGAAGGGAATTCCATTCCTTAGCAAGTTAATTTAAAATTGTATCCAATCTTGGTACATATTTCACTCACAAGTTCAGGACCGAACGGCAGGTTTTGTCGTAAATTCTAGTAAGTATTTATTTTCTATAAATTATTTATAAACAAACATTTGAGACACCTGGACACTGGCTTCTTCACAGTTTGAGATGGGTTCGGGCTAAAGTTTAACTTAATAGCGTTTATTTTTTTTTAAATTTAATATTATAGAGTGTTAAAAGATAAAATAAATTCTGGAGCCAAATTCATCATTATAACATACTCTAAAACGAAGTCGCTTCCGTGCCAATATATGCTTTGATATTTAAAACTACGCAACGGATTTTGATGCGGTTTTCACCCATGGATAGAGTGGTTTTCGTTCTTTTTGTGTATTTAATTTGTCAAGCGGGCGAAGCCTAGCTTTCTAGTTGCGGTTTTCACCAATGAATGCCATGGTTCTTTGATAGCTGCTACTTTTAATAAATTCATTCGGCCATTTTGGACATAACCTATTATAAATGTGGGAATTATTTGTATCGGTACAAAAAAAATTCACGCAACGCAGACTCAATTACGGATTTATATATATTTTTTTAATTGGGGCCTTAATGAGTCTGTGTTATTCGAATATCATAACATAAGTAAGTACCTAGTATTAAACAAAGTCGTTTCCATTCCTTATGTATGCTTAGATCTTTAAAACTACGCCACGGATTTTGATACGGTATTTACCCATGGATAGAGTGGTTCTCGTTGTTTTTATATAATTTATCAAGCAGGCGAAGCCTAGCTTTCTAGTTTCCAGCTTTCCAGTGGCACCCGGCGGTTTGCAGTGTTGCCCGGGGCTAAATGAGTCCGCTTTATCTTCAGGGCAACTATCTCTATACTACGTATATATAGAGCGCTGATAACCAGTCTGAACCACTAACAACCACTCTGAACGTCAGAACAGTCAAACAGTCGAGGATGACGTAACGTCACTACAGCTTCCCGGTTTAAGTTTGCGTGTATGAAAAATGGTAATATTGTTTGTAGTTATTGTTCTGAGATCTTGTTTTTGACGTGTTTAATGTAATGTGGCGCCACTAGTGGAACGCAAATATATATTGGGCAACCTATATCGGAGCCGCATAGTATTCACCTCGAAGAAAACGGGTGACACTCGCCCTCTATATAATATAGAAACTCAATGGCGTTATCTAAATATCAATATAAATAACATTTTAATTGAGAATCTCTTTTCAGTACCTACCTCAGTTACAAATATTTCCAGTGAAAGTAATAAGTAGACAATTGTGTAAAACATGATCCTTTTAAAGTTTGTCCACAGAAAAACATTTTAAATGTTAGAAATGTTTCTACCAGGTTCTGCCCTCCGGTAATTCGTTGTCCGCTGTCCCTTTAACTAACATTTTTTTATCCGAATTGTATCTTTTTTCAAGCAAGATTAGGACTATATATTGGGATACTACAGACACACAAACCACATTCATCATTCACCGAGCCTTTTCCCAACTTAGTTGGGGTCAGCTTTCCAGTCTAACTGTGATTCGGCTGAACTGCGATATTTTCCATGAAGCGACTGCCATCTGACCTTCACAACCCATGGGCGATATCGAGTTCTGTAGTTAGACCGGTCGGATTTTTAAGGGCTCCAACTACCCCTAACGACTGCCATAGATGTTCGTATGACAACCGGGACCGACGGCTTAACGTGCTCGCCGAGGCACGGAGGGGTCTCAGTGTCTTAAGAAATGGTCACCCATCCTAAGACCGGCCTTACTAGATGTTGCTCAACCTTTGCAATGTATTAATATTGTCGGTTACCACTAGACAAACCACATTGCAGTATAATAAATAGCATTTATACATGGGTGTATAAATGCTATTTATTATACTTAATGTGGTTTTTCAGAAATACTACGGTCGCGCGTCGATTAAACGTCTAGACCCATGGACCTAGATTAGAAAAAAAATACACTTACGGCCGAATACTGAAACGTCACTCAAATAATAACTTATTTTGTAGCGGGAATACTTGAATGTTCCTGCATGTTAGTTACTGTTTTTTATATATTTTAGTACTGTGTCCCAGTTGAACTACCACAAAAATAAATACTGTAGGAACAATCAGAGAAACTGTAATTCGTAATACTGGTTCGTCTTCATACTACTGCGTTAGTACCGAAGACGTAACTAGATGGCGCTACCGGTAACTTTAGAAGTCGGTATAAAGATTCTCGAAGGGTCAATGACCTCTTCGGCATACTATTGATATTGTTGTGAATTACTTGCTACGAGTAGGGACTAGGACCGTATGCTGGATACCTCAACCACTGTTTGAGTGTCCATGTGGACCTCCTAGGACTGACTCGAGGACGGTAAGTAGACGGCCACTCACCATTTCTGGATGCCGTATACCTACTCGAGTCCGCTCGTAGGAAAGCCGGATGTCAGAGGCTATTTTTTTTGGTTTCTATTAAATTTACTTTCAACTACGCTCGGAGTATTTCTTTGTTCCCCGAGCCACCACCCCGTTCTACAATTTAAGTTTTTTTTTAATTCCGCGGCCCATGGCAGCGGCCGCTCTAACGTCCGTTACCGGTCATCTCTGGTTACAAGCAAAAGGTATTTCCAGTGGAACTTATTTGAGTGACTATACTTTTTCATAGAAAAACGTCACTTTTGGTTAGGTAGGTAGTATTTGCTTTTTTGACTGACGTTTCGGTATTCGACAGTTAGAGAATTGTTCAGCAACTAGCGGACACGAGTTGTCTAGTATAATAAGTTGTCTCGCTTCTGATACTAAAAAGTAACTTAATTACCCAAGAATGACTCACTTGTACAGATATTCCACAATTTTTTATTGGTAATAGGACCTGACCGGTTTCGCTCTATGGCATCTTCAAAGGTGTTTTAAACTAATTCACTTTTAAGTACACTCCATATACTACTATATACCTTTGACGCCGTAGAGCGAAACCGGTCAGGTCCTATTACCAATAAAAATTGTGGAATATCTGTACAAGTGACTAATTTCATAATGTATTAGGTACTATATATATATTTTAATTCCGCGGCCCAAGGCCTATAACTTTGGACCCCTTAGAGCTAGGTCAAATTTTCTACTTTTTGGCTTGCCTCCAGATCGAGGGCTATCCATAGAGGGGTCAACCATCATTGTAACATAGGCAGTTCTCGAGAGTTAAGAGGGACATTAATTACATTTCCCATTTGTATATATAGATATCTCAGAAACGGTGGCTCGTAGGAAAAAAAGTATTCAAATATTTTTATAGATAATTTTAAGATCTACTATTTTAATCTAAGGTACTTTAATGATAAAACTTACCGTTTTGCTGAAAATTGCGAAAAAGTAATTTTTTGGACCTTTGACCTCGAATAATTTTTTTTCCACACACGGGAATGATGGGGAACTTTTAAGTTTTATTTATAATTATGTTCTGAACAATTTTACTGATTTTCAGCTTGTTGGGACTTTATGCACCTTCGAATGTCTCAATTAAATGGGACCAAAAAATTGTCGGAATATGACAAAATTTAAATGACACCACAGAAAAAAAAAAATCTTAATCGGTTCATCTAGTCGAAAGAGGTAACAACTATTAAAAAAAATACAGACAAATTGAGGACCTCCTCCTTTTTGAAGTCTGTAAAAGCTAGCTGCAGTTTCAATACATAAAGTTTTTTACTATAAATAAACTTTGAATTTTGAGCAAATACTCTTAAACCCAAGCCTAAGTACAAAGGGGCGGGGCCCCAAGAGATTAGACTACGTCCTCGCCGTCCGCCCTGGACCCCAACTTGACCACGGTAACGCAGTGGCAAGTTGGGTGACCGAACGTCGACATCGAGAACTTGAGTGGCCAACACAGAAAGAAACTGCTTATCATGAATAAGCCAGAAGAGACCCCCGGTCCTGACACTGCCCTTCCCCGGGCAGTCTCAGCCGACGACTTACTGCATTATTCCCGGAACCTGATTATGCCTATCGATTTTGGGGCTCGCGTCGCGCCGCCTAGTTGCAGCGCGACGTCGACGCCCCAAGGAAATGTTGCTGCTGGGACTGACGATGGGTCAGCTCCCAGTAGTGTGAGGGGTAAGGGCCCTTCTTCTTCGCAGAAGAGGACCCTCGAGAAGGGGGGGCTGCCGCGCGACCGGAGCACTAGTTGCTCTGGGTGGGGGTCCCTCCTCTCCAGCGATTCGGAGGAGGAGGTGCCGGTGAAGACGGTGCGCACGCGTCTCGACGCCTACAGAAAGCGCCCGCCAACACCACCCCCGTCATCTGTGCCGTCCCTGCGCAGTCGCAGGGATATCGGTGTGCCGCCCGCGCGGGAGATAATGAGTATTTTCTCCCGCATGAACGCGGCCATGCGGGGGAGTAAAAACATGTCGGGGAGGAAGAAGATTGTGGCTTCACTGGTGGATGAAGCCCAATCCTCCCTCGACAAGCTCCTCGAGCGGAGCGTCACAGAGGAGGAGGCGAAGCTCCGCAAGCAGGTTGCGAGCCTGGAGGTGGAGCTCACTGCCTCCCGAAAGGAGATGGAAGATCTCCGTCGGGAGGTCGCTGAGCTGACCAAAGCGGTCAAGGCACCTCCAGGTCCCATGCCGCCTCCTCCTCTGACGGCTGGACCAGCGCCGAAGACGGCGCCTAGGACCGCGCCCACCATGGCGCCCGGCTCGCCGCCGAAGCCTGTACCGACTACGGTGCAGGTCCTGACGGCGATCGAGAGGCGCCTCGCGGTCCTGGAGGACCGGGCGTACCGCCCTCCGCTAGCGCGTCCCGCGTTTTCATACGCGGCGGCTGTCGGCGGTGCTCCCGCTCCGGGTCCAAGCGGCACACCCGCTGTCCGCCGCCCCGCTCCGCCCCCGTCCGCTTCAGCGAACCGGATGCCGGCCGAGACCGCGGCCCAGGCGCGGAAGGCCAAGGGGCGTGGTAAGAAGAGTGGCACCCCTGCCGCCTCGTCTTCCTCTAACGTCGCTCCCGTTGCTTCCTTACATCCCTCCAGACGGGAGGGATGGGAAGTAGTGGGAGCCAAGAAGAGGAAGACGAAGGCTGCCAAGAAAGCGGCCAAAGCCGCCGCGGCGAAGGCGCCGAAGAGGCCCCGCCCCCCTCGCTCCACCGCCGTCGTCCTGACGGTGACGACGGTAGGTGTGGAGAAAGGGGTGGGGTACGCCGACGTACTGAGGACCGTGAAGTCCTCAGTCAACCTCTCGGCCCTCGAAATACAAGGGGGGCTCCGGTGCAAGACGACACGCACCGGGGCTCGCCTCCTCGAGGTCTCCGGCGCCTCCAGCGGCCCTAAAGCTGACGCCCTAGCGGCTCAGCTTAGGGTCGCGCTGGACGAAGAAGCCGTCCGCGTCACCAGACCCACCAAATGCGCCGCATTGCGCATCACGGGTCTGGATGACGCGGCCACGACGGAGGAAGTTGTCTCCGCCGTCGTGGAGGCGGGCGGCTGCCCCCGTGACCAGGTGAAGGCTTCAGATATCTCCTTCGGCTCCACTGGTCACGGGATGACAGTCGTCCAGTGCCCCGTCGCGGCGGCACTGAAAGTGGCGGACGGACGAAGCCTCCTCGTAGGGGGCTTCCTAAAGGCGCAGGTGCACCTCCTTCGTGCCCGGGAAACCAGATGTTTCCGGTGCATGGTGGTGGGGCACGTCGGAGTGCAGTGTACAGCGGAAGTCACCGTGGGCGATCGGTGCTTCCGCTGCAGCCGGCCCGGTCACAAGGCAAGTGCCTGTGACGCCCCGCCTCGCTGCTTTAGATGCGAGGCGGAGGGCAAGACCGCGGATCACCGGGTCGGCAGCACAACCTGCGCCGCCTCGAAGCCAAAACCTCGTCCGTCCGCTGAGAGCGGTGGGGGTGCCGCCCTTGCGCGGCCAGTTGCTTCGCGGCGGGATGCGGTTATGGACGTCAATTAATGTCTGACGCCCGTATCCGTATCCTGCAAGTGAATTTGAACCACTGCCGTGCTGCTCAGGATCTTCTGTACCAGAGCATCCGGCAGTGGTCCATAAACTTGGCCGTGGTCGCCGAGCCGTACTACGTCCACCCGGGAAGCCCGGTGGACGAGGACGGCTCGGCCTGTTGTATCTTTGGGGGGTCCGCCGCAGACAACTCGCGCCTTGCGATCATTGCAAGGGGCCGCGGGTGTGTTGCGGCGGACTATGATGGGTTGGCAGTCGTGGCCACCTACATCTCGCCGAACATTGACGAGTCTCAGTTTGAGCTATGGCTCACTGAGCTCGACGTCGTCTTCGCTGCGTGCCGTCCTCGCCCTGTCCTGCTCCTGGGAGACTTCAACGCCTGGAGTGAGGCGTGGGGCTCCCGGGAAACCAGGGACAAGGGGAGGCTTCTTGAGGACTGGACCAGAACACGTGGTCTGGAGGTCCTCAACCGGGGGAATGTCGCCACCTTTTGGCGGCGGGGGGGGGAATCGATCGTGGACGTAACGTTCGCATCCCCTGACCTCGCCGCCCGTATTACAGGCTGGCGCGTGGAGGAGGGTGAGGAGACGCACTCGGATCATCGGTACATCCGGTTCGATGTCGTCCCCCCACCTGACCTCCCACAGCCGGTGGCAAATCCCCCGGATCCGCGTTGGGCACTTCACCATCTGGATCGGGAGGCTCTCCTGGAGGCATCCATCGTGCAGGCCTGGATTCCAGCGCCGGACCGGCCTGCCGATGTGGATGCCGAGGCGGAGTGGTTCAGGAGAGCCATGTCGCAAATCTGTGATGCGGCGATGCCTAGGGTTACACCCAGACCGGCCAGGAAGCAGGTGTACTGGTGGTCGCCGGAGATTGCAGAGCTGCGCGCAGCATGCATCTCCGCCCGCCGCCGGTACACCAGGTTTCGCCGGAGGCGTCGCCGCCCAGACGACGCGGCAGCCCGAGAGGCGGAGCTTTTTCAGGCATACAGGGAGGCTAAAGGTAATCTCCAGGAGACGATAAAGCGGGCCAAGACGGCGGCCCGCGAGGAGCTCCTGGAGACCCTGCAGCAGAACCCATGGGGGCGCCCGTACCTACAGGTCAGGGAGAAACTCCGACCTAGGGCGCCCCCACTGACCCAGAGTCTCCAGCCGCAGCAGCTGGAGCGGGTCATGGGCTCCCTGTTTCCGACGAGCGCGGAGGAGCACGTCCCTCCGCGCATGGCTCCGTCTCTGCCCGACGCGGATAGCACCAGCGAAGACGACGTACCCGAAGTCAGGGTGGGGGAGCTAGGTGCGGCAGTACTCCGGCTTAAACGCCGGAAAATCACTGCCCCCGGACCCGACGGCATTCCTGGCCGTGCATGGGTCCTGGCCCTCGAAGAACTCGGGCCTCGACTGATGGGGCTCTTTAGCGCATGCCTCGAAAGGGGCCAGTTTCCCAAGGTGTGGAGGACGGGGAAACTGGTCCTGATCCGTAAGGCGGGGCGGCCGGTGGACTCACCGTCCGGATACCGGCCGATCGTGTTGCTCGACGAGGTGTGTAAGCTCTTTGAGCGCATTATCGCGGAACGCCTCGTCGAGCATCTCACGAGTGTGGGGCCAGACCTGGCGGATAACCAGTTCGGTTTCCGTCGGGGACGCTCCACCGTGAGCGCGATCATGCGCGTGAAGAGCCTGACGGAGGAAGCAGTCTCGCAGGGCAAGGTGGTGGTGGCGGTGTCTCTTGACATCGCCAACGCGTTCAACACCTTGCCATGGAGCTGCGTTAGGGAGGCGCTCGTGTATCACGAAACGCCTCTCTACCTCCGTCGTATTGTCGGGGCCTATCTCTCGGAGAGGGCCATAGCTTTCCCCAGCTGGCTCGGGCCAGCTCGGCGAGATGTGTCGTGCGGTGTTCCGCAGGGGTCGGTCCTGGGGCCGCTTCTGTGGAACATCGGCTACGACTGGGTGCTGCGGGGTGCGTTGCCTAGGGGTGTCGGCGTAACGTGCTACGCCGACGATACCCTCGTCACGGCGCGGGGTGCAACGTACCAGGAGGCAGCACTCAAGGTCACGACGGGTGTTGCTCGAGTCGTGGGTCGGATACGGCAGCTGGGACTGGAGGTGGCCTTGCACAAGTCCGAGGTTCTGTGTTTTCACAGACCTCGGAACGGTCCACCAGAAGGTTCCAGCATAAATGTGGGAGGCGTTAGCATCGGCATCAAGCCCTCGATGAAGTACCTAGGGATCGTACTTGATAGCCGATGGAACTTCGGACCACATTTCCGAAGTTTGGTCCCCAAGGTGACGCAGGCGTCGGTCGCGCTTTCGCGACTGATGCCCAACCTAAAGGGACCCAACGCCTCCTGCAGGAGACTGTACCTGGGGATCGTGCGGAGTATGGCCCTATACGGGGCTCCCGTATGGGCGGATAGGTTGGCGGTCAAGGGGAACGTGACTCTGTTAAACAGACCACTTAGAACCTTGGCCGTCAGAACCGTACGGGGGTACCGCACGATCTCCGGAGAGGCTGCATGTCTCCTAGCCGGGACCCCTCCATGGGACCTGGAAGCGAGAGCCCTTGCGTCATTGTTCCAATGGCGCAAGGAGGCGCTGGAGCGGGACCACAGGCCTGCGTCTCGAGAAATCGAGGACCAGCGGTCCCAACTCCGCCAGGATCTCATGGAGTCATGGAGGGTGCGACTTGAGCAACCCAAGGGGGGTGCCATCTTCATCGCGGCGGTGAGACCGATCATGGACGATTGGCTGCAGAGGCAGCATGGTGACCTCACGTACCGTGCGACGCAGATGGTTGCCGGGCATGGATGCTTCGGTAGCTATCTGTTTCGCATGCATCGTGAGGTCACACCCCGGTGTCAACACTGCGAGGTTTCCGACGACGACACCGCACTCCACACGTTGGTGGAGTGCTCAGCGTGGGCGAGTCAGCGCCGGGACCTCGTAGTGGGTCTGGGCGTGGATACCCTCTCGCTGGGGACCATGCTTCAAGCCATGGTATCCAGCGGGAGTAGGTGGAACGCGGCCGTGTCCTTCTGCGAGCAAGTCATGCTCGCGAAGGAGGCGGCCGGGAGGGAGAGGGAGCGTACCCTCCCCGCCGAGTTCCGTAGTCGGCGGCCAGGCCGCCCCAGACTACGCGACTACGCCCAAGACTATCGTCCTCCATGATCGGGGCCTGAGGACGGCGGGATCGCCACCCACCGTCCTTGCAGAAGCAGGCTAGAAGGGTTGCGTGCTGCGGGGCCTTTGCCCCATAGCACGCAACCAGATTCACTCACTGACGCGGGATAAAACCCGACCCCAATGACGCGGGATTCTCGTCCCGACCAAACACCCGCAGAGACCACAGGGGTGGTCAAAGTCCGCCGGGCGCCACTGGACATACCCTCTGCTAGTAACCAGGGACGCCCGGCAACGGACGTTAGAGCGGCCGCGGCCTTGGGCCGCGGAATTAAAAAAAAAAAAAAAAAAAATAGCCTAAGTACAAAAGTTTGAGGCCAAATCAGTGGCTACTCTGTGGATATCAAATGCTCTAGGTATGAAACCGTAAGGATTGCCAAACTTTTTTTTGTAAGTTTTTTGGCATCTGAAAACTGTGCAAATTAAACTGCCGAGATTGAATTTATCTATCTCTTTTTAGGGTTCCGTAGTAAAAGGACGGAACCCTTTTAGTTTCCACATGTCCAACCCTGTCCTCGGCTTTCACTTAAATGGTTCACTAACCAAAAAAAATATCATCTTTCTATCACTATAGAAAGATGAAATTTTGCACGATGTGTATAAACTATTCCGACAAAGTGCTAAAATAAAATTATGAAAAAAATTTTTTTCTGGGGTACTACCCTACAAGTAAAGTGGGGATAATTTTTTTTTTCTCCCGTCAACCACATCGTGTGGGGATATTATTAGATAGGTCTTTTTAAAACATTTCGAGGTTGCTGAATCCGTGAAACAGATTGTTCGTTCCCAGTTTTCATGCTAACTGATTTATAAGATATCTTAAGCTACTTCTTATTCCGGGAATCTGTTCCCGTGTAATTTGAAAACTAGAAAAATATTCTAATTAAGTGCATTAATGCACTTATTGAAGGTCAAGAAATCCGTCATTCGATTTCCACACATCCGACAAGAAGGTCAAAAAACTCGTGGGGTCAATGATCATCAATTTTTTTTATTTCTTAATAGCATTATTTTACAAGAACACTTTTAATTTCTTCTAGAAAATGTAATTCCACCAAACCAACTGTATTAAACTAAGATAAGGTACGACATTTCACGCCACTCCAGAGGCTGCTTACCTTCAGAGGAAAATGTACGTAAAGATAAGCATTGACAAGTAGAAACGAGTTGAACACCATCGCGTTTGCTTTTGACTTATTTACTGGAGCGCATAGATAAGCAGCTGACTCTGCATTATTTTTACTTTTAAAGCCTATCTATAAGAAAGATATAGTCCGAGACGCTCAGGATTTTAATAGGCTGTGCCATAGCGGCTGGCACGTAAGATTTTGTTGCCTTTTATCAACATTTCATCACAAGGCGACGGTTTTTCAATTTTTCTTCAAAATTTCAATATAGTTGATACTTTTTTTTGAATTTATTCGACCATTTGGACATAACCCATTGTAAATGAGCCCGACTTGCCCTCCATTACGTGGGACTAAAAATACTGGCAAATTGTGGGTGCGTAATGAACCTCTGCCTACTCCTTCGGGGATATAGGCGTGATATAGAAAGAATAGAAAGAAAGAAGAAAGAATATTTTTTAATATGTGTGTGTAAGAAATTTATTAAAGTTTCATTTATTTCCATATTGATTTGTTCAATATTTTAATAATAACTAAGTAATTGATTTCCGCGGTTTGACTTGCGTGAAATACCTTATTACGGTAAACTCACCTTTTTGCTAAAATTATAAACAAAAATTAATAATAATAAATATGGTAGGAGAATTGAACACCATCTGATTTCAATTAAGCAAATGGGGCGATATAAAAGAGTAATAAAACATAAAATGGGTACCTATAATGTACCTACATGTACTTTTAATTTTATTTCCCCTCGTTTGTACCTATAACATGTACAGCTCTAAAATTACAGAACGGATTTTCGAGCGATTTCCCCAGATAGACTGTATTTCAAAGATAATTGTCTACATTATCGACCTTCAACTGAGTGTTTTAAGTGGCTGTTTGAAATACAACCTTCACACAGTGGGATTTATGACTTCTCGTTAAGCTGCTTTGTCGTAAAACACAAAATACCTAGAATGCTGTCTCAACGTCCGAATAAGATAGGTTTATAAAGAAAAGATGTTTGCTTAATTACAAGTGAATACGAGCCGCCTAAAACGGATGATCCGTACCGGAGAGCACGCTAAGCCGTCGGTCCCGGTTGTCATACGAACATCTATGGCAGTCGTTAGGGGTAGTTGGAGCCCTAAATCAAAAATCTGACTCGGTCTGACTACAGAACTTCAATATCGGCCATGGGTTGTGGAGGTCAGATGGCAGTCGCTTCACGGAAAATATCAAAGTTCAGCCGCATCGCAGTAAGACTGGAAAGCCTACCCCAACTGAATTGGGAAAGGCTCGGTGAATGATGACGAGCCGCCTTAAACTGCAACTGCCCAACGCTCCTTCATACTATGTCTCACAGTTCTGTAGAATCATCTACCACCTAAATTAATTGCAAATTACATTACATAGTATGCGTTTACATTTTATCAAAGTATTCTATGGGACTCAGGTGTTTGCAGCGGACATCATTAACTATGATTAATTTTCAAATTATGCTCGCTATGTTAACACGAGTTGTGGTATCATTAGCAATGGCGGCCATTTGTTATTGTCACTGTAGAATAATATTTGAACTTGTATTATACTATGCTTTAATTACAAATATATATTAAGCAACGAGTCTTTTTTGACCTAGCGGAATTTTTAATGTTCATAGCACTTTTTTATCTTTTATCAGAGAAGCTGTAAAAATTGCTAATGACATTTTTTCTGTCATGCGTTTTTTCAATCGTTTTTGCAATCGGATTTGGTCCGCATGCACTTAAATTTCATTTGTCAAATCAATTCATGACACAATGAGGTATGTTTTTCTTCTTGAATATGTAGGTACAGGTCATGAGGGATAAGCGGGGCTTTTTATTTTGTGAGTGACCATGAAAACTAGCTGTGGGTATACAACAGAAGTGTGTGTACACACAGCTAGAGGTCACATATACGTTCACGTACTCTGCACTCACACAAATGCAAAGCTCCGCTTATCCCTCGCAAACTGTTTTAAAAACTTTGATTGTTTTCAACCAACTTCAATTCAGCAGTATGTTTTTTATTTTATATTTGTTACCTCATACTCGTATCTTTCGACGGTGTGATTTTGAATTTTTAATGAAATAAATTATTTAGGTCCCATTTCAGTAATTTTTAGTCGTTTTCTATGTCAATGTTTGATGTGTTTCAATACTTTTCACTAGCATGTACGACAGGGAAATGTTATGTCTCAAATGTCGCTCTATCTAAAACGTCAACTTCCTTGATGAAAGCCTCATAACACAAATTCCAATATACTACAACACACACACACACACACACATATCACGCCTATATCCCGAAGGGGTAGGCAGAGGTGCATTACACACCCACAATGAGCCAGTATTTTTAGTTCCATGTAATAGGGGGCAAGCTTATTGCCGTCACCGGGCACATTTATAATGGTTTATATCTAAAATGGCTGAATAAATTTAATAAAAAGTAGCAGCTATATTGGTATTTTGAAAAAAAAATTAAACCCGTTGCCTTGCGATAAAATGTTGATGAAAGGCAAATTTTACGTGCAGCCGCTGTGACACAGTCAAATAAAGTCCTGGGCGTCTCGGACTATTTTACTATATATATACTACAAATGTTTCTTATTAAATTAAATCAAAATTAAGTAAGCCTTGTACGTGTAGAATATAAAGTAAACGGTTCCAAGGTTGGCATTACAGAATACATAAATAGCACCAGTGTTACTAAAACCTTTCTGGTACCAAGCTTATGTTAGCAAAGCAATTCTTAGGACAACTTCCAAACTTTGTGTTTGCCTGAATTTCCTTTAGCTTGTGGATTTCATTAATAATTAAATAGTTGAGAAACAAACTTGTAATCCAAAGTCGACCCTAATTCCCTGTGCCACTGGTTACAGAATTAAGGTTTTTATATTTTATTCATTGCCACAGTCTATGTGGTTATTTTTACTACAGTTTTCGTTTTCGTTTAGTTTATTTTTATTGTTCTTGTTTATAATAAAGTTATCGTATCACTTGAGCAATAAAAATGCAGTCTAACTTTTATTAGTCACAAGATCTTAAGATTAGTTAGTATCGTCGGACAAAATCTGTATTAATTTCGATGTTTATTGTAAAATGTTATGTTTTATGTGTTGTGTTTTAAATTTTTAATACAAAAGTATTCAAATAGTTGAAGTTTTAGGCGTTTTTATATCGTAAATCTTAAACAAATTCCACAAGTTTTAATGGCAGAACTGTAGCATTTTGTTTAAGTCCCAAGTTCTCATGTAGTAGGTACCTACCTACTATATTTCATAACGCAAAACATAATAAATAAATATAAATATGTTAGGACAACTCACACAACGCTATCTAGTCTCAAACTAAGCAGAGCTTGTGATATGCGTATTACTTATATAAATACTTATCTACATTATTTTATTGTAAATACATACATATTATACATAAGTAACATCCAGACTTCGGTACAAACTTATGTGTCACAAATCACACAAAGTTTGTCCCGACCGGGAATCGAACCCGAGCGGATGCACTACCGACCATGCCACCGAAGCAGTCAAATCAGTAATATCTGTAGATTCGAAACAATGTTAATTAAAGAAGGTACACTCCTGCAAGGACTGTTTCAAGTTTCTAGTTCGATCCCTGGGTGAAACAAACATTGTGTGACTGGCATTAATTTTATGCCAGACTAGGTGCTTCTATGGAGGAAGGTACGTAGAAACATCTAAAAGTGTGAGTGTAGTGGTTTTGTGAACAGTAGACCTCGCGTTATTTTCGCATTTTCCCCCCATTTTCCCCCCAATCGAAAAACCCCTTCTACAAAAGTTGCGCCTTGGAACAAAGAAACACTTGTGCCAAATTTCATGAAAATCGGCTGAAAAATGCGGCCTGTAGACCGGAACTGACACACATACCAACAACGCCAAATCGGCCAATCCTCGAGTAAAAACTGAGACGCTTCGCTCGTTTCGCTCGCTCGGTCAATAACTCTGGTACAACTGTACATATAAGTATGTATTTACAAACCAAAGAATTATGTGAAATGGCCGAACATAATTTGTTTGATTCTGTAAGTTGATTTTTCAACCGACTTCTAAAAAGGAGGAGGTTCTCAATTCGACTGTATGTTTTTTTTAATATGAATCGATTATGATTTTTTTTTAAATGAAAGCTACTACTACCGACGTAGTCCCATTTCAATTTGGTCCCATTCCGACAATTATTTGGTCCCATTTCAGTAATTTGAAGTCGGTTGTTATGTCAATTGTTGACGTGTATGGACGTGACAACGTCTTATAATTCGATGGAGCCGGCTGCACGCACGAAAAAACATGACGTCATGCGGCGTTACCTCGCTCTGAGGCGTTCCATTTAAGGCTTGAAGTGCAAGCGAGAGCGCGGAACGAGCGATAAAGAGGCACAATCGGCCTCCGCGTTCGGCAGTTAAGACGTTGTCACGTTCAACTATCGTCAGTAAACCGACTTTACAGACAACCGATTTTTTTTTTAATTAATATCTTTGCTTGACTATACCCACAAGTATATTATCTGTGAATCAAAGTGCGAATATATTTATGTCAAGCAGCTGATTATCGCTATTCACCCGCGTGGTATAGTTTACTCGTTCTCTATTCGCATGGGAACACATTAATGGGATACCTGATTGCATCCTGCCGGCAGAGAAAATCCCGGACACAAACTCCCCTGTGAACCCAGGTTGGGTTACACTGACACTAAAGAGAACCAGTATAAATGTGGCTTATGATGTCATGTCCGGGTTGCTCAGAGTCGTGCACTTTAGGTAACCTGTACGAGGCGAGGCCAAATGCGATTCGCGTCGCAGAGCACTTGGCCAATACAATATAATCATCATAGTGTTGCCCATCGACCCGAGAAGAAGAAGAATGGGATAAAAAGTAACCTGTAGCATTTAGGAATACTCAATGTAGCTGCTTTACATAATTACTGAAAGAGTTCAAAACTGCTTCAGTAGTTTTGAACTGTAAACACTCAATCAAATCTGTCCTCTTTATAAAATTCGTTCAGAAGTATAGATATATAATGAAAATTATTATGGTTGTCATTTCGAAAACTTCATATTGTTCCTGAACTGAATATATTTTATTTCTTATTTCTTTTTCAGAACATTCCCGCCATATTAGCAGCGGATAACGGATATCCTTATCATCCCCGTTCATCCTACTCAAATTGGGTCGACTTTGTCAATGTTATTACTACAAAAGATTTATTTTTATCATTGGGATAATTTTCACTGTGAAATAATTTCGTCGGAGATAAGAATAATGAAATTTTTCATAAATTATTATGAACATTTTTCACATAATGAGGAACATACCAAGCTATTATTCCTTTGTTTTGATGGTAAGTACTTTAATTTTGAAGTGCCTTATAAATATAAAATAAAATAACGTTTATTATCTTTGAAATTTTTAGAAAATTATTTAGATTCGTCAAAAGTTGGTGTGACTCTACCGAGGATTCCAAAATGCAACGAGACTGAGAAGAGCCCTCAAGAAACTCAGTTCGGCTTTTTTCAAAATATTTCATCTTAAATCTAATACAGAGTTATTTAGGAGCAATTCGTGTTACATCCAGGCAGCCTTGTCATCTAAGAAATCATTAATACTATAATAAGCTTTATGGCACAATTTACTTTATATTAGATTTTTAAATTTATTGACAGATAAATTTGCTATTTCGTTTGGCAATGTATTGCACATTCGAATAAAGTTCCCCGCAAAAGAATTACTCACTTTATGAAGCCTACATTTAGGAACAGCCAGTTTATCCTTATTTCTTAAGTTTAGATTATGATTATCACTATTTTTCACAAATTTATTTTTGTTCTTGTGGGTATACAATAAAATTTCATAAATATACTGTGAATACACTCTAAGGATATTAATATGCTTAAACTTATCTCTTAATGACTCCCGAGACCCCATTCCATAGATAGTCCGGACAGCCCTCTTCTGCAACACAAAGATGCATTCAATATCGGCAGCGTTACCCCACAGTAGTATGCCATATGTAATGATACTGTGGAAGTAGCTGAAGTAGACAAGACGCGCCGTTTTAATGTCTGTAAGTTGTCGGATCTTTTTGACAGCGTAGGCTGCCGAACTAAGCCTGGCCGAAATTTTCCCGATATGAGGCCCCCATTGCAATTTGGAGTCTAACGTTATGCCCAGAAAGACAGTGTCATCGACCAATTCTATTATATCATCCCTAACCTTAAAATATTATAATTATTAACATAAATTATTTTGACGTATTTTTTTTTAAGGTACGGATTATCGATACGGTGGAAGTATGCCAGAATCGTAGTAAGTGGAATTCCATAGTCTCTGCCTTCCCCCATGAGAAAGAGGCGTGACAATATGTATGTGTATGTATGTATGTACGTACAGAGCTTAAAATATGGACAACTTGGACTCCCAAATATCTACACTATGACACTAATAATTTTATTAGTAATTATTGTTTTAAGACCAAAGATGGTATTTATCTTATGAAGTCAGACAAAAATAAAATTGCTACATTGCTAGCAAATAATATTAATTTTTAGACGAGTCTACATTGTAAACAAAATTATATACCTACAGATTTGTTAGGTACTTGTAGTAATAATTTAGTATGTATAACAAATGATTTAAACTAAATATCCAGACAACAGGAATACCAGAGCTAAAGATGGCTCATCAAAATATAGAAGGTCTTTCTCACAAGGAATTAGTAGTCGAGTTATTCCTAGAGGAATTAAATGTAGATATTTTGTGTTTAACTGAACATTAGCTCAAGGAGAGTGAGGTGATGTTCAATATAAACAACTACAATATTGCAAGTTGCTTTAACAGGAAGTCTGCGATTAAAGGTGGCTCCATGGTCTTAATTAAAAATGGTCTCCGCAGCAAAGAGCGGTCTGACATAGTTAGACTTTCTGTTGAGCGATATGCTGAGGTGGCTTGTGCCGAGCTTGACCAGTATATAGTAGTTTGCGTATAAAGTCCACCTAACAGTGATTTTAGTGTATTTACCAAGGTCATGGACCAGGTTCTAGGGGTTGCGTCAAATAATAGGAAGAAGTTAATTGTGTGCGGAGACTTCAATGTAAACATCCTAAAACAGTGTAAGAAAAGTACTCAATTTTTTAATTTATTTGGTAGTTACAATATGGAAAATATTTTCTGTGAACAGACTAGAGTCACAGAAACAGCAGCCAATTGCCTTGATAATTATTTTACGGACTGTGAGTGCTTAAGCAAGTCTGTAATTAGTAAATTGCCATCAGATCACTGTGGTCAAATAGTATCCTTTCCCAAGAGTAATAATAGTCAGTGTAATGAGAAAATTATGTGTAGGCCCATAACCTCTAATAGAATTAAAGAATTCAAAAACTTGTTTGAGAAAAAGCTTAATTCTATAATGCGAATAATGTTAATAATATTTTAAATGATATTTCAAATTGGTTTTCTACAAACAACCTATTGTTGAATGCAGAAAATACCAAATGCGTTAAATTTACAATGCCCAATGTCAGACAAGCAAACGTCCATGTCGTACTGGGTAGCCAAAGGTTAGAATTTGTAAATAACATTACCTTTTTAGGAATAACAATAGATTCTAAATTACAATGGGGTGGCCATATCACCATTTTAGCTAACAAGCTTAGCTCTGATGCATATGCTGTGAGACGGATTAGACAGTTGACAGATGTAGCTACTGCTAGGCTAGTTTACTTTGGTTACTTCCATAGCTTGATGTCCTATGGAATACTACTTTGGGGAAATGCAGCAGATATAGAAACAATTTTAATATTACAAAAGAGGGCAGTCCGTGCCATTTATTGTTTAGGTAAGAGAGATTCTCTTAGGGAGCGATTTAAAGATATTAATATTTTAACTGTAGCTTCCCAATATATATTTGATAACATACTGTATGTCAGGAAAAATATATCTAGCTATACTAAAGTAAGTGACGTTACAGACAGAAATCTACGTAATAAAAATAAACTACTCCCTCCGTGTTATCGGGTTAGCAAGATTAGTCATTCTTTCAAGGGGGAAGGTATACGCTTTTATAATAAATTGCCTGAATCGGTCCTTTGTATGCCCGACAGTAAATTTAAAACCTTTATAAAGACCACTTTATGTCAAAAAGCATATTATAAGACAGTTGATTACCTTAATGATAATAGTGTCTGGCTTGAGCATGGTGCAGCCGCCTCATAAAATGCCGTAATTGTAGCATATTTTGTACTTAGGTGACAAACTAATTTTTTTTTTGCATTTTACACGCTTTTTTATTCTGACACGAGACCAATGTACATTCGTCCACATTTAGTCTTAAGAAAATGTGTAAATGAGTAAATTATTGAAAAAGAGTGACCGAGAGTTTTATTGCCAGGGTCTTTCTCTCGGTTCTACTTATTGCTTTGCGAATCTGGCATATTTTAAGTACTTACTGACGTTTGTAAGAGCTATTTAGTGACCTATACAAATAAATAAATCATTTCATTTTATTTCATTTCTAACAGATGTATCTATTTCACTATTAATTAATAAGGTACGACGATTCTCTAGCAAATATACATAAATTGCCTTGAAACAGCAAGAGGCTATGATACCAATGACTGGCGAAATGTGGGCGTAATGAATCCCTGTCTACCCATTCGGGGAAAACGACGGAATTTTGTGAGTGTAAGATATAAAAAAAAATATAAGTATGTCAGACTAACGTAGCGGATTAGGACGCCCACTATGCGGTTGAGGTCACAGACTGAGAAACGTATTAACAATACGTGCTGTGCCAAGGATAACTTGATCCCTTTATCTAACGATGTTATTGATTGCGGATCTACATTTCGAGATTGGATAATTTTGCTTTCGTCCGTCTGTCTGTCTGTATGTGTGTTCTAGCAGCTAGCAGCCACAGTTTTGATTTTAATACAATTTTTTCATAGTGAGCTTTTTGGATTAGGGGGAAAATGGGGGAAAAGCTCTAATAATGTTTTTAATGCTCGCGAGGTCTACTGTTCGACCATAGTTCGACCTAGCTTATTAATAACTAGCGGACGCCGCAGGCTTCGCCCACTTCATAAATTATATACACAATAACCTTCCTCATGAACCACTCTAACCATCGGTGAAAACCGCATTAAAATCCGTTGCGTAGTTGTAATGATTTAAGCATACATATGGAACAGAAGCGACTTTTGTTTTATCCTCTGTTATGATTGTTATAATTGCAAATACCTCTTCAACTTGCACTTTTCTTACAGGAGGAATAATTTTGGCTCTGCGTCTATTCAAGTACTGAAGTCGTACCTGAAAAAGAAAATTATTATTAGCGCTGGACAATAAACTACTCGATATCGCCCATGGGTTGTGGAGGCCAGATGGCAGTCGCTTCACGGAAAATATCGAAGTTCAGCCGAATAGCAGTTACACTGGAAAGCCGACCCCAACTGAGTTGGGAAAAGGCTCGGTGAATGATGAGCGCTGGACAATAAACTATGTCTGTTTACTGAAGATAAAAAGAGTCGCGGTAAGCTTTTAATGTAAAGTTCTTTTGATCGGAAATATAATTATGTTTGTTTTGGCTACTCTCTGAAACGGCTGGACCGATTTTTAGGGTGTTTCACTGACAATAGCTGGTATTATAAAGAATTACAAGGACAATTTTTTTAATTAGACGTTTACTGCACGTGTAAAACCAAGAACGACAACTAAGTATAAGTACTTCATAAAACACACAGCCATCAAATATGTCTGCAGATTACACAAACATTTATTTGTTCCAACTTACTATGTCACAAAAGCAGTTTAAATAATAAAAGTTAGCCATTTCAACCCAGTGGGGGAATGCAGTCAGTATTCAGAGTATATATTATGTTCCGAATACGGGCGAACTATTAGGTTTAAATTTTAAACGTTTTATCAATTTTTAAGCGGTATTTTGTAGATTGTAAATATTTTAGTACATAATTATGTATTATTGTGATTGTTATCTTCTATTTATATATTTTTGGTCTTGAAATATTCCTGGAAGTCCAGGGAAGGTTTAAAAGTAAAATTTCAGGTGATACGAAGTTCGCCGGGACCACTAGTGGTTAATAAATTTTAAAATACGATATTGTTATTTGACATTCTAGGGTATAGGTTAATTGACACTACTTAAACCTAAATATTGAACTCGAAGGCCGTACGTTCAAATCTACCCAGGAAAACATAATCCAAATTCATACGTCCATACAAATAAATAAAATTGAAGTGTCGGTACATATGTAATTTCAAATTAACAGATTTGCACTAAATTCATATGAAAGCACATAATTAAGATCTGTCCGTTTGTTCAGTCTAATCTCTGGATCCGTTAGCTGATTCCGTTGCGATCAGCTGTTGCATTCGCACGCGCAGAATAATAGTGGTCTTCTAAACTGTGTGTTGGTGCAGGTACCATTATAGTGATGGGAAAGTATCTACTTGATATCGATATAATTCCAAATACGTAAGAAGATGGACCGTTTTCTAATAAGAAGTAATTCATTTGGCTCGCTTTCTGGGAAACGACGAGGAGAAGAAAACCTGAAAAATCCCAACGACTGGAAGATTCCAAAACATGTTGCTCCACAAAGGGACTCACCACGGCCAACTGGTATTGAAACTACAAACTCTTTCAGCGGACTTTCTACCGAAATGCCACTAGCGCCGACCTTAGCGGCTAAATTACACAAGGCGACCACAGCTCGCAGAAGTAAGATCCCGCCTATATTTATGGTGCTGAAACCTGATTGGACTTACGAGTATATCAAGACACTGGTGTCCCGCTACACCAGTGCTTATCACCTTCAATACAAATTTCTGATTCAGTTACCTCCTAGTTCCAACATGGCAGCCTTCAAGAGGATAAAGTATATCAGCAACTGGGTGGTAAATATAGAGAAATACAAGGCCAAGACGTTTCTTGGTACTCAATGTTTTCGATGTCAATTGTTTGGACATTCATCCAAAAACTGCAACCTTACTCCGAGGTGCGTCAAGTGCACCGAATCCCATCTTACACAAGATTGCACCAAGTCAGATCGTAATGAACCAGCAAAGTGCTGCAACTGTGGTGAAAATCATCCTGCTAACTTTCGCCTCTGTAGTGAGCGACCGAAGTACCTTAAGAAAATAGAAGATCGCAAGGAAGAGCTCAAATCTCTCAAAGCAGCAAAACGGCCAACTAATTTCGTCACGACATCTCGTTCTTATGCAAATATGGTAAAACCTACTGGAACTGCTACTGAACCTAGCGAACTAGCAGAAGCATCCGAATTGCCTGTATTCCCGAAAATCCACGATGCAACTATACAGCCAAATATACCATCCAACATCTTTACTCAGAACCAACTATCTAGCCACGACGATCCTACTAAGAAAAATCCTGATGATTGTTCAAACTATTAAAGCCCTGAAAGGTCAGTTTCAAACATGTACGACTATGCTAGACAAAGTCATTTTAGTTCTTACTCACTTATGTCAATATTTTTAATATTGATAATGGTCTTAATGAACTTCTCGATCTAATGAACGATCTTAGAGTTGACATAGCATCCATATCTGAGACTCGCCTTGGACTAAATGTGAACCTAAACACTCCCGGTTATACCTACTATCGATGCGACAAACTCCGCGATGGCAGTGGCCAGGGAGTTGCTATTTTAATAAAGACAAATATCCCATATTCATTGCTAGTCCTCCCGCCTACTCTTGCGCTAGAATGTATAGGTATTCGTGTCAGCCTCTCTAGTAAGTCTATTGTCATCATTTCAGCCTACAATAGTCCTAACAAAATGCTCTATAAATCAGATCTGGATTCCGTGTTAGGCATTGATCAAAATATTCTCTTAATCGGTGATCTAAACTCTAAACATCCCTATTGGAATTGTAATATTACTAATAATAGAGGCATTACATTGCATGAACATATGATGGCGAATGACTACAACGTTATTGCCCCAGCCATAAACACTCTGGTACACTACAACGGTGATTATACTCCCTCAAACCCCGACGTACTTATTTATAAAAACTCAATTCCAACATCTGATTTAGAAGCAATTGAGGCCCTATCCTCAAATCACTTCCCTGTTGTCTTTAGGGTAAGTTGTAATTATGACCGCATTCCCCACAATCGCTATAACTACAACAAAGCTGATTGGATGGGTTTTAGGAAATTCCTAGACAACAATATATTTCTCTCGGCTAGTACCCATAACTCTCCTAATGATATCAATGACTCTGTTGATCACTTGACAAATCTATTAACAACAGCCCTCGAGATTTATATTCCCAGAAGTCTCGTTACACCAGCGGCTAATAAATTACCTAGACGAATCAAAAAACTTATTACATCTAAAAACGCTTTACGAAGATTAGCGCTTTCTGAGTCAAATCCAACCATAAGAAGAGTTCTTTATTCTCACGTTAACGATCTCCAGGCAAAAATCAGATATGCTATTGAATCGTTCAACAGTGACTCCTGGAGTAATAGACTTGCAAAAGTGGATAACCCCAGCCAGGATCTTTGAAAAGTAGTAAGATCTGTAACGAAAAAAGCCATACGCGTCGCGCCTCTCCAGAATGGTCACGGTTCGATCACATCGGCTGTTGACGACCAATGAGAATTACTAGCAAATGATTTTACTGATAATACGAACTTGACCTCAGATTGGAGTACTGATTCAGGCGTTGAGCTAGCTGAGGAAAATTCTTTAGTCCTATTAAACTCTTACAATTATACCCCTACGAGTGATCTAGTTACGCCTACTGAGGTTCACAAAACAATTAAAAATCTCAAAAATCGCAAAGCTCCTAACGATAACGTAACGATAACCTAAGCAATACTCTTGTTAAAAACATCTCTTTTAAGTCCATCGTATACCTAACTAAAATATTTAATGATTGTATCCGAATATCGTATTACCCTGATAAATGGAAAATAGCAAAAGGCATAGCTATCAAGAAACCAGGCAAAGACTCTAAATTTCCCTCTAACTATAGACCTATTAGCTTACAACCCTGCCTGGGTAAAGTCCTCGAGCGAATAATTTCCAACAGACTCTGCAAATTCATCGAACATAAGTTGATCCCTGAGCAATTTGGCTTCCGAAAATCCCACTCCACCTCTCATCAAATGGTCCGATTAAAAGAACATATCGCCCACCATCTAAATATGAATGAGTCAACAGGCATGATACTACTAGACATTGAAAAGGCCTTTGATACCGTTTGGCACGCTGACTTGCTTCACAAGCTCATACAACATGATGTACCTCTGGCTCTTGTCAAACTCATACAATCTTATCTGAGTAACAGAAAACTCTCGGTTCATATAGGTGATACTACATCGTCCTATAGAGAAATTCAAGCTGGTGTGCCGCAGGGTTCAATAATAGGCCCTTACCTCTTCCTGGTTTATCTCAATGACATTCCTAAGCAACCGCATACCTCACTAGCATGCTTTGCAGATGACACTGCTAGTTTCACATCTTCTAACGATATCGACATAGTTATAACCCGACTACAGTGGTCCCTTGAACTATTATTAGAATACTTCACGAAATGGAAGCTCAAACTGAATGCTCTTAAGACTGAAGATTCCTAAACGGCACATCAAAATCAGTGACCATACCTTGGAGTAAATCAGTTACATACCTCGGAGTCACCTTTGATAGCAAAATTAATTGGACTAATAATACCATATGCCTGCAATCTAAAGGTATCCAAGCCATAAATGCCCTTTCTCCAATCTTAAATAGACGAGCTAACCTGAGCCCTGAAACTAAACTAAAAATTTATTCGTCTCTTGTGAGGCCATGTATCACATACGGGGCACTGTTGCAGATCGTTAAAAATAAGGCCTTAAAAATATGCTACAATACGCCATTCCGGACTAACTTAGTCCGGCTACACAATCGTATTAATTTCCCTCCCATCAAACAATTTATTTTTAAATTGTCGCGCCAATTTTATGATCGAGTCAGAAACAGGCACAATAAAAACCAGGCACAATAAAAACCAAAAATTGGTACTACCAGGTTACAAAATACAACGTACGCGGGCACTTACAATCGATATCGGCTGCCCCATCACTATTTGCTTACTTGCGAATGACGAAGGTGTACGACTGCATGAACAAGCAAGACCGGTTTTGCTGGCCGCTTAACTATTTTCTAATTATGTTTACCCTACAACACGGTAAATACTTTGTGAATTTTAACTTCTTAGCATGTTATTATTTTCATTTTAGAATTAAAATTGTTAATTAATTGTTTGTGTTGCTTAACACTTGATGTGGTGCTTGCCATTGTGATGAATAAAATGTACAATGTATGGATATGGATGATAAACATTGTTCATTCACTAGGTACGTACCTACACATATTATTTTACTAAGATAGCTTTCGAAAATGTTATTAGTTTACCAAAAAATATACTCTTACAGGTACATGTTATCTGACAAAATTACCTATAAATTACATTCTTAGTAGGTTTGTTTGTGTGTTTTTGTAAATATGCATCATATGATTGTGTCAAATACCTGGAAATTGTCATGATTTAATAGGTAATCACAATGACTGTGTAAACAGTAAGTGCAGTAGGTAGATCACAAGGCAATTTTTGGCAGCTAAAATAGTTGCCACTTCTTGTAAATTAACAATTTGTTCGATTAGACTGTTATATAAAACAATGTGTAGGTAATCTTGAGCCTTCTCACCATACCCATTAGGCTAATACTTACTTAGTAGATATAAATAGCCAGATTCAATTTAGTATGTTGCAAATTAGGTATCCTGTCGATACTTCCATTTTAGTAGTAGGTAGACGATAATTAAAATGTAATGCTCACTATGCTTACATATATGTTTACTTTTAAGTTAGTATAAAACATTTTCAATTGTAACAACCAACTAAATGTCTTATTTTAAGTATTTTATAAAGACACCCTAAGCATTTTATAAATAGTTCCTAATACAAGTTAGCTTGTACATAGTGTTAAGATTATGTACAAACTCCTGTAATATATTTATTAAATAAAGAAGTTTTAAAAGTAAAGTAATCTCTGGAACCGCTGGATTCCAGGACTTTTACAGGCGGATAGCTGAAGTAATAAGGTAAAACAGATGCTACTTTTTATCCCAGAGATTAGTTCCCATGGGAATCGAGGACCATTTTATAAACATTTTCACCCGAGCGAATACCACAAAGGTAAGTATACTTTTCCGCACGCAGCGCAGTTCCGCAACGCAGTTCGGGTCGGCTTTCCAGTCTAACTGCGATTCGGCTGAACATCAACATTTTCCGTGAAGCGACTGCCATCTGACCTCTACAACCCATGGGCGATATCGAAGTTCTGAAGTTAGACCGGTTTGATTTTGGGCTCTCCAACTACCCCTAACGACTGTCATAGACGTTTGTATGACAACCGGGACCGACGGCTTAACGTGCTCTGTGAGGCATGGAGGGATCTCAATGTCTTAAGAAATGGTCACCCATCCTAAGACCGGCCTGAGTAGATTTTGATTAACCTTTGCAATGTGTCAACGTTGTCGGTTACCACTAGACCAAGAGACCCACTGGCAGAGTACCTACTAACCTATATAAAATCCTTTTACCAATTAAAAGCAACTAAAACACAAAGAGCGTCTGCAGAGAGAAGCTTAACCGCATTCTGTGGGTAGTTACGAAAGTACACAACTATAGCGAGAGTCCATTAGTAGAAAACACATTTGACTTAATTGCAAGGGTGAGTTTAAAAGTTATAACACTTTCATAATTAATTTCAATTTCAATTTCAATTCATTTATTAAATCAGACAATTATGAAAGTCCATTAGAATAATAAAAATAAATAATACATAAAACATACGAAAAATGAATAAGGCGATGATCCATTCACTAAGTCCCATGCAACACGTGCAACTTAGTGAACCGACCAAAGACCGCTCCATCCAACCTACCAGCAAACACCTTCAGTATGCTGTTGGGGCTCCCCCACAACCTGTGCACCAACGACGCCACTTTTTTCCGCATAAGTGCATAGAAATCGTCTGTTCTTGTATCAGCAAACATTTCTGATGCACTACAATAGCGGGGAAGCCCCACCAGCACCCTGAAGATGTTATTATATTGCACACGCAGTGCGTTGTATGACTTTAGGGTATAAGTAGTCCACAGGCTACTTGTATAAAATGTTTGACAGAAAGCCTTAAATAACATGATCTTAACATTTACTGAGCTTTTAGTAAACCTGCGAGCCAACATATTTCCCCTTACACACAACACCCTACGCTCTCTCACATTATCACAATCATCCTTTAGATCTTCTGTCACAATGTGTCCCAAGTATTTAAACTTTGTTACCTGCCTCACATAAGCACCCCCTAGCATAACAGGTGGCACAAAGTGTGGTGCTTTGTTTTACCTCGGAAAACCAATAATTCACTATTAACTGAGTTATAAGACAGGCCATGTTCATGTGCATACCTCTCACATGTCTCCACCAGTATCCGTAATCCATTGATTGACGGGCTCAGCAACACCATGTCGTCCGCGTAGCTAATGTTATTTAGACAAACGTCGTCAATTCTGTTATTCTCCAACATTAGTGTTACTGAGCTCATCAATCAAGTCATTTATGTATACATTAAAAAGCCTAGGCGAGGAAAGGCCCCCCTGCCGGACTCCGCACTGCAACCCATACGGCTCAGACAGAGTATCTTCCCATTTAACTTGGTTAGACTGATTGCCATACCAGTACGCTAAGATGTCAATGATGTCGACAGGAACCCCCCGACCCCGCAGCTTCTCCCACAGTTTCGAATAAACTACAGAATCAAAGGCCCTGGATATGTCCAGGAAACATGCGTACACCGGGGTTCTTCTATCCGTGTAGTACTGAACAGTGTGTTTCAACGCAAAAATGGCAGTCTCCGTAGATAACCCAGGCCGAAATCTAAATTGCGCGTCATTAACCTCAAGATATTTAGCCAGATGTGAATCGAGAACAGTGTCCTGCACCTTCGCCACAATAGTAGCCAATGATATCGGTCTATAGTTCCCCTTATCAGCTATGTCCCCAGTTCTGTTTTTAACTATAGGCACTACTATGGTCTTCATTAAGTTCTTAGGTAAATAACGATGACTAATACATAGATTATATAACAATGTGAGCACCCGAGGCAGATGGACACCGCCATGTTGCAGATGCTCGATGCTTAGCCCATCATATCCTGGAGACTTACCCCGTTTCATGCTTTTCATTGTGGTTTTAATCTCTTTGCATGTAAATACTATGCATGGCTTTGAACTTGTAGCTACAGCATCGTTCACCTGCAACACCCGCGCCATCGGTGTATCAAACTTAAACTGCGCCTTAAACAGATTTGCAATATCATAATTATTATTTATACCAATCACACAATCCGTGCGGCTTGCCCCTCTATTTAATTTCTTAGTATGCTTCCAAAAAAATTTAAAGTCTTTATTTACATGATGAGATGCTAATATATCCATACTTATTTTTTTTTCTTGTTTTTTAAACACCATCTCAATCTTGATTTAAATATTTTCCGAGATAAAACCATTTCATCATAACTAATACCTGCAGTAGGTTTTCCATTGTTAAGCCAATTCTTAAATTTATTTTTAGCCTGAGAGTGGGTACCCTTTACAAACTTATTCCAACCTTTAATAAATTTACTTTGTGGTTTATTATTACACTTATTATTATTATTATCCCAGGATTTCTTAGAATTAATAGCTGCTTGGGATAATGTGTTTACAATTGATTCATATAATTTATCTATTAAAGAATAGTGCAATGTATTTGTACACAATTTATCAACACATTGTGTACATTCAGATGGAAAGTCTAACAATTTAAATTTTTCATTACATAACTCCTGATACTTAGATATTTCATCCAAAGATCTCTCTCCCCATAGTACCCCATTAATATATTTTGTGTTCACAGTGCTTTTAGTTCTAATAATATCAATATTGCACTTTACTAGCAAAGGAAAATGATCTGACCAAAATGTACTGTAAATTTCACTAGTGTTCACAACTGTCTGAAAAGCCGCTCTGGTAACAAGACAATGGTCCAGCGATCTCCTACTATAGTTAATATGACTGATAAATGTATAAGTATTTGAGGACATACCCATTAACTCCATGTCCACACACACCAAATCTTGCTCTGCACAAAAACTCAATAATTCATTCCCAAACAAAGTACTAGGGTGTGCATTAAAGTCACCCACAACAAACACGGCTTCAGTACCACTGCTTTCTATTATGGCATATACCTCACCAAGACAGTCTGAAAATTCTGGTAGGTTTTCTTTCTTGTTTGTAGGCAAATACACATTAATAACTACAAACGAAAGCCCTCTTACATGGACACACACTGCACACACTCTGTCACTACTGCTACCAATTATAGAAACCGAGTCCAAAGCACCTTTCCGCCACAACAATGCAACACCCCCATAAGGTCTACCTAGAAGGATTCCTGCTGATGTATCCACAGCTGACTTCCCAGTACTGTTAAAGTTTTTATGTATGGTATCCAACATCGGCAAATCATGAGGCAGTAGCCATGTCTCTTGCAGTGCCACAATGTCAGCTGTCTCACACAAAGTCCTAAGACAATTCATAGATGTCTTGACATTTTGACAATTAAAAGTTATTAAAGATAAGGTATTATCATTTTGTACTGTATCCATCATTCAATGATATACCCTCAGGCCAAAAGTTGTCATCATTAAAGCAAAATATTTTTTTACAAGTATTATTATAAAATATAAACTCATATACGTAGGTCACACTATAAGTTTTGCGTAACTTAAAAAAACAACATGTTAAAACCAAAATATTATGTTTATTGATTTTCAAAATACTCTCCTTTACATTTTAAACATTTTTTCATGCGATCGAACCATTTTTTTAAACAGGAGGACCACAGATCTGAAGGCATGTTGTCTACATGCTGATTGAACGCTATCACTGCCTCTTCGGAGTTGGTAAAAGTGAAACCTCTCATCAAATCTTTGATTTTTGGGAAAATACAGAAATCACAGGGTGCTAGGTCGGGGCCATGCGCAGGATGGGTGACGAGTTGTACTTTTTCGGAAGTTAAAAATTACTTTGTTTTGTTGGCCGTATGTGAAGAAGCGTTGTCATGATGTAGGAGAACGCGGCTTTTGGGTCGTCTTTCGCGAACTTTTTCTAACACCCTGGGTAAACAAATGGTAGAATACCACTCGGCATTAACACTCTTTTGATCTTTAAGTGGAATTGTACAGATGGGACCCGTAGCTGAGAAAAAAAACGCGATCATTTTTTTACCAACGTTTCTCGCCTGCCTCACTTTTGTTGGCTTGTTCTCATTTTCAAACACCCATTCACAAGATTGCTGTTTTTTTTCGGGTTCAAAACAATAAATCAACGTTTCGTCTCCTGTGACAATGTCATAAACAGCATTAGAATGTCCATGGTCGTACTTCAGTAGCATCTGTGAGCACCATTCCACGCGAGCCCACTTCTGCTCCGCTGTCAGTTCATGAGGGATCCAACGACAACAAAGTTTCCGAACTTTCAATTCTTCGTGTAAAATTTTCTGGATTAGACTTATACCAATCCCCAATAGTCCTCGCATTTTCTCATAGGTAATCCGCGGGTTTTCTTCAATTAACCGCTTAACAGTAGCCACATTATTTTCGTTGACGGCAGTTGAAGGCAGCCCTTCACGAAATTCTTCATGTAAAGAAACTCGACCTATCTCTAATTCAGCAAACCATCGCTTCACGGTGCTCAAACAAGGTGCTTCTCTCCCAAAAGCATTTTGAAGACGAGCGGCACAGTCTTGCGGAGAGAGAGAACTTTTAAAATCATAAAAAATCATCGCTCTAAAATCTTTTCGACTTAATTCCATTTTCATACTACGTATGCAACGTAGAACTTTGATGTATGATAAAAACAATTGACAAATGATTTCTCGCCAAAAGTTTTTTTTTATGACTAAGAAGGTTGCAACGTTTAAAAAAATATAACATTCGAAATTCAAATAGTTCCCATTAGCTAGAAGTGCAAAATTTTTAGTGTGCCCATGTATATGGAATGAATTAAACTGTTCCACAAGAATCAAGAATCAATTTCATTTATTCAGTTTAGGCACATAAAGAGCACATATGAATGACAAAATTTTACAATTTTGTCAAGTAATATTATAAAAATACTAAATTAAGTAAGTACATAAATAACCATTAGAAAATGAGTCTTTCTCTGGTTCGGTAAGTTGGTTCTCCTGAGAAGAGACCAGCAAGAAACTCAGGTAGATTATCCATTTTCTTTTTTAATATTGTTTTGTTTACATTGTTACAATTAGTTTATATTGTATTATACGAGTGGCCAACAACAGAAGATTAGGGTGACCATGCATTTTTATCATTAAGATATTCGTCTACATTATAGTAGCCTTTCATCATCAAACATTTTTTAACTACTATTTTAAACTTATTAAGAGGCATGTCAACCAAATCCTGAGGAATTTTATTATAAATTTTTATACATTTGCCAACAAACGAATTACCAACTTTATGAAGTCTAATTTTTGTCATTGCCAGTTTATTTTTATTTCTTGTATTAAAATTATGGTTATCGGAATTTTTTTTGAAGAGATCCTTGTTGTTCCGTACATATAAGATGTTGTCGTAAACATATTGAGAAGCAACTGTTAAAATATTAATTTCATTAAATAATTCTTTCAGCGAGTCACGGGGTCCGAGTCTATAGATTGCTCGTATAGCTCGTTTATGTAATATGAATATTGTCTCAATATCGGCAGCTGAGCCCCACAGCAGCAGACCATATGACATAACGCTATGAAAGTAGCTAAAATAAACTAATCGTGCCGTTTTTTCGTCAGTCAGAGACCTTGTCTTTCTAACCGCATAGGCAGCTGAGCTAAGTTTTCCTGCCAAGGCTGTGATATGAGGACCTCATTGTAGTTTACTATCTAGAGTTATCCCAAGAAAAACTGTGGTATTGACTATTTGAACTAATTCATTATTCATAGTAATATGAGTATCCACCTGTCTAACATTGGGCATAGTAAATTTTACACATTTTGTTTTCTTCGCATTGAGCAGCAAGTTGTTACTTGTGAACCTATGCAATATTTCCGAAAGGGTATTATTTACATCGTCAAGTGCTACTTTTTGTCTATCACTT
Organism: Nudaria mundana; assembly: GCA_963556515.1. Lineage (NCBI taxonomy): Eukaryota > Metazoa > Arthropoda > Insecta > Lepidoptera > Erebidae > Nudaria > Nudaria mundana. The sequence continues at coordinate 16,512,777 of OY748301.1, forward strand.
TTAAAAATTAATGATGTGTCGTCAGCAAATAATACTATATCATAAAGATTTTTAGTGAAATAAGGAAGATCGTTTACGTATATTAAGAATAAAAGGGGTCCTAATATCGAGCCCTGGGGTACTCCCATGACTAATGAGGCGCCAGAAGAGTCGGTGCCATTAATGTTTACTTTTTGTACTCTACCAGTGAGGTAAGACTCGAGTAAGCCAAGTGAACTGTTCGAAATACCATAATAAACTAATTTTAGTAGCAAAGTCCCATGATCAACACAATCAAAAGCTTTTGATAGATCACAAAATATACCAATGGCATCCTGCTTTTCCTCCCAAGCATCAAATATATGTTTCACAAGTGCAACTCCTGCATCCGTTGTGTTCCTGCCTTTAGTGAAACCAAACTGTTTGTTATGAAGTAACTTATTGTCTGTAAAATGTGAAAGCAATTGATTAAATATTATTTTTTCAAAAATTTTACTGAGGGTTGGGAGTATGGAAATAGGTCGAAAATTTGAAGGATCACTTTTGTCTCCTGCTTTAAATAAAGGAATGATTTTACTGTACTTCATAAGATGAGGAAACTGATTTTCATCTATACATTTATTGAATATGAATGCCAGGTGAAGCGCTATAGCGGGCACTATTGATTTTATTATATTAGTTGAAATGCCCCAAAGATCCTCGGTATTTTTTATATTTAGTTGTTTAAAAGTTTTAAGTATAGTGCCAGAGTCAATATACTGAAAATCAAAGTTAATTCTATATTTATCAACACTAGATATAAGAAGAGAATTGGCTACGTTTTTTGACGAATTTAACTTATTTGTAGTGGTGATTGGAACATTTGTGAAAAAAGATTCAAATGCATTGGCCACTTCAGAATCAGTTTTAATATGTTTATCATCTTTGATATCAATGAATACATGTCAAGTTCATCGCCTAGTTGCCTTCTCTCATTAATATACTTGACTTTTTTGTCTTTTAATAAGTTTTTGTGTTTTTCTTATGTATTTATTAATTTTCACATATTTCTTAATTTTGTTTCTACTGCACTCAACTATGCCCATCTTGTGATTGGAACAATGAGCTGTTAAGGTATCATCCTTTGTTAAATCTATAGTAATTGTGGGTTCTAAGCTGGGTTCAGCAGCAACAAGGCTGGGCACACTACCAACTAACTCCTCAAACAAGTTATGGGTATGGGATACTATGGTGTCACGTTTCTCAGCCTCAAGGTGGGAAATGAGGTGGTGGGCTTCGTGCAGTTCCTGTTCCAAGACTGACATGCGCTTGAGACCCTGTTCATACTCGTCACTACACTCTCTGAACCCAGTCACAATATTTTGTAATCTGTCCCGCTCATCTAACACTAACCTATTCTCTATGTGCATCTCAGCCATCTGCTTTTTTATGAAGTCGTATTTATTTAGGCTATCTAATAGTTCCTTTTCATTTTCATCTCTTTCCCTATGCAACTGTTTAATCAACGTTTTGGATACCTCTAATTCCTTCAATGTCAGGTCAAGTTTTCTCAAGATATCTTCTTGTTTAGCCTCATCACGGCGAGCAGAATACATGCTACGTGTGACTGGCATTACGATATTATAAATTTATACTGACTTAGATACTAAAAATATTATAAATATTCTTATTTATTTTACACTGGGTTTTACCTAGATACACTTTGATAATGGTAAGATTGTGTTTTGTGATGAATTTTAGCCCTAATTATCGAAAATATTAATAATAAATTAAAATAAATACAAGACGAAATGCGAACAGATGTTAGCCGTAGTGTTGCCACAACCCAAAAAAACTCTATCTATATAGGTCCGAGACGCCCAGGACGCCCAGGACTTTAATTGGCAGTGCCATAGCGGCTGGCACATAAGATTTTGTTGCCTTTTAGCAACATTTAATAGCAAATCAACGGGTATATTTTTTTTTCCTAAATTACAATACATATATCTGCTACTTTTTATTAAATTAATTCGTCCGTTTTGGACATAACCCATTTTAAATGTGCCCGGTGACGGCAATAGGCTTGCCCCCTATTACGTGGGACCAGACATACTGGCAAATTGTGGGTGTGTAATGCACCTCTGCCTACCCCTTCTGGGATATAGGCGTGTAATGTGTGTGTGTGTTCCTACGTAAAGACATATTTAATCGAAGACTATTCCATAAGATTTACTTTTATTCATTAGATGGTTTCTCCTCTCTTAATAGTAAGGTACCTAGTAATATGACTGTCATCGTCATCGAGTATAGGCCGATGTTTCAAAGCAACCATTTTCACAAACTTTCTTTGTATTAATACGAGTATTCTCAAGAATATCAGAATTAGAGAAACATTCAAAAACAACTTTCCTGCTTTGTCAGATTAGAAGATCTACTTCATGAATAGCATCAGTATAAGCTAGAATAAGACCATGGCTTAACTGAATTTCTTCCAAATTTTCATTTAATGAAGCTAATTGCATCTTACTAAATTTGGCTAGGTAGAAGGGGGAACATCGGATGGTGAAGGTGAGCGCTGACTAGTAGCAAGGTGGCCGTCCTAAACCTACAACTGAGTCGCAAGTCTGAGTCGCCTGCGATGTATTCCCCACTTTATCACACTATGGAACCGGCGCCCGCACGGTGAACCCATGGAGTGCTTTTAGATTTCATATCTTGATTGATAATGATTTTTGGCTGGAAATTTAACTTTCCCAGTGCAAATAAAATAGGGATGTAAGGTTCCCTTCTTCACATGATCAGGACTTATGGCTTTCAAGTATTTGGTACACTAATAGGGTAGATGTCTACAACTTAAATAAATAATTTAAATGTGTTTTTTAAATAAACAATTTCAAAAGAGATTCGAATATAATATATTCAATGAAATTAACTTTCTTGTATTTATTTTTAATCATCAAATGAATGAAACTTATTGTTACTGATTTGACAGTAAATAAAAGTGACGTCATAGGCTTCTATTTCATACAATATTCTACGAGCCTTATAATTTTGACATTTAATAAAAAGAAGGTGATTTGACTTGACAGTAATCTTCTTATTGTTCAGTAATTTTATATTAATACTAGTGGACACTCGCGACTTCGTTTGCATACAATTTATACTCGTTAAACATCCGTTTCTGCAACCTCCAGTAACCTTTGTTAGTCCCACGTACGGCCTATTGCAGGCCCGGCAAACGCAAAATATCTAAAATAAAAATATGGACAGCCATAAAAAAACTTTTATTAGATACATGAATAGATTTCTTTAGAAGTTTTGTGCTAAGAATATTGTGTTGGAAAGGTAACAGGTAAAAGCAGGATATAAAATTGAGCCACATTTTCAACGGCATTTTGGCATCAGTGAACCTTACTATGGGTCTAATTATGCGTAAATCGATATTGGTTCTCCGCATCCGAATTAGCCTTCTAATTTTAAGATGGCGTTTGCTGATCATTTTTGCATACAAATGGCTGATTTGCTCTATTATAATGTACCTATAACGAGATTTAATCTTATACTAGTATAAGATTGTTTTTGAGGGTTTGGTGTATAAATAAAAGTAGACTGTATACCTGAAATGAAATGAAATGATTTATTTATTTGTATAGGTCACTAAATGGCTCTTACAAACGTCAGTAAGTACTTAAAATAAAAAAAAAATATCATTGCTTCTATATTTACATGTACTGCCAGATTCGCAAAGCAATAAGTAGAACCGAGAGAAAGAACCTGGCAATAATAAAACTCTCGGTCACTCTTTTTCAATAATTAACTCCTTTACACATTTTCTTAAGACTGAATGTGGACGAATGTACATTGTTCTCGTGTCAAAATCAAAGAGGGCGTGTATAATGCAACAAAAATGTATAAATTGTACTCGTATATATAAAAAAAAAATAAGGTCACCAAAGTATAAAATGCCGTAATTGTAGCATATACAATTACGGCATTTTAGGAGGCGCCTGCACTATGCTCAAGCCAGACACTTTTATCGTTAAGGTCATCAACTGTCTTATAATATGCGTTTTGACATAAAGTGGTCTTTATATAGGTTTTAAATTTATTGTCGGGCATACAAAGGACCGATTCAGGCAATTTATTATAAAAGCGTATACCTTTCCCCTTGAAAGAATGACCAACCTTGCTAAGTCACGGAAGGAATAGTTTATTTTTATTACGTAGATTTCTGTCTGTAACTTCACTTACTTTAGTATATCTAGATATATTTTTCCTGACATACAGTATGTTATCAAATATATATTGGGAAGCTACAGTTAAAACATTAATATCTTTAAATCGCTCCCTAAGAGAATCTCTTTTACTTAAACAATAAATGGCACGGACTGCCCTCTTTTGTAATATAAAAATTGTTTCTATATCTGCTGCATTTCCCCAAAGTAGTATACCATAGGACATCAAGCTATGGAAGTAACCAAAGTAAACTAGCCTAGCAGTAGCTACATCTGTCAACTGCCTAATCCGTCTCACAGCATATGCAGCAGAGCTAAGCTTATTAGCTAAAATGGTGATATGGTCACCCTATTGTAATTTAGAATAGGTATATTGTTAACTTAGGCAAAAGTGTCTGATGGTTAACACAATCAAATGCTTTGTACCTGGTACTGGTATATTTGGTTCTTCAATAAAGTTTTATAACAATTCGTTGCAAGGATTCGAGTATTGCGGGTGGTGTGCGAAAAGGGACAGTTTGATGTGTCATTCGACGTATGAACGTAAGTTAGTGAGTAGACCAACGTTCCGTTTTGCCCGGCTGCGCGTTTCTAGGCGCCTGGTGCGTCAACAAGATCGTTATAGGTGCATTATGACACCCGTGGCTTTCTCTTTGTGGTCTCTTTTTACACGTCCAATGATAGCAGGTAAACCACGTTCTGGTACGGATCACTTGGGCCCCGGAGGTATTCATATAGCTCTTCAGCACCACCGGAATAGGGTTTGGATGCAATGTGCAAACGCTTTTTACCTGACTGCGTCAGCGACGGTTATGCGTTTCGCGCGTATGTATGTTTCTTGTTCCCCTCTACAGGCCTAACAGCTGGATGGATTTTAACGAATGGGGTCTCAAATGAAAGGTATGCATCTCCTGAGTATCGCTGGGTGCATAAAATGTGAAAAAAGTATATCCTGGCTTTATGGCGCAAAAAGGTACGTTATCCAAAACCTTGTCATACTTATTATGTGGGGTATCAAAATTAAGAGATTTTAAAGAGGATTTCAGAAATATATACAACTTATATATTTCAATGTAATTTGGTACGAGAAATCCTATTACAAAAGTATGTAAGTCTCTGAAACTAAAAAGCTGTAAATAAAATAAATAATTAAACAATAAAATAACCCGACTGCGCATATCCAGATATTTAACTATAAGCAGGCGGGAGTCCAATAATATCAGTTCAAACATAGATGCAAAGTGATTCCCGCCTGCTTATAGTTAAATCTGGATATTTGCAGTCGGGTTTTTTTATTGTTTAATTTTTTTTTGTTTCTCTATTGTCAGATCTGGAACACTGAATTTTCTTGTATGATAACTCTGAATACATTTCTGCTTATCATATTATAGATAATAAAAAATGCACTTGGTTCATCTGCGGTCAGACAAATGATTTTCTGGAAAATGGACCCAAAGTATTCGGGGACAGCAATAGACTTTGCCAGACTTTGTTATTTTCACGTGGACAAAAATGTGACACAGATTTGATTTTGTGAACTAAATATTCAAATATTTTCGTTTCTTATCTAGTGTTTACTACCTGAGTAGTGATCCAGGTAAGCTAGAACCCTCTTCTGAATAAAAAAAACATTCAAAGGCCATAGTTACATAGAGCTCATGTTCAATTAGTACGAACAAGATACAAGTCTTATTTGCTATGTATTTTATCTTACACAATATTTCGTAATGTTGTTAATGACATTATCTAAGATTGTTCTGACATACAAGGTGGTTCTTCAGACTAAACTATATCAAAATGAGTGAATTCAATTTATCACCACTAAATGAAACCAGTAAGTAAATTGATTTATTGATTAAATTTTGCATCGTTTTTCATATACTCATACTGACGCCTGATTTCCTGACAAATTAGGCCGAAGAATTTATGGGACTCCAACTTTTCATCAGTACCTACTCAGTTTTCACACATCTATCGTGAACGTACTCCCAACGAAAACATTTCAGCTTAAGGTCAACGATATTCTATAATTAAAAGAGGGCAAATAAACATATTCGCGCTCTAGTAACAACTAGAGCGCGCCATTCCGCCGGGCTCCACTGGAAATACGTTCTGCTTGTAACCAGAGACGCCCGGCAACCGACGTTAGAGCGGCTATGGGCCGCGGAATTAAAAAAAAAAGCGCGCCATTTAAAGTCTCGGAAAAGAGCTAATTGTTCTGTTATGTCAAAACCCAGTACAGAATAGCTCTTTTCGCGGGAACAGATTTAAAGTGTAAGTTTATATGAAGGTAACATATCTATAGTTATAAAAAATCATAGGCTTGGGTGTCTTTCGAACAGAGATGTGCTATGCTAATGCTACATTGCCATAGATGCGTTTGACATCCACTAATCATATTCATTTGTCCACACAGCACGTCATATCACAATCAGTTTCATTGGTCCACAAGCACATCTTCGCAGCATAGCTACATAGCACATCTCTGGTCGAAAGCAGCCTTACTATCTCATTTGAGGTATTTTATGTTCATAAAATAATAAGTAGGGAATTTTGAATGGAATCAGGCGTTACCTGGCGAAAGTCCATGATAAAACAATGGGGTAAGATGCTGTCTTGAGAATGCCTCGTGAGTAGGTGAAACATTGTCGACGTTTATAATGTCTTCTATTTAGCGAAATAAGTGCAATTATATAAAAATTAACATCTTACCCCATTGTTTTAAGTAGGGAATTATTAGATCAATTATTAAAAGAATTGAATTAGGAATTGGAATAGGTAGTCAATGTCAATCTTTGACTAATCTATCAAAAGGTTGTAGACTGTACGTAGGTGTGTTAACTGGTTCTGGAACTCAGTTACCTAACTGGAATTCCAATAATGAAAAAGTTTCACAATTCTATCATATTATTTCTTTCCGCCGGGCGCCACTGGAAATACGTTCTGCTTGTAACCAGAGACGCCCGGCAACGGACGTTAGAGCGGCCGCGGCCCTGGGCGGAACTACAAAAAAAAAAAAAAAATCTTACGAAAAAAAAAAAAAATTCTTACGTCAAATATATATTTTGTGTATTTCAGGCAAACAAGACGTCAATATAGAACCAATAAAAGAAATAAATGCCGCTTTAAAAGCCTGTACTTTTGGTTACTTCCATATAAAATTATTGGTCATCACATTCTTTGGGTATATGGCCGGAGTTTTTGTTACTACTTCAACTGGTTATCTGCTTCCAGTAGCCGAATGCGACTTAAATATGACATTGGGGAAAAAAGGACTGTTGAATGCAATTCCTTATACAGGTAACTGTATTATGTTTTTTAATTAATGTATGTTTTTATTCTTATTCGGGTCGCAAATCCGCAGGCCTGAAGTGGCAACTGAGTGGGTATACTCACATGGTGAGTCACATTTGTAGTGGTATGCCATGGGAGAGGCTTACCTATGTCCAGCAGACTGCTGTGGTCTAATGATGATGAGTAGAAAAGAAAGACATGAACCATCTGATGGTATATGGTTACTGTGACTTGACGGATGGTAAAAAAAGGAAATCAGGAAAGAGGAGAGGGTAGATAAGAGACGAATCGGGAATCTCACAAATCAAAACACAACACAAACTTTTTGAGGTCAGTCTCCAATAAATAAAATCTGCTTGAGTCGATGTCAGTTTCAGCGTTAATGTTTCTGAAAGGCTGATCATATTGCTGAATAATTTAGCTTGCAATTTTGGTACAATTCATTCAAATATTTCAAACAATTTTAAATGCCAGCAAAAATGTAATAAACATATCGTTTTCAGGTATGCTCTTCTCATCGATAATAGCTGGCTTTTTAACAGGAGCTTTTGGAAGAAAAATATTTTTAGTTGGTGGTTTTACGGGTCTATTTGCATTCACACTGGTCTCAGCATCTAGCCAGACATATGAGGTTCTTTTGATTGCAAAGTTTTTTGAAGGACTTTTGTAAGTGATTAATGGTTTAACTGTTGCAATTAATGTTCAACGGTTTTAACATCTTATTTGATTACCTCACTTAAAAATTAAATTGAAATAAGTCACTTCACTATTTAAACCAGAACTGAATTAACTTACTCTTAGTTTGTAAATTACTGACTTATGACGATTAGTGACGATGAGCGAAAATCCTTTTTCGCTTTAAGCTTTTAACTATCAAGATGAAAGAAGCTAAATTTTGTGAAATAGCTTCAAATTTAAATGAATAAATTTTAATGTTAAATTTGTAATTCTTAAGGATATTTTCATACGTTACATTTCAGATTTGCCACATGTTTTAGTTCCTTTGTGGCTGTGACGTCAGAGTTTTGCTCGAATGATATCAGAGATCGGATTGTTCTATTTCAGACTTCATTTGCAGTGATAGCAAATATAGTAATAGCACTCATTTCGTGGGGAATTCTCACTAATGAATGGATGTTCTCGGTTTTCGGAGGAACATACGGTATATAATCTACTATTGTAAGACTAGGTATAGTAAGAATCAGATTTAGAACGATTTTTGATACTTATTCACGCCTCAACTGTTGATTAAAATTACTTTTGTATTTTTAATAGTGAATTTCTATGGTTATTTTTACTTTTTTTCAGTGTTAAACACATGGAATTTTTATCTCTTTTCTGTTTCGCTGTGGTCTCTAGCTGCAAGTGTAATGTATGCAGTGTGTGTACCAGAAAGTCCAAAATATTTGGTAACACAGATGAAATATTGCGAAGCGAGAGAAATTCTAGTTAAAATATATGTGGAAAATACTAGAAAACCTGCAGACACATATCCGGTAATTGTAACTTTTTTGTGCTTCATCGTGAAATCAGTCGTCAACTATGAGCAGATGTGTTGAGTGCTTCTCATTCTACACACACACACATACAGACATATCACGCCTATATCCCCGAAGGGGTAAGCAGAGGTTCATTACACGCCTACAATTTGCCAGTATTTTTAGTCCCACGTAATAGGAGACAAGCGTATTGCTGTCACCGGGCACATTTATAATGGGTTATGTCCAAAATAACCGAATGAATTTAATAAAAAGTAGAGTCCCCATTGGGTTCATGGCTGACTATCTAGTTCCATGATTTTCAGTCTTTTGAATTGTTCCGAGGTTTTGGAGGTCGTGAGTTGAAAGTTAGTTGATTAGGATGACCCTGTAGCCAGGCTTTATATTTTGCGCTATAATACCTGATCTCCTTCGTAACTGTGTTTAAGCGACTTGGTAACTATTTTTAATGTTTTACGGTATATTTCTAACTAGATACTCAATTCGTACTCGTATATTTAAAGATTAGCCAGCGTACTTCTCTCCTAAGAAGTAAAACACAGATCACAAGTCTGCGACCTTAGTATTATAACTCCCGAGTCAGTCAAAAACTTGTCCTTCTTTTGAATGTTTTTCCAATACGTTAGTCAGAGTTACTTACAGGCCTATGTCACTCGCCTAACAGTCACAAAAAATACGTGACGTCAGCGACAACTTGAAGTTGTAAGTCAGTAAGGGTTGTCTCTTGTTTGTGATACGGCATTGACCATAGAGTTGATATTGAGGCTTTAACGTAATAATTATTGGTTAAATTATGCTGGTACTTTGCTGACATCCCTAACGTTCGAATTATGTTCTCTGTAAACAAAATAATGTGCTTTAATTAACGTCGGAGTGCAAGTTCTGTATGTAAGTACTATTCCCTATTCTGTGTTTATACCAACTATTGTCTATCTGACATTACAGTAGTAGTAATACTGAATATAATATACTTGTAATCTGTATTTAAACTGATAAAAAAAAAACGTATTTTTGCAAGTCTAATATTATTATAATCTCAAAACCGGCCATGTGTGTATCGGGCCACGCATAAGATAGGGTTCCGTAGCTATAACTCCTGAACTGACAGAGTCATGCCATCCGTTATAGTTTTCCTGTAAAGTGTATGACATAGACTACCATCATGATTTTTTTTAGGTTCTTCACGCCAGCCGTTTAGATTTCATGTTTCTAGCGTTTGGGAGCAAAGCCAAGGACAGACGGACGGACATGACGAAACTTTAAGGGTTCTGAATTTTTTTCTACCTAACCCTAAAAATTATAGGACCAATTACTACACAAATCAAAACTTAACGTTGGAAATTATGTTAATTACCTACTAAAAAAAAGTGTGTGTGTCAGCTCCAACGCACGACTGGAGTTTACTCCTTAAGTACGAGTATCTAACCATAACAAATTAGAAAGTTGCGCACTAGAGGTGCGCACCAAAAACGTGACACGATTGTCGTTACTTGTTAGTAGGTTTTACCCCTCGGATTTTTCTCATACCGGGCGCCTTATATATGAAAATCGATTCTTAAGGAGTAAACTCCAAAAATACCCGATGCGAGAACCTGGAATAAACTGCTTAAATTAATGTATGTATTATTACATTTTCTTTCAGTTTGCAGATATTTGGAAGGACAGAATGAATAATAAAGTTGACGATAATACGGTGATCGAATCTAAGAAGACATTAAGACATCAGATAGTGAAAGGCCTGCATGATGACAAACCTATGTTTCAGAAACCTCTAGGTAGACATCTGGCAATTTTATGCCTTATAAACTTTGTTGTGATGTGTATGTAAGTTATGATTCCAAATACGCAAATATATCCTTGAAAAGGGACTTGGGTTTTTGTCGAGCAATGGTTGGTAGCTACTTGTATTTTGGTTACCTCCGATGTCGTCAAAAATCTAGGTCGAGACGCTCATTTGTTATACCGAACAACGTTTCCTTGGACCGAGAACTAGTTCATAGTAATTAGTGCTTCCGAGCCGAGAACTGTCAGGTTATCTTGACATTGGCAAAATCTTTGATGAACGATGTAGTGACGTACATAAAAAAAGAAGAAGATCCTTAAAAGGATTGATAACAGCTTTTAAAAGTAGTTTCTAATGTAAGGAACGTTTTACACTTTCTTTATGAATTTAGCGAAAAGCTGTTAATACGATATTCTTGTCATCTCGTGTCTATGGGCAACACTATTGTTTCTGCGTCTGGCAACACTATTGAACAGTCGTAAAATTTTAGCTCCTATAAATTTATTAGTGAAATAAATACAAATTACATCAGATAACTCCAATATCATCACAATAGTAGTGCAAAAATAATAATTTCAAAGAATTTTGTGTATATTAGTGTAAAAATAAGCTAAAAAGTGACGAATCAGCTGACCGTATTGTTCAATGTTATTTCATGTAAATACATAATGTTTCTCCTATAATAGGTAAAATTATTTTATTATACGTGTTTATTCATATACTCAACATTGAAAACAGGCGATCTATTTTCGTAAGTACAGAAAAGTTTTGATTTTAATTCACCGGTACCTAACATAACCTCGAACTACCTACTTGTATTTTCTAAATTGCGTTTAATTGCACTTATTTGTCGAGAATATGAATACCCGTAGCCGTAGAGCCTTATCCCGCCAGCAGGAGGAGCCCAAACTTCAGCTGGTGTTGCAGGAACTTAAATCTAAAACAGAGCTCTGTTTACAATTAGAAAAAGAAAGAGAAGAAAATGAAAACTTGTTGATAGGTGCTTTAGACGATAGTAAAAAACTAAAATCTGAACTAGCTAGGCTTCATATTAGTTATGATGAAATTGTAATGCAGCGGAACCACCTTCAATCAATAGTAGATAGGTTTCAAGAGTGCAGTGACGAGTATGAGGGGACCTTGAGGAGGACTACCTTGCTGGAACAGGAGCTACGGGATGCCCAGGGGCACATCTTACACTTGGAGTCAGCTGCCAAGCAAGTCGTAGTCCAACAAACGGATAACCTTTATAACGAGCTAATGAGTGGTACTCCGCAGTTTGTTCCTTCTGCAACAGTTCCAAACCTGGACTTGTCTACTATAGATCTTACCAATGACAGTTCATACCAACTGGACAAGCCAGTTTATTTTTGCAGCAGGAATAAACTAAAAAAATACCTAAAAATAAAGAAATTCATTTTAAAATCAAAGAAACAATTAAAATATCATAGAATCTTAATCAAAAAGTGTAAAAATGTTAACTCTAGTTTAAAATTAAGAGAACAAGCTAAATTATCTATGTTAGAACTTAAACAAAGTCATTTAAAATATTACACTGACACACAACGCTTAGAGTCACAAATAAAAAATTTGCAATTTGAATTAGAGTATGTAACTAAGAAATATGAATGGTCTCTAAAAGACTTTAATAAGTGTTCATCAAGTATAGATAAGGTACTCAAAACATCTAATTATAATACTGAGCGCCTTAATACCTTCATAAATAACCACTCATGCAATATCAATTGCACAAGTCCTTCTCAATCATTGGAGAACCAGGCTTCCCTTACAACTTGCTCACCTTCTACTTCATTAGTGTATGAATTGTGTGACAGTGTAAAAAGTAATAGTCATACTGGATATACTAAACTAGTTTTATTTAGTGATGATATTGGAACTGATTTTAGTTCTTTTCTGATACAACAATTTAATTCAAATTGTTATTCAATTATTAATAACTGTTATCCAGGTGCATCTTTAAATGAAATTATGCAAAAGATATTAGAATATAATTTTGACTCAAACAGTAAAATAATTATTTTCTGCTCAAACAGGGGTAAAATTAACAAAAATGAACTATCCCTATACTTTGACAAAATGCAAAACTTAAATGTTGAACATGTAGTAATGTTTACATTACCATACATAAAAGGTGTGCCAGACGTGGAAAATTCTCTTAGATATAAGATAAATTTACAACTCAATTTAACTAGCCAATATAATAATAAATTCCATGTAATTGACTTTAATTCTGTTTTTAAGAGAACTGTATATAAATACAATTTGTCAACTTCTGACAGTAACTTTAACAATAACAAACATATTGTTTATGTAAACAAAGGTAGGTATTTTCTACCAAAGCATTATAAGAGACAAATAGCAAGTTTGCTATTTAATTATTTTTACACTTCAGCCAAGAACTTGGCTGACAAAACTGCTTTTATTGAGCAATGTAGATTTAGTGTTAAGACTTTGGAATCTGTTCCAAGTAATTTAAATTAAGTTCTACGACAACAGAGGCAATATTACCCTTTAGCAGACATAGTCAATTAATTGAATTAAATTTAGTTACAAATATTAATTATGTTAAAAAATGCCCTCCAAATCAAACCAAATCAAAAAATGTAAATTATATCAACATAGGGCATCAAAATATTGGTTGTTTAACAAATGGCAAAGAGTTAGAGTTGGAACTGTTAATGAATTCAGACAATATTGATATTTTTTGTATTACAGAACATATGCGTAAGTCGTATGAGCTCATGTTCAATTTCAGTAATCACCGGGTTGGTAGTGCATTCTGCAGGGTGACCACAGTACGGGGGGGATCTTTGATTTTATTAAATAAACAACTTAAATTTAAAGAACGGAAAGATATTGTGTCTCTTTCTCTAGAGTGTAAAGTCGAACTGTCGTGCGTGGAAATGGAGCAATTCATAGTAGTATGCGTGTATAAACCTGGAACCTCACCCTTTTGCGAATTTGAGGAACTTATTGACAAAGTTCTATGTAAACTTGGAAAAACTAATAAGTACCTAATAGTATGTGGTGATTTTAATGTCGATTTACTTGTTAATACGCCTATGAGTTATAATATTTTAAATTTATTTAAATCACACAATCTTACAAACTTATTTTTGGAGCCTACTAGATATTGTAATACAATAGCCACTTGCCTGGATAATATATACAGCGATATGTTGCCAGAAAGTAAAAGTATTATAAAAAAGCTAGATTCAGACCATTGTGGGCAAATAGCATCTTTTAAAATCACTAAAGAAAAAGTTATAAAACGTAAAATATTATGTAGACCAATAACTGGTGACCGCTTGGAACGAATGAGGGTTGGACTTTGCAATAAAATTCCATTCTTAGACACTGGCTTAGATCCAAATGTAATGTATAAATTATTTTTTGATTCTTTTTACAACGAGTTCAACTCCATATTCAAGTCTAAGGAGGTCATGATTAGTGATAGTCCTACTTTCAGTGAATGGGCCACTGAGGGTATACACAAAAGTAGACAAAAACTTTATGAACTATACTCAGAAAGACAGCTTAATAGATCAGTTGAATTTCTAGATTATGTTAAAACTTATTCAAAAAAGTTTAAAGCAGATTGTTTAGCAGCTAAATCAAAATATATAAGTGATAAAATTCTCAATAGTGCAGACAAAGTTAAATCTACTTGGAAAATTATAAACGCGGAAAGAGGTCAACAAAAATTAAATGATAATCATTTTAAACTTAATATAAATGGTAAAATAACTACATCAGACTTCGAGGTCGCTAACGAATTTGAAAATTTTTTCGCCCGAATTCCTGTAGATTTGACAAAAACCCTAGGCTCTTCAACCCCCATTGCAGAATCTTTGTTAAAAGCAAACGTTCCTTGTTGTAACGTTATATTTAAATTCAGTAAAGTTAACATAAACACTATCTTAAAAACTTTTAAATCTTTAAATATCAAGAAAACAGCTGACCTCTGGGGCATCTCTGTGTATTTAGTAAATTCTTTTATTGAAATGGTTGCTCCTGAACTAGTATTAATATTTAATAATTGTGTTGATAGTGGTGTGTTCCCTGATTTAATGAAATCTAGTAAATTAATTCCCCTGTTTAAATCGGGTAGTACTTCAGATCCGTCCAATTTCCGTCCCATTTCTGTACTACCTACATATAGTAAAATTTTTGAAAAAATTATGCTTAATCAAATGCAAAATCACTTTAACGTTAATAAACTATTACATACAAAACAATTCGGTTTCACTCGTGGTCGGTCCACCACTGATGCCGGAATTAAATTATTAGAGTGTATATACAGGGCCTGGGATGAGTCATATGATGCTTATGGTGTATTCTGCAACTTATCTAAGGCCTTCGATTGCGTTCAGCACCAGACTTTAATTAAGAAACTTGATCATTACGGAATCCGGGGGACGGCCTTGAATTTCGTCAATTCTTACTTAAGTGATAGGGTCCAGAAAGTAGTAATCAATGGTAAACAGTCACCTGGTTCTCCTGTAGCAATGGGAGTACCGCAGGGTTCAATTTTGGGACCTTTTCTTTTTCTAGTATATATTAATGATCTCCCTCACCTCATAAGAGACGACCACGAGGTAGTTTTGTTTGCTGATGACACTTCTTTAATATTTAAAGTTAAACGTGGACAGCGCGAACTTGACGATGTAAACATTGCCCTCTCTAGGATAGTCCACTGGTTTTGTGCTAATAATTTATTATTAAATGAAAATAAAACTAAATGTGTAAGATTCACCTTACCTAATGTAAGACTTGTTAAAACCAGTGTTAAGGTTAGGGATGATATAATAGAATTGGTCGATGACACTGTCTTTCTGGGCATAACGTTAGACTCCAAATTGCAATGGGGGCCTCATATCGGGAAAATTTCGGCCAGGCTTAGTTCAGCAGCCTATGCTGTCAAAAAGATCCGACAACTTACAGACATTAAAACGGCGCGTCTTGTCTACTTCAGCTACTTCCACAGTATCATGACATATGGCATTCTACTGTGGGGTAACGCTGCCGATATTGAATGCATCTTTGTGTTGCAGAAGAGGGCTATCCGGACTATCTATGGAATGGGGTCTCGGGAGTCATTAAGAGATAAGTTTAAGCATATTAACATCCTTACAGTGTATTCACAGTATATTTATGAAATTTTATTGTATACCCACAAGAACAAAAGTAAATTTGTGAAAAATAGTGATAATCATAATCTAAACTTAAGAAATAAGGATAAACTGGCTGTTCCTAAATTTAGGCTTCATAAAGTGAGTAATTCTTTTGCGGGGAACTTTATTCGAATGTACAATACATTGCCAACCGAAATAGCAAATTTATCTGTCAATAAATTTAAAAAACTAATAAAAAGTAAATTGTGCCATAAAGCTTATTATAGTATTAATGATTTCTTAGATGACAAGGCGGCCTGGTTGTAACAACGTAACGAATTGCTCCTTTCTAAATAACTCTGTATTAGATTTAAGATGAAATATTTTGAAAAAAGCCGAGCTGAGTTTCTTGAGGGCTCTTCTCAGTCTCGTTGCATTTTGGAACCCTCGGTAGAGTCACACCAACTTCTGACGAATCTAAATAATTTTCTGAAAATTTCAAAGATAATAAACGTTATTTTATTTATTTTATTTTATTCTATACTGACGCAATTTTCACGTCAAAATTTTAACGGGTCAAAATGGCTGACATATCGTGACGTTTATGTAGCTTGAATTCCCTGCGGAGAATGAATTTTAACCGAGTTATGTAAAATTCTTATTCACTATTGCAATTTACTGAACTTCTAGGTATAATGTATTCAGGCTATGGTTCCCACAGTTATCTGCAATCGTTGAAAACCATGAAGCAGCAGATAGCACGGACTTCTGTGTTATGATTGACGAATACACGGATAAATTAAGAAATACTATAAATAATGTTTCAGACATTGAAATTTGTATACCAGTAAGTATTTTGTTGTTTAAACAATATCTTTTTTTAAAGGTATACAGTTATAGTCTTTCCAAGATCTTCAGGTCCCAAGCCAACCTCAAGTACAACGGAGCCCCTGTTATTGTAACAATAAACTCGCCTTGTATTCTGTGAGATAAATAAAAAATCTTTTCAAAAGTGAACATGTTATGTTTCTGAATTCCGGAGAACAGGCGTGATTATATATGTTGTATCTATAAATAAACACGTGGAGAGAAGCTACGTGTCTTATTTTCTAGAATCTATCACATAGGGAACAAAATAAGCTATAACACGCTATGACAAACTTTACGAGGATCGTGAAATAAATTCAGGTAGCGAAGTACCCGAGTACCCTATTTCACCCAAATCCATTTAAATATTTGAACTCAGTGAACAACAAACACATAACCTTACACATTTAATACAACGTAGAATTGCCGTAACTAACTTAATCGTTTGAAAAGCTGTATTATTTTAGTGTATACTGGACGCTCCTTACGCGGTAGTAAAGTTAGGGGATATTATAGTCCATCTGGGAAGTGAAGGGCATTAAACTGTAAAGCCAAGCTACTCATAAAACGGTAATCCCGTAAGGTTTATCATCCAGATTTCCAGTAAAAGCTTAGTTTGAAGGACACTTTATTAAATCTAATCGGTTAAATTACAAAGTTGTTAAAATAAAATTTGTTTTAGGTTACAATTTAGGTATATAAGTTTTTGGTACCTCTAAGCTAACAAACATGATTATCATATTAGCTAGTATTCTCTGTACCTAAAAATTTTATAGGGGACGACAATTAGACATCCAATGGCTGAATTTGCATTGCATACCTAATAAATGTAGTAACAACAACTGTTGTTACTACATTTATTAGGTATGCAATGCATGCTGCTGTTGCAAAAAACTGAGCGAAGTGTTGTTGAAATTTTCGAACGACAACGATTTTTTTTTTTATGTTCAAACTTATTTGTTTCTTTTTTTTTGTCCTAAACCACCCTCACGCCACACGTTATCACTGTGGTAAGTTTGAAGGAGATCGGTTCAGGCGTTTAGGAGGAGTATGCGGACAAACGAAATACATGATATAATATGTAGCGTGCTAATGGTCGTTCACGAATTTTATTTATAAGTACCTAGTCTATGATATATATTTTATGACATTCATACATAATTAGATTAAGATGATCATAATCGACTCTTCTCAAGACCAAAAGGCTGGTTACTATTTAGCACATAGAATAAGCCTTGTCATACAACGTGGTAATGCGGCCAGTCTTCTTTCTGGACTGGCAATCTTGCCAGTTGATGATTGATGTCAGAATTTAAATAGAATTTTAGTATTGATAACATATTTATTTTGTAAATAAATATTACCTACTAGGATTTAGTTCGTGAACTTCTAATTAACAATAATACAATCGTGGTAGAATAGTAATACAATAGCAATCGAGTAATTAAAACAATAGAGTCTATTATCAGGAAAAATAGTTCTCAAACAAACTGTGTCATGAACAAACGCTATTTGAACCATTTCCATAAAAGCGTGACTATTACTACAAAATTCTTTGTTTTGTAAAAATATTGGGCACCATGTTTTGCATAACTGACTTTGTCAAATTTTCAGGAATTTATAATAAAAACATGCAAATGACGCTTCTGGTAACAGTTTGGCTCAACTCGTAGTACAAACACGGGAAATTCAATATTGGTACTTGTAATACACAACACGACACACAAATGTTCGTTTCGGAGTTTGAGTGTTTTCTATGTATAATGTATTTATTTAGAAATATAAAAGTATGTTTATAAGTCGTATAGATCCCATAGCACAAGCTTATATTAGCTTAATTTGGGCTAGATGATATTGTGTGAGAATGTCCAAAAATATTTATTTATTTATTTATTCGCAAAGTTAGGTTAGGTTAGGTTTAAATTAAATTTTATTTTTTGGCTTGTATTGAATGTTAGGTACATACTACTTGATTTCTTACACACCAAAGTCACTTTTGGCAAAATATTTAAGAAAACTATCCAAGGCTCGAGGGGCTTGTGGTCTAGTAGTAACTGACTATGTTAACACATTGCAAAGGTTAAGCAACATCTAGCCAGGCCAGTCTTATGATGAGTGACCATTTCTAAAGACAGTTTGAGACCCCTCCGTGCCTCGGGAGTGCACGTTAAGCCGTCGGTCTCAGTTGTCATTCAAACGTCTACTTATGGCAGTCCTTAGGGGTAGTTGGAGCCCTAAAACGAAAATCCTACCGGTCTAACTACAGAACTTCAATATTGCCCGAGGGTTGTGGAGGTCAGATGTCAGTCGCTTCACGGAAAATATCAAAGTTCAGCCGAACTGCAGTTAGACTGGAAAGCCGACCCCCACTGAGTTGGGAAAAGGCTAGGTGGATAATTTAAGAAAACTATCCACATGTATATCAATCTCGTCAAGCTCTAAGTAAAAACAACAACAGAACTATCTCTAGGTACAGTTTGTTGCATACTTAGATGAAATTTCACTTACTTCATCATCACTCATTATTAGTAATATTAGTAATAATGAGTATTTGTATTTTGTATTTAATCAATAAAAACAAAATACAAATACTCATTATTACACATCGACATGTCGACATATTGACGCCGCCCGCCTGATGGTAAGCTTTAGCGACGACTCTCATAGTACACAGAAATACTATAGAGAGTGGCCGTCAACTTGACGATCTAGTAATATGCCTCTTCACGCTTCGCTTAAAGAAACCAGAGTTATATGTGAGAGGAAATACGTGCGCAGGTAGGGCGTTCCAAACCACCATCGTTCGGCAGAGAAACGAACGTTTAAAACGCTCGGTTCTAAGGTTGCATTTCTCATATGTTCTTCTCTATTGAATTATAAAAACTATTTCTAATTTAGGGGGATCACAGACAATCTATACATTTATTATCTGTCTACATTAGTAATAAATAGTAGAGCTCATGGCCGAGTTAGGTGCACTCATTCGTTAACGATAAAGTGAGTTATGGTACCCATAATTATTCTATGGATGAGTGACCCAAGAGTAACATTTAATATCAGCATCAGTGTGCTTCAGTGGGCACGTTGAAAGTCAGTCCCGACTGTCTACAGTTGTAGTGTCAAAGCAGGGCCCATTTGGTCATCCTAAACAACTATGTCACCAATCCAGAGTTTGGCAGTTTTGACTTTTGCCAATAGACGTAATTCAACCATTTTGCCAGTAATTTTATTGGAACCGCGCGGGGACTGGGTGGGAATGGTTTCAAGAGCCAAATTGAAATGGGACCACAAACTAAGCATAAGTTTTAATTTAAAAAATGTCGTAATCGGTTCAGCTAGTCAAAAAATATGAAGTACCAAACATAAAAAAAATACAATCAAAGTGAGAACCTTCTCTTTTTTTAAGTCGTTTAAAAATTAATAATAGTTACAATTGTCCTTTAATATGAACTAAAATTGTACTATTGTACACTTCAACCATTGATGATAATGATAACGCATGGTCACGCGACACAATTAAAATATTATTGGAATTTTCTGTTATATAATTATAATTGGTTGAATATGATGGCTGAGGGGCATGTTGGCCACTAACTGTACTTAAAGACAAAATACTTTAGTTTGTTTTATGTTCTAAACTTTCGGCTGATTTGAATTATCCCACTTTGCTGATAAATCATTTAAAACCATCAAAACAATAAAGATTAAAAGGTCTCAATAAAGAAGGTAGTTAATAATTTTGTGTAATTAAATAACAGATATTTATAATGTTAACAAAGTCGTTAACCATGGAAATGGATGTCTGTTTTTTTTAAGCCCGTGGCCGCTCTAACGTCCGTTGCCGGGCGTCTCTGGTTACAAGCAGGTATTTCCAGTGGCGCCCGGCGGACTTTGACCACCTCTGTGGTCTCTGCGGGGGTTAGGTCGGGATGTCAATCCCGCGTTGTTGGGGTAGGGTTTTATTCCGCGTCAGTGAGTGAATCTGCTTGTGTACTGTGGGGCGAAAGCCCCGCAGCGCGCTACCCTTCTAGCCTGCTTCTATAAGGACGGCGGGTGGCGATCCCGCCGTCCTCAGGCCCCAATCATGGAGGTCGATGGTCTTGGGCGTAGATGAGTCTGCGGCGACCTCGCCGCTGACTACGGAACTCGGCGGGGAGTGTACGCTCCCTCTCCCTCTCAGCTGCCTCCTTCGCGAGCATGTGACCTCACGATGAATGCGAATCAGATAGCTGCCGAAGCATCCATGCCCGGTAACGATCTGCGTCGCATGATACGTGAGGTCACCATGCTGCCTCTGCAGCCAATCGTCCATGATCGGTCTCACCGCCGCGATGATGGTGGTACCCCACCTGGGTTGCTCAAGTTGAAAATGGATGTCTACGCAAATGTCGACCTAATTCTTTTTATTTTAGTACAAAATACTTATAAGATATACCTAATAATATAATAGATTAAGATGGTCATAATTTTGAAATTAATACAGAATGTAGACTGTACCGATAGGTACAAAACTGTTATGACTTACCAAATTCAAAAGCGACACAAATCGAAATTTGAAACTGAAAGGTAAAAGCTAGTGGTTAACTTATTACGCAAAAATAGAGCTTAAAAAGGCGCATCTAATGATATAATAACACTGAAATGTTATATTATTAAAGAAATTTGAGCAAAACATTGGTTTGGTATTATGATTGAACGCGTCGAGCACGCTTACCACTTTGTTTGCAATTTTTTTTTTTAAATCTATTTCGACAAATTGAAACCCTCCGCCTATGGTAAGCTGTGACGATGTCTGGCGATTGTGGGCGACTCTCACATACATATAAATACTTCACGCTTCGCTTTAAGAACCCAGGGTTATATGTGGGAGGAAACACGTGCGCAGGCAAGGCGTTCCAGACCACCATCGTTCGACAGTGAAACGAACGTTTAAAACACTCGGTTACCGCGTATTTTATATTATAATCACAAATTTTTTATGTCAATAGGCAGGATCAAACCAGCGTCTTTCTCATAAAAAAGACAACTTTCTAACCACGGAGCTACCAGACTGAGTTATAACACAAGAATTCAGTGTGTACGCAGTGGTCATCACGTAATGTAAAATATATGAATTTTCAAATACTGAATGGAGTCAGGCGTTACCTGGCGAAAGTCCATGATAAAACAATGGTAAATATTTAAATACGAGTATTTACCAAATGGTAACTATTTGTAGTTAGTAACCAAATGGTAAATATTTACCATTGTTTTATATGAATTTTGATTTGAGGCCCTTTGTAATAATTGTAAAGCTGTATACCTAATACCTTTGCGTATAGGCTGTGTAAAATACAAAAATATTAGATATTACGAGTATAAGATAAACGAATTTTCTCTTTTTTTTTCAGAAAAAAAGTGGTCGTGAAACATACTTTAACAGTATTATTATTGGATGCGTATGTCTAATACCGTATTTAATTACGGGGATAGTAGTGAATAGGGTTGGTAAGACAAGCCTACTTATATTAGCTAGTATTGTATGTATTGCTGCTGCTATGGGTATACGATGGGCTAATAACAAAACTGCTACTGTATCGCTATTTTCAATTACAATTGCAGTCGCTAAACTAATACTAAGTTTGACTCAAACTATTACTGTTGAAGTTTTTGGTACTACAACCAGGTGAGTTACATTCTTAACTGTTTTGTAAGGTACCGTATTCAAAGGGTAAAACAGGAACCCTATTACTGAGACTTCGCTGTCCGTCCATCCGTCCATCTGTCACCAGGCTGTGTCTCAAGAACCGTGATAGTTAAAAAGTTGAAATTTTCACAGACGATCTATTTCTGTTGCCGCTATAACAACAAACTAGCAACCCTTAGCGCAAACTGCGCAAGTAAAAATTTTATTTTTTTTACTTTTTGTCAAATTTCTAATCTTATCGCACCACTTGAGACCACGACCTTTCCAACAGTGTGCCACTCTTGACTGTGCGACTCTTAGTTTAGGAGGAGAAGCGGCTTCACTGGCGTATTATATATATAGATAGATACTGACACCAACAGAATAAACACACACATTATATCACGCCTATATCCCGCAGGGGTAGGCAGAGGCACATTACACACCCACAATTTGCCAGTATTTTAGTCCCACGTAATAGGAGGCAAGCCTATTGCCGTCAACAGAATATAATATATATATTTAAGGGGTCTCCAATACAACAAACGTGATTTTTCCTTTGCCTTTGTGCCTTTTTTCTTGCCTTTCTTCGAGTTCGACTCGCACTTAGCCGGTTTTTTCTAACTTTCTTAATTGAATGAACTCAAGTTTGTAGGTACGTGTGTTTGTAAATGTTGTGATAAGAAGTATTTTCTCCAATATTAATTAACAAATTTGTTTCAGGGCTTTAGCAATATCCTTTATAATGGTAAGTGGGCGCATTGGGACATTGACAGGCAATATCAGTTTTCCTTTATTACTGAAAACAGGGTGCGAAGTTCCATTCTTTACTATATCAGGACTAATGGTTTGTTAGTACCTACCTACACAATTTTGTATTTGGTTAATTATTGTTCTCTTATTTATGTACCTAGTGTGTTTGCTTTGCTGTTATAACTACTAACCCCCTTATTCACAATGAAACCCTATTATTATTATAAAAACCTTCACACAGAGACACACATATCACGCCTATATTATAATAATAATAATAAATACTCTTTATTGCACACAAAAAGAGACAGATATGTTGCACATGCCTTAATAATAATGTACAATAGGCGGCCTTATTGCTAAAGAGCAATCTCTTCCAGGCAACCTTAGGATGGAAAGAAATGGAGAGAGATGATAGGGGTTGTGTACAATGTATTAATAATATAATAAATTGATAAAATATACGAAGAGAGTAGATCGTGAAAGAGTTCAGTGAGTAATAAAATAAATATTACCGAAGGGGTAGGCAGAGGTGCATTACACTCCCACAATTTGCCAGTATTTTTTGTCCCACGTAATAGGGGGCAAGCCTATTGCCGTCGCCGGGCACATTTATAATGGGTTATATGTCCACAGTGGTCGAATGAATTTAATAAAAATAGCAGCCTTATTGTAATTTTGAAAAAAAAATTGAAACCCGTAGCCTTGAGATGAAATTTTGATTAAAAGCAACAAAATCTTACGTGCCAGCCACCAGGCACAGCCAATTGAAGTCCTGGGCGTCTCGGACTCTTTCGGACTATAACCTTATTAGTTAAGAATTCACTATTGAATCTGTTTAGATCCAAAAGAGCCCAAAAGAATCTTCTGCCTCAGTCAGATGTACGAGAGAACAGATTGTTTCCCTTTCTTTTATGACAATCGGTACCTATTTAAAACTTTGATAACTCATTATGAATAAGAATCAACATCAGTCTTTTAAAATAATCTCTCATATTCCCAGAATTACATACATACATAGATATTGTCACGCCTATTTCCCATGGGGGTAGGCAGCGACTATGGAATTCCACTTGCTACGATCCTGACATACTTCTTTCGCTTCTTTCACTGTCATAACTATCTTCATGCACGCTCTCCGGTTATAGGTACTCTTGAACTGGCCTTTGGTCAAAACCTCTCCGATTTGGTCGAAGTACGTTCGCCTAGATCGACCCTTACCTGTCTGTTAATTCACGCCCGCTTTATGTCTCTGTTTCGTCAATCTTATTTCATCCATCCTTTCTGCGTGCCCGAACCATCTAAGCATCCCTTTTTCTATCTTACTCACTACATCTTCTGACACACCGCAACGTTCTCTTATCACGCTGTTCCTTACCTTATCAACCAATGTCATCCTAGTCATACTTCTCAAACTTCTCATTTCCACTGCATTTATTTTATTTTCATGCGTCTTCTGCCAATCCTAACATTCACTGCCATACATAAGTGTAGGGACCACCTCTACTCTATGAACAGCCAGTCTAGCCCTCCGAGAAATCTTCTGACTGTTCATAAAGTTATGCAGAGCCTCATTCAATTGATTTCCTGCCATAACTCTTCTTTCAATGTTATCGTCACATCTTCCATTCCTTGTAAACTTGGACCCTAAATACACAAACTCTTTCACTTGCTCCACTCTTTCTCTTTCAATAACAATCGCACAGTTCGACATCTCAGAATTACTACCAACTATTATTCTCACTAATACTCAACAGCCTCTGAAGCATTTTGCGTCATTTTGAATAAAGAATATTACTACATATTCAAAACACATAAACCATTTATAAACCTGTCAAACAGCGTTTGTTCAGAAATTACGAGTAATAGGATTTGATAACGGTGCGAAATAGAAGAATAGAATTCAATCACTTTTTGGAATGGTTTTAAAAATGTGTTTGTTTTCTGAAATGTGTGTTATAAAGGTTGTCAAATGTGTTTAAAACAACTGTTTCTCTATTACGCAACACTTTAGAATTCTTTGAGTATGTTTATGAACCTGCTAACAATATATTTCTACCCAAATTCACGTTAATAAAGCAACTTCAAACCCGTATTTGACGTTGTAATTTTGAGCTACATTTGCTCATGTCGCACCACATTTTAGGTTTATCCAAGCTTGCTCGAGGTCCAATTATGCATAAATAAGGAATGGACCATTACCTCGAACTGAGTTCGAAATTTGCAGTATTAATGTAGTTTCAATTCCTATTTTTTTTTGCAGGTGTTTTGATGGTTTCACTGTTTATGCCAAAGAAGAAAGAAGTCTAGAATTGAACGAAGTCTCAATATTTTTTAAGAAGAAGTTTGCTTCACTGAACACTTTCGTTCTTATATAACTTTCGCTTTCGCTTGCTGAAAGAAAGGCTATTAGGTTTCTGTGAAAGTGTACTACGCTCACTTACAGGTTCTTCTTTTTCTTCTTTGAAGTAAATAAAGAAAATCTTGGCAAAAAAACTGCTATAAACAGGCTTATTGTATGCGTGTTTAAAAGTAAATAAAGAAAATCTTGGCAAAAAAACCTGCTATTTTTATTTACGATATTTTTAGCTTAATTATTTTATCTTAACAATATATTAGCTGCCTTTAACGATGTATGTTATAACGGATGTCGGCGCAGTTTGTCGCTTTAGGATGGTACTGAAAAGCAGATACGAGGCGGGTATGCTCGCCTCAGTACATACTGTTTGTGCATCGTGCAATTTGCAATATAATGTAGGTTAGTACTTAGTTCTTCTACGTGGATAGGGTGTACGTGCCTGGTGGCTGGCTAGGAAAGAATGTGGACTATTGACTATCACTATTGCAAATTACAAGCTACAAGACTCGTAAAATCTAGAATGCAGCACGTGCTTACCATGTTTACCACGTATTTCCTGTCCTGCCATGTCTATCATACGTCACACGTCACCAGCACACTTGTCACTCGTCACGTCAAACTTTGCGTCTGTGGCGATTGTTACCACAGTAAATAAATGTCCACCGGGCGTCACTGGAAATATCTTCTGCAATCTGTGCTTCTGCTTGTAACCAAAGACGCCCGGCAACAGACGTTAGAGCGGAATTAAAAAAAAAAAAGTTAATAAATGTGGAACTTGAACTAAGTTTAAATATTAAATAATGAAAGTGGTTTATAATGTAAAATATTGTGATGCACAGATAAAACACTCTTTCTTTCTTTCTTTCTTTCATGTAAACACAGGTAAAAGTAAAATAAACACAAGTACGTTCTCAAAGCTTTGCTACGAATTTGCCTAAAGTTACCCTAACCGAGCATAGTCATATTTGTGGAGCAACTAAAACAAAATAAACAAGAACTGGTTGCAGTAAATTATTACGACGACGGTAAAAGCTGATGATGTTAGAATTCTCACTCGGTTATTACTCTAGTAATCTACGATTAATTACAACTCCTTTGTTCTGTATGCACTGGGCGCAATAACGTAACAAGTAATATCAATTCCTATTCGCCATCTTGGTTTTGCGCTTTGTTTTTGAATCAAAGAATCCGAATGAATTTAATAAAAAGTAGCAGCATTATTGTAAAAAAAAAGAATTTTGAAACCGGACTTCATGTACCGGACGTAGCTGCAAGATGAATTTAAATTAAATATCTCAGGAATATTAATTAGAAAGTGATTATCTATGTAGTGTGAAAGTGAATACCTTTGAAATTTGAAATCCGTACAATCATGCCTATATCCCCTAAAGAATGTATGTATACCTAATTAACACATGTTTTACCAGTACTATGTAATTATGTACCTACTATTGTTGGTCGCACGTAAGCCTAATTGCTGTTACTATCTATTTTCAATACAATAGAAAATTAATAACCTAATTTGCGATAGCCACGATGTGCATGTGGATCTCAGCAGGTTGGTGCAGGCACAAAAGAAATGATAAAACAGTATTTTATTTTTACATTTTATTTAGTTGGTTCAGTTGGTCCCATGTAATAGGAGATAAGCCTATTGCTGTTACTGGGCACTTTAGAATAACCACACTATAATTCAAACAGAAATTTCAACAGTCCGAAAAGATGTTTCATATCACTACATTGAATCTTCGCAGTCCGAGGCTAACTGACGTCATATTAAATAAATATAATAAAATTATATAACACTATACTTAAATATTTTCGGACATTCTCACACAACGACATCTAGCCCATATGAAGCTATAAGCTTATGCTATAGGATCTAGACAACTGATAAACATACTTTAATATTTCTAAATACATACATAATATACATAGAAAACACCAAAACTTCGAAGCAAATATTTTTAGTTCACATAAATATTTGATTCTACCCGGGGAATTGAACCCGAGACTCCGGAGTTGAAATCCGTTGCACTACCGACCACGCCACCGAAGCAGATGTATGTGCAGCATATAATATTTAGTTTGTCTTTTTTTGTCTATAATTTTCTAAAATTTACTTTGTCAGAAGAGCGAGACCGTGTTATCAGTTAGTTTTAAATACACACCAGCTCCTAATAATACACGAAACTGCGTTTGATTTACTTACATAATAAATTATGTTTTATCTCTTATCTCATATTTGCTAACGAGCTATGAGAATATCAGAGAACCAACTAAAGTAGACCTTTAAATGGTATGATTTAGTTTGACAAATATTCAACTACTGTATGTAGGAATAATATGATTAGTTGGTTCCCGCTGCTCCACCCACGTTAATTTTCAATATATCAATATACATAATAATTCTTAAGAAGTAATAAAACTTTATAATTTATATGTAATTTTTGTCTTGTCATCCGATTTTTATGAAACTGTTTGATGAATTAGGAGTATGGTCATGGTGCCCCTAGCTGAGTCTATTCTAATTATTGTATTCTGTAAAAAGACCCATATGAAGGTTCAGTAGTTCAGCAGCTTTGGAGTTACTAAAATTATCCTCCTTTTATTTATTTATTTATGTACACACAAGAAGGAAGAGCGAGATAAGAACAGTAGGATAGAGTTTTAGTACAAAGGTACCACTTATTTCTAAGAAATCTCTTCCAGTCTCTTCTCTTCCTTGTATGTGTTTTGTTGATGGTTTCATTGCTTTTTTTTTAAATTCAAACATACTGTTAGAGGGAAAATCGAATCGACTACAAATAACGGAGAACATGCCTAAGATACATTTTGTCCCCTCTCTATGGATGGTACTCTACTCTAGACTTAATGTTAGAATTGATACTGTAATGGCGTAATTATTGTTGTTGTTGCTAAATATAGTCCGAAACGCCCAGGATTTCAATTGGTTGTGCCTTAGCGGCTGGCACGTAAGATTTTGTTGCCTTACATTAACATTTCATCGCAAGGCAACGGGCTTAAAATTAGTTTTCCAAAATTACAATATAGTTGCTACTTTTATTAAATTAATTCGACCATTTTGGACATAATCCATTATAAAAGTACCTGTTGACAACAATAGGGGGCAACCCTTATTACGTGGGACTAAAATACTGGCAAATTGTGGGTGTGTAATGTACCTCTGCGTACCCCTTCGGGGATATAGGCGTGATATGTGTGAGTGTTTGTTTTTGCTAAATATTAAATATTGAATAACACATCCACAAAGTATTATTCTACTTAATAGTACAGTAGGTACGAGCACCTACGCACGGTTTATAAAGTAGGTACCTACTATTTTATTATGGTGCTTCTCCTGGATGTAATAGTTCTATGGTTTCCAAGTCCCCCCACATTCCCAGGATAAAGAGTAGCTTACGTTACACCTTATTACAAAGTTCAAGTTAAATTCGAGGTAAAGCTAATGACTGGATCAAAAGTTACCTTTCGGATAGAAGTCAATGCGTGGAAATAACAAAAATCGATCAAAGTAAAAACCTCAGATTGAATTACAGATCCAATTATCAAAAAAATATGTTCGGCGTTCCTCAAGGTAGTGTATTGGGTCCTTTTCTGTTCTTGTTATACATCAATGACCTCCCCAACGTTACTGACCACAAAACTGTACTGTTTGCGGATGACACAACACTTGTCGTCAAATGCAAAAATAAACTTACATAGGAGGATGAGATCAATTGCGCTTTAAATAAAATCATTAATTGGCTCAATATAAATAATCTTAATATAAACGTCGATAAGACAAAACTTATTCTATTCCAAACTAATACGTAGGTCGCACTATAAGTTTTGCGTAACTTACAAAAACAACATGTTAAAACTAAAATATTATGTTTATTGCTTTTCAAAATACTCTCCTTTACATTTTAAACCTGTTTTCATGCGATCGAACCATTTTTTAAAACAGGAGGACAACAAATCTGAAGGCATGTTTTCTACGTGCTGATTGAATGCTATCACTGCCTCTTCGGAGTTGATAAAGTGAAACCTCTCATCAAATCTTTGATTTTGGGGAAAATACAGAAATCACAGGTTGCTAGGTCGGGGCTATGCGTAGGATGGGTGACGAGTTGTACTTTTTCGGAAGCTAAAAATGACTTTGTTTTGTTAGCCGTGTGTGAAGAAGCGTTGTCATGATGGAGGAGAACGCGGTTTTTGGGTCGTCTTTCGCGAACTTTTTCTAACACCCTGGGTAAACAAATGGTAGAATACCACTCGGCATTAACACTCTTTTGATCTTCAAGTGGAATTGTACAGATGAGACCCGTAGCTGAGAAAAAAAACGCGATAATTTTTTTACCAACGTTTCTCGTCTGCCTCACTTTTGTTGGCTTGTTCTCATTTTCAAACACCCATTCACAAAATTGCTGTTCTTTTTCGGGTTCAAAACAATAAATCCACGTTTCGTCTCTTGTGACTATGTCATAAACAGCATTAGAATGTCCGTGGTCGTACTTCAGTAGCATCTGTGAGCACCATTCCACGCGAGCCCGCTTCTGCTCCGCTGTCAGTTCATGAGGGATCCGACGACAACAAAGTTTCTGAACTTTCAATTCTTCGTGTAAAATTTTCTGGATTTGACTCATACCAATCCCCAATAGTCCTTGAATTGTCTCATAGGTAATCCGCGGGTTTTCTTCAATTAACCGCTTAACAGTAGCCACATTATTTTCGTTGACGGCAGTTGAAGGCCGCCCTTCACGAAATTCGTCATGTAAAGAAACTCGACCTCTCTCAAATTCAGCAAATCATCGCCTCACGGTGCTCAAACAAGGTGCTTCTCTCTCAAAAGCATTTTGAAGACGAGCGGCACAGTCTTGCGGAGAGAGAGAACTTTTAAAATCATAAAAAATCATCTCTCTAAAATCTTTTTGACTTAATTCCATTTTCGTTGCATACTTTGCATTTAATATAACATTCGAAATTCAAATAGTTCCGATTAGCTAGAAGTGCAAAACTTTTAGTGTGCCCCATGTAAACGTCAGGAAATTGATTTAAATGTTTATCATAATAATTAAAAACTGGAAGAGGTTAGCTCTACAAAATTTCTTGGAATAATTATGGATAGGCATTGTAATTGAAAAGCTCACGTGGAGAATGTAAATTTGTGTATGCCAAAAAGACTACGAACTACGGTTTCGACTGAGGCAGCACTTAGCGCGTACCATGGATATGTATCCTCTGTGTTGTCCTATGGAATTTTGCTTTGGGGAAATTCAGTTGAATTCGATACTATTTTCAGGGCCCAAAAAAGGTGTGTGAGAGCAATATGTGGGGTATGGTTTATGGATAGCTGTAAACCCATATTTAAACGGTTTCGTATTCTTCCACTAGCTTGCACGTAGGTACATAAAAAATCTGGCCGTTTCACAGATAAGCCGACGAGATTAACAAACAAACAGATAGACAGACAAAATATTTTCAGTGCGCATTTTATTTTGCATACGTTCTGTACATACTTTCATGCACTTAATGAAACACTTTTCATATGGAATACACACAGACACGTATATTTCATTTATTTGTAGAGGTAGTTAATGGGTCATGATTAATTGGGCACTGTGACTATGATTCTTAATTTCTGTTTTGATTATAAACGGTAAACGTATGACGAAATTAATAAGGAAGTAGTAGTTGACATGAAAGGTAGACATTGTGAGTGGAGAGAAAATTGTATTATAAGTGATAAAACTATTTTAAGATGAGTGAAATAAAACCAGATCCTATCGAAATTGGTAAGTACCATTTAAATCTTAAAGATGGCTTTAAACTCTAATGGAACAATAAAGTGTTGCACAAAACAATATTATATTATTTTTAATGCTCCTTTAGGCCTTTTTTAAGTTTTAATTAAAGAAACGTCAAATCGCCCATTAAATTGGATTATCGCCATTTTAGTGTTGCACAAAACTACATTAGTCCCTAAAGGTCCTTTAATTTGACGTTAGTAGCTTCAAATTTTAATATGTCATGAATGGTCCATTAAACCCGAAAATACAAATAATATTGAAGACAATTTTAGAAATTTTGAGTGAAGTCTCTCTCCAGTTTATCGTCATTGTCTGATGTTGACGACATTTCCGATCAAAGAGTTCGACGCGATATTCCGGACAGAGTAATTTAATTTGGAAAAATACCATGGTGAAGATTTTAGAGTGCGGTTTAGAGTTTCAAAGCATACAGCACTTCAGATAGCTGAAATTCTTAACTTGGAGCCGATGACTCGGAGAAATAAAGCAATTGACGGCATAAGCCAGTTGCTGATATGGTTAAGATTCTTCGCCACAGGAATTTTTCAACAAGTTTTAGGGGATCTTATCAATGTACATAAATCCACAGTTTGCAGAATCGTTCAAAGGGTAAATTTGTGTTCCACTATAGTTAGTTATATTTTGTACCTATGCTAAGAAATGGTAAATAATAATTATTTGTATCTTAATTAAATTTTAGGTGACTCGGAAACTTGCTGAATTGCGTCCTGTGTACATAACAATGAACTTCGGACATTTTTATAAAAGACGTAAAAGGAGACGATTATTCAAATTCTCTTGATTCGTAGCTTTTGTGGAGAAGTTAGTACAATTTTGCCAATAGAAATATGTTACAAAATGCGGACTGCCATTAAATCAAACGATGACAAATATCAGATGTCAAAGATCCAACGAGTTTACGTTTTTTCTTTTAAATCATTCAGATTCATTCATTCAAATGGGCGGATAATAGCAACATCGCGTTAATGTCTCCATTAACTAAAGGCTCCTAAAATTTTGCTAAAGTAGCTACGTGCAACGTCTAAAAATTAATGAGATCATTATCATTAATGGTCCTTTAATTAATTGAGCTTTAAATAGAACATTTGTGCAACCGAGTGTAATTGTTCTATTTTTAAAATTTTCACGTAAGTATTTTACTTGAAACTGATCTGCATACATACCTACGTCCTACTATAAGTTTGTATGGATGTGTTACTACGAAAGTTACAAAACGGATTTTAATGAAAGTCGACAATAATCTAGTTCATTCATCAGAGTAACTCATATGCTATAATTTATGAAGCCATTGTGTAAATTGCCCAAAATATGATAATAAATATCTCATGAGGTCGGCAAAAAATCGGCTGTTTGCGAGTCTTTGGAAATTACTTATGATTTACTGAGGAGGGCTCTTACTACTGAGCTACGATGACCAAAACCAACGACATCCAATTTATGCTTCCTATCATATGTGATGAAATATGTATGTCTGACCTTTAGAAATACAATAACCAACTCAGTCTCGTACAAAGAAATTGGAAAATGAACAGTAGAAGCTTCACTCACTGCAATCTGCATCCGTTTCAATCAATAATTCTATTGAAACTTACATAATACCTTTTATACTCTTGAAAACAATAGCTTTTATTACATTTTTTCACAAAATACAGCCAGCCTAGGATAACCAACGTCGACTTACAAGTCAATGGTAACGAAACCACCTACGGGTATTTGCTAACTTTTAGCAGTACTGAACACATAACAGCTTAGGCATTTTCGCAGAAAGTTTCGGTCACGTGACCAAATTAAATACCTAGTATTTAATGTGGTTAACGTGACCGAAACTTTGCACTTGACTGTTATGATGAATACAAGGCAACCCTAAAGGAGTGTCTAAATCTAAAGCATAATAATGACCGTGTAATTTCAAACTTTTAACAAAATAAGTAATTTCTGATTTGTATTTTTTGTACATTTGTCCGTGACATAGCGACATAAATTATTGCATGCCTAATATGGTGAAATATGGCGAATCTATACTATACCTATGTACTGACTTATAACATCCTATGTAACCCATATTTGCTGTGATGGATAAATAAACAAATAAAAATTATTAGGTATTTTTGAATATGTCGACGCTGCCGTACTCTTAGGGCTGGTCATGAAATTATAGGTCGCACAGCGAACTATATATGTAATGGAATAAACATAGGTAATACTTTCAGAATAGGTAGATTAAGTTAGTGAACTCTGCTGAAAACATAGCTCAAAAAACAGTGCTCTGCTGATCAATCATGTTGACATTATATAACTTTATAGTAAACGTAATGAAAGGTCCTAAGTTTAATCAAGTGTCGGTTGCCAGCGGTTAAGTAAAACACTTCTAACCGTGCATGAAACCAAAATCAATTTACACACGATATTGACATATTTCACTCTCAGTCAAGTGTGTATTACCATATTAATTGAATACAGATTGATCATGAAATAAGTGTATACGAGAACGAGAGGGATTTCCATTAAATGCGGGGCTTTTGCCCCATAGCACGCAACCAGATTCACTCACCGACGCGGGATAACACCCTACCCCAACGACGCGGGATTCTCATCCCGACCAAACCCCCGTAGAGACCACACGGGTGGTCAAAGTTCGCCGGGCGCCATTGGAAATACCTTCTGCGTGTGAACCAGAGACGCCCGGTAACTAACGTTAGAGCGGACGCGGCTGGGCCGCGGAGTTAAAAAAAATACTATTCCCTATTCTGTGCTATATAGAATTATTTATCGTGTGTGTAAACGGTTCAAAATACAAATAATAAACATACATACAGACTATTCATAACAAATCTAATTAGTAGTGTTTTTTTTGTTCGCTCTCAGTGCGAAACCATCTCTCCGACCACAATGAACAGCAGGGAAACACGCCTTTTATTAAATATCCGGGTTTTATTAGCACTTTTATTAATGCGTTCAGTGTTCACTGGAACTAGGTGAAATATTCTCTATTGAAGGAAAAGTCCCTTTTGTTTTGGAGCTTTCACGGCTTTTGTGGTCATATTTCATGCTTATTTTATTGTTTGAGGGTTCGTTTAACGAAACTTTTTGAGTTAAATTAAAAATA
This sequence comes from Nudaria mundana, assembly GCA_963556515.1. Lineage (NCBI taxonomy): Eukaryota > Metazoa > Arthropoda > Insecta > Lepidoptera > Erebidae > Nudaria > Nudaria mundana. Next base: position 16,547,265 of record OY748301.1, read on the forward strand.
AAATTCAATATTTTGAAAAAACTCATGACGCGTTAAAAAGCAATTGAAAAAGTAGGTATAAAATAGCTTATACTTTCGATTGTTGGCACTTACCTATAGATACATGATGAACAAACACACTTGTACACTATTCTACAACTTTATTTGATTTATTTTCATCGACCGGTTTTGCTTTTCAGCATTATCAAAGGTATTTTACTTCACTGTCTGAACTGAAGTAAAACACTATGTATAAAATAATTTAAAAAAGAACATTTATCGGGGGCGGCCATTGGGCGCTTTGACATTGCAAGATAATTACATTCTTACCTTAAAGTTACTGCTGCTACTTACGATATCGTGTGTCGTTATCGAGCAATGTGAAGACGCCCATTCAATGAACTAGTTTTTCAGTTTTATAGTATCGTGAATAATTAATTGTACTTACAACCCTTATTAGGTAGGCCGTGATATCATCAATTTCTAAAGGTCCCTATTGTAGGAGGGGAGGGGGGGGCTTTAGAAGTTGATGATAGTTTTTATTTTATTTAAGGGGAATAGAAATCAAGGGTTAAGAAACTTTCATCGATATAATATTATTGAAAAAAATTATTAGAAATTATTATAGTTCTGGGTTACATTCGTTTATCAAAATAACTTTACGGAAATTTCTATCGAATTAAAAGTTGTGTAGTAAAATTATAGTTATATTGTAAAATTATATCAGGAGTTAGACCGGTCGGATTTTTGATTTAGGGCTCCATCTACCCCTAACGACTGCCATAGATGTTCGTATGACAACCGGGACAGACGGCTTAACGTACTCTCCGAGCCGAAGGATATCAATGTCTTAAGCAATGGTCACCCATCCTAAGACCGGCCCGACTAGATGTTGCTTAACCTTTGCAATGTGTTAACATTGGGTGTACCTAAGGGCCAGGGTTATAAGCGTTCATATTAGAAGCTTTAATCTCTTATCAATAATATGTTTGTTTACTACCGAAAATGTACGTATGAAAAGTATAGTTCTTTCTGGTAATGCCTTAATATTAAGTACCTCAATAATATACTTATCATATTATTATGCTTTGGTAGTTTTATTTATATTACTAATGAAGTTTCGGCCAATCTCTGGTTATTTCGCATAAATATTTCTTATCTGTTTCTTAGTTCTTACAAACATGATATCTTGTAATATTTTCTTATATTCATAAGAATACTATGCCGCATATTCATCGCAACATAACTTAGTTTTAGAGTTCCTTATCCAAGGGTTAACCGAGACCCTATTACCAAGACTCTACTGCCTGTCTGTTTATCATTAGGATCTAAGATCACACAACAGTCCGTCCGTCCGCCTGTCTGTCGCCAGATGTATCTCATGAACCGTGATAAGTAGTTAGAAAGTTGAAAGGACATCGTCGAATCTCGCCTCAAAACCACCAAACATGTGGCTTATACCATAATTATTTATCTATTTTAATGAATTGGAGGCAAATATCTATATCACACGGACAAGGATCTATTCCAAATTAATAATTAAGAATACTGTAACGATTTATACTTACTACCGACATTTTCAATCAACGACAACCGGTTAAGGATGCGCAACTGAACCAAATTCAAAATGATAGTAATCGATTATCAAGTAATATAATGTAATCATCTTATAACTTATATCGATTACCAAATAATCGATATTTCACGTATTCACTACTATTTTGACCACCGTTGTGACATCGTTGATGTCAGCTCACCATCAAGCGAGGTGAAGTCAAGTTGACGAGCTATATATATAACTAGGTATATATAAAAATAAAATCGATTTTCTCGTAATAAATAATATCAATTACATCCTTATTCTACAATCCACAAGCAAGTAGCAGGCTGTCATAACTGTCACTACTGTCACATATTACTTTTTTAAATACTATTGATAGATACAAAGACAATCAATACGGTATGCAGTTGTTATAGTATTTGTCTGTAAAACTTAACCTGCTGTTTTTATAGATTGCTTGCTTGCTAATGGTTATTTCTACTGCCTATCATTAATGTCTAGAAAAAGTATTTAAAGGGTTCGAACTTCGAAGTCCATTCCGATTTCCGAGCAATTAAAATGCATAAAAAATACTTAACCAACTATTGTCCATTTTTGCGCAAACATAACCTTAAAATCTGACATATTTGTTGGATTTGTGCGCTTGACTTGCTGGTCCGTCTTAAAAATACAATGTGATGAGAATTACAAAAATATTTCACATTTAACAAGCCTTTTTCCATTGGTTTTGGTTCTGGGGCGAATGATGTATGGACGCGTAGCAATGTCCTTTTCACAGATGATGAATGTCTGCTGCCGCTATAAAAACAAATTACTAAGTAAAAGTTTAAGAACATTTTTAACATAATATAGGCATGTTGGGTTTGTATTGTTATTTTGATTTAGGCAACACGAAGACCATTTAATGCGAAGATCTTCTTCTAGAACTTGTTGATGATAAAACTATACAACTACAGTCAAATAGGCAAAATAGGCAAATAGTCATACAACTACAACAAAACTTTAGTTTTCTTCAATGACTATTTGCCTATTATGACAACCCTATCAAAATACGTAACAATATCGTACAATTCAAAGAAGTACTGTCTTCATAAACTTTAGATGAATAAACAGGATATTTATCATGTATCTTATTGTTTAGTTTCCGATAATTATAAAGCTCTGTCTTTGTTCTGTCTAATTACTCATTGTACTATAATGTTATGAAACGTACGGAACCCTTCATCCGCAAGTTTGACTCCTATTTGAATAGTTTTGTTGTATTCTGTAGCTGATAGTGTATCGTATGTTTAATCTCTTGTGAAATGTTTGCTTCATAATATAAAACAAACTATAAGATATAAGTTACACCCTCACAAGTTTCACGTACAATCGGTGTAAGTTAATTCCGGTCACGTCTGAGAATAAGTCGTTACTTTCTAGGGACTGTGACATAAAATTCTACAATCATTTTCTATGTTATAATGGCTAGTCCTCATTTTTTTATGTTTTTGAGAGATATGAAAAACTAAGTAAGGAATGTAGATGATTAGTGTGATACTGCACTGAACAGAAGTTTTATTTGATGAAATAAGAAAAGACAAAATTGTTATTGATATGGTACCTACGGTTTTCAATTTATCAAAGAATATTTAATACATGACATCACACTACAACCAATAGGAGCGGATCAGCAATAGAAAATGTTGAAAAAACGGGATCGCAAACGTAATTGATACTACTTGAGACGCCCGGCAACTGACGTGAGCCTTGTGCCACGGAATAAAAAAAAAAGATTTAAACTTATATTATTATTTTTATCATTCTACATCAATGTTTGTGAATAAAATTATTACGTTTATATTTCTTTCAGATAAAGAACAGGAAGATTTAACACCTATCAAACAAATTGATGCAGCATTGAAAGCATGCACTTTCGGCCGTTTCCAAATATTGCTACTTTTTATAGCATTCTGGGGACACTTGGCGGCCACTTTAGTCACCGCGTCTACGGCCTATCTACTGCCAGTTGCTGAATGTGATCTAAATATGTCTTTACTCCAAAAGGGGTTATTAAATGCTATGCCTTATATTGGTTAGTATAATACTAATATGTTTATATTAATGTAATTGTTTGGATGTCTTTTTCTGAACGAATTTGACTGAATTTTTTAGCCAAAAACTGCAACAGTAGTGAGAAAACGAGTCCTAGATATTAATATAATTTATATTACATATAGGTATATATGTAATATAAATTCAGATTAACTATACAGTGTGTATATTCTAAGGATATACCATTGTTTTTTATTTGAACTACCTACAGACCTACAGTAACATATAGCTACTATAATATTGGATAGAAACAGGCGTTACTTGGCGAAAATCCATGACAAAACAATGGTAAGTAAAATGTTTTAAGAAAAAACTTTTTAAAATTATATAATAGCATAATTTTTTTTTTTTTTTTTTTTTTTTTTTCGCAGAATCAAAAAGACAACAAAACGTCGACAATTGTTTTTTTAGATTATCAAGACTGTCGACTGTTGACTGATTATCAAGACTGTAACAGCACAGCTGTTCTCTCTGAGACAGTCTTGATAATGCCTCGTTTAAAGGCGAAACAATTGTCGACGTTTTGTTGTCTTTTTGATTCTGCGAAAAATTAATGCTATTATATAATTTTAAAAAGTTTTTTCTTAAAACATTTTACTTACCATTGTTTTTATATAGCTACTACTTAACATTGGATTTAATCTGTATGTTTTGATAGCAAATATAATAAGAATAACAATCCCTTCATTTGTGGCGAAGACAAATCTGAGTAATTTAAAGTATAAATATATTCCAAAACTAAATTATATCAAATAAAATCGTGTGTTTGTGATTATATTAGATTTATGAAAAGGCCGGCTTCATTGCGTTTACGAACAATGGATAAAAAGTTATTTATTTTTGTGTTTTTTCCTAAGTAATATATTTTTGGAAACGTCGACATACTCGGATATGACAATATTGTTTGTATTTCAGTTCTCTTTCTTGTTGGGATGGGATTTATGTCTTGTACTTTTTGTTCCTTCGGGCAGTTGCTACCTCGACACCAATCTTTTGAATAACATAAGATCTGCTTCATTTTCCTTGAGCAGCATTCTACATTCTATTATAAGCATTTTCTTTATTTTATTACGTTACATCTATATATTTAATACGACAATTTGTCTGTCTGTCCGTTCGTCGCGTTTTTCAATTATAATTAATAATACATACATTTGCATGAAATATATTTTTTTTTTATTTTTTTTATTTGAGGCGAGACAAAGTTCGCTGGTATCTAGTATTCTTTAATTAGAATATTGTTTAACTCTTTCTCTCTAATAAATTTAGAATACTATTTCATTATGATATTTCCAAACACAGTAGGTACTTTTTCTTTCTCTCTCTTTATTTAACCATAATACCACCAAGATCTCATCTTCCTCATTTTTAGGTTCCGTACCTACCCAAAGGGTAAAACGGGAACCCAATAACTGAGACTTCCTGTCCGTCCGTCCGTCCGTCTGTCTTGGGCTGCATCTCATGAACCGTGATAGTTAGAAAGTTGAAATTTTTACAGAAGATATGTTTTTGTAGCCTCTATACTATAAAAAACTGAATGTAATAAATACTACTACTAATAAACGACAACAAAGTTTCCGAACTTTCAATTCTTCGTGTAAAATTTTCTGGATTTGACTCATACCAATCCCCAATAGTCCTCAAATTGTCTCATAGGTAATCCGCGGGTTTTCTTCAATTAACCGCTCAACAGTAGCCACATTATTTTCGTTGACGGCAGTTGAAGGCCGCCCTTCACGAAATTCATCATGTAAAGAAACTCGACCTCTCTCTAATTCAGCGAACCATCGCCTCACGGTGCTCAAACAAGGTGCTTCTCTCCCAAAAGCATTTTGAAGACGATCGGCACAGTCTTGTGGAAAGAGAGAACTTTTAAAATCATAAAAAATCATCGCTCTAAAATCTTTTCGACTTAATTCCATTTTCGTTGCATACGTAGAACTTTAATGTGTGATATAAAACAATTGACAAATGATTTCCCGCCAATTGATTTTTTTATTACTAAGAAGGTTGCAACGTTTAAAAAATATAACATTCGAAATTCAAATAGTTCCGATTAGCTAGAAGTGCAAAACTTTTAGTGTGCCCCATGTATGACATCATCTAGGCAGAGTTTAGGGCATAAAACTCTTGTGATAAAATTATGTTCATTGTTTACAGGAATGTTAATGTCTACAGTAATTGCGGGATTTTTGACAGATGCATTTGGAAGAAAAATCTTTTTGGTTGGAGGTTTTGCTGGACAGTTCGTGTTCACAGTATTAGAGGCCTCCGGTCAGACCTACGAAGTTATTATAACTGCGAAATTTTTTGAAGGACTTTTGTAAGTTGAATCGGTGTACAGTCACGAGCATAAATATGTTACTATGGCCACATCTGCAATTATATCTGACCCAGGAACGAGTTCATTAATATCTGTCTGCACGAAAGCAGCCTTAACATCTGATCGTTCCCCGAATTTTATGGCGTTCGTTGGGGTATGCCCAGAGATGGGCGTCAATATTGGTTAAAATGAATTTAGATTTCAGAATTCATTTATTTGGGTCATAAAGACATTTGTGAAAGTTTAAAAGAGTGATATAATGGTGATGAAGATAATGATTGCATTGCATTCAGTTTTAGATTGAGTTTCTTTGAAATAATTTTGCCGTTCCCGATTCCAGCGGGATCACAATATTACCAGGATGGTCTATATGCTAATTTTCGCTTATCTATTTATTGATTTTCTTCCAAATATCCTTCTCGAATCTCATAAAATCTAACGTTCTATAGAACTTCAAATTCAATATAGTCTGACTAATAGTCAATGTTAATATTTTTATTGAATTTATACCTGATATTATTAAATCTATAAGGTACTAGGTTCTAGGTTTCCAATTAATTTACTGAAATACAAATTTTATTTTTCGCATTCAGAAGTAAAATAAGATAGATATAAACAACAACAAATATATTGCAATCTTAGATTTAGTTTCTACTGCACAAAAACAGCCTTTACAGTACAAATACTTCAATTTAGCAGAAGATTTACTAACTTGGGCCTGAAATCTTTCTCAACGGTTTGCTGTGCATCTATTGAGTAACAGTCTAGGCTCTGGCAAATATTCGCCTGCTTGACAAATTATATACTCAAAACTAGCCTCGAGAACCACTCTATCCATTCGTGAAAACCGCATCAAAATCCATTGCATAATTTTAAATATCTAAGCATACATACGGAACGGGTGACTTTGTTTTACAATATGTAGTGATAGTGAAATAAACAAGTACAACTCTTTGTTATAATATGTGACAAACAAAATTACTGGCATAACGTGAGGGAATGGAATACCTTTGGGGATTTATATGGTGTTGAGACAGATAGCGTCTGAGGGATTCTGCGTCTCTAAAAACGTCTCAAAGCTAAATAAATGAAAACAAACAAAAAATCCTATCCTATTAATGCCTTGTCTAATTTCCATTGCTGCATTTATAATACCTAGTGTGGAGGGAAATCTTTACCACCCACTATTAACCCGTCGCTTCCTCCCAAAATAAAGTGTTTGAGACTGTTTTAGGGTTTTTTGAGTATAATGCCTTGTCCGTCTGTTAGCAAGTTCATTACATGCTTATTTGAGGAAAACTTTGATTCTAGAAATAAGTACACCGCTATTTTTTATCTTGTTTTGTTTTATTTATATTTCAGGTTCGCCATGTGCTTCAACCCTCTTATAGCTATAGCATCAGAATTCTGCTCCAACGACATAAGGGATCGGATAGTCTTACTACAGTCCTCTTTTGTGTCGATTGGACACATCTTAATTGCTCTCATGTCCTGGGGAATTCTCATATACGACTATAAGATATCATTTTTTGGTGGATATTTTAGTAAGTTCATACTATAAGTTAATTAAGACATACGTCCAAGGCCTCTGACCTTCGTGGTTGGGGGCTGGAGACAGTGGTCTGAGAGTCCATCGTCCTTACAGAAGCAGTGTGGCTTGTTGTGGGATTCCTACCCACGCATGTCCTCACTCACCAATGAGGGTTAAAATTTGACCTCCAAAGATGTAAGATCCCTTTAGAGTGGGAGCCGGCGACCCCATCAGCATTATAAACGATTAAATTATACTACGTAAAAAGAATCGTGGGTATCAACTGGTCTATATATCTATAACCTTATATTATAGAGTGGAACGATTTGCATTTTTTTATGTTTGTAACGAATAGACTGAAAAATTACTAAACTGATTTTTAAACTCATGTCCCCTTAACGATGATGTATTATCCCTTAGTAACAAAGAGTAAAAGGGACAAAGCCGGGATACGCCACTAATATTATATCATTCAAAAGTAAAACAACTCCAGCATAATAATATTCAACACTTAATTCCAAAAACGGTCAAGAACTGAATAAAATAGAGAAGAACAATTCAAAAGAAAATGCAAAGATTATCCTAAACGATATGGCTACAGACCCTTAAAGATATTTATTACCCACAAAGATACAAGCATCTCACAATAAAAATTGCCACACGATATAATTGTGGCTTGAAAAATAACACCACTTTGAGGTTTCACGTTTTAATCTGAGAGAAAAACAAGGCCAGGCTCTTTAACAAAGAATATACAAAATTGTATTATCTTCTACAGGTTTAAAAGTATTTTCGTAAATTTTGTCGCCATTCCACTTAGCGTTTGAGTTCTGTTTTCTGTAAAACGTGTAACAACCATTAAATGAACTCTAGTATGTACAATAAACTTTATTGTACACCAATATAAAATTCATAACAAAAACAATCAGATTCGTATAATAAATAATATGTACAAAATGCCGTCCTTATCACCAAAAACTGATTACATTAATGTACACATGAAGGCAATAAATGAATTGAATTGAGTTAAAGATGCTGTATCATGTACCTAATATTGATACGCCTATTTCTCCAAATGGAGGGAGGCATATTATTTACCCACTTTTCGCCAGTAACTATGATCTCACGAAATACTTAGCAATTATATTGTCGTTATATCTTCGGGCTCCTTGATGTTTCCCAGAGCCTTGTAGCATGGAGCTGTACCACTTGCGGTAGGTTGCCTTAAATTGGGCCTTAAAGCTCTTGGTGAGACCAATGATATGCACATTAAGATCCTATTAACTAACTTAATGGTTCGATTGAATAAGTCGATCGTGAGCCATCTTTCTGATTTATTCTGAGAACCACTGCCTTAATTTATTGTTTTTTTTTTATTATTTAGACTCCAGTTATTTATATACTGTACCTAGAAGTTGCCATAATGCCGTGCCATAATGCACTTTAGAAGCTCCCAAAAAAATACAGCCTCTGACATCCGGCTTTCCTACGATCGCCCTCAAGTAAGTACCCAGCAGGGGTGGATGGCCGTATACCGTCCTTGAGTCAGTCCTAGGAGGCACACATGGACACTCAAGCAGTTGAGGTATTCAGCACACTCTCCTAGTCCCTACTCGTAGCGAATCATTTTACCAACAATATCAGTGATGTGCAGGAGAGGTCATTGACCCTTCGAGAATCTTGACACCGTCTTCTATAATTATCGGTAGCGACATCTAGTTACGTCTTCTAGGTACTAACGCAATAGTACGAACTAGAATGGCGAGTAACGCATTCTGTTGATCTTCGGTGGTAGTCCTGTTACATATACAATACTAAATTGTTTTTATATCCCTCAGTACTCAACATGTGGAATATTTATCTCTATGCCGTATCGTTATGCTCGTTGGTTAGTTGTATAATGTACGCGATATTTGTGCCAGAGAGTCCTAAATATTTGGTGACTCAAAAAAAGTATGATCAAGCAAGAGAAATTCTCGTTAAAGTTTACGTAAAGAATACTGGAAAACCTGCTTCTACTTATCCTGTAAGTATTATTATTGTTAATTTAACATTTATTTTTTTAAAGTTTGATAATTTAACCTTAAATATATTTGAATATGTCATCGAAGCAACGACTATAATAGGTTCGACTCGCACATAGAAAGTAAGCACAGTTTGGGCTATGAAATTGTAGATGGCATCATAGTATATTAGTATATCTAGTTATGCTAATAGTATTGTATAAAGATAGTTTATTTCAGTACCACACACATACACAGCTTTATTAATTTATTTATTTAGAACCGCTTACGAGATATACACCAACACATAACATAATCATCTTAAGTCTAAGTGTTATACATTTGGTGCTATCTGAATTACAAGCTGCTACGGCATGCATTGAGAAGCAAATTATAGACATAGATAAGTCAAAATAGAAAGTTTAAGTAGAAACAATAATTTGTGAGACATTGAAAAACTAAATTATATTAGGTATGCGAGTAACTAGTAATTGTGGGATGGGTTTAGGATGTGGAATTTAAATTTAACTAACGTTTGCCTAAATATGTCCAAAGCGCGCCCCATAGAGATACTGTTATAGATATACTGTTTATGAAAGAAGTAGAGCTGTAAAGATATAAAGTAATCCGTAATGTATTTTCCACTTACTCATAAATCCACCTCATCAACGACGCGGGATAATACCCAACTACAAAGATGCAGGGTAACACCCGACCACCACGCAGCGGCCACACAGGTGGCCAAGGTCCGCCGGGCGCCACTGGGAATTCTCTCAGTACTTACTGGAGGTGCTCGGCAATGAACGTTGTTGCGGCCACGACCCAGGGCCGCGGATTAAAAAAAACACTCATAAATAATATGAGTAACTTTAAACAAATAAAATTTTATTATAATTATCAACATTCTTCAACTTTATAATTTGTTGATATAAATGACATAAACGGTACTACAAAAGTATATTAAAGTTTATTTCTCTACGAGAATACGTCCAAGTTTTAATAGATAATATTAAAACTTTGTAATGGGTTTCTGTATTAATATTACCAAAAATATACTGCATTATTTGTACAAAATGTCTTAGCTTATTAAAGAAATGTCTTTAAGCTTCTACTACATTACCAGTGCGGTGTTTAAAAACTTATGTGAATAGACTTATAAAGTGGCATGGGTCGAGTCATAGATTTTTACGTAGTATAAAAACTTCAGTGAATAGACTTATAAAGTGGCATGGATCAAGTCATAGATATTTACTCGCTTTTCTGCTTTACTGTTTCACCAAACTACTCAATTAATAATAAAGGATCCTTTCTTTATTATTTACTCTGAAGTATACTATGGTGGCTATTGACCATAATCATGCCGCAGGATAGGCTAACAGGTTCATCCATTCCAACTCATTTAAGTTAGAAGCCTAACAGAATGTCTTCCATGGAATCTTCTTGAAGACTTTGTAGGTGCGATGCCTCTGATACTAGAGGAATTAGTCCATCACTTCTTATCCTAATTCTTGTATGGTTAGAAATCAACCTAGTGCCGGAGTTGTTCTGGTTGGAAATAAGAACATTAGGACACAGGACATTGATTAGCTAATGCAAATTAACATCCACACTCAGAGATGTAGGTATACCGCGAAATGTATACCAAGGACAAAAAGATAAAGACTTAAACTTCTCGGAGTGCGGCTGTAAAACCTTTGATTACGAACGTTAATAATGGACTACATAATTCAATTCTATTTTTCTTTACAGTATATAGACATTTGGAAAGACAAAATGGGAGTCAGTTTAGATAAGTCTTCAAAAGAGCAAGATAAGTTTACCTTTAAAAATCAAATTGTAACTGGACTGTACAATGTCAAACCAATGTTTAAGAAGCCTTTAGTGGTTTATATTACATTGATATGTACAACGAATTTTATTATTATGTGTATGTAAGTATTTTATGGACAAATAGTTTGGAATCATTTATTCCTTTGTATCTTCCTTATATCCGAGACTTTGATTGGATGTGCCATAGCGGCTGGTGCGTAGGATTTTGTTGCCTTTCATCAACATTTCATCACAAAGCAACGGGTTTCAAAATTTTGTTTTCAAAATTACGATATTGCTACTAGTTTTTATTGAATTCATTCGGCCATTTTGGACATAACCCATTATATGTGTGCCCGGGGACGGCAATAGGCTTGCCCCCTATTACGTGGGGCTGAAAATGCTGGCAGATTGTGGGTGTGTAGTGCACCTCTGCCTGCTCCTTCAGGGATACAGGCGTGATATGTGAGTGTGTGCGTGTATGTTGGTTCCAAGTAAAAAGAGGACCTTTAAAGGAACGTTGGCAACCTGCAAATGTCTTAAATATTAATAGCGTGAATTGCATCCTGTTTCTGGTTTTGCTGATAAGACTGTTTTAGTAGAATAAAACTTTAAAGGATAATAATAATTGCTTCAATTACGTGTTAACAATTGGACAACAGTGTGTTTTTATTCTCTGCCTGTTCATTATCATTATCTACTTAGCCCTTTTCCAACCCTTGCTTAAAGGCTCAGTGGATTTGGGATCGACTTTCCAGTCTTACTGCATAGCGGCTGATTGTTTCGGATATTTTTCGTAAAGCTAAACAGTTTGAGGGTGTGTATAGGCTGTTTAGCTGTTAGCATTAAAATTATCATCACTAACATAAATATTATGGGCCTCCGATAGTTATTGTATAATAAAATCAATTTTTCAGGTACAATGTATTCAGACTATGGTTTCCACAGCTATCTGCAATTGTTGAAAACTATCAATCAGAAGAGCGACAGGACTTATGTATCATGTTAGATGCTTATACCAACGATTTAAAGAAATTTCAAAATACTACACAATCTGATGTTTGTGTACCGGTACGTAGACATACTGTTTCCAAAGTTATTATATTGTTGATCGCATATGATGGTGGCGAGGCTTAATAGCCACTAACCGGGAATTGTTTGAGCCTCACCCGTTCAACCGGTAACCTGTATCCTTAAACACTTATGTTTAAGGGACCGTCCACAATCTATTGAACAAAATCTTTTATACTAATGACCAAAAGGTTATCGTTCTATAAAGTTGTTTTTAATTATTGATGTAGTAAGGAACCACAAGAACCTTCTAGTTTATAATACGACTATTGTTCATAGTTTGATCTAGACAAGCTGATAGCCAGTCTAGCTAAGTACAAAGTAGAAACAACTAGCAACGCACATCCGTGTGTATTTTTAAACGAACAATTTCGAACATCTTTTTATCCCCTCATAAGTCGTAAACTATTCAACATACACATGTCGTGAAAGGCTCAGTCAAATGTAATAAAATTATGAATATTAAACACTGGATCGACTGTTTGTTACGGCAACCATTTATTGACGCACAACCATAGATACTATAGTCATAAATGCACAGAGATACTAATACCAATAAAAGAGTCTCTCTATCTTCAACACACCCCTTCAAACTAAGATCCATGTACACTTTATATAACCAAGATAAAAGTAATACAATAAAAATATATAAGATAACATATCATAGAAAACCTACAAGCTACACAAGCTACCTAGCCAAGTATTCCTTTAATAAAATCATTTAACTTAGCTTTAGGCAGCGCTTTAGTTAAAGCATCAGCTATGTTATCTGCTGTGGAGATATATTCCAGCGATAGAACACCATTAGCTACGCAGTCTCTAACAAAATGAATCCTCAGCTCTATATGCTTAGTGCGCTTATGGTAGATCGGGTTCGAAGCCAATCTAATCGCACTTTGGTTATCCACATGAATTTTTACTCGCAAATTGCTACTATCTGGGAGGAGATTACTCACGACTTTACGCAGGTATAAAGCTTCTTTCGCGGCTTCACTCAAGGCAATATATTCAGATTCCGTAGATGACAGTGCCACGCACCTTTGCTTGCGACACTCCCATGCAACAGTGTTTCCTCCAATTTTAAATATGTAGCCCGTAAAGGACTTCCTGTCTCGAGCATCACCAGCCCAATCAGAATCCGAATATCCTGAAATATCACAAATCTCATCAGGATGTTTTGTGAAACGCAGTTTCCTATCTCGTGTACCCTTGAGATATCGTAGCACACGTTTAGCTGCTTTCCAATGAGTTTCACCATACTTAGCATTTTAAAAATTTTTAACAAAATGTACACAAAACGATTAATTAACGTAGGTAATTGCAAATATATTATTACCTACATCACTAATAACTAACATTATTCAAATTACACATATATTCATAGATTTCACAATAATTTATGTTAGTCTGATAACAGAAGCCATAGAGCGAGAAGCTAATCTGTATATTGGTTTAACATTAGCATATTATTTAGACTCATAACATCAATTGACTTGCAAAATCATTCAAGCCTCGCTAATTTAGTACCCCCAGGCGTGTCTCGCGGAAAGTAATAGACGGCTTTGCAATAGCCTCAAAGATAGGGTGTTATATCTATTATGCATTCAAGTTTCAGTCAACTGTAAACTTCGTTATTCTCCCCTTCCTCTTACAGTATCTATACTGATGCAGTTGTTTATTTATCTGGACTGGTCATATTGCTCATCAGAAACCAATTGGTCTATGATTAAGTGACTGGTTGAAACTGATATTGAATTTATATTTAAGTAGCTGCTGCTTCTCGAATTATCCTACTTCAATTTGTCCCATTTCGGTAATAAAATTTGAAGTCGGTTTTTGAGTCAATGTTTGATATACGACATGTTTTTGTATTACAGACAAAAAGCGGTAACGAGACATACATAAACAGTATTATAATTGGGTTCGTCGCTCTAGTACCATATTTGGTATCTGGTATGCTAATGAAGAAAGTTGGCAAGAAGACATTACTCATAGCAGCTGCTATTTTATCAGTCATTGGCAGTGTAAGTTTACGATGGGCTAACAGCACATTTGCTATAGTGTCGCTGTTTTCGATGACCATTGCTATAACTCAAGTCATGATCGGTTTGAATCAAGCAACTACAGTTGAATTATTTGGTACAACAACTAGGTAAGTAAACATCTTCTAATGTTAGTGGGTCCAACAGAGATTGGCGAAGAGTGGGTGCATTACTTACGCCTTTGTCTACCTTTTCGAGGAATAGTCGTAATTCTGCTTGTGTTTATACACAGAGTAAATGTGATTTATTCGGTAATAAAAATATTTTATCAAATTGTATTTCGATATCTTTCGAAAACATTCGTTCTAACTTTACGACAGTATAAATTAATTTTGAATAATTAAACTATTTAACTCAAGAATTTATGAGTCTTTTCTTTATCATCACAACAACGTTATTTGTTTTAAATAAGAATAATAAAATTATACGAATCCTTGATAAACTTGAGACAGGTACAAAGGGATTCAGATTTGAATAGTTACGAGTACTTACTCAATTCAAATTAGAATTTTGATAAAGATATAATACTCGTATAATTGCCACTGCTCTGTATTACTGGTATTACTATCAACTTCAAGATTAAGAATTTTTTTTAAATTTGTTTTTTTTTCAAAGTAATACTTGCAGTCGGTTCTTTTATCGAAACTAAGTCCAAAATATTTTATTTTGCAAACGGTGGTACTTTCACGTTGTATATAGGGGCAGCAGGAGTACCACTTGCAGATGACGTTAGCTTGGAATTGTGGTGGTTTGGGTGTCTTCTATTTGTATAATATGTATGTATTTAGAAAATATATAAGTATGTTTATCAGTCGTCTAGATCCCATAACACAAGCTTATAATTAGCTTAATATGGGGATGACATTGTGTGAGAATTTCCAAACAAAAAAATACTTTGCCTATTTAAAAAAATCTAAGCATACATACGGACGGAAGCGACTTTGTGTTACAATATGTAGTGATTGTGCACACATTTAATTTTGTCAATTTATGAACGGGCTTTTAACCAATTAAATTGTTTGTCATACATATTTTTCAGAAACTTGGCTGTTTCTCTGATCATGGTCAGCGGTCGCATCGGCACCTTGACTGGAAATATCAGTTTCCCTGTACTATTAGATATGGGTTGTGCGGTTCCTTTCTTTACTATAACTGGACTTATGGTTTGTAAGTAAAATTTTATGTATAATAGTATAATATATACTATACATAAGGCGAGTGTGGTTGTACGTCTGTGTGTGGTGACTAACTCGAAATTGTTTTTGAAAGGAATACCCTAGTTCTCTGAGGAAACAACCCAAACAACCTTAACACAGCTGACCTCTTGAAATTATTTTTTTTTTGTTACGAGAATATCACTACTCATTTTTTATCTCTCTCCATGCAAGGGTCTATCTTTGCATCAATTTTTGATTATGCGTTTTTTGATTAACAAACATCCAGACGAACCTTGGCATTTATCATATTATTAGTTGCATTTACTTTGATTGTTTTCATCTTTTAAATAAATCTTTAGGTTAATGTGACCTTTTTATTCTCCTTCAGGTGTAACGATATTGTTTGTGTTCATGCCATCGAGAAAATGAAACAGATTCTCGGAGGAATAATAAAAATTAAACTTGAAACTTTTCGGGATTCCCCGTATGGCATTATAGAAGACGTTCGACTCCGCTGTGGTATTATTTTCTTTCTGATTCCCAAATTCCATGTTAACACATAACCGTAACTAAATATAG
Organism: Nudaria mundana; assembly: GCA_963556515.1. Classification (NCBI taxonomy): domain Eukaryota; kingdom Metazoa; phylum Arthropoda; class Insecta; order Lepidoptera; family Erebidae; genus Nudaria; species Nudaria mundana. The sequence continues at coordinate 16,563,414 of OY748301.1, forward strand.
CCATGCATATTACTTTAATAAAATAGTTTTGTAATGTTCTTTTTCTCTATGTGTCAATGGACAACACTTTTCTTTTTTTATCATATCGCTTTGGTCCAGATTTCAGCGACGCGAATTGCGTTTGGCCTGGCTTCGTAACTATAGGTCTTCTAAGTTATAGGGCTCCAGGCAACCTTAATGTTTAAGTTACCTTAATTGAATTGTGAAATGTTATGTTGTAATAATATTATTAAAATATTTACCTACATTTCATCTTTTATTTATATTTCAATAGGTACTCAATACATTTATTGCTTCCATCATGTGTACAGATCTTAAAATAGTTATAGTTACAATTATGGACCCTGTCGGACACAGCACAATATTTGTCTGGAGAGAGGAGGAATTTTATTTGCCAGCTGGATTTTTTTATTTAATTAAATAAATAAAAAAATCCAGCTGGCAAATATTTATTATAAATTACTAAAAATAATTATTCATTTATTATCAGGCTACGTCAGAAAAGTTACAGATCTTATATTAACTTATTCTACGGCCCATAGATACATACCTTAAAACTAAAAATACATATAATTATATCTTACAATAGAACACTAAACTGTCTGTTGTTTACACGGGTGTCGTGTTACACTTCGCGTAAGGTAACGTGCCGCGAAACCGTCTATACACGACACCTTTCGGCCAAAACTCTTCCTTAAGGAACATGTCGAGATGATGAGTCGGCACCCTAATCACGAACGACTTAAAGTTCGTGTTATGGCGCGAATCCAACCTCTCGACTCTCAAGGCCCAGTTGGTCTTCGTCCTGATGTACTCCACGATCTCGATGTCCTTCGTGGAGTGATGAAGTCGGGACACGTACAGTAACGTACTCGGTATCGCAGGACGTAACAACATATTAGGCCCTGCCAGACCCGTACCGCACTGGTTTCGACATGGAGGCTTCCTCTTCTTCTTCTCTACCTTGTTGAAGCCATCCTTGTCGCACGCGCCCTTTTTCAGGATCTTCGGTTTCGACAGAAGGGGCTCCTGTCGTTTTTTACCTTCCCCGTCCTGCCTGCTTCTAGGTTCAGCGGGTTTCTTGGTTCCGGCTTTGTTAGCGTAGGAACAATTAGGTGATGACATACCTCCTTGACCCACAACCTTCCCCGCTACCGCTGACGCAACAGGGACAGCGGCGGAGCAATTCGCCCTGTCGGCAAATTCCACTACCGGTGACGCAAACTCGCTCGGCGACGCAAAACTGCTAAGTGGTGCATTTTGTTCACCACGACGGAGGTTAATGTTCGCGGCATCCGATGACCTACTTGTAGAAATAGTGCTACGTAGTAACACTACATCGGCCCGCAGCTCACCAATCGTGCGATCTGACGCTTCCATCTTCAATTCCATTGTGGCCAGGCTTGCTTTCAAGGATGTGATATCCTTAAGCAACCTGGTGACGTCGACGTGATCAAATGTCACGGGAGGCAATTTGTGTAAATTTTTCGCGACGAAAGCAGGCACGTGGTCCGGTTCGGTCACCTTCAGCAAGGTGACGATGTCCTGGATACTCTTCTCGGTACCATCTCTCCGTCGAGGTGGCATCTCGTCGAGCTTACCCAGCGTCTGGAATAGTAGTCTCTTACTACTACTCACATCCTCTTCCTTGAAGTTTATCTTGCACATCTGCAGGATGCTAACTTCGTCCATAGTGTCGATGGCATGCTGTATGAATGCCAACAACTCGTTGGCTATGAGCGTTTGCGAACTCATAGCGACAGTGTTCAGCGGCGGGTATTGCCGCGCATCACACTAATTAAATAATTAACTAGCTTGCACTAAGTACGTCCGTACGCGAGGTCGGTACGACACGGACTGATTTATATACTCGTTCCCAAGGAAACCTGGTTCCAGACGAATTTTGACCTAGCACTTAGTTGAATTGGTGAAATGAGTTTGTGGTGGCTTATGATTCAATTGGTTCGACTGGTACCTACACTTAAAAATACTATTTATTAGTATTATAATTAATTTGGGTTGCATAGGACACGCACACCACAGAAAAGGAGGCTATAGTAAGTACTACCTATAAAGAGTCTTAGCTTAGCCATTACTTTACACTTGAGACAAAATCGACGTTTATAATGCGATCTTCGTCTTTGTCTTAGCTTAACCTAAGCCAAGTCTAAGTTCACAAAAACGGTGACGTCGAAAAACTCAGAAATAACTCTACCTAATAAAAATAATTGTTGTTCTCAAAATGTAATTTACCATATTCTTTGCTATTATTATATATGTTACAGTTTGTCAGATATTTATTATATGAAATACAATATACATAATTATATACTAAAAATATTTACGTTACAAAATATCGTTTAAAAAATCCTCCGCGTCATTGCCGACTGGGAAGGTTCCCAGAATGCTGGCTGTGTTGCCACGTTGGATGGCGATACTTATTCTTTGGGCCAGAAAATCGATTAAGCGTTTACCAATGTCTCTATAAAGGCGACAAGCACTCGGACCCCATGACCCCAGTGTCTCAACCCGAAACGGCTCAGTTTGTCAGATATGTATTAATGGCAAAATTACACAACACAACACAAAGACACAAAGATTGGACTTGGCATATGCTTGGCTAAGATTTTGCTAAGCCGAGCTTGAGCAAGTCCAAGTAAATTTTATAAGTAGTCACGAACCAAGTTCTGTATTTCAAATAATTATTTGAAGCTACAACAATAATATCAGCTCACTGACTACTTGACAATATTATGTTATTCGCAATTAATTCTATTGGCTTTTGTTTCTGGAACAGGCAATTATGTTGGACTAAAGAACACATTCATTTAATAGAATTAATATTCTATTTATTAGCATTCAGTAACAGAAAACAGTTGCATCTGACGTACTGATTATTGTTAGCTATATAGCTGTATAGCTATACAATTCTAATTAGTAGATGCAACAGAGCAACAGCTTCTTTTCTTACCAAGGCCGTAATCCTTCGCACGACTAGGTACCTACAAGCTGGCGTTGATGTCGTGTCTCTGGAACGACAGAACCTTAACTGGCGAAGGGCTTTTTATCTCGGGACTTTGTTCCTGCGGGAATCTGGACTCATTTATAATCTGTTTTATGCGGGTGAAGTCGCAGTCGTCCAAATATAAGTCGATATTGTCAATCCACCTATTTGCACCAATGATATCGCAGAAAATTACAAAAAAATGTGTTAAGTTGCGACATTTTCTGCGATATCATAAGAGCAAATAGGCGGATCGACAATATGTCGATACTGCCGTGCTCGTTCACATGGTAAAATATTAATTTGTCTTCAATCATTGGTCTATCAAACCTTTGTTACCTATACCAATCAGTAGGTACTTGTCAATTACGTATCACATTTCAAAATCTGTCTGAAAGGGTTATATAAAATAATTAAGGTATACTCTCGTATAGTATAACACGTCACTGCTGAAAGGGGTATGTTTGACAGCTGATATTAATATCTGATACAGCTTCTTTATAGAATTCCTCTTAAATTTATATTTGGGTAAGTACATCATGCAAACAAAAGTAACCTATTTACCAACATAAATAACAAGATTTCTGAGATAGGTACAGTCGCATGGTGCACAGATAACGGCGCCTCCACCAAGTCGCGTGGTGCACAGATAGCACGTACACAGGATCGTATCTACTTTTTTTTTTTTTTTTTTTAATTCCGCGGCCCAGGGCCGCGGCCGCTCTAACGTCCGTTGCCGGGCGTCTCTGGTTACTAGCAGAGGGTATATCCAGTGGCGCCCGGCGGACTTTGACCACCTCTGTGGTCTCTGCGGGTGTTTGGTCGGGACGAGAACCCCGCGTCATTGGGGTCGGGTTTTATCCCGCGTCAGTGAGTGAATCTGGTTGCGTGCTATGGGGCAAAGGCCCCGCAGCACGCAACCCTTCTAGCCTGCTTCTGTAAGGACGGTGGGTGGCGATCCCGCCGTCCTCAGGCCCCGATCATGGAGGACGATAGTCTTGGGCGTAGTCGCGTAGTCTGGGGCGGCCTGGCCGCCGTCTACGGAACTCGGCGGGGAGGGTACGCTCCCTCTCCCTCCCGGCCGCCTCCTTCGCGAGCATGACTTGCTCGCAGAAGGACACGGCCGCGTTCCACCTACTCCCGCTGGATACCATGGCTTGGAGCATGGTCCCCAGCGAGAGGGTATCCACGCCCAGACCCACTACGAGGTCCCGGCGCTGACTCGCCCACGCTGAGCACTCCACCAACGTGTGGAGTGCGGTGTCGTCGTCGGAAACCTCGCAGTGTTGACACCGGGGTGTGACCTCACGATGCATGCGAAACAGATAGCTACCGAAGCATCCATGCCCGGCAACGATCTGCGTCGCACGGTACGTGAGGTCACCATGCTGCCTCTGCAGCCAATCGTCCATGATCGGTCTCACCGCCGCGATGAAGATGGCACCCCCCTTGGGTTGCTCAAGTCGCACCCTCCATGACTCCATGAGATCCTGGCGGAGTTGGGACCGCTGGTCCTCGATTTCTCGAGACGCAGGCAGTCCCGCTCCAGCGCCTCCTTGCGCCATTGGAACAATGACGCAAGGGCTCTCGCTTCCAGGTCCCATGGAGGGGTCCCGGCTAGGAGACATGCAGCCTCTCCGGAGATCGTGCGGTACCCCCGTACGGTTCTGACGGCCAAGGTTCGAAGTGGTCTGTTTAACAGAGTCACGTTCCCCTTGACCGCCAACCTATCCGCCCATACGGGAGCCCCGTATAGGGCCATACTCCGCACGATCCCCAGGTACAGTCTCCTGCAGGAGGCGTTGGGTCCCTTTAGGTTGGGCATCAGTCGCGAAAGCGCGACGGATGCCTGCGTCACCTTGGGGACCAAACTTCGGAAATGTGGTCCGAAGTTCCATCGGCTATCAAGTACGATCCCTAGGTACTTCATCGAGGGCTTGATGCCGATGCTAACGCCTCCCACATTTATGCTGGAACCTTCGGGTGGACCGTTCCGAGGTCTGTGAAAACACAGAACCTCGGACTTGTGCAAGGCCACCTCCAGTCCCAGCTGCCGTATCCGACCCACGACTCGAGCAACACCCGTCGTGACCTTGAGTGCTGCCTCCTGGTACGTTGCACCCCGCGCCGTGACGAGGGTATCGTCGGCGTAGCACGTTACGCCGACACCCCTAGGCAACGCACCCCGCAGCACCCAGTCGTAGCTGATGTTCCACAGAAGCGGTACATCTCGCCGAGCTGGCCCGAGCCAGCTGGGGAAAGCTATGGCCCTCTCCGAGAGATAGGCCCCGACAATACGACGGAGGTAGAGAGGCGTTTCGTGATACACGAGCGCCTCCCTAACGCAGCTCCATGGCAAGGTGTTGAACGCGTTGGCGATGTCAAGAGACACTGCCACCACCACCTTGCCCTGCGAGACTGCTTCCTCCGTCAGGCTCTTCACACGCATGATCGCGCTCACGGTGGAGCGTCCCCGACGGAAACCGAACTGGTTATCCGCCAGGTCTGGCCCCACACTCGTGAGATGCTCGACGAGGCGTTCCGCGATAATTCGCTCAAAGAGCTTACACACCTCGTCGAGCAACACGATCGGCCGGTATCCGGACGGTGAGTCCACCGGCCGCCCCGCCTTAGGATCGTATCTACTGGAATAAAACCCTTCGTTTTCCCCGTATCTAAATATATTTCACAACAATATTATTTTTACAATTCTTTCCATTTGGTGTCAGCCATCTCGGCTCTCGACCGATTGACATCTCTTTCTTCAATTTTGTTTTATTGTGTTTTTATTCTATAATATTAAAATTCTCAGATTTATAACCAGCCAATACAAGTTTACAATATACTTCGTGAGGTCGTATGCGAAGCGTGCAAGCACCTTCACAGTACCTACCTATTGAGGAGTGAAATTTAACGTTGTACTAAGTCTCAAGTGGAATAGTTTCCTCGCTCCCAATTTCTACAAGAACAACAACATTCGAGCGGGTCATCTGGTGCTCGAAAAGGAGGCGGCCAAGAGGGAGAGGCAGCGTACCCTCCCCGCCGAGTTCCGAAGTCAGCGGCGAGGACGCTGCAGACTCATCTACGCCCAAGATCATCGACCTCCATGATCGGGGCCTGAGGATGGCGTGATAGTCACCCGCTGTCTTTACAGCAGCAGGCTAGAAGGGTCGCACGCAAGGGAAGCAAGCAACCAGATTAACTCACGATTCAGATTCTCATTCCGACCAAACCCCCGAAGAAGCCACACAGGTGGCCAAAGTCCGCCGGGCGCCACTGGAAATTCCTTCTGGTGCATACCAGAGACGCTCGGCAATGGACGTAGGAGCGGCCGCGCTTGCGCGGACTTAAAAAGAAAATACATTGCCGTATAAAAAGTATCCTGAACCTTAAATGTTACGAATTTGGATGGGGTCAGTCAGTTAACCGCTATAAAAGTGGAAGACTGATATTATACTAGATGTACTAAATGCATAAATTATACACCAATCTAGAACTCGATCTACTTGAAATGTTTGGGATTGAGACTGGTTTTAGAATGAGCCTCCGCTCTCGTTTGATTAGCTTTGATTAGCAAAGCAAATAAGCTGTTGAATAGCACAACTCAGTATCAGATAGCTGGTTAGTTTCTGACTTAAAGATTTAGCAATGTATTTGAATGTGTTTGACCTATGTACAATCCTAACGATAGAAAATTAAATATTTTCGATACTTCTAAAACAAATTTATCCTTCTACCACCTATAAGTAAGTACAATAGGTACTAAGTAGTTCCTACGTAATCGTGGCGCTATTAATAATATCTTCTGAGATTTCCTAATATTAGGCATCGTTTGAATAGATATTTTATAAGTACTCATAATAAAATGTTAAATGTTAAATTTGATGAACATGATGATAATTAAATAAACTAAACTAAATTTTAAATTGAGAACTGTACTAAAATAGGCTATAAGATTTTGTTACTAACCATCTATGGACATTATCTGATTTTTTTTTATCGTGTAGAGGCACATTTATACAATTCTTTATGCAGTTAGTTTAATCCTATAAAAATCGGTCCATAAATCAGTTCCACACAATTGTAAATAAGTAAACTTTTGAACCGACTCCTAAAAAAGGAGGAGGTTCGCAATTCGACTGTATGTTTTTTTTATGTCTGTTATCTCTTTACATTATGAATTTTTTTTTAATTGGAAGCTACTACGTCATAAATGGTCCCATTTCAATTTGGTCCCATTCCTACAACTATTTGGTCCCATTTCATTAGTTTGAAGTCGGTTGCTGTGTCAATTTTCGACGTGTATTTTTTCATCCAAAAAGCGAAAGGAAATCGTCTGTAGTATATAAATAGATATAAATAAATCAATTTTTAATTTCATCAATTTTGTATTAGATCCCATATTTCATTTAAGCTACGGAATCTAAACTATAAAAACTAACCACTAACACCAGCAGCAGATTTAGGTTATTCAACTCATTGTAAATAAATCTAAACGAAGAACCGTACATTTGTCTTATTTGGCGCCTAAAATAGGATTTTAGTTTCCTACGGGCGGTGGGGTTTAATACGCCTCGTACCACCCCAATGTCTGGTGTAGGACAAGGTTCAAAACGCCTCCGAGTTTAGTCACTATGTACCCCATGAGGTCATAGAGGGCGTCTTCGGTGCTCTTCTGGGACATAAAGCTGCAGTAATGGAAATTACAGATAAATTAATGCCGCAGGGAACGTGTTAAAACTATAACGTTCTGAATTCATTTTTATATATACGATTTCGGGACTTAAAATTCCCGAGATGGATTTTTTTTTAATATTAATAGTAACAATATTTACTATAACAGAGATACAGACATATTTATAGTAATCTATACCAGTATTACAAAATTTAAAAAAATATATACCAGTATTATAAAGAGGAAAGATATGATTGTTTGTTTTCATTGAATAGATTCCGTAACTACGGAATCAACTAAAAAAAAACTTTTACTAATATGTATCTACATTATTCCTGGGTTCTATATACACTACTACTACTATTAATTATCCCGTTAATGTGTTCCCGTAGGACTAGTGAACGAGAAAACTCTATCACGCAAGAGGAGCCGAGGTAATCAGTTAGCTTGTCATAAAATTCTGCCACGTCATCGCCCACAGGAATGGTTCCAGGCAGGAGTGCCGTTGAACCTTTCCAGTCGGTACCACGTGGTACCAAGTTAGTAATTATCAAAACCGTAAATGAGTAGTATCCATCAGACGGGAACAGAAGAGAACTTTGCTCTTTGGGCTGTCTCCATAAACCACTGTTATGAACTAAATTTCACATTCAAATAAGGCTTCTATGTTAAATGTGCAAAATATTTAATATTAATACAATGTTTTCTGATGTGAATTTCGTCTAATTAAATGAAAGTACTAAAATAATCCTACTCGTATTACAAATTAATGAATGTAGAATACATTCTGTACCTGACTTTGTGATATAATTACTTTATTTATAATCGTGAGATCCTATTAGGCGTGTATGCAGTACACATAGAACGATAAATGATAATATTATCAGCAACTCTTTGTGAGATTAAATACCAATACCAAAATTTAATCCCAAGCTTCAATACCTAGGGTTTAGGAAACAGTGAATGGTAAAGTCTTCAAACGTTAAGCATTCACAGTTGCACACTGATTTTACTGTACTGACTTGTTATATACAACAAAAGTACTAACGGCAATTGGGCTCAAAAACACTACTGGTAAAATAAAGGAAATGCAATACACCTCTTATCAGTTGATCACTTTGAGAATATAGGTCTGAATACGTGTTTGTTATAAAGGAAACACACATTTATATAATATGCTTATTAGAAAAACTTTAATGCTTATAGAGACTCCCAGGACTTTAATTGGCTGTGCCATAGACGCTGGCACGTAAAATTTTGTTGCCTTTCATCAACATTTTCATCGTAAGGCAACGGGTATAAATTTTTTTTTCAAAAACACTATAGCTGCTATTTTTTATTAAATTCATTCAGCCATTTTGGACATTATAAATATAAATATGTGTGCCCGGTGACGGTAATAGTCTTGCCCTCTACTACGTCGGACTAAAATACTAGCAAATTGTGGGTGTCTAACCTCTGCCTACTCCTTCGGGGATATGGGCGTAATATGTGTGTGTGAGAAACATTTTTAAGTTGCATTTAAGAGGATGAAAGTATATTATACCCCTATACATCATTCACCGAGCCTTTTCCCAACTCAGTTGGGGTCGGCTTTCCAGTCTAACTGCGATTCGGCGGAACTTCGATATTTTCCGTGAAGCGACTGCCATCTGACCTTCACAACCCATGGGCGATATCGAAGTTCTGCAGTTAGACCGGTCGGATTTTTGATTTAGGGCTCCAACTACCCCTAACGACTGCCATTGATGTTTGTATGACAACCGGGACCGACGGCTTAACGTGCTTATTATACCTCTATACATAACCTACCTAAATGGCCCCCTATAGCCTACTTAAATTGCCCTCGGCTCAGTATGTTACTACGGGTGACGTAAGATTATACCATGCATGTTTTAATGTAATATGTATGTATGAGGTAAAAGAGGAAGATTCAAGATATTAACATGGAGTAGTAAATAAAGAGCTGTAATCATAGTGCTTCAATGGATTATGTACACTGTTAAAAATTTTTACATAATTCTTGGGCAACTTTCGTTGCCCTAACCTTTCTGTATTTTTACATAACTATTTACATGACTATTACATAAATTTTATGTAAAACTTCATGAAAATTGGCGATTTTAAGGAAAAAATGTAAAATTCACGAAAATTACGTAAGTTTCCCAGATTTTAAAGGAATTTTACAGGTTTATGTAATTTGTTTTTGCATGTAAAATTACAGAATTTTTAACAGTGATAGGTAGATAAGTGGCGTACATTTACAACTTCGATTAGTTAAAACTTTAATGCAATACGTAAATATTACAAATACATTTTTGAAAAAATCTCACTTGTACACTATTCCATTATTATATTTCGATAATTTCAATAATATTAGTGAAATGTGTTCTAAAAGTAAATAATTTTAGTAAAAAATGTGTTACAAAAGTGAATTGTGTGAGTGATTGAGTATGAGTAAATACCTCTGAGGATGCCATAAGGCGAAACCCGTCAGGGTTTACCAAAAATAAAAATATTTATAGAATATTGTGCAAGAGAGTTTTTTTCAAAAATGTATTACTATAAGTTCCACCAAGTGCCGACCTATTAGTGACTTCACAACATTTTGTGTTAAAAATTTAATCTTTTCTGGTCTCATGAAGCTAAACATTGCTGTATTTGCTTCTTCAGAATCTTTAAACTTAGTTCACATTCGTTACTTCCACCGGGCGCCACTGGAAATACGTTCTGCTTGTAACCAGAGACGGAATGTCTTGGGCCGCAGAATAAAAAAAAAAAAACCTTCGTTACTTACAATTCATATTTAACCTAGGTCATAGGTAACCCTACAGTAAGGTACAGTCTAAGTTCAAATTTCATTGTATTGTTTCGTGATAAAAGATATTAATTTCAATTTTTTTATTAATTCTCCCGGCAAATTTCGTACCGCCTGAAATTTTAATTTTAAACCTTTTCTGAAGTGATACCTACGAATTTATCAAGACTAAAAAAATTGACAAATCGCTCCAACCGTTCTCGAGTTTACGTTGACAAACGAACAGCGATTCATTTTTATTTATATATATAGATAGTACTAACAGACAAAACTTTATTATGTTATTAAAGTGTTACAATTTTGTATTACCCTCTCAGCATCCATCGCCGTGAGTCCACTTGTAAGTATTCCCCATGGTTTGAAAGAATTCTTACATTGGAGAATGTTTTCATTTTAATCTCAAGAGTCGAATTTTCTGAAACATGAATTTAAAAGTTTGGTTCGTAACTTACAACGAGGTTCTAAAATTAGTTTTGCGGTATAGCATTTAGTTACAATGTGGTTGTAGTGGGATTTGACATAGTCACTAACTTTGTTTGTAAGTTTCTGATTGAATGCGGTTTCCAAAGCCACGAGTATTTAATCTTACAATACAAAATCAACAACACAAAATGAAGTCTTTAATCCCAAAGGAATAGAGAAACGCTTTCATTACGGTCGCATTTCATGTCCTCCGTGCTTGGGAGCAAAGAAATGCCACTCAAAATAAGTAGAAAGACGTAACTTTCTGATGTGCCGTTTTGTGTAGTTTCCACCTGAGAATAACACTAAAATTATTATCAAATCTCATTTAAAAAGCTAACGCTACGATATATTGTTTTCTATCGACTTCCAAAAAAGGAGGAGTTTCTCAATTCGACTGTATGTTGTTTTTATTTTATGTTTGTTACCTCATATCTCTGGACTGGGTGAACCGATTTCAAAAAATATTTATATATATGAAAGCTACTACTTCCTAAATGGTCCCAATTAAATTTGGTCCCATTCCGATAATTATTTGGTCCCGTTTCGATCATTTGAAGTCGGTTGTTGTGTCAATTTTTGACGTGTATTTTTTCATTATAACACGACCTTCTGTCGCCGAATGCTAATACATTAAGACATAACACCCACAATGTGCCATTTCAATCCAAAGTCTCCCATAAACGAAGGTTATTATGTAATGTGGCCACATCATTATGTTCGTCTTTGACATAATTAGAATTACTTATTTGCGTCGTAAAGTGTGAGTGCTATTAGCATGATCATGATCCTATAGGTAAGTATGTACATATAATATTATGCGCTAGTGTATTGGTATATACTTAGTAATACACACAGACACACACATATCACACCTATAGTCCCACGTAATAGGGGGCAAGTCACCAGGTACACATATAATGGGTTATGTCCAAAATGGCCGAATGAATTGTGTCCCTTCGTCCAGCATACTCACCATGGAATCCTGATATTTCATGAATGCCAAAAAATAGTGCTGAAATAGTGCTAATTAGTGCCCAAAGGAAAAAAATAGTGCTCTTATACTTAAGAAATTACAGCCATAGTTCGATGAGTATGCTGGACGAAGGTTTCGCCCAGCATACTCACCTCCGTTTGTGGAATCTGTGTACGCTTCAACCATAATTCATACTTAAAAAAATAACTCCGGAGTTATAGGCTTCGTTAAGTGAGTATGCTGGGCGTAGAACGCCCAGCATACTCACTTCACTACGCGAATACCGAACGAGCTATAGGTACAATTTACTTTTCTATATTTACCTGTAATGCCAGATTCGCAAAGCAATAAGTAGAACCGAGAGAAAGAACCTGGCAATAAAACTCTCGGTCACTCTTTTTCAATAAATTACTCATTTACACATTTTCTTAAGACTAAATGTGGACGAATGTACATTGGTCTCGTGTCAGAATCAAAAAGCGTGTATAATGCAAAAAAACTTTGTTTGTCACCTAAGTACAAAATATGCTACAATTACGGCATTTTAGAAGGCGGCTGCACCATACTCAAGCCAGACACTTTTATCATTAAGGTAATCAACTGTCTTATAATATGCTTTTTGACATAAAGTGGTCTTTATAAAGGTTTTAAATTTACTGTCGGGCATACATGTTAAATCCATACCCCACATCCCGACTAATTCACCTTACAAAAAAAACAAAATCCAAATCGGATAATCCTTTCGGGAGCTACGATGCCACAGACACACACATGTTCCAATGTGCAGACGATACTTGCATAGTGTCCGCCGGGACTAGTGTTATCGAGGCCCAAAATCGTCTTCAAGGGGACGTTGAGAGACTCTTAACATGGTCACATGATGCTGGGCTGGTTTTGAATGCACAAAAGACTAAGGTTATGTATATTAGCTCCAGCCAAAACAGAAAACCTTTTACTCCCAATCTTATAGCACACTGTCACGAATGTTTACATAAGAATAATCTAAAAAAATCAAATACGCCCTGTAACTGTGACCTTATTGAACACGTCGAAAATCAAATGTACCTCGGTTTAACAATGGATAACCGCCTTAACTGGAAAGATCATATTAACCTAGTGTGTAATAAAATAAGAGCAATTCTAGCAAAATTAAAACCCTCCTCATTCTCTATAAATCGCTAGCAGAATCCATAATTTCATATGGATTATCAAGCTACGGAAGGACTCGGACTTGAGGGGCTCGTGGTCTAGTGGTAACCGACAATATTAACACATTGCCAAGGTTAAGCAACATCGACTCAGGCCGGTCTTAGGATGGGTGACCATTTCTTAAGACACTGAGACCTCTCCATGCCTCGGAGAGCACGTTAAGCCGTCGGTCCCGGTTGTCATACAAACATCTATATGGCAGTCGTTAGGGGTAGTTGGAGCCCTAAATCGAAAATCCGACCGGTCTAACTACAGAACTTCGATATCGCCCATGGGTTGTGAAGGTCACATGGCAGTCGCTTCACAGAAAATATCAGTTCAGCCGAATCCTAGTTAGACTAGAAAGCCGACCCCAACTGAGTTGGGAAAAGCCTCGGTGATATCAAGCTACGGAAGGACATTTAAAAGCCACCTTGACTACTTCAATTAAGAATCCTAAAAGAAATTGTTCCTGAAAATATAAAAAAGAGTTACACAAATGACTATCATTAACTCTTCCAGTTCTGCAACATAATACCGATACATGAGAAAGTGAAATTGAACATACTTAACGAAGAGTATTTCAATGAGAATTTTAAAAACCCTAAATCATCGGGGGACATTAATCGTGTAACCCGTAGTGTCACTAATAAGAAACTTTCACTACCTCGCTATACGAACCTGTACGGGAAAAGAACACTTAAATATATAGTATGTACCCCATTTAATAAACCAACTTCCTGTCCCTCAAAGATAGAATCACCAATAAAAATTTAAAACGAAATCTCAAAAAATATTTTCTTGCAAATTAAAATAAATAATTACTAAATGTGACTTTTTAGTGATGGAGCATCCTGTATAGTCACAGCTATGCGCTGTACTATGGTACCTACATCTATGTGTGGCTGTTGCTCGAAGTGGCGGCGGCGGTTGCGTCCAGTGTGGTGTCGACTCACTCGTCACCGATATGGGCCAACTTTATATTTTTCTACCTCCCATAATAATATTCATCAAAAATTGTCAAAAATTGTGCTTAGAATACCTACATTAGAATTAATAAGATTGACGACCCGAAGGCACGGTAAAACTCGAAGGAGTTTTTGTTGCATCGTATTATTGCAATTCATATGTATGTGTTTTTCTTGTAAGATTTATATAAATAAATAAATAAACATAAGCACAGACAAGTCAAATTTCCGTCGTTTTTGCGTCGGGAGTTAAAAGATTGTTATACAAAATGTAAGTTGTTAGAAAGTTTTGAACTCGACTGTACTAAATCTAATGTAATGTAAAAGTTTACAATTAAATTTAATGGTGTTTTAGGTCAAAAGTCAAGCGAAAATTGGACTGATAATGGGCACTATTTCAAGCACAATTTTTTAAGCCGTAAATTGTACCTATAGCTCGTTCGGTATTCGCGTAGTGAAGTGAGTATGCTGGGCGTAGAACCTACGCCCAACATACTCACTTAACGAAGCCTATAACTCCGGAGTTATTAGAGCACCGTTTTTTCTTTTTGGGCACCATTTGGCACTATTTGGGCACAATTTTTTTAAGTATGAATTATGGTTGAAGCGTACACAGATTCCACAAACGGAGGTGAGTATGCTGGGCGAAACCTTCGTCCAGCATACTCATCGAACTATGGCTGTAATTTCTTAAGTATAAGAGCACTATTTTTTCCTTTGGGCACTAATTAGCACTATTTCAGCACTATTTTTTGGCATTCATGAAATATGACACAATGAGTTTAATAAAAAGTAGTAATTTTGAAAAAAAAAAATTGAAACCCATTGCCTTGCGATGAAATGTTGATGAAAGGCAACAAAATCTTCCGTGCCAGCCGCTGTGGCACAGCCAATTAAAGTCCTGGGCGTCTTGGACTATCTATAAACTTAGTAATAACGGTTATTAAATTTCTAAGTTGTTAACTAGTAAGTAGAAGTCTTTGTCAAAACACTTTGAAGTTTATTAGGCGTTCGTAGTCTAGTAGTATTTTGATTATACTTTCATATTTAATAATTTCACACAGACTATCTACACAATATATTTACCTTCTATACCGGGTGTTACGTAAGGGTTATATCAACCCGAAACCAGCCCCATCAGCTGGTCGACCAGAACCCGTTTCAATATGTGGCGACCGCCAGAGAAGAAAAAAAATGTTCATAAAAAAAACATTATTACCGAATAAAATACACACTTGTTTAAACAACACTAGCTAAAATCAGCTGCTTCGGTCATTGACATCAAATAGGTACAAATAATAGGTAAAAATAATGCGCGCCTGTGAAAAGCCTTCCGTCTCACTCCTGGCAGGCCTCCGTCACTCTCTCAAGGCCGCGCGCTATATACCTACCGCTCGGCGTACCTTCGAGAGTACAAACTGGCAGAGAGCTGCCGAACGCCCGCCTGAGCGCTCGTATCGCACTGCACGTTTACCGCGCTTACGCTTCGAAATGCAGAAACCACGTAATTATTGTGTGGATTATAGTAGGTATGCAAATGGTATACACTATTTTAAATAATAACCAAATGCATTTTTAACTTGGGTTTCATTTACTTACATTTCCTTTTGTTTTTCGTGCACCAGGATTACGTTATGTTTGGCTAACATAAAAAGCGGCCAAGTGCGAGTCGGACTCACCCATGAAGGGTTCCGTAGCAGCAAGTAACATAATATTTTAATTTTTACGTTGGGACACGTTTGTTTTGATTTGAAATATCTTTTTAAATTTTTTGATGAACTTTTTTTTCTTCTTTGGCGGTCGCCATATAACAAAACGGGTTATGGTCGACCAGCTGATGCGGCTGGATTCGGGTTGATATAACCCTTTCGTAACATTTTATGGTCTTGGATAGAAAGGAAGGTAGACTGCGAAACACACAGTCTCAAGTTAAAGGGAGACCCATTCGTGCTGGAAACAGCATGATTCTGCCACCTGAGGTTTAACTTAGGTAATTGAATTACTAGAGCTTCGGCTTAGTTCGCATAATTGAATTGCAAGACAAGTACACCGCAGTACTTACAAGAAAGTTCTCTGTATGTTGCATCTTAAGTTGTTGTTTTCTGGTTAACATTTTAGTAACAATCAATTTTCAATTTTATCTTCGCTCGCTTGACAAACTATTAAACCTTCCTCGACAACCACTCTATTCATTGGTGAAAACATAGAGACGGACAGACTTTGTTTTATACCATGTTATGATTATGAAGCTTAGTTTCATCCGATCTCAATTTCAATAATGTTACCAGTAGACTCATTAGTTACGAGATTAACCATAATCCTTCGCCAATCTCAATTTAACAACCAACACACTGACATAGCTATCATAAAAGTATGTCAAAGTATTTCTTCTTATTTAGGCTAAGATTATATTAATAAAGAAAGTTCATAAGAAATACTTTTGTGTTTATGAAATCCAAGCAAAGCTTTGTACGAAGAAATGTAATTGTGTTTGACATAACTTGCGTAAAAGTTTTGGTATGATATTTGGATACTATAAGCCGCGCACGATGTGAGTGGGATAGAACCTTGTCACAATAACCGTGACGTCATGAATCGCTGAAAAGTACGGATAACAAAACAGTATTGTAGGTTAATCAACGTCGCTATGACGTCACCAACATGGCCGCCAATGCCATTGTCATCTTGCGCGGCTTATATTATGTAAGTAGATGAAACTTCAATATTCGTATGAACAAAGAAAATTCCATCGCCTTCCATGTTTGTGCTGTAAATGACATCGCTTTTACACTCTGAAGTAGTTTGAGAGTAGTGGAGTAGGCACAGAATTTACATTTTATTTCACCTTGAAAAGATATTGAGTTGTAAGAATATTGACAGAATATATTGATGTTTCAAGCTTTCAATGTCTTAAAAATTTAGAGGAAATCAACTACCTAGTAAGATGTCAGCACATAAATGACAGATTATAAGGTTATACGATGCAGTTACGTTGTCAAGGGCATATAATTTTGTTTTGATATTTTCACACAACATTTAATTTTGTGAATGACGGAAAAATTTTATTCGACATGGAGTCGAACCTAACTAACTCTACTAGTCTAGTCTAATCACCATATTTTTAGACCACACTCCAAATGTCACTCCGCTTTACTCAGTAAATTTTGAATGATATGGTTATTACAGTCATTGAAACAACCCCACTCAGAGTTTAAATAACAAATTCACTCTTATAAGTTACTTTTTTTTGTTACCTTACTTGAAATTGCACTCGAAATCGCATTCTATCGTAAATACCTGTTATAAAAATGTTTTTAAATTATTTTGAAGAATTTATTAATTATACATATATTTTATTATTAATTTGTGTGATGATACAATTACCCGTCAAGAATGTATTTAAGGGATGAAGACACTCAATTAAGTTTATAATGAAACCTCGATAAATTTGATAAAAAGAACCGAATTTGAAGGAGTGCAAATTTGAAAAAAATGTAAATAAGCACTCTACGTAGATTGAGTGGAGAGGCATTAGGAGTGTTGTCTAAGAATATGGGGGTAAGACGCCATTGTTTCGTATTATTGGAGTAACAAACAAGAGTCTATCTAATGCTATGGTTACGGTGACCATAGAGGTTTTTAACTGAAGGATAGTTAACGAAGTGGATTACCAAACCTAGCAAATTTCTGAAAAATCAAAGTTACGAGTTTTATCTCCGAGTTCAAACCAAAATTTTGGGAGATTGAGAAATGTTTGTAACTTATACGATATTGTATATTGTGTCTACTTACAAAAAAAAAGTATATCACAATTTGGCAAAGAGATTTAAGTTACCTGTGAACAAAGAAACAGACTATGTATTAGTACTTTTATTTATTTTTAGCGTCTACTAGCGGACTCCCACGGCTTCCTCCGTGACATATATACTAAAACCTTTCTCGAGAACCATTTTATTTAGGTATTAGTGAAAGCATCATGAAAATAGATGCAGTAGTATGGTCAATTGAGTGTCTGCACCCTTAAATACGTTCTTGACGGGTGATTAGGATGTATCATCATCATTCACCGAGCCTTTTCCCAATTAAAGTTGGGGTCAGCTTTCCAGTCTAACTGCGATTCGGCTGAACATCGATGTTTTCCGTGAAGCGACTGCCATCTGACCTCCACAACCCATGGGCGACATCGAAGTTCTGTAGTTTAACCGGTCGGATTTTTGATTTAGGGCTCCAACTACCCCTAACGACTGCCATAGATGTTTGTATGACAACCGGGACCGACGGCTTAACGTGCTCTCCGAGGCACGGAGGGGTCTCAGTGTCTTAAGAAATGGTCACCCATCCTAAGAACGGCCTGACTCGATGTTGCTTAACCTTTGCAATGTGTTAACATTGTCGGTTACCACTAGACCACGAGCCCCTCTATATGTATCATCATTATACATATAATTAATAAATTCTTCAAAATTATTTAAAAACATTTTTATAATATTACGATAGAATGCGATTTCAAGTGCAATTTCAAGTAAGGTCGTGAGCTTACTTGAGAAGACATTTCTTTTCTACACTTATAAGAGTGAATTTGTTCTTCAATAACTATAATGAATTTGATCTTAAATTTTTTTTTTGTTTTTTTTTTTATATTTAGGTCGACAAATTGACGCCACCCGCCTGATAGTAAGCTGAGGGCTCACAGTACACAGGAATACTAAAGAGTGGCCCTCAACTTGACGACCCAGTAATGTACCTCTTCACGCTTCGCTTAAAGAGCCCAGGGTTATATGTTGGAGAAAACACGTGCGCAGGCAGGGCGTTCCAAGCCACCATCGTTCGGCAGAGAAACGATCGTTTAAAACGCTCGGTTCTCGCGAAGACGGTTTCCACGGTATGAGGGTGACATCTCTGCCCGGCACGCGTTGTTCGGGATCGGAAGGGAGAGATTCCTAGTTTCCTAGTTCCAATAACTATAACTACCAAATCACTCAAAAGTGATTGAGTAAAGTGGAGTGGCATTTGGAGTGTGGTCTAAAACTATGATGGTTAGAGTAAACTACTAGAGTTAGTTAGGTTCGACTCCATGTCGAATTAAATTTTTCGGGAACAAACAAACAGGCAGACGCTGCGGAGGATTTTATTTTATTATGTATGTAGTAAATATTATAAAAAGGAAATATTGCTTTGTTAGTTTGTCTTGAATAGACTCCGTGTACTGAATCGATTTTGAAACTCCTTCCACTCATCTCATCCACCGAGCCATTTTTCCCAACGCGGCTGAGGTCGGCTTTCCAGTCTAACTATGATTCGGCTGAACTTCGATATTTTCCGTGGAGCGACTGCCATCTGACCTTCACAACCCATGGGCGATATCGAAGCTCTGTAATTAGACCGGTCGGATTTTTAATTTAGGGCTCCAACTACCCCTAACGACTGCTCATCGATGTGCGTATGACATCCGGGACCGACGGCCTAACGTGCTCTTCTAACTTAACCTCCTTCCACTAATGCTGGTATATTGATTCATCATCATCATCATCAGCCAATTGACGCTCACTGCTGGGCATGGATCTACCCCAACGAAAGCTCCACAACATTCAGTCTAATGGTAAATCGATTGTTAAATTAATATAATTTATAATGGAAGCCAGACTACAACTAAACTATTCCAAATACAAATTAATGGACTTCCTCAAATATTTTGAAGATTTCATTATCGAAAACCATCAAATAACACGAAACTACAACCGTTTGCAAGAATAATAGTTGTTTATGAAACTGTTATATAAAGAGGGAAAATAATATTAATTAACACGAGTAGGTTTAAAAAAAACGTGCATTGACGTACTCGTCAATGCACGTTTTTTTAAACCTATCCTACGAGTGTTCTAAAACCTATTTTATTTATTCATTTATGTACACACAGTATAAACAATATAGTGAATGGAAACATTATAATAATATACATGTATACAATGGCGCCACTTATCTCTAAAGAGATCTCTTCCAATGGGCCTAGGAGAGGAGAAGTGAGTTCAATCAGGTATTTGGTGTGTGTGCAGGTTGGTACGGTTGTAAACTTTATGTTAATAATAAATAATAATAATAATAAATATTTTAGGACATTCTTACACAACGTCATCTAGCCCAAATTAAGCTGATATAAGCTTGTGTTATGGGATCTAGACGACTGATAAACATACTTATATATTTCTAAATACAAACATATTATACATAGAAAATACCCAAACTCCGAAACAAACATTTGTGGATCACACAAATAATTTGAATCGACCCGGAATCGAACCTGAGACCTCAGGGGCGGCAGTCGCATACTCATACCACTGAGCCACCGAGGCAGTCGTTAATAAACTTTGTTAATAAACGGTGTTAATAAACTTACATACACTTATAACTACATAAATACACACATACATACATATTAACTTATCATAAACATTAAGGAAGGGAAGCGAGATAGTTTTCCTTCACTTTCTTCTTGAAGACATAAACCTAGTTACGTGCAGTTTCATAAACTACTTCATCTAATTTCATACATTGAGGCAATTTGACAAACTTGAAGAAGTTATCGACTATATGGCGACAAAACTCGACAACGCGGTATGGTCGACAGATCTTAGCCTGTTATTGCAACTAGATTTTTATCATAATGTACTTTGATTCCATCAACTGTGTTTAAACAGTTGTTTTGTGATACAGATTTGCACAAAATCTCATACAAAATCTGTATCATAAAATAACTTTTTAATTTTTTTAATTGGTTGCGATGTCATAATTATAGCTTGTCAACTTTTGAAATCAGAATTCAAACATTTCGACATGATATTAGATAAAACTTATAATAACACTCACACTGTCTAATTAATTGTTCACTGGAAAATAATATTAACACGGTCAACAGCTCGAAAGTTACTCAACAACTCAACAACTGGATTATTCCCTCTCACCGTGGCCTCAAAACAGTGGACTAAACAAATTATAATCACTGTTGTGAACTTATGAAATTGTATTTCAATTGGTTACGAACCTGTAGTTACGATGGCGGCCGAAGCAAATTTTTAGGGATTATTTCTAAGGAGTGGGTAACTGATGGTTTTTAAATATGTATAAGAAACCTAGATCAATAATTTTATGGTTTGGATAGATTAAAATTTATAAATCTGCTTCGGTTGGCTTGGTCGGTAGTGCATCAGCTTTCGACTCCGGAGACTCGGGTTCGATGCCCGGGTCGAATCAAATATTTGTTTGATGTTTAATAGTTGTCTAGATCCCTTAGCACAAGCTTATAGCTTAGTTTGGCTAGATGACGTTGTGTGAGAATGTACAAAAATATTTATTTATCCTACTAATATTATAAACGCGAAAGTTTGTGAGTATGTATGTATGTATGTATGTATGGATGGATGGATGGATGTAAAAGCTATTGAATGGATTTTAATGAAACTTTACAATAATATAGCTTATACATCAGAATAACACATAGGCTACAATTTATAAAGATATTGTGTGAATTGTTCAAAATATGACGCGGCGCGACGGGAACGGGAAAAATCCAAATTACCACTCCAACGAAGTCGCGGGCGACCACTAGTAAATATAATATAAGTAGATCTAATATCTAATTAGATAGGCATTGCTAGTCCTACAGAGAGAATAAGGGTCCCCTCCAGAAGACCCGTGAGGGGCTCCTGACGACCTTGCAGTAGAGCCCATGGGGGTGGCCAACCATTACCTAACCATAATCATATTTCACGCAGTGCAACTGCTCTGACAATCTAATGTATGACCGACATAGTGCCAAATCATCATCCACCGAGCCTTTTTCCCAACTCAGTTGGGTTTGGCTTTAAATTCTAGCTGCGATGCGGTTGAGCTTTGATATATTTAAATATTTACAGATTTTTTGAGCCAGCCGTTTAGATTTTAGAGTGGGGACACTTTTTTTTACCAAAAATTGAGCTATACAGTTGAATATCTCGTAAAAGAATACTTAAATCAAAAATCGTCTTAGCAACCTCTCAATGTTTTTCAAAGACCTATCTAATGATATCTCACACTCCGGGGTGAACGCAAGGGGAGGTACCCCAAAAAAAAACTTCTTTTAGCACTTTGTCAAAGTAATAAATACACAATCCGTGCAAAGTTTTATGTTTCTAGCAATCACCGTTTAGGAGAAAAGCCGAAGACCGACGGCCGGACAGACATGACGAAACTATAAGGGTCTCGTAACTTGAACTACAGAACCCTACAAACAGTACTGAGAATTTAAATTGATAAATGCTTTCATTATCACTCCAAGATACCATACTCAAGGTAGTAATTTTACAGGCATGAATCGACTATTTATTTTGAATAGACCATAGCGATAAATAAAGAAATAGATGTGTAATTATCGACAATGCTTTCGAAATATGAGTAATAAACGCTAAAGACGTTCGAATAATTTATATCTACTCCATTATTTGGCTACTGTCAACCTATCTACAACTTATATGATGTAGTCTATAAATAAGTTCATGTATGTTATGTATGGTGGTTCTGTGTGTTTTTACTTACATGAATTATGTGTATTCTGTCTGTATGTATGTATCAGTACTTTTAATATCTTCTTTTAGCTTCATTATTAATAATTATTACCTATATTAGTTTATTTTCTGATTCTATTTAGTCTTATCTTAATTTCTTTGTTTACTAAGCTTTATTCTTCTTTCTCCTTAGAGTGATAGTTGTACACTACCCCTTTTAATTTCTTAAACTCGCTATCCATCCAAAGGTTGTCTGGAAGAGATCGCTTTTAGCGATAAGGCCGCCACTTGTATTCTTCTTGAAGTGGTATCTCCTTTTTGTATGTTTTACATGTTGTGTACAATAAAGTATATTGAATTGAATTGAAGTAAAAGAAAATATAAATTAAGGAAACCAAGTGCGTATTAGACCACGTACCTATAGATTAGGTTGCCGTTATAGTCACCCGTAGATTCGGAAGAAATGGTTGTTATATTTCGTATTTTAGTCAGTCCGCTATAACCTATTAATTTATTATTTTCTCCTTATGTAAGTAGGTATATACCTATGTTGAATTTTATTCTGTGAAAGATTGATTTTATTTAAGTTCATTGGTTGTTTTTTATATAAGTTGTGGTTTTAGGTTAACTTTTAAACATTTCAATACAATATAAATTGTTCAAGAAATACAATAAATACAAATACAAATATAACCCCTGAAAAAAAGTTATTCTTAAAATAAATTAACTTACCTTTGAAAAAGAATTTTAAGCATGCTAGAAAATATATAAGTTGCATTCTCCTAAAAATGGAAGCATTAAATTAAATAATGTAAGTATTTAAAAACTTAAAAACAGAATCCAATTGGGTTTCATTTCATCCCACCGCCCTAGCCTGAGCCATCCGTCTTTGAGTAAGCCTTATCAGCTTTAAAACAGGTCTAGAGAGTCTATTGTATATTCCTATAATATAATATAATATAATATTATAAAGCTGAAGAGTTTGTTTGTTTGGTTGAACGCGCTAATATCTGAAAGTACTGGTCCAATTTGAATAATCTTTTTTTTTGTTGAGAAGTGCTTTTATCGAGGAAGGCTATAGGCTATATAACATCACGCTAAGATCTACAGGAGCGGAGCAGCAGTGTGATATGTTTCAAAAACGGGGAAAAAATATTTCTTTTAAGAATTTCCGTTGCGTGCGCTGGCCAAATAGTTAATGTTATGTTAAAATTATGTATGTACAAAAGAATTGTTCCCCTTTAAAAAGTCTAAAATAATGTACGCGGTAGCATATCTTTTATGGTTGACTCACTATAACATTATTTAACCTTCCGTGTACGAGGTGGGGTGTGACAAACCCCACTCGTCAAAATATTGCAAATATTTAAAAACGATAAAGGCGCGAAAGTTCATATTCTCGATAGCTCGAAATGCGACGTTGCCGCGCCAATTCGTGTTGCTAAGTCCGGCGGCGACCACTAAGCAAGTTACGCGCTTTTTAAGTTCGTTCGGGCGTCACACACCCCACCTAATACGGCGCGTAGTCAAAAGGTATGATTATAATTATAAAGTATTTTCGGGTTTATGTTGCTTTCGACTAAGTATTTTGTGAATTAAAATGTTTTAACTATTTGTTATAGATATTATTTTCAAAAATATGTCTCAAATCATCATCAATCAATCATCAAATCTCTAAATAGTTAATTTAAAAATATTTGTATGTTGATTTTTGATTAATTGTATCTAATTATAGTATAGTTTTTATAATTAAACAATCTGTGATGATTACCAGTGCCATTTAAAATAAGTACCTGCATAAGAAAAGTTATTTACGTTTAAAAAGTAGCAAAAATTGCGTTTTTTTTTTAATTTTTATATAAAATCAAATATAAATGTTCAATAATGTCAGTCTTTTATTTATGCCTTTTATTATAATGTATATTACATATTATGTGTACAAAAATAACAAATATCATAGGAAATCAAATACTTATCACAGTTTGTACTTTTTTTTTTTTTTTTAGTTCCGCGACCAAGGCCGCGGCCGCTCTAACGTCCGTTGCCGGGCGTCTCTGGTTACAAGCAGAACGTATTTCCAGTGGCGCCCGGCGGACTTTGACCACCTCTGTGGTCTCTGCGGGGGTTGGGTCGGGATGAGAATCCCGCGTCGTTGGGGTAGGGTTTTATCCCGCGTCAGTGAGTGAATCTGGTTGCGTGCTATGGGGCAAAAAAGCTCCGCAGCACGCAACCCTTCTAGCCTGCTTCTGTAAGGACGACGGGTGGCGATCCCGCCGTCCTCAGGCCCCGATCATGGAGGTCGATGGTCTTGGGCGTAGATGAGTCTGCGGCGGCCTCGCCGCTGACTACGGAACTCGGCGGGGAGGGCACGCTCCCTATCTCTCTCTCGGCCGCCTCCTTCGCGAGCACGACTTGCTCGCAGAAGGACACGGCCGCGTTCCACCTACTCCCGCTGGAGACCATGGCTTGAAGCATGGTCTCCAGCGAGAGGGTATCCACGCCCAGACCCACTACGAGGTCCCGGCGCTGACTCGCCCACGCTGAGCACTCCACCAACGTGTGGAGTGCGGTGTCGTCGTCGGAAACCTCGCAGTGTTGACACCGGGGTGTGACCTCACGATGGATGCGAAACAGATAGCTACCGAAGCATCCATGCCCGGTAACGATCTGCGTCGCACGATACGTGAGGTCACCATGCTGCCTCTGCAGCCAATCGTCCATGATCGGTCTTACCGCCGCGATGATGGTGGCACCCCACTTGGGTTGCTCAAGTCGCACCCTCCATGACTCCATGAGATCCTGGCGGAGTTGGGACCGCCAGTCATCGATTTCTCGAGACGCAGGCCTGTGGTCCCGCTCCAGCGCCTCCTTGCGCCATTGGAACAATGACGCAAGGGCTCTCGCTTCCAGGTCCCATGGAGGGGTCCCGGCTAGGAGACATGCAGCCTCTCCGGAGATCGTGCGGTAGCCCCTTATTGTTTTGACGGCCAAGGTCCTCAACGGTCTGTTAAGGAGCGTTGAGTTGTTGGCCGTCAACCGCGCCGCCCATACGGGAGCCCCGTATAGGGCCATACTCCGCACGATCCCCAGGTACAGTCTCCTGCAGGAAGCGTTGGGTCCCTTTAGGTTGGGCATCAGTCGCGAAAGCGCGACCGATGCCTGTGTCACCTTGGGGACCAAACTTCGGAAATGTGGTCCGAAGTTCCATCGGCTATCAAGTACGATCTCTAGATACTTCATCGAGGGCTTGATGCCGATGCTAACGCCTCCCACATTTATGCTGGAACCTTCAGGTGGACCGTTCCGAGGTCTGTGAAAACACAGAACCTCGGACTTGTGCAAGGCCACCTCCAGTCCCAGCCGCCGTATCCGACCCACGACTTGAGCAACACCCGTCGTGACCTTGAGTGCTGCCTCCTGGTACGTTGCACCCCGCGCCGTGACGAGGGTATCGTCGGCGTAGCACGTTACGCCGACGCCCTCAGGCAACGCACCCCGCAGCACCCAGTCGTAGCCGATGTTCCACAGAAGCGGCCCCAGGACCGACCCCTGCGGAACACCGCACGACACATCTCGCCGAGCTGGCCCGAGCCAGCTGGGGAAAGCTATGGCCCTCTCCGAGAGATAGGCCCCGACAATACGACGGAGGTAAAGAGGCGTTTCGTGGTACACGAGCGCCTCCCTAACGCAGCTCCATGGCAAGGTGTTGAACGCGTTGGCGATGTCAAGAGACACCGCCACCACCACCTTGCCCTGTGAGACTGCTTCCTCCGTCAGGCTCCTGACGCGCATGATCTCGCTCACGGTGGAGCGTCCCCGACGAAAACCGTACTGGTTGTCCGCCAGGTCTGGCCCCACCGTCGAGAGATGCTCGACGAGGCGTTCCGCGATAATTCGCTCAAAGAGCTTACACACCTCGTCGAGCAACACGATCGGCCGGTATCCGGACGGTGAGTCCTCCGGCCGCCCCGCCTTACGAATCAGGACCAGTTTCCCCGTCCTCCACACCTTGGGAAACTGGCCCCTTTCGAGGCATGCGCTAAAGAGCCCCATCAGTCGAGGCCCGAGTTCTTCGAGGGCCAGGACCCATGCACGGCCAGGAATGCCGTCGGGTCCGGGGGCAGTGATTTTCCGGCGTTTAAGCCGGAGTACTGCCGCACCTAGCTCCCCCACCCTGACTTCGGGTACGTCGTCTTCACTGATGCTATCCGCGTCGGGCAGAGACGGAGCCATGCGCGGAGGGACGTGCTCCTCCGCGCTCGTCGGAAACAGGGAGCCCATGACCCGCTCCAGCTGCTGCGGCTGGAGACTCTGGGTCAGTGGGGGCGCCCTAGGTCGGAGTTTCTCCCTGACCTGTAGGTACGGGCGCCCCCATGGGTTCTGCTGCAGGGTCTCCAGGAGCTCCTCGCGGGCCGCCGTCTTGGCCCGCTTTATTGTCTCCTGGAGATTACCTTTAGCCTCCCTGTAAGCCTGATAAAGCTCCGCCTCTCGGGTTGCCGCGTCGTCTGGGCGGCGATGCCTCCGGCGAAACCTGGTGTACTGGCGGCGGGCGGAGATGCATGCTGCGCGCAGCTGTGCAATCTCCGGCGACCACCAGTACACCTGCTTCCTTGCCGGTCTGGGTGTAACCCTAGGCATCGCCGCATCACAGATTTGCGACATGGCTCTCCTGAACCACTCCGCCTCGGCATCCACATCGGCAGGCCGGTCCGGTGCCGGAATCCAGGCCTGCACGATGGATGCCTCCAGGAGAGCCTCCCGATCCAGATGGTGAAGTGCCCAACGCGGATCCGGGGGATTTTCTACCGGCTGTGGGAGGTCAGGTGGGGGGACGACATCGAATCGGATGTACCGATGGTCCGAGTGCGTCTCCTCACCCTCCTCCACGTGCCAGCCAGTAATACGGGCGGCGAGGGCAGAGGTCGCGAACGATACGTCCACGACCGAGCTGGTCCCCAGCCGCCAGAAGGTGGCGACATTCCCCCGGTTGAGGACCACCAGACCACGTGTTCTGGTCCAGTCCTCAAGAAGCCTCCCCTTGTCCCTGGTTTCCCGGGAGCCCCACGCCTCACTCCAGGCGTTGAAGTCTCCCAGGAGCAGGGCGAGGCGAGGACGGCACGCAGCGAAGACGACGTCGAGCTCAGTGAGCCATAGCTCAAACTGAGTCTCGTCCAGTGTCGGCGAGATGTAGGTGGCCACGACTGCCAACCCATCATATTCCGCCGCAACACACCCGCGGCCCCTTGCAATGATAGCAAGGCGCGAGTTGTCTGCGGCGGACCCCCCGAAGATAAAACAGGCCGAGCCGTCCTCGTCCACCGGGCTTCCCGGGTGGACGTAGTACGGCTCGGCGACCACGGCCAAGTTTATGGACCACTGCCGGATGCTCTGGTACAGAAGATCCTGAGCAGCGCGGCAGCGGTTCAAATTCACTTGCAGGATGCGGATATGGGCGTCAGACATTAATGGACGTCCATATCAGCATCCCGCCGAGAAACATCTGGCCGTGCAGTAGCGGCACCCCCGCCGCTCTCAACGGACGGACGAGGCTTTGGCCTCGAGGCGGCGCAGGCTGTGCTGCCGACCCGGTGGTCCGTAGTCTTGCCCTCCGCCTCGCATCTAAAGCAGCGAGGCGGAGCATCACAGGCACTTGCCTTGTGACCGGGCCGGCTGCAGCGGAAGCACCGATCGCCCACGGTGACTTCCGCTGTGCACTGCACTCCGACGTGCCCCACCACCATGCACCGGAAACATCTAGTTTCCCGGGCACGAAGGAGGTGCACCTGCGCCTTTAGGAAGCCCCCTACGAGGAGGCTTCGTCCGTCCGCCACTTTAAGTGCCGCCGCGACGGGGCACTGGACGACTGTCGTGCCATGGCCAGTGAGGCTGAAGGAGATCTCTCCAGCCTTCACTTGGTCACGGGGACAGCCGCCCGCCTCCACGACGGCGGAAATGAGCTCCTCCGTCGTGGCCGCGTCATCCAGACCGGAGACGCGCAATGCAGCGCATTTGGTGGGTCTGGTGACGCGGACGGCTACTGTGTCCAGCGCGTCCCTAAGCTGCGCTGCTAGGGCGTCAGCTTTAGGGCCGCTGGAGGCGCCGGAGACCTCAAGGAGGCGAGCCCCGGTGCGTGTCGTCTTGCACCGGAGACCCCCCTGTATATCGAGGGCCGAGAGGTTGACTGAGGACTTCACGGTCCTCAGTACGTCGGCGTACCCCACTCCCTTCTCCACACCTACCGTCGTCACCGTCAGGACGACGGCGGTGGAGCGAGGAGGGCGGGGCCTCTTCGGCGCCTTCGCCGCGGCGGCTTTGGCCGCATTCTTGGCCGCTTTCTTGGCGGCCTTCGTCTTCCTCTTGTTGGCCCCCACTACTTCCCATCCTTCCCGTCTGGAGGGATGTGAAGAAGCAGCGGGAGCGATGTTAGAGGAAGAGGAGGCGGCAGGGGTGCCGCTCTTCTTGCCGCGCCACTTGGCCTTCCGCGCCTGGGCCGCGGTCTCGGCCGGCAAACGGTACGCTGAAACGGACTGGGGCGGATCGGGGCGGCGGACAGCGGGTGTGCCGCTTGGTCCCGGAGCGGGAGAACCGCCAACAGCCGCCGCGTACGAAAACGCGGGCCGCGCTAGCGGAGGGCGGTACGCCCGGTCCTCCAGGACCGCGAGGCGCCTCTCGATCGCCGTCAGGACCTGTACCATTGTCGGCACAGGCTGTGGCGGCGATCCGGGTGCCGTGTTGGGCGCCGTGGTGGGCGCAGTGGTGGGCGCCTTGGTGGCCGCCGTGGTGGGCACCGTAGTGGGCGCCTTGGTGGACGCCGTGGTGGGCGCCGTGGTGGACGCCGTGGTGGGCGCCGTGGGTGGCGCTGCCTTCGGTGCTGGTCCAGCCGTCGGAGGAGGAGGTGGCAGCATGGGACCGGGAGGCGCCTTGACCACCTTGGTCAAGTCAGCGACCTCCCGCCACAGGTCATCCATCTGCTTTCTGGAAGCAGCGAGCTCCGCCTCCAGGCTCGTCACCTGCTTCCGGAGCCTCGCCTCCTCCTTGGTGAAGCTCCGCGCGAGGAGCTTGTTGAGGGAAGATTGGGCTTCATCCACCAGTGAAGCCACAATCTTCTTCCTCCCCGCCACGTTCCTGTTGCCCCGCATGGCCGCGTTCATGCGGGCAAAAACGCTCATCAACTCCCGCGCGGCCGGCCCACCGATTTCCCGGCGACTTCGCTGGGACAGTTGGACCGAGGACGGAGGAGGAGTTGGCGGCCGCCTTCTGTACGCGTCGAGACGCGTACGCACCGTCTTGACCGGCACCTCCTCCTCCGAATCGCTGGAGAGGAGGGACCCCCACCCGGAGCAGCTGGTGCTACGGTCGCGCGGCGGCCCCCCCTTCTCCTCGAGGGTCCTCTTCTTCGTCGCAGAAGAGCGGCCCTTCTTCTTCACACTGCTGGGAGCTGACCCATCGTCAGTCCCAGCAGCATCAGTTCCTTGGGGCGTCGACATCGCGCTGCAACTAGGCAGCGCGGCGCGAGCCCCCAAATCGATAGGCATCGGAATCAATATTTCGTGCATCATGTCGTCGGTTGACACTGCCCGGGAAAGGGCAGTGTCGGGACCGGAGGTCTCTTCGGGGTTATCCATATCAGGAACACAAAATCTCAAAGAATTTGGCCAATCGCAAGTACAGACTAGGACGTTCGGTCACCCAACTTGCCACTGCGTTACCGTGGTCAAGTTGGGGTCCAGGGCGGACAGCGAGGACGTAGTCACTAATCACTTGGGGCCCCGCCCCACAGTTTGTACTTGGGGTAAGTCAAACCCCACCTAGTACGGGAGAGGATTATTAGTCACCTAGTACACGGAAGGTTAATGGAAATGAAATTCGTTCTAAAATAATTATTTACGAAACTAGCTGTTATTACGGGTGACGCGACGGGAACAATAATCACAAGCGACGGGAACGGAAAAAAATCCAAATTACCACGCGGACGAAGTCGCGGGCGACTGCTAGTATTCCTATAAAACAGGTCTTTAGTAGTCCTGCCATAATCTATATATTTAATACGACAATTTGTCTGTCTGTCTGTCCGCCCGTCGCGTTTTTCAATTTACATACATTTGCATGAAATATATAAAAAAAAAAAATTTTTTTTTTCTCATATTTGAGGCGATACAAAGTTCGCCGTGATAACTAGTTATAGTAATTACACAAAGTTTTTATTATAAAAGACACGTCAAAAATTGACAGCAACCGACTTCAAACTACCGAAATGGGATCAAATAGTTGTCGGAATGGGACCAAATTGAAATGGGACCACTTGGGAATCCAAGTGAGTCCGATTAAAAAAAAAGTTTCAAAATCCTTATTTGGAAGTCGCTTGAAAATAAATGAAATCAAAATACACCGATCTAAACAATAAGTTATGAAACTAAAACCAGGGTAAACATTGTTCGAGTCGTATTTTGTCGTTGATAAATATATCTTACCCGTGTAATTTAGTTTCTATGTGAAATTTGGTTCAGTTTCGAATTCTAGTTGCTTCTGAAGCTATAAATTATTAATACCTAGGGTCCTTTGATCTAATATGTACGTTATGTACACGATTCGGAAAGGTAAGAGAGATTAACAAGGAGAAAAGAAATGGACCTTAAGTGGATTAACAAAAAGTGGTTTATGGGTTATCTTTAAAAGTGGTTATGTTTAAAATATATCTACATATTAAGGGAAGGGCAAACTCATCCTTCACATGCGACGTATACCACGCATTATGATATCAGAACAGGATCTGGCCTATAAAATTTGTATGGTAACGAACACAGTGATCATTCATCACGCTGTCTTACGCGTCACCGCGCCAGATTCGCGTGTTTAAAGTTAAAAGTGTCATAGCGCGTAGAAAATGTAAACGTCAGACATCGTAAGACGTAATACCAGTGTGTCGCTGTTTCCCCACGTCGCGTGGCATACGTCGTAATGTGAAGGACCAGTGTGTTTCAAGCTTAAAGCATCGTATTGAATTGAAACTTGTAGGTGTTGTTTGTTCTCTTTCGTAACAAAAGCGAGTAATGAGGATATTCCGCTAGTTTTAAAACCAGTTGTTTACAACTTAGCACATTCTTTAATGACTATGAAATACCATGGACGCATAAGTAGCATAAAAAAACACGTCAACTAATGATACAAAAATTGACTTCAAATTACCGAAACGGGATCAAATTTAACAGTAAAAAAATCGGTTTACCAAGTCCAAAAATAATGAGATAACAACACACACGCGCACACATATCACGTCTATATCTCCGAAGAGGTAGGCAGAGGTGCATTATACACCCACAATTTGCCAGTATTTTTGGTCCAATGTAATAGGGGGCAAGACTATTGCCATCACCAGGCACACATTATAATGGCAGAATTAATTTAGTAAAAAGTTTAGTAAATTGTAATTTTGAAAAAAATTTGAATGTTGCGATGAAATGTTGATTAAAGGTAACAAAACCCCCTTCGGCTTAAAGGACCCACTAAGCAGACCCACCGGTGGGTCTCAGAATACTGACATGTCTCCAAAGGCCCACTAGTGGGTCCACTGAGATTTTATTATCTTCGAAGACCCACTAATGAAAATAGCGTATAACCCTTCTTAAATTAGTACTGGTCGGATGAGAATAATTGAAAATCATATAATTAATTATCCTGTTTGTCACTGTCATGTTGTATCCGTAAAATATTATCTATATAAGTGGTGTATTTCGATAAGTGTAAAAGGCTGCGTTGCAATGTAATTGAGAGCTGCTCTTCAGAGTCATCCTATTCGTATATACAATTTTTGAACAGAAGGAGTGGCAAAGTACTTTTACATGGAGGATATCAATATCATAAAAAGAAAATTTATAAGAATGGATCCAGTATATGGCAGTGTAGTATGAGGAAAAAGTATAAATGTACCGGCTCAATAACGATACAGGTACGACATCGAGTTTAAAACTAATCGCACTTATTTTTTTGAAGTTGATATTTTAAGTCTTATAGTCTTAATTTTGCCCTTTTCCAGCATCCTCTTCGTATTCTAAAATCTAATCTCAAGCATCTAGTGTGATTATTTTTTCTTACATTTAACTTCATGGTAGGTATTAGGAGACATACAATTAAAAAAATCAATGGAGCCTACCCGTCAGTGGGCCTTTAGAGACATTTCAGTATTCTGAGACCCACCGGTGGGTCTGCTTAGTGGGTCCTTGAAGCCGAAGGGACAAAACCTTATGTAACAAACATAGAATAACTAGGTAAAGCTACGCTGCTGTACGCAATTGAATATTTGACCTTCGTCACGACCTTAATTGAAAACAGCTATTAATTTAGGTGAAAAAATTTTAATTATCGGTCAAGAGGTTGCTAAGAAACGAACATCCGAACATTTTACATTTAACCTGCTCCATGGGAGGCCGCTCGCCGTCGGCTCGCTTCGCTCAATAAAAAAAACATAAATAGTCGAATTGAGACCTCCTCCTTTTTGTAAGTCGGTTGGAAATAAGATATTGATCTTGTATATTCGTCACTCCTGTATGGTCCCCTAGAGGCAGCCTTTGAGAATACTCGTATAATGAAAAACGTGAAGTCGTTTTCTACGATGTCATTTACATCACATAAACCTTCCGAGTCAATTAACTGAAGAAGGTAACTTATTAAGTCTTATAGGGCATTCCATAGTGCGTTTTAAGATGTTATTGGTTTTATAATTTATTGTATTGAGACTAGTGAAAGCATTCTTAAAGTGCTTTGAAAATTATCTTATTATTATTTGTTTTTTTGATTAATTTACCTGCTTTATTTACAATAAAAATTATACAATATATAATAAAACAATACAATTCAAACGAAATAAATAATATATATGTACATTATACCTACTAATTATACCTACTAAAATTACATCTAAATCCTAACAGGCGTCAAAGAACTCCTCCGACTCGTCGCCGACTGGCAATGTTCCGGGAAGGCTGGCAGCATTACCACGTTGTATGGCAATGCTTATTCTTTGTGCCAAATAGTAACCAGCCTTCTGGTCTTGAGAAGTGTTTTTATTAATTTTGAATTATCACTTAAATATTTTAGTTGTAGTTGTTAGTTAATCGATATAGTTATAAATGGATTGTAGTTAATTAGATTAGCTGTTGTGCCTTTTTTGCTATCACAACTACCTGTTTCAGATAAAAACTACCACTAACTAAGAAAAGTATAAAATCTCGGGATCCTATGAAACATGTCAGAAAAGCAATCCTCGCAGAATTGAGTTTCATATAGCTATAATAATCTTGAAAAATGATACTTTAAATGACAGAATAAATTCTATCTGCCACTATGTCTTTCAAGCAAGGCCAGTACTGTCAACACAATTTACAGAATAGAGGAAAAGAGGGAAGATGGTTAGATAGATCATAATATTTTTGGAAGTTTCCTGCTTATTGTACGTCGGTTAACAATATCGATGTTTTGATGTGAATACTAGCGTCCATATTCATTATGTAAGGGCAATTGAACACGCTACATTGCAACAGATCCATGATGGAATTAGCGAGGATTGATATTGTTACTACTTCCATTTTCAAGGAATTTAAAAATAATGAAACAAGTATGTAATGATATCATTTCACCATACCTATTTTTTTGGGGAAAATTGATTGTTTTTTCGCGTCTTACTCATAGTGTGGGGTATCATTAGATAGTTATTTTAAAAACATTGAGAGGTTTCTTGTACAGCGTACAAGTAAGTCAGTCGGTTAGGCACCCTTTATGTCTAAACTAAATAACCGATTTAAATCTTTGGTAGGTATACCTACAGATAAGTAGTCTAGAATCTTGGTAATGGTTTCCCCTGGGTATTGGAAACGAGAATATTCTATATCACACGTTTATTGTGAAGCCGCGGGTGTCAACAATATACAGTTCTGTAATATGAGACCAACAGTGACTGGCGAAATGTGGAAGTAATGAATACCTCTGTCTACCCCCTAGGGAATAAATACGTGATTCAGTATTGTTTCTATAGATAGGTAATAGGTATGTTAATGACCTAGATGCCCTTAACAGTAAATTCAAGGGCTTTCATTAGCTTAATTAGCAATTAATCGAGCAGTAATCACTCGGGACATTGTGTCACGCCGTATTTTTACTATGCAGTAAGTACCTATATAAATTCGCGGCACATCCATAGTTATAAGTACAGTGTAATTAAATTTGCTTTTAAATAATTATATTACTCTACTTTGTTGTAAAATATTTAAATATGGACGGTTATTTTATAATTACTAACATAATTAAAACTGTAGGTACTCGTATGATATTTTTTGTGGTTTATTGATTATAAAAAAATACACGTCAAAATTTGACACAACAACCTACTTCAAATTACCGAAATGGGACCAAATAATTGTCGGAATGGGACCAAATTGAAATGGGACTACAACGGAATAGTAGCTTTAAAAAAAAATCAACCCCCAGTCCAGAGATATGAGGTAACAAACATAAAACAAAAAAAAACAGTCGAATTGAAAACCTCCTTCTTTTTTGGAAGTCGGTTAAAAATAACGAATAGTTGTTCATAGTTCGGTAATAAAATCACTAAAAAGTAGTAATTGATGCACAATACAATGTACTTAATGAATTGTGCATTACAATGCACGTACATTGTATTGTCCATGAACAAAACAGGGTATCTCAAAGCAATACTGGACATTTTTGATTATTAAAACAGTCATAAATTTGTCAATTTAAATCCTTGTGTGACTCAGCTGTAATCAACTCTTAAAATTATCGTAGTAGTTAAAAAAGTGATGTAACTATCTATAATTGCCAAATAAAGTTTATTTTAGGTACCACTACCAACTGAGCAAAAGCGAAATTGCGTTCAATTTTTTTCGTACTGTGTTAGTGACGTTATCTGTATTAAAAGGCTAGGCAAAATATTAAAAGGCTAGTACTGTAGTAAAGGAACTGATTGCAATTAAAAATAAGTTAGTGTCTTGGCTGTATATCACAACGCTACGATAATAAGTTGCAGAAACTGCAAAACTAATCCTCTACGAAACATGAAACGAGGATGACCTTTTGAAGAGTCAGAATTACATGCGAACGCAGTCGCGGGCGACTGCTAATAGCAGTACCTACCTGTAATATTTTTGAAGGCATTCATTAAATACTTTAATTTTATAAGAAGAAACATACATAAATCCAGCTTCAATAACAATCTTAACACAATAAAGGAAAGTCGTTATAAAGAAAGTGTTGCCAGAAATTCTGTTGTGATCTTACATTTTTTAATATAACACTCAAAAGGTCAAGTCCCATAGTCGTTAAGGCTGACAGTGATTAATTACATTAATAGTCTGTAGGTATTTTTAGGTTCTCAAGGTGATATTTGAAATGACAGTTTTATTGAAAGCTAATTTGTGTGTTCAGTAAGGCGTCAAGGATCACAAACAATGAAATAGGTCGTTAAAAAACGTTTATTGTTGATTCTACTATATTTTGGTTTTATATTTTTTTTTATTCCGTCTACGCCCGGGCGGCGTTCCAGTGGTACCCGGCGATATTTTTTTTTTTGGTTTAGAATTAAGTTGGTGAAGATGTTTGGATATTTTGTTGGTAAAACAAGCTGAAATACGCTAACGGTGATTAGATATTTGAGCCGTTTGGGGTTGAGACACTGGGGTCATGGAGTCCGAATTCTCGCTGCCTTTATAGAGACATTGTTAAACCCTTAATCGATGCTTCTCAGGACCAGATGGTATTTTTTCTGGGCTATTTTTGATCTAAAGACGTATATCCGTCCAACGTTCACAACCAGCATTCTGGGAACCTTCCCAGTCAGCAATGACGCGGAGGATTTTTTAAACAACATTTGGTAGTGTAAATAGTATGTACATATTCATATTCATATTAATTTAATCTTAGAACACAGGTACATAATATAATTATCTCCAAAATGGCACAGGATATACAACCTGGAACCAAGTTCTACCTATACAGGCATGCAGGTTACAATTACCCAGATATTATCGTACTTACTAGCACTATCCCATTCAAATTATAATACCTTACCACATAAATATTTAATGGCAGTTATTTAACCAAAATTGCATATTTAATAATATTCATAAAAATTGTATCAAGAAAATATTTAAACAAAGTTCACGAAATCAATGTATTACAAAGTAACTACAAAAATAGAATGTCAAAAATTTTATGTCTAAAGAACTACCTACTCATGTCAAAAAAAAACATAATTATGAACATTGTAATTCTTATTGTATATAAATCAACTTAGTTTCACATTTATTTACAATGGATATTACAATATACTTACTATATATTCATTATTGTAATGTACAAAATATACATAATTATTTACTAAAAATATTTACATTACAAAATATCGTTTAAAAAATCGTATATAAATTATTTTACTCATATTGTTTATTTAATTATAAGTATGGCAAACTTTGTTCCAAAGAGCCGGGTCAGCTTGGTGCTGGATCAATAAAACATTTTTTTGTCTAGCTGAAATTGTTGGAAGATTTTTATGAAAATTATGAATCTAAATTATTTTCTGGATTAACGAATAGTAATTGTTATTATACCTATTTAATTTTCTACACAGATCTATTGAAAGTCTTTGCTTGTTGAAAATCTATTGAAAGTATTGCTTATATTATATTACTAGTGGTTTATAAATTGTAGCCTATGTGTTATTCTGATGTATAAGCTATATTATTGTAAAGTTTCATTAAAATACATTCAGTAGTTTTTACGTGAAAGAGTAACAAACATCCATCCATACATATGTATGTATGGATGGATGGACTCACAAACTTTCGCGTTTATAATATTAGTAGGATTAAGAAAGAAATTATAAATAGATCACAAAAACTGATGTCATCGGCGGGACTCGAACCCACGGCTTTTCCCTAACAAGGGGACTGCTCTGACCAACTGTTTCGGTAGAACTGCGGTAGGTGGATCCAACGCTAGCCTTAATAGCGCGATGTAGAAATTATGAATACTAGTTATCACGGCGAACTTTGTATCGCCTCAAATATAAAAAAAAATATAAAAAATAATATATATAAAAATAAAAAAAGAATATTTTAATATTTCATGCAAATGTATGTAAATTGAAAAACGCGACGGACGGACAGACAGACAGACAGACAAATTGTCGTACAGATGATATGAAGCAAAAAAATCGATGTCGTCTGTAGTGGTCATCGTAGCTCAGTTGGTCAGAGCAGTCCCCTTGTTAGGGAAAGGCCGTGGGTTCGAGTCCCGCCGATGACATCAGTTTTTGTGATGTATTTATAATTTCTTTCTTAATATTTTAAGAATAGTTTAAGCAAACTCATTGCTTTAAAATACAAAAATTATATTATATTATTTAAAACATAATCCTTATTCGATTTTGAATTGAAAGCAACTGCTTCTCGTGCCATTCCTGTAATTTGACGTCGGTTATGTTGTCAATGTTAACCGTGTTTTTAATAAAAAAAGAATACAAGTATACTTTGTAGTTATAATGAAACAATCAGATGAAACCGGGGTTTGGTGATACAATAGAAATATGACTAACACGATTGCGACGAATGCGACAATATCCTCAATTAAAATGGCGCCAACAACGATCGATTAGGGTTGACGCTATGTTAAAGCGTGGTCATCTATTTTATCTTTTCTGTCCTAATCCAGTTGAGTTTGACATAATTATTATAAGCGAACCAAGCATACATTGATTTAGTTTTACAAGTCCACACACTAAAGTACACGCATAATTATACATTTAGCTCATAAAATAATTTGTCTAAACTGCATACTTCAATATTTTCCATTAAATGACTGCCGTCTGACTTCTACAACCCATTGGTGATATCAAAGCTACCTGATAGACCATGCATATTTATTCTTGAGTTAACTACTCTTTAAATTCTTAGAGACTTTATTTACAATGTATTGTTATAGTTGAAACTGGTGACAAAAATAAAATTTTAATACTTTTGAACATCGAACATTCTGTTTAAAACAGTTTATCGTCTAATTAAATTTTTGACAACCCTAGAGCGCTCACTAAATGCAACGCTCACCACGCCCGGTCAAAATCAATTCGACTTTTTCGTTATTATGCATGTTTTTGATTGAATACATTCAATTTCTGATTCAAATCTATTTGTTTTATATCAGTTCACACAGTTTCTGTCAACATTAAATCAACTGTCGTGTTGTGTACGGATGTTTGTTATAACATTATACTAGGTAACACACAAAATCTCGACTTCATCCCTAATCCGACAGAGTAGGCAGGGTAGACGCCCACATTTCGCCTGTCAGATTGATTTTATCACGTAACAGGAGGTAAGGATATTGCCTAGAATTTTGGGTATTCTGGCCAGAGTATTATCCGTCTGTCTCTGCTCCTTTCACGAACTGTGTGAAATACAGCATGAGTTGTTTGATGACGGTCTCACAAAGGTAGTAATTCCTTGGTCAAGCTAGCTTATTGAGAATTGCATAACTTAACCACACACTTTCCCTAAAGGGAGAACTG
Organism: Nudaria mundana; assembly: GCA_963556515.1. Classification (NCBI taxonomy): domain Eukaryota; kingdom Metazoa; phylum Arthropoda; class Insecta; order Lepidoptera; family Erebidae; genus Nudaria; species Nudaria mundana. Next base: position 16,602,615 of record OY748301.1, read on the forward strand.
GAGAAATGGACGAAATGGCCCGCAAACGTGCGGGTGGATCGTCCATCCGGCTGCCGGTGTCCCCGTTGGAAATAATAATAATAACTTTACCATATTTATTTATTTATTTAATCGGCGTAAGAAAACTGGTAAGCCACACTAATCTCCAGTTTTATTTTTAATTACAGAAGTAGTATCTACTCTCTGCCCACCGTGGCACATTAAGCCTTCAAAAAGATTGACTACTTTGCCTCGTTGCAAAAAAAAGTCTGATACCTGATTACTTTGAAGCCTAAAGTTGCGTTCACATTGAGGTAGTATTTTTTTTTCTTCCTCATATATTTAAAGGCAACCAGGATTCTACAGGTACTTATATTCGGTAATCCAAATTACCATATCTACTTACGGCATTTTTAACCACTTTCAAAAACGAAGGATTTTCTTAATTCGACTGTTGCTATGTTTGATTGAATATGTTTTTACCTCATAGATTGCTACTGGATAAACCGATTTTGAGTTTCTTTTTAATTGAAATCTACTACTTCCTATGAGATTTTTTTAATTTGGTCCCATTCCGACAAATTTGGTCCCATACTGGTATTTGAAGCCAGATTTTTTTGTTTGCAATCGGGCCTTTTAATTAGGTCCTTATTATAGATTTGCGTTTGATCTTCTCCTTTGCTATTCCCTCCCCTCACAATCACCTAGATGTGAGCTACGATGGAGCACGCTAATTAGAAGAAACGTATTCATTTTCTATAATATTATACACACACACACTCATATTTTTGGTCCCACGTAATAGTTGGCAAGCCTATTGCCGTCACCGTGCACTATAGAAAGTAAGTTTATGTCCAAAATAGCCAAATTAATTTCATAAAATAAGCATCTATATTTTAATTTTTGAATACTAAATTTGAAACCCGTTGCCTTGCGATGAAAAATGTTGATGATAGGCAACAAAATCTTACGTGTCAGCCGCTATGATACAGCCAATTACAGTTCTGGGCGTCTCGGGCTATTTAAATTATCGGAAAAAAAAACACGCAAACTTGAAACATAATTATGTAGACATGAAATATACATGTGGCATTAATTTATTATCTACTCATATCTTCTATATATAAAAATGAATCCCTATTTCCCTTGGTCACGACATCACGCGTGAACGGCTGGACCGATTTCGTTGATTCTTTTTTTGTTGTGTTCGTTATTATCAGGAGAAGGGTCTTATGGAAGAAAAAAAAAGTCTGGAATATTAGAAAAATTAATGCGGTACGAAGTTCGCCGGGACAACTAGTTGTTTATAAGCACGTAACTCATTATAATTATGTAAATAAACTCATAGGTATATTACAATATTTTTAAGTACTACGAAGGGTTTTAGTTAAATCCCGAGGGAGGGTAAACTTGCTATTAATAATTCCCTAAATTTAAAATATTGCAGGCCAGTACTTTCCTTCCTTAATTAAAATTGTACGATGGATAAAGAAACAGTTTATCCCGGGATTAAAATTGATTGGCATCTCTTTGTTGGGAATTTTCCACTAGTTCACTATTTTATAGTTGCGGTTCTTTACACTTAAGGAGGATTATGTTGGCACTAAGGTCTCATAAGAACTTATAGGCTGGTCAAGTTTGCCATAAACCTAGTGGTCGCTCTATGGTCGAACAGTAGACCTCGCGAACATTAAAAACTATTTGTTTTTTTCCCAACTTCTTACAAATCAAAAAGCTCACGATAAAAAAAATGTATTAAATCAAGGAACACTTGTGCCAAGTTTCGTGAAGATCGAATAAAAACTGTGGCTGCTAGCCCGGAACACACATACAGACAGACAGACAGAAGGACGAAAGCAAAATTGTCCAATCTCGAAATGTAGTCGCTTCGCTCGCTGGTTCAAATAGTGATCATGCGTTCACTGTGTTTATGTAGATAATTTTACTAAGTAAACTACAATTCAGGTGCGCATCAGCTCTTCACAGAACTCAGCAAGCGTCTGAGGGAAGAGACTGGGGATCCCCGCGCAGGCAGCTTTCTCGCGCAAAGACTCTCATTGGCAATTCAGCGCGGGAATGCTGCCTGTGTTATGGGCACTCTGCCTAAATCTGAAGTACGCTGGACTTTAAATTTCTTTTTCAAAGATGACGATATTTATTTTTGTATTATTATATTGTCTTCAGCGTTGAAAAAACAGTTTAAAAATATGAAGCGTATTGTTTTCCATATTTTTATAACGCATTTCGAGCCTTTTGTTTCAATTGATAAAATTTTTAAAAGTAAAGTAAGTAGGTATTATTGTATTATTTTCCTCGTTCTTTAGTTTCACGTTTATTTTTGTTATTTTCTTTGAACAATAATATATTGAAATGAATTTCGCAATATTTAAAATTTGATTTGAATTGCATGTGATTAGGATTTTCGACAGTGCCTGGTAACGGCAATGGGTTTGGTTTACACCCTACTACGTAGGACGAACGAAATTAATGGCCTCTCCCATGTCCATTGCTGCGGGCGTCTCTGGTACACACCAGTAGGTATTTCCAGTGGCGTCCGGCGGACTGTGGCCTCTTCGGGGTATGTAATGCACCTATGCCATGCCGACGTCTTCGTGGATATCTGGTGTAATTTAAATCTGTCTGAATTGATTGATTTATTACGGATAACTTCAAAACTACTCGATCGTTATAAAAAATATTGACAACCCTGAAACAAAAAACATTATTACTGAGTACCTTAAATAGAAAGAAAGAAGAAAGAACGATTTATTATTCAACAAAACAAACACTTACACAGGTTACAAAGCAAGAAAATACAAAAACTAAAAACTAAATAAAATAAAAATTGGACCAATGTTTACTTACAAATACTAACGTGGAATATATGGCCGTCCCTCAGCGTAATGTGGTCTGCGTGGTGGTGCAAGTGAGACAGCGCTGGTTTTCAGGGACGGCGGGATTTAAATAAATAAATTATACAAATTCTTCCAAAAATATTAATGATACAGCATAAAGTATCAAGCAACACCAACTTACTCATACTTATCTAAGACTTATGTCTCTACTTAAGTAATTTTGTTAGTTTATTCAAATTTAAAAGCTTGTGGTAATAACATCTCTAGGGATTGAATTCGGGTGTAACAAAAACAGCAATCAATCATATCTCCTGTGAGTAGGGGTGGCACACGGAAATTTGACTGAGAACTTATGTTTTTATTAATGTAGGTTTTGAAGTTCGTGTGGGCTTGAAAAGATTAGTCAAAAAGGAGATGGTGATCAATTTGACTGGTTGTTTTTGGACTGGGAGAACGGATTTTGAATATTTTTATTGAAGTTACTTCTTGTAACAGTTAAGTCAACCTTACCCACCAGCGGGTTCAGCGGAGGCTCACGAGACAATTAGATGGTATCCCAGGGCGCCAGTTCACTTATGAACGGTGTGTGTGATGATTGGAGAATTCAATAAGGTACAACAGTAGAGAGAGTTCACAGAGTATATATTTATAACCTTATAACAATAAAACACTGGATATTAGACGTAGTTATAAAATTTACATAAAGGATAAGTAGGTAGCCTCTATTACATCACTTAAAATATTTAAACAGTATGGATTAGATTTAATTATTAAGCTTACACAGACAAGGATAGGTATGTAGCTAATAGCCTACTTCTTAAATCACAAATTAAAGGTACAGAAATTATTTTGGTCTTGACTTTCGATTATGCCGATGGTTCTTGGAACTAGAGTAGACAGTCTTATTAATGAAGAACAGGGGATTAGATGTTGAAAAAGTACTTAACTTAAATGCTTGGTCCACGCGGTCAGCTGAGATTGTTAGGGTGACCCTCGTGCTGTGGTCTTGTGAGCCCAAGACGACCTCGTATATCCTCGACGTAGATTGATCGGACTTTATATTGAACTGCTGCAAATGCGTCGACTACCTCAGAAACTCTGCACCAAGACTTCAGACATCACTAACAATATCAAGACACGCCCTTCGGATTGCCTAAAACAGAGAAAAAATGCTTCCACGTTGTCCAAATTGGATAGGAGAGAACGCTCTCAGCTTCGTGAGATCACTTTAGACAGAACGCTTGAACTGTATCGACGATTGTTTCGATTTAATTTTATACTGTTTCCATCCAAAATAACTTCCTTCAGACTAGATATTTGTAAGTGTAAGGCCACTGTAGTGATCGTGAGATATTCAAGAGATGTTTTCAGTGAATAACAGCGTAGTGGAAAGAGGCCGGCGATCTTGCGCCTTGCCTTTTTATAAATTCGTCCTGGTTATCTCGAAGCTTCTATGCATGAAAAACCAGTTCCACACACGATTCTATAAGGAAATAACTTGTCACTCAGCGGAAACTAACAACAGATCAACAAATTATTCACCAAAGAGTATCACCCCTCTTTAATAACAAATAATTGATATGACAAGCTAGAATTTTAGCCACGCTCTAACCAAATCCCATAGAAGACGCTTCACTCGTCTGAAATTGACGGCCCACTGACAATTGACAGTGCTGACAAACGATCCGTCAACTCCGATGTTTGCATTCTGGGAGTGTGGCGAAAATAACGTTACATTCTTTCCAAGTGATCATATTTCAATTTGGTCTCATTCCGACAATTATTTGGTCTCATTTCGGTAATTTTCGACGTGTATTTTTTGGCAAGAATATTGCTTTCTTTACATAGCAGGTAAACTTAGATCTTTTAAACTACGCAACTGAGTATCAATTTCAATAACAGTTTATTTTACTTGTATTACGTTAAAAAATATCACATTTCCATATGGAAATAAAAAAAGGTAAAAATAGCCATATGGCTATTTTTACCTACCTGATTAATACGTTATTATAGACAAACTAATTAGCATTTGAGGTATATATTTTATAAACCATGAAGCATGCTAACTTTTTTACAAATAATTTTACAATATAAAAAAAAACATAAACAAAAAACATAGCATCACGCCTTTTTCCCCGAAGGGGTAGGCAGAGGTGTGCAAACACACGCACATCTCGCCTGCTATGTTAGGTCCCATGTAATAGGGGGCGAGCCTATTGCCATTTACCGGGCACAAGTTCCAGACTCTGGGATAATTATCTGGGTAAAATTCTAAAGAGAATTATACATTATCCACCAGACCCGGGAATCGAACCCGAGACCTCGAGCGGGGCAGTCCGTACATAGTACCATTGTGCCACCGAGGTAGTTTTACAATATGAATCACAAAAACTATAGTCTTGAGCTGGACTCGAACCAACGACTGTTCCCTTTTCAGGAGGAACGTGCTACCAGTCGCTGGTTTAAGTCCAGCATAAGACTAAGACAGACTAAGCATAAGACTAAGACAGACTAAGACAGCATAAGACTATAGTTTTTGTGATTCATATTGTAAAATTAATTAACATTTATCAAAATGGATTTTGCATATTCGGTAACTACCATAAAATCATTTATAAAGTTATTTTTTTCTTTCTAAAGAGAAAATAGTTTCATCTCATTTGCACATCAAAGATCACTTAAGATCAAAGTCACGCATACCAGCACCTTTGCTAGCTAAAGTTTTGTATAACGTTTACAAATATGGCAAAATATAAAGGTACTCCATCTCCGAACCTCACAGGGAGCCTTCGGCTGTATTGTAACATTTCAGATTTGATTTTGTGCGTTTACTTGATTTCGTAATGTTGACTGCCTGCTGAATAACGGACAGGGCTTTATGTCAGGAATATTTTATGTTTAACGCGCGCAGCTTCGCCCGTTTGACCAATTGTATAAACAAAAACCTTCCTCAAGAACCACTGTATCCATTTATATTTTTGTATTTCAATTTATATTTTTGCTTGTGTATTCTTGGCAAAAAATACACGTCAAAAATTGACACAACAACCGACTTCAAATTACCGCGATGGGACCAAATAATTGTCGGATTTTTTGGAAGTCGAAAAATATACCAAATTGAATGAGTTTGCCTAAACTGGTCTTAAAATATTAAGATAGAAGTATCGTAGACAAAAGTATCGTATCTCAGTGGTCACAGCATTCCCATTGTAAGGAAAAGTCTGTGGGTTCGAGTCCTGCCGATGACATCAGTTTTTGTGATCTGTTTATAATTTCTATCTTAATATTTTAACATTGGATCCATTGATGAAAACTGCATCAAAATCCGTTGAGTAGTTTTACAGATCTAAGTATACATAAATAGGGAACGTAGGGGCGTTGTTCTGTACTATGTTATTATGATGAGATTCTTTTGAAAATCTAAAGGCTCGAAAACTTTCAAACTGTGAAACAAAAGTCAGTTAAATAAATCGTTGAAAGTTACTTAAATATATCAAAATTGGGAAACTTTCAAATTATTTCTTTCAGAATAAAATAAGTACTGGATGTATCCAGTTCCACTGTGTTTTACTTGCAAAATTAATGTCGTATGTATATAACTTTAGTACAGTAGCAAACGGGTTTTCCTCGCGTCAATGGCCTTGATGTGTTTTATCGATTTATTTATGGTTTTGTGGATACATGCTGTTTTATTCTTCTTTGTCATATATAATGTCTAAAGTCTAGTCACGAAAAGTTCAAAGTAAGGGGTTTAAATCTCATAGATTTTGTGGTTTATAAGTTTTTGTATAGGAAAAATCGAAATCAGAGGATATAAGAAATAGTATAGATTCATTTCTTTCATCATTCTGAAAATTATACTTTTACGTGACTATATCTGTCAGTTTTACAAAAACAAATAGGAAACAGACCAAACGAATAAAATGTTTAAAAAACCGTTAAAAACCTGGCCAAATACGGGTTCTGTATTACCCATAAAAGCCTCTTAAACTCCTGAACTAACAGTTTTATCATCCGTTATGGTTTTTCTTTTAAGTTTATAAGGTACATGGACTACCACCATTATTTTTTTCCGGTTCTTCACGCCAGCTTTAAGAGTGCGCCCTGCACTGTTTTTGCAAAAACGTGCTCTTCAAATCTAAATATCACGCAAACGGATACTCAAATAAAAATGTCATCCAAGCAACCTCTCGATATTTATCTAATGATAACCCACACGATGGGGTAGACGCGAAAAAAATAGCTTCCCCCCTTAACGCGTAGGAGAGATATTCTAAAAAAAAAATTATGTAGCATTTTATATTAGCAATTTGTCGGCTTAGTAAATACTATACATATCCATTCAAAATTTCATGTGTTTCATTAACCGTTTGGGAGGAAAGCTGAGGATGGACAGACGGATGAACATGACGAAACTATAAGGGTGCCGAGACTTACTACGGAACCCTAAAACAGAAAGATAAAACAAATAAAGGATAACAAAAAATATGAATGGAATACGCTAGAGTCGGTGCCACTTCTGATGTCAAATCAACGCAAAAATAATATTTGTGGTTGCTAGTATTGTTAAGAAACAAAACCCTTGAAGTAGGTACAGAGAATAAGATTAAGTTCAGTACGTAGTATGGATTGTAAGTCATCAATAAACAAGTAATCCCCAAGTAACAAATCCCCATACTCGATACATACCAAAGCTTTAGTAACACACTCAACCTATCTAAAAAATTCAACACTAGCCTGCGTAGGTTACATCTGGGAGCATCGGAACATGGAACCGTTTTCATTATGTACGAAGCGAATTGAAAGCCTTAAGCTATAGTACTACTATGTTATAGTAAGTTTAAATGTATTTACGCCTATATCCCTGAGGAGGTAAGCAGCGATACATCAGACACTCGATCATGCTCTATATAAAAATGTAATATGACATTATAATCACGCCTTTAATAAGAATTATGTTGTCTCATGTCGAAAATTTCGAATTATGATTTGAAAACTTGACTTAATAAAACCTACGATTATGACAGCGCAATAAAAAAAATTAAAAGTTATTTTACGATACAGATTTTCTATGATATTTTCTGCAAATCTATATCATAAAGTATCTTTTTTAATTGTTATAACACAGTTGGATAGAATCATAGTACATTATGATGAAATTCTACTTGCAATACTGACTTTCGACCATACAGCCTTATTGAGGTTTGAGGTCATAATAGATAAATTGTTCAAGTATGTTTTTTATCAAAATGCCTAAACTGCCTAAACGTATGAGATTAGATAAAGTAGTGTATGAAACTACACATAATTTCGAGTAGGTAAGAAGAGGTTCATTCAATAACCATTCTGTCCTAAATCCCAACAATCAGGAAGTATTGGTCATCTATGTCCGGGCATATTAAAACATGGAAACTTTACTATCAATACCCATACTTATTCATAAAAATAACACTGAAATAGCACTTACCCTTAACAAATACTTTCTAAGCTTTAATTTTTCATTCCATTCCAGAACAAAGCGAACAAGGTAACTATCGCAGTGGCCAAGGGAAAACAAATGATTATGGCTTGAACGACCTCTTTTGTCAAAAAAACCTACATTCGCCTTCTAAGATATTGTTTCCAAATGTCAGAAATGGCATTGATTAATTGTGTTAGTGATATTTCCATCAGTAGAGTAACCACTCTGATGTTTTTTTAAACTTTATTACTTGGGTGAAGATCTTAGTGGCCTGGTTCACCTGGTTCACCTGCTGATCAACAGACGTAGTTCTGGGAAGTGTCTTTATTCAAATAGGTTTTGTATTCATTATTACAATTGACAAGTTCATAAATTATGTCAAAGACAGTCGAGTAGCATACCATACTGCTTTGGTTCAATATTTTACTTACAAGGAACTTTCACAATCTTAAGTTGTTTAGGGCCGCCTAAGAAGCCTTATCATCAGCCCTGGGGTCTATTTCACTATAGTTGAAGTACTAGCTTATTGCAGTTTGCGGGAACTTTATTATAGATCTGCTATACATATAATAAAGTACCCGCAAACTGCAGTAGGCTAGCCTTTACTAAAAGGGGTGGTGTCATTTGGGCTAATTCTAGAACTCACGAAATCTAATACTAAGCACTCGTGTGATAAAGTGGGGAATACATCGCAGTCGACTGAAACTTGCGACTCAGTTGTAGGTTTAGGGTGGCCACCTTTTGATATATCAACGCTCACCACACGAAGTATTTCCTCCTTTACATAGTTAAATTCGGTAAAATCCTAGCAAAAAGTTGTAAGTATATGTAAACTTATTTGACAACGATCCTCATGGTTAATGGACACTTTTATCTAAGTAAACACAATCAAACTATTATTTAAAACAATGGTAAATATGATGTTAATGTGAATGTCTTTTTTTGTGCGAAATTATGCTATTATATAAAAAAAAAATTAACATCATATTTACCATTGTTTTATCATGGACTTTCGCCAGGTAACGCCTGACTCCATTCAAACTATTATTTAACTAAATCACACTGAATGACATTTTCCTTTACATATTTTTCTAAACAGTTGTCAATTTATGAAAACCTAGCATAAAGGTTTTATGTACGAGTACCTTACATTATTTACATGGGACCAACCTGTAACCAAGTTTAGTACTAGCAAAATGTGGACGTTATTATATATGCTTCTGTCTTCGGGGATAAAAACGTGGTTCTATGTTAGTTCTTTTCTATAACGAGTGTGTTTTGATCAGAATACATCCACCTTACACCGCTCTAGGCGATACTTTGTATACCAAGCAAGTCTTGCACACTCATTCTACATTCTAGTTCGTAAACATCTATTCATTCCTCTTCTACGTGTCTAACCTATTTGGGTAACTCTTTTTCTGACTCAGTATTATTTTAGTTTAAGTTAGGTTTTCTAGTTTTCAATTCTCACGGAAACACGTTACAAGAATAACAAAGTAGTTTATTGTGTTATTCTGAGGATTTTGACACGAGACCAATGTACATTCGTCTATAATTAGTATTAAAATATTTTGTAAATTGTGTGGTAGATAAAGAGTGGCCGTGGGTTTTATTGCCAGGTTCTTTGTCACAGACTCTTTACCTATTGCTTGGCGAATCTGGCAGTAAATGTAAATAATTAAGAGGTAAAATTTTTTAATTTTTGTAACTTACAGTTACTGACTTCCATAAGTGCCATTTAATGACCGAATTGAATAAAATTATTTGATTGACTGATGTATGGTCTCTTTGATCATATCAAAAATAATGACCGAAGTAATGATCTATGTAATACTACTCTAAAGTTTTATTAAAATCCGTTCAGTGGGGCCCCATCAACAACTCCAATGTCTGCACGCGACGGACTTGCTGGCAGACAGACAAAGCTTTTATAAAGCTTTTATTTAAGCCATTATACCCAATGTGCCCGGCACACACTTATAGTAACAACTAACAATTTGACTGACGAAATGTGGGTGTATTAAACACCTCTGTCTTCTGCTTTGGAAATTTTGAAGTAATTGAGTATGTGTAAAAAAATAGTTACTAGGGTTCCACTTCTATACTTTCTACATAACAACGAATTTATTAGAACTTTTTAAGAAAAACATCTCCGTCTTGGATAATTATTATGATTTTGTTCTATTTATCCGTTTTTTTATCGATATTTTCCATTGCTACTCCACTCATATTAATCACAGCATAATGTTATATACTTTCTTAAAAAGTTCAGAATGGCTACGAACAGCAAAGGATAGACAGGAATGGAAAGCCTTAGAGGAGGCCTTTGTCGAAAGATAAGCTGTTAAGACGAAGAGGGAAGAACCGAATGCCGAGAATTAAACTTAGATTTAGATTAAGAAGTTAATTAGATATTAGTTTTGTTACCTCTATTTTTTACATTTAAATAATGTTTGTTAAGTACATACCTATGTAACCATTAACAGCAATAAAGGCTTATTTATTTATTTATTTTATTTATTTATTTAATGTATTAATATAATTTATTCTAATTAAATATATGTACCATATACCTAACTCGATTAATAACCCAATACTAAACGAAAATTTAAATTCGAACGAGGGCATTGAGATAACAGCAGTATAAACTGTTGCAATATGAGAAAATAACTCGAACCTCAGAGCAATGATCTCTACTACCATATACGTAGTACAGAGATAGTTGCCCTGAGTCCAGAATAAAGTGGTGGGCGACTGTTACTGCTGAATAATAGGGGCAAACCTATTGCCGTCACCAGGCACATTTATAATTGGTTATGTCCTAAATGGCCGAATGAATTAAATAAAAAGTAGCAGCTATATTGCAATTTTGAAAAAAAATTGGAACCCGATGCCTTGCTATGAAATGTTGATGAAAGACAACAAAATCTTACGTGCTGGCCGCTATGGCACAGACGATTAGAGTCCTGGGCGTCTCAGACTATATATATATGAATATTCCAGTAATAAAACAGAAAATATCTTTGGTTGAAACAGTACTTATTATGTAACATTATAGCAGGTTACATTAAACTTTTATACTAAGAGTATGAATTTTACCGGTACTAAGTAAGCTTTATAATAAAAAAGTTAATGTAAAAGTACTTAACTTGTATGAATAACTCAGTTAGGTTCATTGTAGGTTTTATATGACTTTTATAGTATTAATTACGAATACCCGCGGCTTGGCTTGTTAATGGGATAACAAGTACCGTATAGTGCTACAAACTGTTAAAATGTCTGAGTTGTTACACTCGTGCAAAAAAATACACTGCAAAAAACCCCGGAAGACGGAAATCAAGCCCCAAAAGAAAAGCCCTAAACGAATTGATTCAATTGAGTCCACGGAACTATGATTCCCGAGGAACTAGTGGACTAAACCCTTCATGTGAACTAATTACATAGTAAAAGAAGGCATAGTGCGGTTTAGTTCAGTCCAACATGCTTACCTCACCAATAGCTCTCAGCGAGGTGAAGTCCATGAGGATACCGCACGTTAAAGAAATAATCAGTCAAATCAGTATAGAAAGGCTAACTCGTTACATTATTATGAAGGGCTAACAAAGATAAATAGGAGACACTGAAGGACCCTTATAAAAGATATATTGGGGTTTCATGTGCAGGCCCAAGAATAACTTGATCTTTCGGACGAATAATTTTTGGAAGTTACTTGTAGGGATCATAATTCAATTACGAGTATATTAAAGGGCCAATTATTGTACTTGGCATAAAGAGTTATGAGAGATCGATTACTTCGGTGGCGAGGTCGGTAGTGCAGCTTTCGAGTATTCTTGGGGTATTTTCCCGGGTTAAATGAAATACCTTTTCGTTCTACAAGATCTATCCATCCAAAAGTTGCCTGGGAGAAATCGGTTCAAGCGATAAGGCCGCCCATTGTACTGCTCTAAGACATAGTAAGCTCTGTATATAGGTTGTAATATCAATTGTCTATTATCGGCTAGTCATGTCAATTAGCAAAACGTTCCTCCTGTAAAATACAGTTCGAGTTCTGCCTACGATTAGTATTTTTCTGATGTATTGTGCCTATGTCTATTTAATATCAATCTCACGGTTGCCGAAAGTGTTCATTTGTTTATACAAATGTCATAAATTAACATCCTCAAGTTTGTCTGTTTCTCAGAAAGATTAGTCAATTACCTACATAAAAATAAAATAAATACCTATATGCCCAAAGTGATATAATATGGGTCTTTTACTGAACATTACACTATACTTAGTTGACAGTTTCGGCCCAAAGAAGGTTGACAATTTATGTATTCTATTTAACAATCGTCTTGAATATCATTCTTCAAGACAAATGGTTGCCAGGAACAAAAATATGGTTAACGATTTGGGTTAAGAAGGTGCTATTTTTTCGGTTACGCGATCACTGATATACCTAGACAGAACCTTTGAATTTCCACTTACTCTTTTTGGTAGATTTCTTTGAAATAGAAGTAAAGATTTGCTCAAGATTCTAAAAGAACTATCCGTAGGTACTTTAAACCGGATCATGTACCCGTGTAACTGTTCCATCTCCACCGCTAATAGCTCTATTTACGGGACATTGAACAGCTACTACGAGCTATTTCCATTAAAAAAAGGAATTGAAAAAGAAAGAAAGTTTTTACATGATTATTGCAGTCTTATCTAGGAAGGTTTTTAATATTGTGTTCATTCTTGCCCGTTCTATGGTTACCTCAAAGTTTATATTCATTGCAATTTCTGTGTAATATTAGGTAAAAGTGTTTTAAAGTTCAGAACTGAAGTTTAATTTCAAATACAGTGAGAATTTTTTACATTCAGATACCAAAAATGAAACAAAAAATTCCAACAGTTAGCACTGAACGATCCCTGGGGTTGAAAGCTGATGGCAATCGAATAGAAACATAGCTAACACGTTTGTGATGAATGCGACGATTCTCTCAATTAAAATGGCACCCCGCAAAACGAGCATGCAGGGTTGACACTTTTGAGTTGCCTGTTAATCAACCAGTCATGTTTCTACTGATGTGTTTACCTATATTACGAGTATTACATACCGTATTCTACTTATTATTATTTCAACAGTTTGTCACTGAAAGAAATGGATTATTCTATATTGAATTTCAGTTTTTGTTATTCCTTATTCGAAGTTGTGTACAACCATATAAGCGTTTTACACCCAATTTTGATGTTTTATTTGGTATTTACCCATCTAATCGTTTTATTGATGGTTACCGTAACTTATTAGACTTAGACGCTTAAACTTTAGTTAGAGTACCACCGACGAAGGGGTTCGAATAGGGAAAAGAGGAAATATAAAGAAAAACACGTCAAACATTGACACAAAAACCGACTTCATATTACTGGAATGGGACCAAATAATTGTCAGTTTGGGACCAAATGGAAATGGAACTAAACGGGAAGCAATCCCAGTCTAAAAATATCAGGTAAAAAACATAGGTATATTCGAAAACATACATAAAAAGAGGAGAAGGTCTTCTTCTCTTTTGAAGTTGGTTTTAAAAAGAAAGAAAATTGAGTCTACGGATCTCTCACGCATAACGTACCAAATACAGTACATAATTATTGTGACATCGATCAAGAGAGTTGACTTTTTGACAACCCTACGTTTAATTGATCCACCTTTGCTACCAGTATTTAATTCATTTCGTTCTTTCATCACTACCCGCATCTTTTCCTTTTTATCTACCTTCAGTGTAGTTGTAAATGTGCTTCACGAATCATATATATTTTTGTTTGTGACTTTTTTTTTTTTTTTTTATTCCGGCCGCTCTAATGTCCGTTGCCGGGCGTCCCTGGTTACTAGCAGAGGGTATGTCCAGTGGCGCCCGGCGTTTTGTTTGTGACTTGCATTTTTATGATAGCCATTAGGATATAATTGGCTATATAACATCACGGTTTGCTAATAGGTGCGGGAAATATGTTTCTAAAATGGAAAAAAGTTATCTATATATGTAATACGACAATTTGTCTGTCTGTCCGTCGCGTATTTCAATTATAATTAATAATACATACATTTACATGAAATATTAAAATATTCGTAGAAGTTTAACGAAGGTTTTTTTTTTTTTACATATTTGAGGCGATACAAAGTTCGCTGGGATAACTAGTAGTCTTTATCATTATTATTCCGTTTTTAATATCAGGGAAACTGGTACGTTCTGTCACACAGATTACAGTACAAGGCCCCTACTGAAAATGCACTGCAGACGTATCAATTTACATACTAAATACTTAAAATGTTACAGCTATGCTCACAAACAAACTCTTAAGGTATTTTAGGAAAAGATCTTTTAGATATTGGGTCGCACTGAGTAATGGGTATTTGGTGGCCAAAATCCGCCGGGCGACACTGGTTCTGGGGTCACCAGAGACGCCAGCAGCACAGACATGGGAGCAGCAGACATGGGAGCGGTCGCGGAATTAAAAAAAAAGGGTATTTTGGGATTAGTACCAAACAGCCTGGAAGGGTGTGATCAATATTTGAACAATACAACACATTTCTTGGGTAGACAATTTTAAAATTAAGAAGTATTTTGAACTAATAAGTAATAAGAATTCATCGACGAAGAAAAATAATCAGACGGCATTTTTTTTTTACTTTTTTTACTGAGCGAAGCGAGCCGAAGGCGAGCGGAGCTCTCAACGGGTGACTCAAATTATTTTTCAAACGATTTATGTTAAATTGTTTCTCGGCGAATACTCGGCCGATTTCGGATTTTCTTGCACTCATCAAAAGCAGAATTACCCAGGTTATTAACTACGATGCCAGAATTTTGAATTTAAACTCGCTTCGCTCAAATATATGCTGCAGCGTAACGGTACGTTTCGCGACTGCGGCGACCTAGTATTTTACTTATTTTATAATTAAACTTCTGTAGGATACAATAAGTTTAACCATCCATGTAGAACGATACGCCGTGTGCGAACCGTGCGTGTGCGGAACGATAGTGGCCTGGAACGCCTGCGCACGTTTTTCCTCTCACATATAACCCTGGGTTCTTTAAGCGGAGCGTGAAGAGGCACATCAGTAGGTCGTCAAGTCGAGGGTCACTCTCTATATGTGCTGTGCGAGTGGCCCACAATCGCTAGACGTCGTCACGACTTACCATCAGGCGGGCGAAGTCAATTTGACGTACCTGATATAAAAGTAAATATTCTCTTAATCTGAAGCAAGTCTGAAGCCATAGAGCTACACTATGTTGCTCTGTACCTATCTGAATCATACTAATAAAAACTGCGAAGAATACCGTCGAATTCTTTTCGCAATATTACTGAAAGTGCGAGACAACCAAAATGTTGGGGAAAAACCACAATAGCAGATAGTTAGATGAGAATGTAAGTTGGGTAATGGAAGGGGAATTATTTTTAGGTCTACCTTTTCGTTAAACTTTCCAAGGGTAAAATGCGTAGGCTTTTATTTACAAGAATCTCTGAGCTTTTATTTATAAAGATCAATAATATCTGTAATAGACAGACATATAAGTAGATATCTACTTACGCATACGCGTAAGTGCCAATTAAAAGAAGGGTATTTCTTTTATCAATATGATGTATTCATATAAAAGGAGGTTGTTCAGAAAAAATTGTGAAGCCGTTTCATAAAAAATGATTGATGTTCTAAAGAAAATGATATTACAATGAGTAAAAGTACCTATACAACTTTTTACGACAGCAGTAAACAATTAGCTAAACGAAGGAACGAGAAAAGAAAACGAATAAGTAAATACCGATCTTTTTAAAAACACAGCAAACATTGAGACAAATACCGACTTCAAAGTATCAAAATGGAACCAAATAGTAAAATGGGACCACTACGTAAGCAGTTTCCAATTAAAAAAAAATCGGTTCATCCAATTGAAAAACATGAGTTGAACCTCCTAAAAATTTAAAAATAAAACATACAGTCGAATTGAGAACATCCTCAATTTTATTAAAAAACTAGTTATCACGGCGAACTTTGTATCGCCTCAAATATAAAAAAAAAGAAAGAATATTTTAATATTTCATGCAAATGTATGTATAATTGAAAAACGCGACGGACGGACAGACACAGACAAATTGTCGTATTAAATATTTAGATGGTTACAAATTGACACACTGGTCGATTCAGAAAGCTAGTAGCTCTGAAACAGTTCTCTGACACGACAGCATCCTCACATCACTCTCCTTGTTAACACATGCATACATACTAATCACACCTGCGTCCGCGAAGGGGCAGCAGAGGTATATTATTCACCCAATTTCCGCCAATAACTTTGATGGATCCTATTGCCGCTAATCAGGCACTTTATTTGCTAGAGATTCGTCAGTGCCTTATATGGTGCCACCATATAAGGTGAGATTGATTTGGACCTCTAAGATATTGGTGAGACAACTATGCACTCTGATAAAGAGCTTTAACCCGTCGGCTATCTGAGAACAAATCTTGCAATTCAATTTTTTTTATTTTTTTTTATTTTAACATAATTATGGCTTCAAGCCAAAGGGGCTTATAAGCAAATCCCTACTTTTCAGGAGACTGAAAAACTTAATAACTTTATCCCATGTAGATACAACAATGGTAAGTAAAATGTTTTTAAGAAAAAACCTTTTAAATTTATATAATAGCATTAATTTTTCGCAGAATCAAAAGGACAACAAAACGTCGACAATTGTTTCGCCTCTAAACGAGGCATTATCAAGACTGTCTCAGAGAGAACAGACAGTTCTCTCTGAGTTTTGTTGTCCTTTTGATTCTGCGAAAAATTAATGCTATTATATAAATTTAAAAGGTTTTTTCTTAAAAACATTTTACTTACCATTGTTTTGTCATGGATTTTCGCCAAGTAACGCCTGTTTCTATCCAATACCATGTAGATACATAATTAAAAATTTGCATGTGTCTATGAATCGGCTTTTATATTTATTTGAAATATTTCTTTTTTTTGTAACTATTTTAAAATCCGTAATAATGCATTTACATCTATTTGGCTCGACGATATAAGACCAATTTTAAGTTACATTAACTCAAAAAATGCTACTAAGGAATGGACTTATAAAACAAAACTATTGTTTGCAATGCTATACCAAAAACCAATCTGAATTCATTATAATTATCGTGAAATTTTACATCGAAGACAATTTTTATGCAATTATAGCCCCTATTTCTACCATTTTAAATACCATTTTAAAAAAAAAAAAAAAAATAAAAAAAAAAAAAAAAAAAAAAAAAAAATAAAAAAAAAAAAAAATAACGTCCACATGGCATGTTGGAGATATAAAATAAGTTTTATTCCAAGATAGACGTATAGATTTTTTAAGCTCAACTTTCATGATAGTATGATGTAAATGTTAGGTCCCATGTAAAATAGCTGGCGAGATGTGGGTGTGTTTGCACACCTCTGCCTACCCCTTCGGGGAAAAAGGCATGATGCTATGTATGCTATGCTATGCTATGATGTAAATGTATGTTAAACAAGTACCCAAAAATAGCTTAAAATTTTATTATTCAATAAAAATTATAAAATGTATTAGTACAGCTAAGCCATAGCCGTCCATAAATTACGTGAGGTGTTGTTTTTTTGAATTTTCTGTTCCACCCTTCCCCCCTGGTGAGATGTTGTGAGATTTTATTCAACAATCCCCCATCCCCCAATCTCACGTGAGATTTTTCAAAATGTGGGTTTCTTACGTAAATTGATTTGTTTAAATTGATTGATTGATTACGCCGGTCATCTTCTTTTAGGTAGTAGAAGGGACTTTGTAAGTAAAACTCTTGAACTATCACTTATTTGGTTTACTTTCTTGGGATAATTGATGATTACAAAAATATGATGTTGACAGTACAGAGCTTCGCTACGCAATGAATAAAAATCTGCTAAAGGTCACGCGCAATCACGCATGACTGTTGTACTGCTATTCATGAAACGCTAGGCGTTGCAGGCGGCCTGAACATCCTCCCGGCCCTCGAAAGCTTCTGGCTTTTGAGTTTGTGTGTCATCTGCAGTATATAACGGGCAGAGAGTATGAACAGCCCTACGTAAGATGCCCTTAACAGTGTAGACATCAGCCACTCTTGCAGCGCCATCGGATCCAAAATATAATTTGTGAACGCGTCCCATTCTCCACTTCAAAGGAGGCAAACTGGGCTCTTTAATCGCCACCAAATCGCCCTCGTGGAGTGCCTTTTGATGCGTTCGCCACTTGTTTCTTTGTTGCAGTTCACATAGGTATTCGTTTCTCCATCGATCCCAAAAGTGCTGCCGCATCTTCTCAATAAGTCTGTATCTAGTTAGTCTGCTTGCATTGACATCTAACAGACACTCGGTTGGTAATGACGTGAGATGTTTGCCGATTAAGAAGTGCGCTGGAGTCAAGGGATCAAGGTCGTTAGGATCGGATGATAAGGGAGATAATGGTCTAGAATTGAGGATTGCCTCAATTTGTGTGAATAAAGTTGACAGTTCTTCGAACGTCAAATGTTTATCGCCTAATATACGAGTCAAATGGTACTTGGCGGCTTTAATTCCCCCCTCCCAAAGGCCACCGAAATGGGGGGAATAAACCGGCGAGAATCTGAATCGAATGCCTTCACTTGACGCAAAACCAGTAATGTCCCTGCTGCATGATTTTAGAAAATTTGTAATAACCTTGTTTGCGCCGACAAAATTCGTGCCATTGTCGCAATAGAGCTCCAGAGGTTTACCTCTGCGAGATATAAACCGCCGCAAACATAAAAGAAAATTATCAGTAGTGAGATCGCTAGCTACCTCAAGATGTACGGCTTTGGTACTAAAGCAGACAAATAAACATAAATAGCATTTGGATATTTTGCAACCGCGGCCCTTACGATCTGTTATATAAAAAGGACCACCCATGTCAACACCACTTACATAGAAGGGGTAGTAACTAGCAGTGACCCTGCTAGACGGTAAGTTTCCCATAATAGGATTATTAGCCTTTGCCTTCATAAGCTTGCAGATTTTACAATTGTTTACTGTACTTCTTGCTAATATTCTGCCCTTGCAAGGCCAAAATTTTTGTCTTATACTACTCAATAGAAGTTGAGGCCCGCAGTGAAGAAATTTTGTATGGTAATATGAAAATAATATTTTAGTGAAATTATGATTAGTTTCTAACAAATATGGATGTTTCCTCTCAGTGGCTTCATTAGAATTTTGCAGACGACCTCCAACACAAAGCATGCCGACTTCATTAAGGAACGGGCTAAGCGATAGTAAACGTGATTTAGAAGGTAAGGTTTGTTTATTTGTTAAGACCTTTAATTCATTAGAAAAACATTCTTCCTGGTGTAGCTTTATGAGTGCGTTAAGTGCGACATCTAATTCATCGCAGGTAAGTGGACCAGTTATTTTAGATTTTACATTTCTTACATTAAATATAAATCTCAAAACATAAGCACAAGGTCTGTGTAATTTAGTAAAACTGGAATATTTGGTAAAATCGATAACCTTATTTTTAATTATGGTTGAAGATGAACTATGTAAAGATATATTAGTTCGTAGATCAATACTATTTTGTGATTTGTTTTTAATATTTTGATTTGTTTCAGGTAGATCGGGAATATTTTTTGTTACTATGTTCCTAGGCCAATGAGATGGATCGTCTAACAAGAAAGAAGGACCCTTCCACCATAGTTTTGAAGATGAGATAACTTTAGGACTGACTCCTCGAGAAGCAAGATCTGCCGGATTTTGATGTCCAGGAACATGTCTCCAAACATTAGAACAAGTCAAGTCCCGAATCTCACTGACGCGGTTTGAAACAAAGGGTTTTAGATCACACCCGTTGGAGGACAACCAACACAACACGACTGTTGAGTCCGTCCAATGTACAACGGATTGAATTTTGCAACGAAGAGATTTCAATACCTTTGTAGTTAGCCGCGCAGACAGTAACGCGCCACAAAGTTCAAGACGGGGTATTGTTGTTGCCTTTATTGGTGCTACCTTAGTCTTAGCACTCAGTAGTCTTACTAAGGTCTGCCCAGAGTAGCTAATCGATCTAACATAGACTGCGCCAGCAAATGCCGATTGAGAGGCGTCTGAAAATGAATGTAATTGAATTCCTGCTTGGGTTTGACTGAAAGCGCATCTAGGTATATCAAACTCTGAAATAGAATTTAAAGTGGTTGCAAAATTCATCCATTGGCGTTTCAAAGGTTCATCAATAGGATCATCCCAATCCAATTTGGAAATCCAAAGTTTTTGTAAAATGATTTTTGGTATGATTGTACACGGACTGAGCAGGCCTAATGGATCGAAAAGTTTGGCTGATTTAGATAATATTATTCGTTTTGTTATCGACTGATGTTGTTCTAAATCAACTGAAAATTGGAAAACGTCCCCCTTTGGATCCCACCTTAGACCCAAAACGCTAGCTTGAGATGTACAATCAAACGTTTTAGGTTGAGTAGTGTCATTTTGAAAGACAGATGGTAAATTTGTACGCCATTTTCGCAATGGCAGACATGCTGAGTTTAGCTCAGAGGTGACAGAATTAATTATGTTGCGTAATTCTGACTCTGTATCAGCGCCTGACAGAAAATCATCAACGTAAAAATCATCGCTGATCAACTGAGCTACTTTTGGGTCTTTGCATTCCCTGGACAGTTGTATTAAGCATCGAGTGCTTAAAAATGGCGCTGAGGCTGTACCATATGTGATGGTGTTTAGTTGAAATATTTTAATCTGTTCGCTAGGATCGTCGCGCCACAAAATGAGTTGTAAGTGTAGTTGTGTATTATCTACCAATATTTGGCGATACATTTTTTCAACATCTGCTGATACAACAAAATTGTGTTGCCTGTAGCGTAATAAGATTGAAAATAAATCATTTTGTAGTACTGGTCCAATATATTGAATGTCGTTGAACGACAAACCAGTAGTGGTTTTTGAAGACGCGTCAAAAACGACTCGTAATTTTGTAGTTTCACTCGCTTCTCTTATCACGCCGTGGTGCGGAAGATAGTTGCCAAATATGGGCTTAGAAATTTTAGTCATGTGACCTAATTTCTCGTATTCATGAATAAATTCATGGTATTGTTGCCTTAACTTATGATTATTTTTTAGTTTTCTTTCTAACTGTAAAAATCTCTTTTCTGCTATTGTATAGGAATCACCCAAGCAGTCTGCAGACTGTTTGAGTGGAATTTTTACAGAAAATCTACCGTCGATTTCCCGATGAGTAGTTGAAGTGAATAATGATTCACAACAATCCTCATTGTTGTATTCTAATTTTGGACTTATCTCTTCAAGCTCCCAAAACTTACTTAATTGCTGACTAATTTCTTGAGAAAAATAGCAATACGACTTTGAATTACCTGTTTCAAAATATTTTTCCGCAATAGGACCGGCTACAATCCATCCTAGTTTAGTTTCTTGTAGAATGGGCCTTTGTGGTCCCAGCGTAACTCGGCCTGGTTCTAAAATGTCCCAAAATATGTCAGCCCCCAATAGTAGATCAATATCAGAACATTGATAGAACTTTGGATCTGCAAGTTGGACGAAATTGGGAACATTGAGGTTATGTACATTTATGTTCGCCTGAGGCAACCTTTCAGTTATGCGAGGCAAAACATAACATTTAACAAATAAATTATACGAATTAAATGTAGAAAAAAGTTGTAATTTACAGTGTGATAGTACATTAAATACCTCATTACCTATGCCAGATATACAATGGTAAGAATTATTTTTTGTAGATAAACCAATTTTTCTTTGAGCGCTGTCACTTATGAATGATGACTGGCTTCCCGAGTCTAACAAAGCTCTTAGGGTATAAATATTGTTATTATTTTTTACCTTGACTAAGGCTGTAGTGAGAAGAACTTGACTTGTCGATGTCGTAGACATGGACACGGAAGAAGCGGTATTTGATGGAGTGCAGTCAGCGCTAGGAGCAGGTAAGTTATTTGCATCAGAGTTATTATTATTAACAATACTAGTTTGGGTAGACTGTAGCGAATTTTGTTTATGTAGCATTGTATTATGTTTCCTATGACAAATTCGGCAACCACCAAGTCTACACTGATAGGGTTGATGGCCACTGCGAAAACAATTACTACATAATTTTAAAGAGGTAAGTTTAGAAATTCTTTCAGTGATTGGCATAGATTTGAATACGGAACATTCATACAACAGATGATTTTGTTTACAGAGTGGACACTGCTTAGGAGACGACGGCGACGATGAATCGACAGATGTACTGTGGAAAGATTTAGTATTTTTTATGTTGGATAGGCTGTGCCGTTTTTCATTATGTATCTTACCAGTGTTCAACGTTTGTAATAGGGTAGCACGCTGGCGAAGAAAACAATAAAAATCTGTTAAGGTTGGAGAATCAATGCTATGCCTAAACTGTTCCCATTCTTTGTTGGTAATACTGTCCAATTTCGTCGTTGCCAGATATATAATGAGCGTATCCCATTTTTCTGTTGGTTGTCCTAACGAATTTAAGGCACTTAGATTTTTTGATAAGGTGTCAATTAATTGACGAATACCATCATATGATTCTTTGTTAAGCGGTTGTATAGAGAACAAACATTTAATATGTTCATTGATTAAAATACGTTTGTTATCATAACGATCACGGAGCAAATTCCATGCCATTATGTAGTTGTCTGCTGACATTGTTACAGAGTCTATGACAGAACTAGCTGGCCCCTCTAAATAGGATTTAAGATAATGGAACTTGTTAATATTATTGATATTTTCATTATCATGTATTACTGATAAATAT
Source organism: Nudaria mundana (assembly GCA_963556515.1). Taxonomy (NCBI): domain Eukaryota; kingdom Metazoa; phylum Arthropoda; class Insecta; order Lepidoptera; family Erebidae; genus Nudaria; species Nudaria mundana. The sequence goes on from OY748301.1 coordinate 16,625,700, forward strand.
GTATCACGAAATAAGAGCCAGGTCTGAGAATCTCCGTTAAATGCATTAATTTTAATGTGCGGCAACTTTGCATTCGTACATTTGGTACTGTTAGACGAAGATTCCGATTTATTTTGGTTTTCAAAGTCTTCTAATAATGATTGAGCTCGTGCGATTAAATTAAATAATATGTTTTCAGTAGATTCGCGCTCAGTCATTTGTTTATCGGTATCCTCGTCCAACATTTCTATCTGCGACTGTACGTCCTCAAAATTACACAAAAGGTCGCGCATTTTATCGCAACGCAAACGTAAGTCTTTCATTTTAACGGCACTAGTATCTTTGCATTCCGATAAAGGTGATAAATACTTTTCAAATAAGGTTAATCGGGACCTAATGTGGCCTCTTTGCTTAATAAGATCCTTTAACTCACTCATTTTGTCGACGCAACTTATATGACAAACAAATGCAATTAAATTAGAAATAAGTAAACGGTACGTTACGTGAGCGAAGATAACAAACTGGTTTTGTCGCCAAGCAGCCGGCGCGCGGCCGCCCGCTGTTGTTATTACAGACACAGTTCAGACACTCCCAGCTCCCCTATTTGCACGCAGTCCAAGCTTCTGACTGCTGTATGCACCTGGAATGTTCGGCAGGTAATGTAAGAACAATGTTCGGGAAAAGATCTTAAGTTGAAGGCACCTTTATAAGTCGCAAATAAAAGACAAAGAATATACTAGGTAGTTAAATCGCTCGAACCAAAACCAAAGATACTCGTAGGTAATTTGTATGTTTGATTTGATAATTAAAAGTTATAGTACTTGCATAATGTTTAGTATAGGTACTTAATAACTGATTTAACACGGTTTTTTATTGTATTTTGTATGAAATTGTAAAAAAAATATTTTATATTTTCACAATGAGGGTGACCTACCTTACTTTTGTATGTAACAATTTTATTGACTTTATTCACACAACTTAAAGCAAGTAGGAAGGATAGAATTAGATAAAGGATTGTTTACGCACTTCCCTCGGAATAGTAGCTGCAGCTGATTACTGGCGAGTTCCTGAAGGATGAGTCCGTCTCGAATTAGTTCCCGTTGTTTCAGGGTCCTGTCACGGTCGCCATATGATTACGCCGGTCGTCTTCTTTTAGGTAGTAGAAGGGACTTTGTAAGTAAAACTCTTGAACTATCACTTATTTGGTTTACTTTCTTGGGATAATTGATGATTACAAAAATATGATGTTGACAGTACAGAGCTTCGCTACGCAATGAATAAAAATCTGCTAAAGGTCACGCGCAATCACGCATGACTGTTGTACTGCTATTCATGAAACGCTAGGCGTTGCAGGCGGCCTGAACAGTTATTATAAAAAGAAGAAAAAAATTTGCTTCGTGCTTTTATTTACGAACAGTTAAGACCACTAATCAATATTGCTGAGAGTTTAATTATAAGTGTGATAAAAATTTATCAATAGAATACTTAAATCGTAAGTACTGTGATTAAAAAAAGAATATCTACTCTAATTCAGTCCATGGAGAATCATGCGCGGTCTCAAGAGAGACTATTGGAACCAACATGTCCATATGATTTTCAGTAAAATCATTCTGCTCCTTCAACACGTTCTGATCTAGCCACTCTAAGCCGTTGGCGCTTGCGCACAGTAACTCATTAGCTCGTCTTGTGACAATCCGTGAGTGTCGCACTTTGCGGAACGTCCGCGCTTGCGTAGCTGGTGCAATGTGGGCTGCTCGCCTGTACTCTGCAGCTCTTGTGCTAGATGCAAAGTAAATACCGCATGTACAGCTGCATCTTTTCTCTAAATCATCACGTACACTTGGGCAATAGAGATCATAAGGCGTGCTGATGAAGGCATTCAGCGGTTGAATCGGTAGACAGTGGCAAATTAGAATTGTCAAATATCCATCAACCTAAGTGATAGGGTATGGAGGTGGCAGAAAACGGTCGTGAAGAATCATATACAGATCTTAAGCATGTACAATCTGGATTAAATGGACCGAAATAGTATAATTTTGTTTTGTTTCAATCAGAAAAAAATTGCGTGATATTTGCCGAGAACCCCCCTCTCTCCAACGTAAGATTATATGAGATTTGACTCGACCCCCTCCCCAACCCTTAAACATCTCACGTATTTTATGAACGCCCCCTAATAAACTTCTCGAAAAAAAACAGTGTAATCAACATTCTATCTTTAACAAATTTTTGACAAAATTGTTAGTTACGGCCTGCTTTCTTATGACGGCAGTGTTGCTAAGCACCAAAGAAACAAATTTTAGTAGTTATGTAGGTTTTTTAAATATTCGATTCAAAGAAAATGCTACCTATCGCTCTCCAAAAGCTGTAATTTGTATGAGAGTAGAGATATTATAAGGATTTTAGGCTTAACTACGACAAAAAATTAGGATTTTGACTTTAAAATGCCAAAAATTACACAATAAAAATAGCATTTCTGAAATGCCACTCTGGCAGGTTGCAATTACCAGTTAGGGCTTTTCAAATAAGCAAAATCTTTAAAAATAGTAAGATTAAAAACCCTAACATTGCAATAAGGCCTTTTCTTATAAGTTTACTAAAGCGCGCGGGAGAGAACGCGGGGAGAGTATTTTGAATCCGCGTCGCTTATTAATAAAATTGCTAGGCTCGAGTTAGAGGCCACGCGAGGTGCAATGACGGGACGCCACAGCAGCCGCTTTTTATTTATGAAATAATATTGTAATCATCTGCTTGCCCTTATTCCAATTATTTGGGGCGGCGCAACATATTTTCATCTTCCATACATCCCTGTCACACGTCATCTCCTCAGTCACTCCTTTTCTGTTCATATCCTCTTTCACATATTCCATCCATCTTTTATTGGGCCTACCTCGAGTTCTCAAGCCATCTACATTCATACTTTGCACCATTCTTACCACGTTACTTTCCTTGCTTCTCATAACATGTCCCATGATAACCGTTCGCTTCTCACGCCACACTGAACTCGTCGGTGTTGCCAGCAGCACATCGTACGTAGGTTCTCAATCGGCAATACATTGCACAGATCAACTCTACATACTTCCCAGGCACACCTTTCTCTTTCAAAGCCCACCACAAAACCGTTCTGGGAATCCGGTCGTATGCCTTCTCGAGATCTATAAACACTATATGCAAGTTTTTGTGTGCCTATATTTCTCAGAGAGCTGGCGGAGTGCAAATATGGCGTCAGTAGTTCCGCGACCAGGCATAAATCCGAACTGGTTTTGGGTAACCTCGCTTTCCTCTCGCACTCGTTTCTCTATCACTTTCTCCCAAACTTTCATACTGTGTGACGTGAGCTTTATTCCTCGATAGTTGCCGCAGTCTCGTACATCACCCTTATTTAAAAAAATGGGCACTAGGGAACTATTGCACCATTCATCGGGGATCGTGACTTTATACAACAACTTATTGAAGAATAAAGTCAGCCACAGACATCCATCTTCTCCCTATTTCTTCCACACTTCCACTTGCCATATGCCGTCAGGCCCTACGGCTTTCCCATTCTTCATAATTCGTACCGCCTTTCTTACTTCATCTTTGGCAATCTCCTTCACTAAACCTACATTTACTCGTCCCTCATTTAAATTTCCCCTCCACGCATTCTCTCCATTCATAAGTTTTTCAAAATACACTTTCCATCATTTCTTACTTCTTTTACTAAAACTATACCCTTTTCATCTTTATCATCTTTATCATCATACATCTCACATGTTTTACATCTTTGGTTCTATCTTCTCTTTCTTTCGCTAAGTGGTAAATTTCTTGTTGGCCTTTAGGTCCATCTTAGTTTATTTATTATTTATGTCTTGTTTCCGATTCCGAATATTAAATAGTCTGTCAAAGGTTTTTAAGCCTATTTTACAAACTATTGCTAACTTAGTTCATTTAAAAAAAGGCGCAATTGCGTATTTAACGCCTTACATGTAAGATATTTGGACTTAGAAGATCAAATTCCTGCTATGAAAAGTCGTAATTGCGTAGAATGTAATTACGGCCTTTCAGATAAATATTTCACTATTTATAAACTTAAGACTAACGGGTCTTTTACGCGATTATTGAAATATATACATACCTCTTTATTACCCAACGTTTCGGCCCTGTTACAAGAGCCGTGGTCACGGGTGGATTGTTAGTCTTAACACTTGTACACATTATAAACTTAAGACCCGTTAGTCTTAAGTTTATAATGTGTACAAAACGCGAAAGTTTAAAGAAGTATTTCACTATTCATTGGTATATTACTGCTTAAACAAAAGGGAAAAATTAAAATAAAATTAATAATTGTATAAATTTAAATAAATTATGGTTCATATTAAAGCCTATATTTTTTTTTACATTTTATAAAACAAGAACCAATAAACAAAATCGATCACTAAATCTCGGGCCTTAATTTTGGATAAAACTTCAATTACCTCGGAATCAACGTTGAAGTAGTTACGGCCTTCTTTCTTATGACGGCAGCATACGGCTGGCAGTTGCACACTGCGTGGACGGGACAACGGGATGCGCGCCCGCGCGTCGCTGGATCCAAGGTCGTATGCACATACGTCCATTTGGCATGAAATAATATGGAAAGGCTACAGGAAAATCTATGGTCGTATGTGCATACGCCTAATATGGCACAACATTTTGGTGATAGTTAATGTAAAATCAATAGTCGTATGTACATACGCACATATAGCGCGATATTATAATATATAAGCCTTTGTGGTACGATACATAATTCACTTCTCGTGGGTACGGATGCTATACGTCTTTTTGCCACGAAAAGAATATCTGACTCTCGGTCATACGTCTAAAAGTAATTAGTTGAATTTTCGAAAAACAATTATCCTTTTAACATGAAAAAAATAGAGGTTGTGTATCGAAAAATTTAGATACGATTGGCTTAATAAAAATAGTATGCCTTGTTTTATACGCCCCTCTGGCTTGAAGCCCTCGATATTGTGATTTCGGAAAATTCTGCTGATGCTGGAGCTAAACGGTGGTCATAGTAAGTTTACTATGAGCCAGGTGTGCACGTAAGGAGGCGCTGGAGCGGGACCACAGGCCTGCGTCTCGAGAAATCGATGACCGGCGGTCCCAACTCCGACAGGATCTCAGGGAGTCATGGAGGGTGCGACTTGAGCAACCCAAGTGGGGTGCCACCATCATCGCGGCGGTGAGACCGATCATGGACGATTGGCTGCAGAGGCAGCATGGTGACCTCACGTATCGTGCGACGCAGATCGTTACCGGGCATGGATGCTTCGGTAGCTATCTGTTTCGCATCCATCGTGAGGTCACACCCCGGTGTCAACACTGCGAGGTTTCCGACGACGACACCGCACTCCACACGTTGGTGGAGTGCTCAGCGTGGGCGAGTCAGCGCCGGGACCTCGTAGTGTGTCTGGGCGTGGATACCCTCTCGCTGGAGACCATGCTTCAAGCCATGGTCTCCAGCGGGAGTAGGTGGAACGCGGCCGTGTCCTTCTGCGAGCAAGTCGTGCTCGCGAAGGAGGCGGCCGAGAGGGAGAGGGAGCGTACCCTCCCCGCCGAGTTCCGTAGTCAGCGGCGAGGGCGCCGCAGACTCATCTACGCCCAAGACCATCGACCTCCATGATCGGGGCCTGAGGACGGCGGGATCGCCACCCGTCGTCCTTACAGAAGCAGGCTAGAAGGGTTGCGTGCTGCGGGGCCTTTGCCCCATAGCACGCAACCAGATTCACTCACTGACGCGGGATAAAACCCTACCCCAACGACGCGGGATTCTCATCCCGACCCAACCCCCGCAGAGACCACAGAGGTGGTCAAAGTCCGCCGGGCGCCACTGGAAATACGTTCTGCTTGTAACCAGAGATGCCCGGCAACGGACGTTAGAGCGGCCGCGGCCTTGGTCGCGGAACTAAAAAAAAAAAAAAAAAAAGGTGTGCACGTAAAACCGTCGAGAGGTTAAAATGGCTACAAACTAGTAATCAAAACACACAGGCGTTTGGGGAACTCCTGTTTCTTAATTTCATACTTTTTAATTTATCTGAACCTTCCTTGATTAAAATTGTACAATGGCTAAAGAAACTGATTATCCCGGGATTAAAACTGATTGGCATCTCTTTGTTGGCTACTATTAATAAAAATATCTACCTATATATTATTTAATAGAAGATAACTAAACAATGATATTTAAGGAACTCTGATCTCGTCTCTGAAACCATTCTTTTTTTGTTAGTGCGTATTCTGTGGTGTGTATTGCTTGACGTTTCGGCCAGTTTGCTCCGGCCCAGACTAACTGGTTCAGCAATGCCACCCTCCATCTTTATAGTCTGTGACGGAAGAATACGTCAGACAATAAAAGGTCTAAGCCTTGTTCTTTTTAGTTACTTTTCACAAATCACAAATACATAAGTACTTAAACATACCATAGCGTATCCTCAAAGAATGGGTATCTTTTTATCCTTCGTCAACAAAAAAATCCAGTAAAGGTACGTACAAAACCAATGACATGGAATTTAATGAATGCACGACATCCCATCCTTTCATATATTTGCGTGTCATTTACTTTGGCCGGGTCCCTTTTCAGCACTGGGTACCTTTTCGCCCAATTTACACACGATACATTTACAGCTTCGGTTGTTTTTTCCTAAATTTATTTCGGAATATATCTATTCAACTACATGACTCAGTGATGTGATAAATGCGAAAGTTTCCCTGTATGAATGTGTTAGTCTCAAGCGAAAACTTCAAATCATGGATTATAAAAACAACTTTCCGGTTATTCAGTTTGGGTCTTGGTACGTTTACTATTCCCTTTTCTTATGATTGGGTCAGACTATATCCTACTACGTAATATCGGCCGAGAGGGAGAGGAGCCTTCTCGCCGAGTTCCGAAGTCCAGAGACGAGGGCGCCGGATCATCGACACCCATGAACGGGGCCTGAGGACGGCGAGATAGTCACCCGCCGTCCTTACAGAAGCAGACTAGAAGGGTCGTGTGCTGCAGCACGCAACCAGATTCATTCACCGACGCGGGATAATACCCTACCTCAACGACGCGGGACTCTCATTCCGACCATACCCCGAAGAGACCACACAGGTGGTGAAAGTCCGCCGGGTGCCACTGAAAATACCTTCTGCATGCCTACCAGAGACGCCCGGCAACGGACGGGGGCCTTAAAAAAAATAGGTAATATTATAAAGGGTAAAGCTTTTATGGATGTTTCAATCTTTGTTGCTCTTTCACACGAAAATTACTTAAAGGATTTCTATGAAACTCGACATTATTTTAGTTCAGACATTAGAATAACACTTAGACTAATTTTATCCCGGTAATGTGTTCCCACGGGAATCGGAGACGTGAAAACAATATAACGCGGGCGGAGCCGCGGTGATCAGCCAGTATATCATAATACTTTTTTTTTTTTAATTCCGGGGCCCAAAGCCGCGGCCGCTTTAACGTCAGTTGTCGGGCGTCTCTGGTTACTAGCAGAGGGTATGTCCAGTGGCGCCCGGCGGACTTTGACCACCTCTGTGGTCTCTGCGGGTGTTGGGTCGGGACGAGAATCCCGCGTCGTTGGGGTAGGGTTTTATCCCGCGTCAGTGAGTGAATCTGGTTGCGTGCTATGGGGCAAAGGCCCCGCAGCATGCAACCCTTCTAGCCTGCTTCTGTAAGGACGGCGGGTGGCGATCCCATCGTCCTCAGGCCCCGATCATCGAGGTCGATAGTCTTGGGCGTAGTCGCGGAGTTTGGGGCGGCCTGGCCGCCGACTACGGAACTCGGCGGGGAGGGTACGCTCCCTCTCCCTCCCGGCCGCCTCCGTCGCGAGCATGACTTGCTCGCAGAAGGACACGGCCGCGTTCCACCTACTCCCGCTGGAGACCATGGCTTGAAGCATGGTCTCCAGTGAGAGGGTATCCACGCCCAGACCCACTACGAGGTCCCGGCGCTGACTCGCCCACGCTGAGTACTCCACCAACGTGTGGAGTGCGGTGTCGTCGTCGGAAACCTCACAGTGTTGACACTGGGGTGTGACCTCACGATGCTTGCGAAACAGATAGCTACCGAAGCATCCATGCCCGGCAACGATCTGCGTCGCACGGTTCGTGAGGTCACCATGCTGCCTCTGCAGCCAATCGTCCATGATCGGTCTCACCGCCGCGATGATGGTGGTACCCCACTTGGGTTGCTCAAGTCGCACCCTCCATGACTCCATGAGATCCTGGCGGAATTGGGACCACTGGTCCTCGATTTCTCGAGACGCAAGCCTGTGGTCCCGCTCCAGCGCCTCCTTGTGCCATTGGAACAATGACGCAAGGGCTCCAAGGGGACCAAACTTCGGAAATGTGGTCCGAAGTTCCATCGGCTATCAAGTACGATCCCTAGGTACTTCATCGAGGGCTTGATGCCGATGCTAACGCCTCCCACATTTATGCTGGAACTTTCGGGTGGACCATTCCGAGGTCTGTGAAAACACAGAACCTCGGACTTGTGCAAGGCCACCTCCAGTCCCAGTCCGACCCACGACTAGAGCAACACCCGTCGTGACCTTGACTGCTGCCTCCTGGTACGTTGCACCCCGCGCCGTGACGAGGGTATCGTCGGCGTAGCACGTTACGCCGACGCCCCTAGGCAACGCACCCCGCAGCACCCAGTCGTAGCCGATGTTCCACAAAAGCGGCCCCAGGACCGACCCCTGCGGAACACCGCACGACACATCTCGCCGAGCTGGCCTGAGCCAGCTGGGGAAAGCTATGGCTCTCTCCGAGAGATAGGCCCAGCCAATACGATGGAGGTAGAGAGGCGTTTCATGATACACGAGCGCCTCCCTAACGCAGCTCCATGGCAAGGTGTTGAACGCGTTGGCGATGTCAAGAGACACTGCCACCACCACCTTGCCCTGCGAGACTGCTTCCTCTGTCAGGCTCTTCACGCGCATGATCGCGCTCACGGTGGAGCGTCCCCGACGGAAACCGAACTAGTTATCCGCCAGGTCTGGCCCCACACTCGTGAGATGCTCGACGAGGCGTTCCGCGATAATTCGCTCAAAGAGCTTACACACCTCGTCGAGCAACACGATCGGCCGGTATCCGGACGGTGAGTCCACCGGCCGCCCCGCCTTACGGATCAGGACCAGTTTCCCCGTCCTCCACAGCTTGGGAAACTGGCCCCTTTCGAGGCATGCGCTAAAGAGCCCCATCAGTCGAGACCCATGCACGGCCAGGAATGTAGTCGGGTCCGTGGGCAGTGATTTTCCGGCGTTTAAGCCGGAGTACTGCCGCACCTAGCTCCCCCACCCTGACTTCGGGTACGTCGTCTTCGCTGGTGCTATCCGCGTCGGGCAGAGACGGAGCCATGCAAGGAGGGACCCGCTCCTCCGCGCTCGTCGGAAACAGGGAGCCCATGACCCGCTCCAGCTGCTGCGGCTGGAGACTCTGGGTCAGTAGGGGCGCCCTAGGTCGGAGTTTCTCCCTGACCTGTAGGTATGGGCGCCCCCATGGGTTCTGCTGCAGGGTCTCCAGGAGCTCCTCGCGGGCCGCCGTCTTGGCCCGCTTTATCGTCTCCTGGAGAATACCTTTGGCCTCCCTGTATGCCTGATAAAGCTCCGCCTCTCGGGCTGCCGCGTCGTCTGGGTGGCGATGCCTGCGGCGAAACCTGGTGTACCGGCGGCGCGGCGGGTGGAGGTGCATGCTGCGCGCAGCCCTGCAATCTCCGGCGACCACCAGTACACCTGCTTCCTGGCCGGTCTGGGTGTAACCCTAGGCATTGCCGCATCACAGATTTGCGACATGGCTCTCCTGAACCACTCCGCCTCGGCATCCACATCGGCAGGCCGGTCCGGTGCCGGAATCCAGGCCTGCACGATGGATGCCTCCAGGAGAGCCTCCCGATCAAGATGGTTATATAATAATACTTGGAATTAAGTGGACTTGCGTTTCGATGACATGAGTTCGATCTCTTCGTCGCCACACTACTGTCGCTAACTGGCTAACTAGAATGCTAGTAGAGTTACTAGCATTAGCATTCCAGCTAGCGCCTACAGTTTAGGATTAGGTTGCCAAGAGTGGGCTTGCGTCAGAAGTGTCAACACAATCTTTTAAAAAACGAATGTGTTTAAAAAAAGAACACCTTTCTCCGTAAGCAGATGCAACGCATTCAGGTAAGAATATAAAACTCTTCAACACGCAATTATAATAAGAATAATAATGTACTTACCCAAAGTGTCAAAGTCCATTATAGTCATTTAATATTTTAGATATCCCCTGCACTCATCCACTTCCTCGCTGGGGAAATAATGGTGTCATTTATTTTGCAACTGAATAACGTTCGCCTTACCGGTAATTTGCACGTTAAATTGCACCTGTGAGCCTGATATAAAAAGAGATAACTTTTTTCTGTGTTACGGCCATTTCCACACTATACGAGTATGTATGGTTAGGGTTAAATTGAAGTCATGAACCATACTTTTAAAGTAGGTATTCAAACCCGAACCACCTTCGAAAACAGTAGTAGGTTGATATTATACAAGATTTTTTAGTTTATTAAAATCGATGACATGGCTCCTAGATCTCAGTAAGTCTTATAGTTTCAGACTTTCGCTCACTGACCTAAATCAATGTTACATCCTGTATATGTACGTATCTATATTTTTTTTCTGAATATTATAACACACACACACACATATCACGTCTATATCCCCGAAGGGATAGGCAGAGGCGCATTACACATCCACAAGTTGCTAGTATTTTTAGTCCCACGTAATAGGGGGCAAGCCTATTGCCGTCACCGGGCACTCTAGAAAGTGGGTTATGTCCAAAATGGCCGAATATTTGATTAAATAAAATAAGCAACTACATATATTATAATTTTGAAAACTAAATTTGAAACCCGTTGCCTTGCGATGAAAATGTTGATGAAAGGCAACAAAATGTTACGTGCCAGCCGCTCTGGGACAGCCAATTAAAGTCCTGGGCGTCTCGGACTCCATGAATATTATAATAGGTATATAATAATATGTAGGTATACTGAATAGAAATAGATTATCTGGCAATGTAGTGACTGTAATGATATACAAGATTTGCTGAAAGGAAATTCTTAAATATACCTTTTCCGAATACAATAACGATGAGAAAACGATGCTGTTATTCAATTACCTGTAACAATGAAACGAAAACATTATTTCGTATAGCAATATTGAAAATCAATCTGTCTTATATAAAACTAGCTGATCGTCGCGGCTCCGCGTGATATAGTTTATACTTATACACTCTTTTTGATTTTGACACGAGACCAATGTACATTCGTCCACATTTAGTCTTAAGAAAATGTGTAAATGAGTCAATTATTTGAAAAGAGTGACCGAGAGTTTTATTGCCAGGTTCTTTCTCTCGGTTCTACTTATTGCTTTGCGAATCTGGCAGTACATGTAAATATAGAAGCAATGACATTTTTTATTTTAAGTACTTACTGACGTTTGTAAGAGCCATTTAGTGACCTATACAAATAAATAAATCATTTCATTTCATTTCATTTCATAATGACTTGGCTCCCCTATTGGCTCCCTTGGTGGAGACAAGATGGGGAGACTTTGATTTTAAAATAGTGCCGTTTTGGTATCAGTTATAGCACAGATTACTAAATAGTTACTATGTAACAGATACTTCACTCAGTAGAAAATTTCCAATACCTACTGCTATAATAGCCTACTCCGTCGCATCAGCAACCACTGCATGCTAAAATGTGCCTAAATGCTCAAGCTTACAGTTGTGATTGCTTCGCACCGCGCGTTCCCACAGCAATCGCAGGGCTACCTCTTGTGGCGCGACTTGTGTTGGAAGTTTCGTAGGTAGGTATTTGCGCGACTGTCCGTCAAATATTATCACAATTTTATTCTAATCAAAATAGCTTTTTAAACGTTGTTAAAATAAAGTATAACGTTTCTATATAACAAAAATATGTAAATCTGTGTCTGAAAGGCAAGCTAATGCTTAGTATTAAAACCTATTAAAAATAATTTTTAAACGACAAAAAATTGTAATAGTTTTTTATTCTTACCTTTGTACCAATTGTTCTTACCTTTCGTCATTGACAGGTAATTGGAAAAATGTTAAGTGTTTATCCCTTCTTTTACTTGATTTGCACCCATCTACAGCACATAAGGCACCGGACGGCATCGTAGGTACGCGTACGAACGAATGGAACTATTAAAATTGAACAACGTGCGTGCGCTTCGCTTGCGAAAACCGCACTGAATTTGGTCCTCAAACGGCCCGCCGGGCGGTAGGTAATTATAGCGCGTAAGTACATGGAGTGACGGAGGCCTGGTTATAGTACCTGTCTAGGTACTATAACCAGGCCTCAGTCACTCCATGTACTTCACTCCATGTACGGCGCACTGGCCGCAATATGCTAGTCTTAGCATACTGCGGCCAGTGCGCCGCAGACTCATTTACGCCCAGGACCATCGACCTCCATGATTTGAGTCTGATGACGGCAGGATAGCCATCCGCCGCCGCGCCGTCCTTATAGAAGCAGGCTAGAAGCCCCACAGCACGCAACCAGATTCATTCACCGAGATGGGTCCCAAAACCCAACCCCAACAACGCGGGATTTTCATTCCGACCAAACCCCCGAAAAGGCCACACAGGGTGACCAAAGTCCGCGGGGCGCCTCACTGGAAATATCTTCTGCGGTGTACCAAACGGTGGTTGGAAACCAGTGAACAAGTGTTTTTGTCCAATATGTGTAGCAAATTCCTCCAAGCACCATCAATCGACAGTAAAAATAACCTATACTAGCCATGATTGAAATCCACATCGCCTACTGACAGGTACCAATAAACACCAGACAACGATTATAATTATTACGAAGCGACAATCTTAAACTTAATAATAGGTTTAAAAGTTATTTGCCTCGAAGGCTAATAAACCAAGTTTAAGTCTGGTTTGAAAGTAATTAGCTTTGGAGACTAAGAATTAATAACTGTGATGAGAAAAATTAAATTTATGGCATTAAACAGATCCACTGAACGAACAGGACAAAGTAAGTTTATTTCTTTCCGAGTAAAACGATCGATCTTATTATTCCCTAAGGCCGATACCTCACCGAGACGCCATGGCGACGTGGCCAGCGACGTCGCCAACTAGTTCTCATTGAGATATATGACGGCTAACTCACTTGGCGACCGACTGGCAACGTCGCCAGTCGGTCGCCAAGTGTCATATATCTCAATGAGAACTAGTTGGCGACGTCGCTGGCCACGTCGCCATGGCGTCTCGGTGAGGTATCGGCCTAATGCACGGATATCAGCATTTTATACTAAACATTTACATTTTAAACTACCTAAGCTATTAATTTGTGTTAAGTACTTACGTAATTAACATTAATAATTCTTTAAATTCCCACAGCCGCACTACCTATGTTACGACGTCGCTGGCCACGTCGCCATGGCATCTCGGTGAGGTATCGGCCTAGGGCGCAATTGGAACGAAAATCTTTTATGATATCCAATCAAATGACAAATTGTCAAGCGAAATATATAACCGTGTACTTAATTTACATAATATAGATCCATACTTAGGTGCTACATATGTATCTATCAACCAAACTTTTCTTCTTCTATTTTTAAAAACCTGGCTCCATCGATATTCATCGATGATTTCGCCAATGTCAAGGTAATGATTGATTAGTTGATAGTCCCGCACAGAAGAACTAGTTATTCCTAACTAGCTCCAGGTGCAGGACAAGAAACGCTGTTCGGTATGTTAGTATCTGGAAACCCGATTTTTGCGGAGGTAACCTAAAAAGCCACCAGCCACGCGCTCAGCAAAAATCGAACTCCCCAACCAAACTCGAAGCTACACTAGTGTTGTCCTTCAATTTTTTTATATAAAGTAGAGTTTATACAAAATATACCACAGATTTTAGTCGGAGTAAATTTATTACTGTGATATAAACTATCACAGTAATAAATTTACTGTACTTACACTAATGGCTGGTTTTTGAATTGAGAATTTGAAGTTGATGAAGTATCCGTTGAGCACGTCAAATGTCAAAATTCGTTTCTGAGTTATGACATTTGGCGTACTCAGTGGATGCTCAACTTCAAATTCTCAATTCAGAAACCGGATGTAAGTACTGTAAATTCGAGTTTGACCAAATACAGCCTTATTACGGCTAATACTCCATTGTGTAGATAATGCATACATCCATACAGATTAAAAAATATTTAAGTGTCTGTGTATAATTTCAAACTTACAGCTTGTCACTAAATTCAAATGAAATGAATGAAAATACGATACCTGCATAAAAATACAATTTAAAAAAAATTTTGTCTATCTCTCCGTCTGTCTCTCTGTCTGTTTGTTGTCGCTAATCTCAGCAACGGATCAACCGATTTCAACGGGGCAGATAGCTGAAGTAATAAGATATAATACAGGCTACTTTTTATCCCGGGAATGTGTTCCCGCGGGAATTGGGGACCAAAAAACTATTTCACGCGTGAGAAGCTGCGAGCGTCCGCTAAAAGTATTTAGAGGTGGGCCTTTATCCCTTACCTTATGAGTTTTAAAAAGAGTTTACGACCGATTATCAGTCCTACTAAATATGCACAAACATTTTCATAAGAATCGATCAAACTGTTTCGAAGGCGTTTGACGATTTCCAGGGGTCACCCAGTAATTGGAATCGACAGAATTTCCAAATATGTAAAAGTGCAATTTATTTGTCATGAGATCCTCAAACTTATTTCCCTGTGCAAATACAAGTGGTACTTTTAATACTTCAAGAAATAACACGATGCGAGAAATACAACTAAGTGCGGTACTTACTCTGCTATTTAGTTTTATGCATTTCTTTCAAGTCAAGAAGATATATTAAAGTGCTAAGAATAAGAAATAAGTTTTTTTATAAGTCATACTTTAAGTTATTCCTTTTTATAATGCTTGTTCTTGTTAAGAGTTATATACTAGCTGTTACTCTTGCTTTACTTGTATTATTCTCTATTACCTACTCCACACTGCCCCATACCTATTAATATAAACGTTTCTCTTGGTTGTCATAGCGTATATTCTATATCTTTACTTATCTATTAAAAAACGCTACATTGTTTTAAACAGGCAAAACAGACCGCGAGAGCTATTTTTATTTGTTCTATACCATACAAGTGATAGGTACGCCCTCGCTTTGCTTTTACATGGTAATACCTATAGCCCAAACTAAAATGACCCTATACATGACATACATATATAAACTTTCCTTAAGAATATATATAATTAGAAGAAGTAAAAGTAATGGATCTTAGTCCACTTCTGTGGGTGTGGATTCGAATCCCACTTCTGAAATTAGAAGAATTAAAAGTAATAGTCTTTTAGATTATAAAATTCACGAAGGATTACTACATCCAAGAACACCGATATTCATCTCCGCCTGTCAGTCCGTTAATCTATTACAACCCATCCCCTTTCTTTTTAAGAACCAGTCTGTCCACGCAAGGAGGTTAGTAACTTATATCGCTGAAAACTGCTTAAAAATACGATGCGTAGTTTAAACGATCTACACCAAAAAAAATCGCGGATGCTTGCGGCTCTGCTAGCATGGAATAGTTCTCTTTTTTTCTAATTCCCACGGGAACAAATTACTGTGACCTTTGTACAAAATCAGCCAAATCAGTTCAGTCGTTACCAAGTTTTAGCGAGACAAACGAACGGTGATTGATTTTTATTTACATAGATTTACAAAATATCGCTAAAAAATACTCCGACTGGTAAGGGTCCCAGAATGCTGCCCTGTGTTGCCACGTTGGAGGACGATACTTATTATTCTAGAAAGTAGCCAACCTTCTTCAGCCCCAGACGTTGCAGTTAATCTTCATTTAACAGTACCAAAATAATCACAACTAAAAAAGAAAGTGTTCTTTCCAAACAATATCACAGTATTAATAAACAAAGCAACTAAATTGAGTTAGTTGACTTCAGCGTCGTCCGTCACCATGTATAATATAATAATAAGTTGGTACATTCTCATAATTCCGTAGACCACTTTCTGGGATCATAAATTTACTTTTGTTTCTTGAGTAACCCGTGGCGTGATGTCCGAGCTCCGAGTGCCTACTAGTCAGCTGTTAACACAACTTCTAGATTATTTTTTTTATGTTAGGCATTCAGAAAAATGAAGATTTCGTCAATTACGACATAATTATATGTGATGAATGATATCTTTTTGGGTTCCTTTTGAGTTAAGCAGAAAAAGAAGTTATTCAGCAAAATTCCAGAGGTCGCTTCACACATATCAGTGAAGCCTCATTTCCGACTCAGTTCAGTATCAGTGCAAAATATACTGGTAAGTATGCAATTACCGACCCTGAGGTCCCAGAATCAAATTGTTTGTTTCGGAGTTTGGGTAATTTCTATGTATAATAATAATAAATATTCTTTATTGTACATCTCACAAACTTAGTATAAATAACAAAAAATACGGTTACAAAAAATATGTACAATGGGCGGCCTTATCGCATAGTGCGATTTCTTCCAGGCAACCTTAGGATGGATAGAATTTAACATTAAATGTGATAGGGGCAGTGTATATACAAAAAGAAAGTCAATCTACAACTCCCGCGTCGATCATCAAACTATGGCAGCTTCCACAACCCGATGAAAGACCCAAGAACAGTCAATTGATATACATAAATACATACAAACACATATACATACATATATAGATACACATATACATACACACATACATATATATATATATATACATACACATACATACATATACACACAAATACATAATATATCCATACATACACATATTGAGTTGGCGGTAAAAATAATCAGAAACAATATACAACAGAAATATATATTAAGTATCTAATTAGAACCAGACAGATAATGAACCTTTACCTTGTTTTTAAACGAAGTCAGCGTTTGGGCACGTCTTATTTCCAGTGGCAGAGCGTTCCACAGGCGAACTGCTTGCACGGAAAAAGACCTATCTGCAAATCCTGTGGAGTGCGCTGGCATCTTTAGTCTCAAATTCTGTGATGACCGTAAGGATCTCAAATGCGTGTCATGAAGGAAGATAAACCGTTCTTTGAGGTATCTGGGAGTACGAGAAAATTGACTGTGCAAGCGCAATTTTGGTGGTAATCGGAAGAAGATTGCGTAATCTGCGCAGTGATCCCATTGACGCATACAGCTTGCGTCCGACCTCTTTCATTTGAAAATCCCATGATAGAGTTTGATCAACATATATGCCCAGGTTCTTGACACTATCACCTATTTCAATGGGAGAACCATTAAAAATAACCTGCGGCAATTGAGTAAATTCGATGCGTGACACCATCCAAGGGCTGCCAACGATGATGGCTTGAGTCTTGGATGGGTTCACCTGTAGCCCATAGTCAGCACTCCATCGACAAATACGTTCGAGATCCAGATTTAAGGTGCTAATTGCGTCTGGTAGCTGATCCATCGGAGCTTGAGTGTATATTTGGAGATCATCTGCATACAAGTGGTAGCTTGAACCCAATTGATTTGTCATAGAATTTATGAAAATAGTGAAGAGTAACGGAGATAGAACGCCACCCTGCGGCACACCAGCTGTGACATCACACCAAGAAGAAAAAGTATCCTCCAGATGCGTTCGCTGCCGGCGGCCAAACAGGTAACTTTGAAACCAGTCAATCACTGTTGGAGATATGTTAATAGAGCGGAGTATGCCAAGCAGGATTTGGAAATCCACCGTATTGAATGCGTTACTAAAATCCAGTAAGGACAGTACGGTGAGGTTTCCCTTCTCCATGCCCACTCTGATATCCTCTGTTACATTCACGAGTGCAGTGACAGTACTGTGCCCTGGACGAAAACCAGATTGGAAGGAGTTTAAAAGAGAGTTTTTACATAGAAAAGAATTGATTTGAGTGTTAACAAGACGTTCAAGCACTTTAGATAGGAAAGGAAGTATAGAGATAGGACGATAGTGAGAGTGAGTGGATGGATTGCGAGTTTTGGGTAAAGGAATAACTTGGGCTTGTTTCCAAGAGGATGGGAAGGAGCCACTAGTTATAGAAAAATAAAAAATATGTGTAATAATAGGAAGAATCTGGTCCATAATAGGCAATATCATCTTACGGCTGATACTGTCACTGCCAACGGCATTCGACGTTATTGACATAATGCTCTTCTTAACACCACAATCAGTAAATTGTTCGAAGAAAAAAGGAAAATAATCAGGAGTTGGAAGCGATGAAAGATAATCAAGTGTAATGGCCTTGGTGGTCCCTGTGAAACTGGACGAAGAGGAGAAATGCGCATTAAGTGCTTCGAGGTCTATCGAATTAGAGTTAGGATTTTGTTTAGACTTTCCAACTCCTAATGTTCTTAAGAATTTCCATACGCTAGATGAATCACAGTTTTCTATGGATTTGTGGATGTGTTGGCGTTGTGCATTTCTACACTCCTTGTTGCAGTGATTCCGAATTTTTACATATTTGTCGAAATTTTCAGAACTCGGACGGCATTTGTATTTATATTTCGCCGCAGCTTTCTTTGCCATTATATCCTTAATAGCGTCAGTGAGCCAAGGAGCTAGTAGATGTTTTATCCTAATAGCGCGGACAGGTGCATGGGTGTCAAATAGGTCAACTAATTTTGATGTGAACAAATCAACTTTTTTATCAACACTTTCTGCAGTAACTAAAGGATTCCAATCAATTTTCTTAGCATCTTCACGAAGATCACAAAGATTCATACCACCAAAATTACGCTGCCACAGAACTTTCCGCTTTGCCTTAGGAGGACGAAGGGTATAGGAAAGGAAAATTAAATCATGATGAGAAAAGGCATCAGCACTGCATTGGCCATGCTTAGCAACATGATTAGTAGAGGAAACAAGAATTAGGTCAAGAAGGGATGGAGTGCGATTAGGAAGATGATGGGTAGTATTGAGAGGAAGGATAGAAAGATTGTAGGATTGTGCCGCGTGGCGGAAACGGATACAGCGAGAGTCATTTTTAACCTGGCATGTGTTAAAATCTCCCATAATAATTGTGTGGCTGTACGAAAGGGTGAACTTTTCTAGCAGGCTCTCAAAGGACCCAAAGAAGTCTATATCTGAAGACGGGCAGTAATAGACACCGACTAAAATCTTCGTGTGCTGAAGCTCTATTTCCAAGAAGAGATGCTCACCCGCAGCAGAGGGAGGTGGCTGTGCCGATACATCAATGACGTTAAAAGGAATATGTGAGCGCAAATAAATAGCGACACCACCACAAACCGTTGCTGAACCACGATCATTCCTTATTAGATTGTAACCAGGAAGAATATATGGAGTAGACGAGTGACACAGCCTGAACCAGGTCTCCGATACAAGAATAACATCAATGTCCTTACAGGTAAAGCTTGTCAGCATATCATGGAAGTGGGCAGGAATACTCTGTGCATTGAAATGAACAACATTGAAATTCTTACAGACATCAGAGAACTGTGATTTTAACGTGTCATGAAGTGATTGGAAGCTTCTAAAACTATCAATACTGTTTAAGCTGGAGGCTGAGTGATAACTGTCAGTATCACTCTCATATTCTGAGTCTGTCATCAATTCTACACGTCAAAAAAAAAAATTATAAAAACAAAATAAATAAAAATAAAATAAATAAAAATAAGATTAAGAAAATATATAAATATAATAAGAATATAATATATAATGTATAATAAGAATAAAATATAATAAATATAATATAAATAATATAAAAGTAAATCAAATTTTCAATCCACCCGCCAGTTGAGTGTTAGAGTAAGAAATTTAACTATGAACACTGTTTTAGAACAACTAAAAATGAAAAGAACAATAAAATTTACAAACCATTAATCATTTCTGAATGCAAACTATTATAATATATCAAATTATTATATTCAAAACCGAAACGTAACCTGCCTTCATAAACCACACAAGCGTCAACTGGCAGTATGGTCAAACGACCTTAGCCTGTTCCAATGGACGAAGTACTCAGAGGTAAGTCAGGTAAGAAATGTCAAGTTGACGCTTGTGACGTCCAATGACAGCAAATGACAGCATCAGAACAACAAAAGTGTCAGTCAGTGAGTTGGTAATTGGTAATATGAAAATAAAACATTGAATTTAATTAAAAGTGATTGAAGAAAAAGTTATTGAGTATGTACCCTAGTTTCAAAATGTAATTTTAGAAAGTAGGTACATGCCAAAAAACTGGTACCAGTGAAAAGTAGATAGGTAAATTAACAAATGCTGATGACACTTTTAACAATGATACGGACGACAGAAAAATACAGTAGGTAATTACTTCTTGCTGCGCTTACTCCTCGTGTTGACACCCTTCGATGGTTCCGGCTGTGATTGAAGACAATCCTTAATGTTGGCCAACTCGGAAAGCGAAGCTACACGGTGTCGCAAACCATTGCCATCAAGGACGTAGACAAAGCCCTGTCGCGACCAGCACTTGTCAACTCCAAATCGTTCACGCGCGGCCATAAAAACTTCATGTCGTCCCTTCGTTAGGAACTCTGACAGAGTTACACCACTCCCCTTCAGTGCAGTTTTGGCGAACCATACTTTGTCTCTTACCGCAACATCCACAAACTTGACGAGAATGGGCCTGGGCTTTTGCGCACTGGATTGGCGTCCCATTCGATGACATCGCCCTATACACGGTGCAGTGAATGTTTCAATATTAATTTTTTGTTGGACAACATTCACAACGACTTGTATGGTATCTTCTGTCTTTTCTTCGGTGACTCCGTGCAGTAGAAGAATTTTACGGCGACCACGCATCTCGATAGCGTCGACCTGGTGTGCCAGCTTCTCGACCTGTTTCTGGAGCAGACCAAGTGACCCCAACATAAAAGTTTTAAATGAAGCGAAGTCGGCTGCTATAGTTGTAGTGGTGTTGGGAGCCAAAGATCCTGTGGCCTGCTGCAACCTTTCCTCAAACTGTGTAAGGCCATCATGGAACATCGCCTTCAGACTTGAAAGAGACTCTTGCATGTCAGTCATGGTGTTGTAAATTTTTCCTTCAATGTGTTCACGTTTAAAGTGTATCAGGTGGAAAACACTCACACTGGTAGGTGAAGCTAACTAGTTATTAAAAATGTGCATTAAACACTGTTTATATGTTATTTTTTAATTTATTTTAATTTTTTTAAATTGAGCTAATAAAACTTGACTAATATGTTACAACTACCCACCTATGTATAATGTGTATGTATTTAGAAATATGTAAGTATGTTTATCAGTCGTCTAGATCCCAAAGCACAAGCTTATATTAGCTTAATTTGGACATGACGTCGTGTGAGAATGTCCAAAAATATTTATTATTTATTAATATTATTTCTTGATACATTTTCTATGAACAGCAATGTCAGCGATGAATGTATTGTCTCGCAACTGAAGGTATCACTGACATTGTGTGAACCGACCTTATTACGCATTGTTTCACGCGTTTTCACGATGACTAGAAATGAAATGAGATTGTTTATTTACTGGAAATATGGTTGACTTGTATGTTCTTACAATACAACTAGCTGACCTGATGTTGTTCTACCTTTTTTTTTTAATCCGCGGCCCTAGGCTGAGGCCGAACCTACGTCCATTGCCGAGCGCCTCCGGTAAGCACTGAAAGAATTCCCAGGTGCCGCCTCAAACTAAGCAGAGCTTGTGATATGAGTACTAGATAAATTGATATAAATACATATGTAAATTTTTTTTTAAATACACACATAACATAGGAAACACTCAGACTTCGGTACAGACGTATGTATCATCAAACAAAGTTAGTCCCGACCGGGAATCGAACCCGAGACTCCGTCGTCGAAAGCAGATATATCTACTACCGACCACGCCACCAGCAGTCTGTTTGAATGGAAATGAAATTAAATTAAATGATTTATTTATTTGTGTAGGTCACTAAATGGCTTTTACAAACGTCAGTAAGTACTTAAAATAAAAAAAATGTCATTGCTTCTATATTTACATGTACTGCTAGATTCGCAAAGCAATAAGTAGAACCGAGAGAAAGAACCTGGCAATAAAACTCTCAGTCACTCTTTTTCAATATTTTCTCATTTACACATTTTCTTAAGACTAAATGTGGACAAATGTACATTGGTCTCGTGTCAAAATCAAATAGCGTGCATAAAACAACAGAAAAAAAAATTATTTTTTTAGACACCTACGTTCAAAATATGCTACAATTACGGCATTTTAGGAGGCGCCTGCACCATGCTCAAGCCAGACACTTTTATCATTAAGGTAATCAACTGTCTTATAATATACTTTTTGACATAAAGTGGTCTTTACAAAGGTTTTAAATTTATTGTCGGGCATACAAAGGACCGATTCAGGCAATTTATTATAAAAGCGTATACCTTCCCCTTGAAAGAATGACTAACCTTGCTAAGCCGATAACACGGAGGGAGTACTTTGATTTTATTACGTAGATTTCTGTCTGTAACGTCACTTACTTTAGTATAGCTAGATATATTTTTCCTGACATACAGTATGTTATCAAATATATATTGGGAACCTACAGTTAAAACATTAATATATTTAAATCGCTCCCTAAGAGAATCCCTCTTACCTAAACAATAAATGGCACGGACTGCCCTCTTATTAAAATATATAAATTGTTTCTATATGGTGTTTGTCAATGATATTTGGACGTCTACCGATATTTTTGTCAAAAACGCAAAGTTTGTCAAAAAAATTCACACTACGAAATGAACTTTTTCAAAGTCAGTAGTAAATTTCCTACTATCGATAGAATGGTTTATTCCAGAACAGTCTCAAAGGTGAACAAATTTCAGAGGTTACATCAAAATATACGTCGGTCGGATGTATACCTACGTCAGCACACGTCATTCCACCGTCTGTATTTTATGGTAGCGAGAAATAGGAACCGAACCTTTTCACTTTATTTTACAAGTTACATTTATGTATTGAAGAAAACACAAAAATCTCTTGCTGTAACTCGAAACCTTACCGTGAATAAAAGCTATACTAAATGCATTAAGAATGAAATTATAAATAAAACATAAAACAGTGCCATCAGTTATTGTGATTTATTTATAATTTCATTCTTAATATTTTAAGAATAACTAACAAAAAAAACTATACTAAATGCTTTTAAAAACATTACACAACTTACTATGGCCAGTATGGGCCAGGTTATAGTATATTAGGAAGTAACATTTAAAAACCGGCTAAGTACCATTATCTATAAAAACGGTAAAAAATAACGTTTGTTGTTTGAGAATCCATTTTATAATTGATTTTATTCTGTTCTTTTTAGTATTTGTTTTTTATAGCTGCAACAGAAATACATCATCGTTACAGCCACGACAGACGGACGCAGGGACAGCGGAGACTAAGTAATAGGGTCCCGTTTTACCTTTTAGGTAAACCCTAAAAGCCCTACAAGCTATGACCATATATTTTTTAAACTGGGTCTGGGATCCTCATAAAAACATTGAAAAAGAAACAATAAATTATATATAGACTGTGTCGTTAATCTACACTTCACATATTAAGTAGGTCTCTCCCGAAGAGGCCACATAGGTGGCCAAAGTCCGCCGGGCGCCACTGGAAATACTTCTGGCGTCACCAGAGACAGCAGAGAGCAGCAATGGACATGGGAACGGCCGCGATCTCGCGGAGTTAAAAAAAAAAGAAATAAGGGTCTCTTTTCCGGATGGATAGTCAGAGGAGACAATATTAGTCCACATTCCGCGATTGACTTGTTCGTCCCACGTTAGTATTTTTACGTAAAACGCAGTAACTACGGAATAAGCCGTAAGAACGGATCCATTTGTTTGTTTGGGGTGGGAACTAATGTACCAGTTAGTAGGTAGGTACGTACATACAAGATTTTTCGTGCGTAAGAATTCCACGCGAATTAAGTCACAGCCGTTTGTTTAAGTTACAAAAACTACACATATTTTTATATAAAGGTTTCGTTACAAAATACCCAAGGGTCAGTAATATTTTGTATACCCTGTTTTCTCATGAATAGGATCCTTCTCCCTAAAATAAGTTATGACTTTGTTCCACCAACGAGTACTTAGAATATTATAGCTCATGCATATCCTTTTAAATATATTTTGTAATAAGTTAACCTAAATGGAGAAAATATTCGCAATACTCGTAAAATATATAATAACAATGGAACTGTTTACTGGTGTACTAACTGAGGCACCCTGTTTCACTCGTGTGACGAGAACACTTTATTAGGATACCGATCCTGTTTTTGGAGTACCAGGAAATGCTCTTTTTACTTATTTACATTTAAAGGACACGAAATACTTTACGCGCTTGATGATTAAAATCTCCGTAACAGCTTAAATATAATAGCTACAGCGAAAATAAAAATACTGAAAAATAGCTGGGTGTGTAGGTATAGATGAAACTTATCTATTTCAAAACTCGATAGCAATAATCTTTAAAACTTTCTGGTCAGGTAGAAGTGAAATCCGAAAGAAAAACAAAATTGTGTGCAGATTTTAACTTCCAAAGTAATCTGATACCTCTTGGAGAGCAAAAATATCTGACGTTTAATAATTCTATACGCTTATGTAGCAATTCAAATTAGTTCGTCCCATCTCTTTCATTAAATTGCATTTATCTCTTTCATATCGTGCGTGACGTCATTGACATGTCATTTGTTTCGAATGAAATTTTGAATTGGTTCGTTCTATTTTTTTCACATAGCAACTATATTCCTATTTTATAATTCTGTTTCAAAATTTCCACCTCTATCTAAGTACTCTTTCGAAATATACAAATTACTTTTATTCGGGAGCAAATCAGAAAACATAGTAATATTTGATTGTTATATGGATTAATTAACAAAGGTGTGAACACGCATTTCCCGACCAACCGTGTATTTCACCAATAAGCCTAATAATTTTACGACTTATGAGTTTCTGGCGACATCACGCAAACCTTTTAGTAGGGGTGGCCTTGATCCTAAATGCTAAACGTGGTGGTGGGGGGGGGACCTTTCACTTCGTTAATATTGGGAGGGTTGTAAATCTATAAATAACTAGCTGATCGACGCAGCTCCGCCCGCGTGATTTAGTTTACTCGTTCCCGGTTCCAGTGGGAACACATTACCGGGATAAAAAGTAGCCTATGTTACTCAAAGTGAATGTAGCTTTCCAATGGTGAAAGAATTTTTGAAATCGGCACAGTAGTTTTTGAGTTTATTCATTAAAAACATACAAATCTTTCCTCTTTATAATAGTAGTATAGATATAGATTAATTAAGTGCATTCGGTTTTTAAAGGGGGTATTCAGTTAACCCTACAGATGCTCCAATAGCCTAATTTAACGATTAGGAATTCGCGAGATACATTCTGATAAATAAAAATGATATCTACCTACACACATAATCATCAGATTTTTGGTCAGTGTGGTTGGGGACATCCCAGTACCGCATGTTCGAAATTCGTTAGTATGTGGGGACATCTCATGAACCTATAGGTAATACAGTTGGCAAGGGATAAGCGGAACTTTGCATTTGTGTGAGTGATCACGAAAAGTAGAGTAAAAACTCTTTTTGTAGCTGTGTGTACAACACATGTGTGTGTAAAAGAGGTCACATATACATACAAATGCAAAGCTCCGCTTATCCCTCTGTACCTGCCTATGTTAATCTGACACGCTCGAGTAACTACCGAAATACCACCTGGGCCTCCTCTACCATTTCAGTGCAAGGTTATGTTTAACACAAATAGGTAACACATAAAAATGATGATCGTTACTGGTTTTAAATAATAAAAGAATAAGTAATTGCAGTCGCGTGTTTCTTTTAATTGAAAATCGATTTTACTCGATGTGAATAACATAGGGTCGATGTGGTATTGCGGCAATATGCTCACCCCTTCAGAGTAACTACGTATCTTTTAGATATTACTAGAGCGCTGGTAACTAGACTGTATTGTCAACAACTGGTCAGAACGTCAGAACAGTCGAATATTGCGACGAATGACGTAATGTCACTTGTCTCTATTTTTTTTGGGATAGAACCGTAGAAATTTTCTTTATTACTCTTTCATTTGTCATCCAATGTAAAAAATATCATTCAATTATAAGCAAGGAGTGTGTGTGTAAAGTTTCATGCAAATCGGTTGATAAATACGGCCTCAAACATGATCTGACAGAACCCGTAGATGGGTACAGACGAAAGAAATTCTCCCCAGTCTGCAAGTTGAAACGGAAGCCTTCGGTCGCTTCGCTCCCTCAGTCAAAAATAACCGCGGAGACTTACCTGGCGAGAATTCATTTATTTGATGTAAAAATTGAGGGACGATTTTGTTCTTTGAACTTCTTTGATGTGTATTTAAATTTTTCAAAAAAAATAATTATTATTATATGAATAGCTATATATAACTTTGCCCGCGTGCAATAGTTTTATGGTTACTAATTCCTACGGGAACACATTCCCGGTATAAATTATCCTTTATTATATCTTACATCAGCTATCTGCTTCTGAAACTCCCGTTGAAATCGGTCCATCCGTTGCAGAGATTAGCGGCAACAAACCGAACCGATATATGGACAGACAGATAAAACTATACAATTACACACAGACAGACACTTAAATTTTATTTATCTGTATGGATAATAAATATACAACGAAATACTCAACTCAACTCTCATACATAAACTTATGAATGAAGATTAATTTGAAATTTTGAATTGAATGATTTGATAGACCAAGCTAACGACGAGTTTAATTTGTATTTTGCACTCCACGACTTTCTTTCTTTCTTCCTCGACGACAGAGAGAGAGTCGAGAAGTGCCAAATACCGATTAAATTATTTATAGACTTAGGAGATGTAGAACAATCCTACAAATCTAAGTCCCAAAAACTCAAATTTCATCAAAATCAGTCATTTTGTTGGTGAGTTGAGCAGTTGAGGGCATTTTGTTATACATCAAGGATGAAAACTCTTATAGTGTGTTTTATTCCTAACAAGCGCCATCTAGTTCAATTCTTTAGAACTAAAGTTAACCTCTTACAGTATCAATGGCTCAATGGGTTACTTAATTTGTATACCTATTAAAAACGTTATAAAATAGTTAAATACTTACCTAATAATGTAGATCTATATTTTTTAACAAACGATCCTTTAATAATATTATTTACAATACATAGTATTCTTATAATGTTACCAATAATTTTTTTTACATGGTATTTTTTTCTTCAAGATTTTTTTATTATCTTGTTGAAGAGATTTTGCGGTATCTTTTCAACACCTTAGTCATAACAGAAAAAGTTAATGTTTCTACTATGTCTTAGTAAATGGGTTCGCGTGATATACATGAAATCGAGACAGCGTCGTCTGGTGGCAACTGCAGGAAATAATGACGTTTAGCGGTTGACATTAAATGCTCATGAGCTAAGGTGGGCACTGACGATAAAACAATGTGGTTTTCGCAACCATCATTTGTCAAAATTGACAGGCTAATATCCCATTTTTTATCGTTGTCGAAACATTTTGGATTTCCAAATAGATTGATACCCACAGATAACTATAAATTATGCAGTTGAGATCTGTTGAGATCCACAGATAACTATACTATGTAGTTGAGATATATTTTGAGATCCACAGATAACTTTGTAAATTTATTTAATACATTTCGGTTTTACGTCCGTGACGCCGAGACTTTTTAGAAATTCATTCGGCCGTTTTGACATAACCCATTATTGTGTGCCCGGTGACGGCAATAGGCTTACCCGCTATTACGTAGGACTAAAAATACTGGCAAATTGTGGATGTGTAATGCACCTCTGCCTACCCTTGCGGGGATATAAGCATGAAATGTATTTCATTCGGAGTTTAAGTGAAAGAAATTTCGGGGAACTATCCTTTTTACTCTATGGTGAAGCTATGCACAATGTGTATTATCTGTGGCCATGTGTTCCAAACGGTTGCACCGTCAATGGCAAAATACCATGTTTGGAAGCATCACCATTCGGTTGGGGTGCAACCATCATTTTTGACAAATGATGCAACCATCATTGCAAACATCAGTGTAACCACCATATGGTGCAACCATCATTTTTGACAAATGGTGGTTGTGAACACCAAATAGTCACATCGTGTATGGGGACCATAGATTAAGTCGGACTTTGGACAGCAAACGTGTTTTTTTTGCCGGTTTGGTACGCAACCCTTTGTGACCAGGTCCGTCTCCCACTAGGCCGGTTTTTTTTTATAAAATCACTTTTTCACACCTCTTCGTACTGTTAATCGGTTGTCAATAATTAAAGAGTGTTAAATAATCAATAAAACAGCGACAGGAAAATTTAATCAATTACTCTGTGAATACATAATTAAACACATTTCACAAATTCGTTTTATTGGCTGAATGAGCAAGAACTGAAGTTATTTTGTTTTATACAAAGAACATTATTTGTGACGCCTATATGCCCGAAGGGGTAGGCAGAGGTGCATTACACACCCACAATTTGCTAGTATTTTTAGTCTCACTTAATAGGGGTAAGCCTATTGCCGTCACCGGGCTCATTTATAATGTGTTATGTACAAAATGGCTGAATGAATTTAATAAAAAGTAGCAGCCATATTATAATTTTGAAAAAAAATAATTAATTCCGTTGCCTTGCGATGAAATGTTGACGATAGGCAACAAAATCTTACGTGGCAGCCGCTATGGCACAGCCAATAGGCTTGTGTCCACTAAGAATAAATCGGATTGGTGTATGTTTCTCATGACTATTTCCAATGAAGAGACAACAAAAAGTAATATAAATTAGTAGACAGAATAAAGATTACTATTATTTTTAGAAAATAAGTTTGGATAAATTAGGCATTCAGTCACGTGACATCAAACACCATTCCGAAAATATGACGTCACACGTTGTGCTCTCACACCATAGAGTACTTACTCTATGGTGTGAGAGCACAACGTTCTTCATACATACTTATGTATGAAGAGCTGACTTCTTGTTCAAGTTGTGTCTGTGTAATTTAATTGTACGTCCGTTTTTATTAATTTACGATTTTTTGTTAATTTTAAAGTTAAATTGTTATAAATCTAACAAAAGTAGATTGAACAAAACGCAGTTTTGGCGCATTATTTCGATGTGCATTTCGAGACGACACTTGAATCAAAATATTGCTAGGCACCTATATAGTTAAAGGGCTAACCAACACAATTTATTTTAACTTTTTGGAGGCTTTTAAATTATTTTATCCGTTTTTCAATTGCTTTTTAATCGTCGTAGGTTTTTTCAAAATTTTTAATTTTATTTTATTTTAAACTTCTTAAAGAGCGCCTTCTAGTAAGTTGCTGTCGTTACATCTATATAAGAACCCTCACTTATCAACTACAAATCCATTCCTAAAAAAAGCCGCATCAAAATTGATTTTCATCACAAATAATGTTAGCTGTAGCGCGCCCTGATGAGTTGTCACCCTAACATCTATCTAGAAACCTGTACCAATCTAACTCAAACCCATAACTGAAAACTGCATCAAAATCTGACAACTAGTTTTTGAGAAAATTGGCAACATTGCTTTTCACAAATAATGTTCACTGCAGCGCCCCCTGGTGAGTTGTCATCGTAACATTTATCTAAGAACATGCACCAATCAAACCTGAACCCATAACTAAAAACTGCATCAAAATCCGACCAGTAGTTTTGGAGAAAAATGGTAACATGTATTTGCACAAACATCCTCTCACCCCCTGACCCATATACCATCTCCGTTCCGTCGTAGGTAAAAACCTATGCGTGTTCAGTCTAGAGTGTATAATCCTTACAAGTGACAAGTTCTTGGAATACGTTGAAGGAAACGCGTAAGCGCCATGATATTCACGGCGTTTTTGACCTTTTGGTCGAGAAAAAACTATAACTAATAAGCGATCTTGCGCTTGAATATTTATATTACGATTATTTATTTACAATAAGAATTACAGTATACAAAATAAACATAATTATAGACTAAAAATATTTACATTACAAAGTATCGTTTAAAAAATCCTCCGCGTCATTGCCGACTGGGAAGGTTCCCAGAATGCTGGCTGTGTTGCCACGTTGGATGGCGATACTTATTCTTTGGGCCAGAAAATAGCCAGCCTTCTGGTCCTGAGAAGCATCGATTAGGCGTTTAGCAATGTCTCTATAAAGGCGGCGAGCACTCGGACCCCATGACCCCAGTGTCTCAACCCCAAACGGCTCAAATATGTAATCACCTGCTAGGTTAGCATATTTACGCCGTTTAAAGCCTTCAGCCGATGCAGCAGCAGCGCCGGCACATCCGGATGTGCTTGGAAGATGTGAAGGTGCTAAGGTGTCAACGCATGTAGCGTCCCACACCAAAGGCCTTCCCATCTTCCACGGTAGCAACGACATACCGTCCGGTCTCTTTCCATCGCTTCGTGCTAAACCATTTGGTTCACGTACGGCCGGAAGACCTGCGGTGGAAAGAGCCCTACGAATTATGTCGTTTAGAATAGCGTGCCGAGGTATACGACCTGCGCTTCTGCTACAAGAAAGGCCATGGTGTCCCAGATTATCGACGGCTACTCCACAGGTGCAATGATGCGGGGATATACAAGGTGTACCCAGCCGAAGGCAAGTGGTAATGCGGAAGGTAGTGTCGTCCAACATTGTACCGATGTTGGGCGATGGGAGCGCCTGGATCCATAACCCTGACTCCCATTCTCCAACAGCTAGTAGGCGTGCACGCTCTGAAATATTGACAGAAGTGTCAATTAGTGTATTAATTCTCAATTTACAGAGCGGTGAATCCCACAGTCGCGATTACGATTAGACGACAAATTTATGGCTTAATCGCTGCAGCGAACTTCGTTCGTGTTTTGGTCAGGATAGCTTCGTCAAACACATTTTGATTTGTTTCGCAACGCGTGACATCGCCCAAGGCGCCATGACAGATTGGAGCGTTTTCGTTACCAATTTAAATACATTGTTTAAATCGCAAAATAAACTATGTAAATAATTGTTTTAAATCAAAATAATACATTTTTGTAACTATATAGATTCAAAACTACAGATTTAATCAGTTTTTGAAATTTGGGACACAATCCTATTAAAGTCCTGGGCGTCTCGGAATATTTCAAAATATACCTGTGTTTTTTTTTGAATGAAAAGCGCACTATGATTGCTGTTTTGACACAATGGCAAAAACAATTTAGTTTCGAAAAATTTTCCGAAAATAAATTGTCGTGTTGAATTTGTTTTGACACAGGCAGACACCAGAATAGAGTGGTTCCCGGGAAAGGTTTTAGTTCCGATATGTAGTACCTTATGTCAAGTGGGTGAAGCCGCGGGCGTCCCCTACTTTACTTATAATCAGGAGGAGGTTCTCAATTCAACTGTTTTATTTTTTTTAATGTTTGTTATCTTATATCTCTGAACTGGGTGAACCGATTATATTTTTTTTTTAATAATACCTCTTCTACTTTCCAAGTGGTCCCATTCCGACAATTATTTGGTCCCATTCCGGTAATTTGAAGTCGGTTGTTGTGTCAATTTTTGACGTGTATTTTCTAGAATTATTATCTTATTGTTAGATAAGAGGATTTAAATAAACTAAACTACAAAGACCATACCTACTGTAAAATAGAATAATCCTTTATGTCGGGACGCATATACAATATTTAGCGAACAAAACAACAATAGACACCATTACACAGTGTCAATTCAAACATTGAGTGCATAGAGTATATCTATAGAGTTGGGATCAAAAATGTATTAGTGATGTACGCGCCATATTTGTAGTCGATTCGATTTACCCTTTAACACTATATAGGATTCATTTCTTTTAAATGGCCGCCTTAGGCCTTACCGTCCATTGCCGTTCATCCCGGGAACGCGCTCGTTAGAATAACCCCAGGGCGTAAAGGTAAATCCAGGAAGTAAGGAAACCCAAGGGTGTAAAAATGACCTCAGATATTCTTTAAGATCAAAACCACACATCTAATATTTGTTCCAACCTTGGAACCAAACTTGTAACATCGGCACTACGGCACGGTGTATGCAAGTACTATTCCCTATTTTGTGCCATAAGTCATACACCATAAGTGACTGTAAGATGGGTCAATAAAACACTAGAAGTGCCACTGACTAATTGAGTTCTTAAGTAAAGAGAGTGTTAGTCACTGGAAGTGTCAGGAAACTAAACGGTTTATTTCCGACGACATGGTAAATTGGGAAAGGCGCCACGTGTCCGAACTAATTGCTCGTAAAACAGTTAAGTTGCACATGGAAAGTCGTAAAATAAAGCTCACAATGAATAAGACGATTCAAGACTTTCTTTGCAGAATTTACCTTAGAATAATAGTGTTAGCGAACAATAAATAACTGTATTTAGACATTATTTTGTCACAAACTAAGATGTATGGATGGAACAACTACCTAATTATAAAACACAAACGAACAGCACGCACACACTCACTTGAACATCGATCTTGGTATAGTCACAGAATAAGGAATAGTACTATGTAAAAGTCTATTATTCTATTATGTTGACTTTAATTTGTGTGTTAAACATACACTCAGTCACCAAGACAGAAGTTAAAAGCACGAAACGCACATACACATTAGTATGCACACACACATACTTGGGAATATTTGCCATAGCGTCTTTCGTTTATCAGCAGATGCACAGCCTGCAGTTTGCACTCCACCAAAATTAAGGCACTTTGCCTATATTTTCCCTTTTGAACTGAAGAACTTCAATTTCGGTTAGTAAATGTAAAAAAAAATTATAGATATTTGTAATTGCTATTCTAACCTATCTATACTTTCGATTGTCGACATATTGGTAAAAACTAAGTAGGTATTAAATTATAAAACAAACTTAATGTATTTTTATTGCAGATTTTGGAAAACCTTTGATAAATCCGTATATGGCAAAACCGGTCAAGTTTTCTTAATAAATCAGAAAAATTCGTGTACGAATGAGTTTATTTCACAACTAGCTGTCCCGGCGAACTTCGTACCATCCTTTTAAACCGTTCCTGAACCTCGAAAAATATTTTAAGACCAAAATAAAGTCAATCGGTCTAGCAGTTACCGAGTTTTAGCGAGACATACCAACGGCGATTCATTTTTGTTTATATTTGGTTTACGATTCTATTATATCTAAGGCGTAATCACCACAAGAGGTGTCTAACGTTAGTACATTGAGTGAGACCATCAAAAGCTGACAATTACAGTTCTGAAATGAATGGTAACAGGTTCTATGCATTCTAAACGAAGCCATTCAGTGAAAGTACACCAATGGGCAATTCCACCCCAATCTCTTATGTATGGGAATGGTATTTACGTGGAAGCATGGAATATACTTTTGTGTTTTTTTTTGTAGTACGTTTATACGATTTTGACTTGGTTATCATTGTAGGCACATTTTGTGGGTACCAAAAATATTTAGACTTACGTATATATCCTAGGTATATAATATTAAACCTAAATCTAAAGACTATAATGATTGGTTATTTAAAAATTTGTTAATCAACCAATGAACACCCATCCCAACAGTGACGTAGTTCAAATACCTAGGTTCCGTGATAACACCAGATGCAACCGTGGATGAGGACGTCACTCACCGCGATAATATTGTATGGAAAAGATGGAGAACACTCATAGGCGTACTGTGTGATCCACGCATGCCCGTAAAAGTCAAAGGCAAGGTTTATAAGACTGCAGTTCGCCCTGTGCTAATGTACGGGTCTGAATGCTGGACAGTAAGGAGAACTCGAAGAGGCAGCTTTAAAGTCATGCCAATCACCCAGAAACTCACCGAAAACCATCTCATATGGTATGGACACGTTGAAAGAAGAAGTGAGAAGTGGTTCAGATTGCACTAAGCCTTTTAAACCGTTCCTGAACCTCGAAAAATATTTTAAGACCAAAATAAAGTCAATCGGTCTAGCAGTTACCGAGTTTTAGCGAGACATACCAACGGCGATTCATTTTTGTTTATATTTGGTTTACGATTCTATTATATCTAAGGCGTAATCACCACAAGAGGTGTCTAACGTTAGTACATTGAGTGAGACCATCAAAAGCTGACAATTACAGTTCTGAAATGAATGGTAACAGGTTCTATGCATTCTAAACGAAGCCATTCAGTGAAAGTACACCAATGGGCAATTCCACCCCAATCTCTTATGTATGGGAATGGTATTTACGTGGAAGCATGGAATATACTTTTGTGTTTTTTTTTGTAGTACGTTTATACGATTTTGACTTGGTTATCATTGTAGGCACATTTTGTGGGTACCAAAAATATTTAGACTTACGTATATATCCTAGGTATATAATATTAAACCTAAATCTAAAGACTATAATGATTGGTTATTTAAAAATTTGTTAATCAACCAATGAACACCCATCCCAACAGTGACGTAGTTCAAATACCTAGGTTCCGTGATAACACCAGATGCAACCGTGGATGAGGACGTCACTCACCGCGATAATATTGTATGGAAAAGATGGAGAACACTCATAGGCGTACTGTGTGATCCACGCATGCCCGTAAAAGTCAAAGGCAAGGTTTATAAGACTGCAGTTCGCCCTGTGCTAATGTACGGGTCTGAATGCTGGACAGTAAGGAGAACTCGAAGAGGCAGCTTTAAAGTCATGCCAATCACCCAGAAACTCACCGAAAACCATCTCATATGGTATGGACACGTTGAAAGAAGAAGTGAGAAGTGGTTCAGATTGCACTAAGCCTGCCTAAACAGACGAAAAGTAGAGGCCGTCCGCACTAACCTGGTGGTCTAAAATCCAAGCAGACCTCAAGGGAGCCAAGTTGCCTGAAAAGACAATCCAGGATAGATTATCCTGGCACCGAAAAGTGAGGAGACCCGACCCCAAATAATGGGATAAAGGGCACGACAAAGAAGAAGAAGTTAATCAACCAATGAACTGAACAATTTAATGAAAATTTACATAAATTGGGTACTTTCGTGGAGCTGTAAGAGACCTAAGGCTTAACCCCTAAGCTAAGAGGCTTAACCCCTTCAGAAGGTGCTAACGCGGGTTAAGAACGTGGCCTGCGAGGAGCTCCTGTATACCCTGGAGCTATACCCATAGGGACACCCATACTTTGGGGTAAGAGATAAACTCCGGCCGTGGACGCCTCTATAGACCCCGAGTCTCCAGCCGGAATAGCTGGGGGTTTTGTGCTCTTTGTGCCGACGAGCGCGGAGGAGCAAATCCCTCCGCGCATGGCTTCTTCTCAGATGCGCATGGCACGGATAACACCAGCGAAGACAACGTGCACGAAGCCAGGGAGAGTGAAGTACCTACTCTGGTTAGTTGCCGGAATCTGTGCCTCGCCCTCTACTACTAGGGCTAACTGGGGGTTTCGACTGAGGGGGCTCCACAGCACATAATTCGAAAGGGGTCAGTTTCTTAAAATTTGGGGGACGTGGAAACTAGTCCTGACCCGGAAAAAGGGGCGGCGGGTGGACTCGCCATCTGGGTACCAGCCGATCGTGTAAGCTCTTTGAGCGAATCATAGCGGAACGCCTCATCGAGCATCTCACGAACATGACCTGGCGGACAACCAGTAGTACGATTTCCGTTGGGGTGGCTCTATTGTGGACGCGATTATGCATGTGAAGACCCTGGTGGAGGAAGCAGTGTCGCAAGATGGGGTGGTGGTAGCAGTGTCTCTTGACATTACTAGGTACCTGCACACACATAATTATTACCTGTGACTATCACTTTTGAAATAATATTATACCTATACCGTTTGTAAGATAGGTACTTAGAAAACTTTGTTGAAATTGTCTCAGAATAATTTATGTTCAATTATACATTAAGTAGCACGTGTGAGCTTTACCCTAGATGACAACTGCTACGTTAAGGTGTTTGGTTACATTACGAGTTGCAAACAAACTTATAAGAATCAAAGAAGAATCAAGAATCAAAGAATCAATTTCATTTATTCAGTTTAGGCACATAAAGAGCACATATGAATGTCAAAATTTTACAATTTTGTCAAGTAATATTATAAAAATACTAAATTAAGTAAGTACATAAATAACCATTAGAAAATGATTCTTTCGCTGGTTCGGTAAGTTGGTTCTCCTGAGAAGAGACCATCAAGAAACTCAGGTAGATTATCCAAATTTTTTTAAATATTGTTTTGTTTACATTGTTATAATTAGTTTATATTGTATTATACGAGTGGCCAACAACAGAAGATTAGGGTGACCATGCATTTTTATCATTAAGATATTCGTCTACATTATAGTAGCCTTTCATCATCAAACATTTTTTAACTACTATTTTAAACTTATTAAGAGGCATGTCAACCAAATTCTGAGGAATTTTATTATAAATTTTTATACATTTGCCTACAAACGAATTACCAACTTTATGAAGTCTAATTTTTGTCATTGCCAGTTTATTTTTATTTCTTGTATTAAAATTATGGTTATCGGAAATTATTTTGAAGAGATCTATGCAATTAGCAATTAATATAAGCAATCAGCGATACAAAATGTAACTACATTATGTAAATTTCGTACATAAATCTATATGGATGGAGTGGTGAAAGCTGTTTAAATAAAGGTTTAAAGCCTGAATTACTTGTCGGGTTATGCTCAAAGATTCTAAAATGTCAGACAGACATTCACGCCTACATCCCCGAAGTGCTAAGCAGAGGTGCTATACTATACGTGTTGTGTACATAATAATGAAAATGTGAGACTGAAGATAGGATACAAGTGAACAGGTCACCATTTCACTAAGAGCTCTAGGTGCAATAATGAGGAACATTATATTAACCTATCATATGACAAGCGATAAGTAATGGTCTATCAAAAAAGGTTTTGAAGGACGTCAGTGACTGTGCGCGTCTCACCTGCAGTGGCAGTGCATTCCACAAACAACACGCGGCTTCAACAGTAAAAAGCTATCGTAGAATTATCATAGAGCTATATAGAATATAAAGTATTTATATCATTTTATCTAGTACTCATATCACAAGCTCTACTTATTTTGAGACTAGATGGCGTTGTGTGATTTGTCCTAACTGGTCCTAACATAATAATATTACTATTATAATTATATGTATTTTTAGTTTAAATTTATGTATCTATGGGCCGTAGAATAAGTTGATATAAGATCTGTAACTTTTCTAACGTAGCCTGATATTAACTCAATAAATAAAAAAAATTACACACCCATACTTTCCCTAAAATTTTCAGTTACACGGACAATTTACACGTAATAGGGGCAAGCCTAGCCTATTCCCGTTACCGGGCACTATTGTACAGGTACAACCTCGTCCAACGAGAGAGGTACCTAATTCACAGTTTATATAATATTATGGTCTGGCTTATATGAATTCGTTCGAAATTCTTAGCATCGACATTTTAATATTACCAGTGGCGCCATCTCTTATTACAATGATGTACTATTTCCTTATACACTATAGAATATTCAAACCACTTTATAATTCAAACCAAAATTACCACAGATAGGACAAATGTTACATACCATACCTTATTATTTTTATTTATTTATTTATATACGCTTTATTATTAATAAATCTATATACACGGAGCTTACATTTATGAGCAGTACAATGGGCACAGCCTTATTTCATAAAGCAATTTCTACCAGGCAAGCTTTGGATGGATAGAATTTGAAGGACGAAATAGAGTCTTATCTCTAGAGGTAATTTATTCCACGAGCGATATTATGTTCTAAATACAATACAATAGCATTCTACAATGTACCTACCTATGTTTAGACTGAGATTGCGTGAAATTATTATCTCGTTAATCTAGAAATATATACTAATTTTTATAACAATCCGTTTATGGTATACAGGCAATTGAGTAACAAACATACGAGATTCTAGAATAATAATTATAGTACTTTTGTTTTCTTTATAAACTAAACTGATTAAAACTTTTATCAACAAATTAACATCGGTTCTCAGTTGGAGTGTTAAATGTTCATGTATTAAAATGTTCCTTGTTATCTTAATTAACCAAATTAACAAACACACTCGGAACACGTGAGCCAGGGTTGGTACAACCTGTTCGAAACGTCAGGGAACATAAATAAAATAAACATTTTAGAGTATCTACATCATGATGGCTTTAACAACGGACGTAAGAGAAGAGAGAATAAAAAAAAAGGCTTTAACTAATTCACCATCATAGTAAATTATTGATAAGTAATGAAACCAATTATGTTTTTGTCGTTGACCGATGATAGATAGGTACCTATATAAAAATTATTTCATCGCCTTCTATGAGAAAAGAAGAAATATACTAGCGATAAATAAAGTTCGCGCGTTTTTTTTTTCGATTGGATTACTATGAAATATTCATGTTCCAAATTCAAATCTCATTATTGCCCGCTAAAAAGTCTCTGAACAAAAAAGAGCTACTTGAGGCGCACTTATGTATAATACGAACAAACGCCACTTTTTCAATAGAAGTGATGAAAAAATTATAAATGCGTCTAATGGTCTAAATAATATCTCTTTATAACCACAGGATATCCCAGTGGCGTACCTACATTTTCGTTCTCTTACGTGGGTGGCTATTTGCAATTGGTTATTTCGTGCCGTTTTTCAGAGCTGTTCGTGCATAACGCGTCGATATTATAAAAAGTTTTAGAATGAAACGTGAAAGTTTAGGTAACTAAACAGCAGAATTTAAAAGTCACTTAAATAAAGGGTTCCGTAACGGTAGGTGCCTCAAAATAAAA
This sequence comes from Nudaria mundana, assembly GCA_963556515.1. Taxonomy (NCBI): domain Eukaryota; kingdom Metazoa; phylum Arthropoda; class Insecta; order Lepidoptera; family Erebidae; genus Nudaria; species Nudaria mundana. The sequence goes on from OY748301.1 coordinate 16,664,463, forward strand.
AAAATAACTCTTATTGGATTTGACTATCTGGTCCGTCTGTCTGTCAAGACCAGTGAACGGAATAAACAAGACCCTTTCTCTCAGGAACACGTGGGAGGTATGAAACTGAAATTCATATCAAATACTCAGGTCTACTGTCAGTTTCTTGAAGCTGAAATAATCATTTTTTTAAGCCAACTCAACAAAATTTGCTATATATTGTGTAATGATGGCATATGGCAGCATGATATTATGATTCATTGTGCTGGGTGAGATGCATGGGTGCGCCATTTTCAATGTCACTAGCCTCCTCTGAAAACCAGCGCTGGCAATAGTGCATACCACGTCAGCATAAGCTGATAGGAGATCAAATTCCACGCAGATGTGGCGTGTACTAGCATACAACTACGATTTTCCTGTCCTTCTACTATTTACTTGTGTATATTGTTATCGCCATGTCTGTCTAAGAATAAACATATTTTTACTTTCTTTCTATATTTTGATTGCGTTGGCTGTAGCATTTTTAGTTTATGCTGCAAATTTTCGACACTCACAAGGTTCTTGCACCTACAGGGTACCTTCCATGAACTTAGAATCTTGAATTTGGTACGAAGCAACGTCTTATAGCACAGATAAAAAAAATGTGAAATATATATTTTTTTAGGTTTGTTGTACGGAACCGTCGGTGCACGAGTCCAATTTGCACTTGGTCGGTTTTTTAAGCACTATAACGTTAAAACTCATACGCGTTAGGAAATACAGCATAGTGGTTGGTAAATTGGCGCTGGCTTTTTAATATACTAATGGCGAAGTAAATACGACGTCCTATATTAATAAAGTTTGTATATAAATGTTATGTTAATCCGTTGCTCACATAATAAAATGCAGGTGCAAAACTCTTGCTACTGCACTTTTAATTTTCCATGCAATATTATGTTGGTACTCTTTGCGCTTCTTTGGCTTCAAACAGTTCACACCCATACATATAAATTTATTTTGAATTAGCGGACGCCTGCGACCTCCTACGTGACAAATTATATTTACACTAAAACCTTCCTCGAGAACCACTCTATCCATTACAGCATGAACATCGGTGAAGTAGTTTTTGAACAGACAGACAGACGCGGCGGAGGACTTTGTTTTATAGCAAAGTACTAGTGGACGCCACGTGGTACCCTCGTGATGGGAAGAGAAAACCTGGAAGACAAAAAATGAGAGGGGAAGATGAAATTAAAACAAATGCTGGGATAACATGGCGCAGAAAAGCCAGAAACCGAAAAGAATGGCGAACTCAAGGGGAAGCCTATGCCAAGGGCAATCTGAAACCGATGTCTTGAAAAGGAAATATAATAATAATATAGTAATGTAATATAATAATATCTTTAATTAATAATTTGAGTAATTTCAAAGTTAAAATCATACACGATTAAAATTTATGCTAAACTCTAAATGTTATGAATATTTAGTTGATAAGAAATTTGTTAATGAATGTAAAACAGTCACAAAAATTCAAAGGATTATGTAATATAATAATAATGTTTATTATGATAATATTTTATTTCAGTAATAAATGCTAAGTATTTGAATTGGAATATTAGCGAAATGTGTTCTAAAAGTAAATAATATTAGTAAAATGTGTTACAAAAGTGAATTGTGTGAGTGATTGAGTATGAGTAAATAACTCTGATGATACCATAAGGTGAAACCGGTCAGGGTTTACCAAAAATAAAAATATTTGTGGAATAGTTTACAAGTGAGGTTTTTCAAAAATGTATTACTATAAGTTGTCTAGTAGGTTAGCCACCTATGAAAGGCTACCCCGCCAACTCGCGAAAAATCCCAGGATGCGTCATCGTGCCGGTTGGCGACCGGATGCGAGGGCCCGGTGAACATCTCTGGGGGGGTTAGTGCGTCCCCGCGCGCTCCAGATCAGTCTCCCGTCGGTGCAGCACTATGATTGTATCGCTTGGTATTTGTTTGTGCCATGCCTCGCCTAACTGTCCCCTTTCTGTCTGTTCACCAAAAAAAAAGCATGAAAAAAGTTAAATATAAGTAACTGGTTAAACAGCGGTTGCACTCCCTCGCACTAAAAGTGCACCTCTCCAACATCCGAGGTCTGCACTCTAATCTCGTTCCAGTCCACCACCACCTTGAGACTGAAAAACCACATCTGCTGTTCCTCGCGGAGACGCAGATCAGATGTCCAGCCGATGCAGCATACTTGCATTACCCAAGTTACACCCTGGAACACAATTTCAAATCTCGCGCTGGCACCTGTGTGTACGCTCGCGATGACATCTGCTGTCGGCGTCTCCGTAACCTAGAGGATTCCAGTTTCTCCGTATTGTGGGTTCTGGTGAACACTGGCTTGGAGCAGATACTCTATGCCAGTGTTTATCGGTGGCATACCGATAACAAGGAGACAGCCAGGCTTTTTCAGTATCTGACCAACTCGGCTGAAGCAGCTCAGCTTACGTACCCGTCAGCGCAGGTAGTTGTTCTGGGAGACTTCAACGCCCACCACCAGGATGTTCCCACACCAGAAAACCGACCATGAAACCGACCATGGGAGATTAGCATATAAATTTGCTCTATCGCTAGGTCTCTCCCAACTGGTAACCGGCGCTACTCGGGTACCTGATATTGATGGCCACACGGCCAATTGCTTGGACCTTCTGCTGACAACTGATCCAGACCGGTATCAAGTTACAGTTTCCTCTCCGTTAGGTAGCTCTGACCACTGTCTGGTGAAATCTGTGTCTGTCTACTCGCCACCTGAGCCCGAGCACTTGGAGACTAGGCGTGTATGGCGATACAAGTCAGCTGATTGGGATGAGATGTGGCATTTCTTTGCGTCTTATCCTTGGCAGCGCATATGCTTCTTTTCGGACGACCCGACGTGCTGCGCGGATGCTGTTTCTGGAGTGATATGTCAGGCTATGGAATATTTTATTCCATATTCTGATGCCTCACTTCATGTGAAAGCCCGCCCCTGGTTCAATTCTGAGTGTGATAGGGCTGAAGCACTTAAGCACTTAGTCTACCAGAAGTGGGCGGATGCTCGAGCCCGCAAAGCCCCGAATGTCCAGAAACTGAAAAGTGCCTTTAATAGTGCTGCCAAGTCCTGCAAACGTGCCCTCCGCAGGGCCCGCTTCGACCATATTGGCCGTATTGGAGCCAGACTAGCGTCTTACCCATCTGGGAGTAAAGCTTTCTGGTCTCTTGCTAAATCGGTCGAAGACAATTTCTGCCGGTCTTCTTTACCACCATTGCAGAAGACTGATGGCTCATTAGCTCACACCGCCAAAGAGAAAGCAGACTTGTTTGCCTCTCTATTTGCGAGGAATTCACAATTAGATGCTGATGGTAACTGCCCACCTTTGCTACCTCGTTGTGACTCTGCAGTGCCAGAAGTACACATCCGCCAAAAAGCAGTACTCAAAATACTCAGCACTCTGGATGTGAATAAGGCTAGTGGACCTGACGGCATTCCTGCCATTGTCTTGCGGTCATGTGCGCCTGAGTTGTCCCCTGTTCTGACTCGCCTGTATCGCTTGTCCTTGAGGACTGGTCAAGTTCCGAAATCCTGGAAGATTGCCAATGTCCAACCTGTCCCTAAGAAAGGAAGTCGCGCCGACCCTGCCAACTACCGACCTATCGCAATCACCTCCATACTCTGTAAGATTATGGAGCGTGTTTTAAACAATCGTCTCCTTGCATACCTGGAAGACAGCGACCTCCTCAGTGACCGTCAATTCGGGTTTCGTCGAGGCCGGTCTACTGGGGATCTTCTTGTGTATGCTACTCACCTCTGGAGCGTAGCCATTGAGAGACACGGTGAGGCTCTTGCCGTGTCTCTTGATATCTCTAAGGCTTTCGACAAGGTCTAATTGGCAAGCTTCCGGCGTACGGTATTGCTCCTGGGCTTTGCACCTGATCGAGGATTTCCTAAGACACAGATCGATTCAAGTTGTCGTTAACGGCTCCTCGTCCGATCTCCTTGGTATTAATGCCGGTGTCCCTCAGGGATCTGTGCTCTCCGCGACTCTATTTTTGCTGCACATCAATGACCTGCTGGTAACACCCGGTATCTTTGAGTATGCAGATGACAGCACAGTCTCGGTGAGATACTTGTCCGATGCGAAGTCTGGATCAAGGGTCCAATGCTTCAGGGAGTCGATGATCGAGTCAGCGAACTCGACTTTGTAGGCTGTTTCTCAATGGGGTGATGCTAATTTGGTCGAGTTCAACCCCTCCAAAACACAGGCTTGTCTTTTTTCGGCGAAACGGAGTCCATTCCAACTGACTCCGACTTTCCGGAATGTCCCCGTTCCGATTAACGACAGTCTTGGGCACTTAGGGCTGGATCTCTCATCCAGTCTAAATTTCGGTCGCCACATTGAGTCCATAGCGAACACTGCTGCCAAAAAACTTGGTATCCTCTCTAGGGTGAGACGGTACTTCACTTCGGAGCAGCTCTTAAATCTTTACAGAGCTCAAGTTCGCTCTTGCATGGAATACTGTTCCCATCTCTGGGATGGGTCTGCTAGATATCAGCTAGATGCTTTGGACTCGTTGGAGCGCCGAGCGAAGAGGATCATAGGCAGTGACTCACTTGTGGGGGCAAATCTTCAGAGCCTAGAACACCGTAGACGAGTGGCCTGCCTTTCGGTTTTTTATCGGTTACATTTCGGTGAGTGTGCGGTGGTTTTACAAAAAAATCAAAAATCAATCAAATTATCTTTATTCATGTAGGTCACAAAGTATCACTTATGAACGTCAGAAAAAGAAATTGCTTCTACATTTACATTTATCGCCAGATTCGTAAGGCAATAGGTAGAGCCTGTGAGGAAAGAACCTGGCAAGAAAAACTCACGGCCACTCTTTTTATTCGCCAGTAAATACAATGATTCTGTTACAATAATAAAAAGAGGGCAAGGGCAGTACGTGACCATGTGTGGACCAAGTGAACTTAAAAATTATGAATCTCTGTTCACAAAAAAGTTAAATACTAGTTAAAGGTGCCACATAATCTCAAAGTACCCATACCTTACAATATCATAATAATAATAATTTAACAATAATAAGTGAGTTTCAGCAATAAAACAACATTTCAAACAGAAGTAGCCCCTATGTAGCTCGAGTGATGAGCAAGCAACTCATTGCCGTTTCTCTGTATCGTTTAAATAATCTTTAATAGTATAATATGCTTTTTTTAGGTGGTGTGTCTTAACAGCCACTTTGAATTTATTTAATGGAAGGTTCATAATGTTTAGAGGAATTTTGTTATAAAAACGCACACCAAATCCTGCAAAGGAGTCATGAACCTTCTGTAAACGATAATACGTCCCAACCAATTTATGCTTATTTCTAGTATTTATTGCAGGTATGTCACTATTCATACTGTATAAATGTATATTCTGTTTAACGAACATAATATTCGCATATATATATTGTGATGCAACTGTTAAAATGCCGATTTCTTTAAATCTTTCTCTAAGAGAAACTCGTGCATTCAGTTTATAAATCGCACGTATAGCTCGCTTTTGGAGTATAAAAATGATCTCTATATCAGCTGCCTTGCCCCACAGTAAAATTCCATACGACATGACACTGTGAAAATAGCTAAAATAAACCAGGCTGGCAGTTTCTACATCCGTGAGCTGTCTGACTTTACTAATAGCAAAAGCCGCAGAGCTAAGTTTTCCTGCAAGACCCGATATTTGGGTGTTCCACTGTAATTTACTGTCGAGAGTAATACCCAAAAATACGGTTAATTCTACAAGATTAAGGGTACTAATATTATTTTGAACGGTCATACCGTTCAAAATAATATTAGTACCGTAGTTCTGAACATTAGGCATACTAAATCTAACACACTTAGTCTTTTTTGCGTTCAGAAGTAAATTGTTGGTTGTAAACCAATCCAGAACTAGTGCAAGTGAACTATTTACTTCGTCAAAATTCCTCAGCTTGCGATCAACTTTAAAAATAAGTGGTGTATCATCGGCGAATAGAACAATGTCGCACAAGTTCTGTACATAGAACGGTAGATCATTAATGTAAACTAAAAATAGAAACGGACCTAGAATTGATCCTTGTGGCACGCCCATAGCTACAGAAGCCCCTAAAGACCGACTACCATTGATATCAACATGTTGTATTCTATCACTGAGGTATGAGGCAACTAGGTCCAGTGCCGAATCTCTGATACCATAATAATTGAGTTTCCGTAATAGGGTATTATGTTCAACGCAATCAAAAGCTTTGGAGAGATCGCAAAATATACCAATGGCATCTTGCTTATTCTCCCAGGCATTGAAAATATGCTGCAGAAGCGTTACCCCTGCGTGAATGGTAGAACGACCTCTTTTGAATCCGTACTGCTCATTATGTAGTAGCATATTTGAATTAAAATGTGATTGTAATTGCTGCAATATAATTTTTTCAAAAATTTTACTAATGGCAGGTAGTATTGAAATTGGTCTAAAATTACCAGGGTCGCTTTTTGATCCAGTCTGAACGAGCTTGCAGCTTTTCCTTTAGTCCTACCTAATCCCTTCCCCTTTTACTCCTAAAACCTCGGCCCTATAACGTCAGCCGAGCTACGGCCGAGTGAAATTCAAATTGCGCGCCAAGTGTCCGAATGGGTGACGCGCGCGCCCCTCTGAGAGAAAAAGGAACAACTTCTTCGAAGCTAGCCACGATCTTACGCGCTCCTCGAAATAAATTCAATAAAATCAATTTTCATCTTAATCTTTAAACCTAATCGATAATCGTGTGTGCAACGAACATTTTAACCATTAACAGCAACAGAACAGTGTATGTCTAGCAGTTTGTCCAGTGGAAGCGGTGCACGGGCCGGGGTAAGTACCTACCATTACCTTTTCCTGTGTATCCTCGCTGCGAGCTCAAGGGTGTATACTACTGTTCAAAACCTATCTAAAAGCATTTTTTGTGGTGTCTATCCATAAGTGGTCCATTCGAGCGGATTATAAGTTTATATTCTAATCATAAGTAGGTAGTCTTATTCGAGCGAATTATAATTTTTGTTGTAACCGGTATACTTAACCTATATTCCGTACATTTCATACTAACATTTCATACCAGTATTATTGCTACATATCACACTAAAAATCACCTAGATTAGTAGTAGGTACCTAAATTTCTGGATTGTCCTGCCTACGTAGGGCAATCATTCCATACCTACCTACCTACGTCTTTCATTTCAAACGAAAGCGGAGCGGCAACGTCGCGAGTGCGAGTACGCCGCGCTCTTGGTCGCTCGTGTCTCAGCTGTTTAGTGAAAACCACGTGTTGGTGGATATTTGGTTGGTTATTAGTCTATATAGTATATCTGCGTATTACCTAGGTATAAATATTTATAACTACACAGAAACTTTACACATAATAGGTATTAGGTAGGGTCACATGTTCAACAATGAAACAAGTGTACACAATGAAACATCGCTATATTTCAAAAATGCGACATTACCAAACCGTGCAAATCAGTGTGCAAGTAGCTCTTTATGAGCGCCCCCCACTGACCTTGTCAGGCGTCGCACTTCGTGGCGGAAGCATGTTTTCGGAGCATATTTGCAATTTTCATCTAAAAAAGTAAGATTTTTTTTTTACTTTGATTTTTTCCCTAGTCTTATGTGTACTACAATTGGTTATTTTTGTGTATTACGTATGAATAAGCATATATCTAAGATTCTTGTAGCCTACTTTGATAACCAAAGAGTTCATATTTAGTGCTTTTTTTGAGGTTTTTTTTAGCAAAACCCGAGGTGGTCCACGATGAAACGTTTCAACATGGACACAATGAAACTGTTTCATTATGTACTAGGATTGATTCATTGTACATACCTAGATAAATTAAAGTAGAATTACTTTGGTAATTAGTTATCTCTTTAAATATCTTTACATATAGAAACGTCTGTTTGCAGTTTAAACCTACACAGCACGTGTTAAAGCGCGCAGGTAGGTAGGCATTTTCAGTCGTCGCGGTTACTCACCGTCGTCGGGTGACCATAATATCTCTGGGTAATATTATTTATTTGTAATAATAAATAAATCTATTTAATATTATATAATTGGTTTTTCTTTTTAAATTAAGTGAAATTTCTACAATAATTTTACTGTTTCATTGATGAACATACGGTGTTTTATTGTGTACACACCCATGGACACAATGAAACATTTCTCATTTTAAAAAAAAAATCATCTGGTAGATTTTCTATAACTATTTGAGAAAAACTGAGTACACAGTTCGTTAGTCAATTAAATTCTCGACCTCTGTGTAAAAAATTGTAACTTTATGGTTATAAATAACTGAGTTACGACTCTCAGAACTTTTAGTGTTTCATTGTTGAACATGTCACCCTACCTATACTTACATCTAACATACAATACCTAAGTAGATACTTACTATCTGTAAAACCTACTTATAATGGAGTTGCAAGCGCAATTAGTTCTTCTTTCAAAAAGAAAAGAATTTATATTTCGCGACATTCAAATCTTATATAATTTGTCTCAAGAAATAAACTCGGATCCATCGAAGTTGAGTACGTTTACCATCCGGTTCAAGCGTATTAATGCTTTGAGGGACGAGTATGTCAATGTGGTAAATGACATAAATACAACTGAGTTGTCGATCAATCCAAAGGCAGCCATTAATTTCCAGTTAATACAATCTTTTGATGAATTGTACTATGCTGTCATGGCCGTGGGTGAAACAATTTTGATACCTAAGTATACTACGCAGGTCATCCAATCCGAGTGTTCAGAAAAACCAAGTTCACAGGTCAAATTACCAAGACTTGAATTACAAAAGTTCGATGGTAACATTGAGAACTGGCAAACATTTTATGACACGTTTTTAGCCTTAATACATACTAATGAAAAGATTAGTAACATTGAAAAGTTTCATTACCTACTGTCCTGTCTGTCGGGGGTTGCACTATCTATCGCGAAGGGCGTAACGCTTACGTCCGACAACTATAAGGTCGTATTTGACACGTTGATCAAACGTTTTGAAAATAAGCGTATTTAGCTACGAACTACTTAGAAAAAATCTGTGGCTTAGCTCCGTTACATACAAGTAACTGTTCCGAGCTACGACACCTTACCAGTTTATTAAAGGAGTCTGTAAATGCCCTAAAGTCAGTAGATGTGGGTCATCTAGAACAGTTTATTTTGTTTCACTTAGCCGCGAAAGGTTTAGATACTGATACTAGAAAGAGATTTGAAACACAAAATACAAACGAAATTCCTACGATTAATGAATTGTTGACATTCCTGCATAACTATGTTAAAATACTGGAAGTAAGTGCAGGGCCGCGCCGACCCCTGGCAACGCCTGTGTGCGAACCCTATGAAGCGCCTTTTTTATGAATCTTCATGTTTAAAAGTTTATTTTTTTAAATTATGTAAGTAAAACCAATTGGCTTGCTAATTACTGCGAAAAAATTAACGCGAATCGGTTTTAGAGGCCATTCTAACTTCTTAAGGATCCCAGTGACCTCACCTGCAAGCGGCACACTTGCTGATCAACGAACGAGGCAATGTGAATTCATGGTATCCTTACCTCGGCCTCTACGTGGGTACCAGGTGGTACATCAGTGTAAGTACGGGGGGGTACCCTAGTGCAGCTGTGATAAAGCCCCCCTAGTAACCCAGCCCAGGTTGGGTTGTGTTAGTGGTTTAGATGCTGCAGAACCGGGCCCGGGCGATATGTTTGTGGTGCATCAGGCATGGCACCAGTGGGTGCGCAGTGCAGTCAACTATGTGTGGGTGGTGTGATTCAACCGGTTGACCCGCCCTGGCCAGGAAGGCCCTTGGAAACTTTGTTGCCGCTGGCCGTCCGCTTAATACAGCGCCTAATCTAAACAACCACCCCAGGATGCTGCCCCACTAGGTCGAGGATAATCCTGATGTGTGTTGCCGTGCCGCATGTCGGGTGACCGGTGCGGGTGCCGGTGACCACGCATCTGTGGGGTTTTGGAACCCTTCCGTCCAGCAGATCAGCTTCTCACGGTTCTAGCAAGCTATCCCCTGCGTCTTGTCACGTACTTACTACTGCAGCAGATGTCGGTATACGGTTTCACACAGATACCAGACAGTGCTGGATCTACTGGAGCTGGTGAGTCGCCCAGCCCAGTACAGTGTGTCGGCAGGCGCCCCACTGGGTAGCTCCGACCACTGTGTCGTCCACGCTGGCTGCCGCTGCCACCTCCTTCTTGTGCAAATGATTCTTAGGAAGTGGATGGTAGAGTACAGCCGTAATATATTATTAATTTATTATAATTGTAGTTTTAACACGTTTTCTTCTAATTTTGAAGACGTTAAAAAAGTCCTACCTACCTAACCTAACACACTGTTTGTTTTTAGCGTGAAACTACTATTGCGTTACATAATCTATCACCGAGTCAGTCACCGAGCCTTTTCCCAACTCAGTTGGGGTCGGCTTTTCAGTCTAACTGCGATTTGGCTGAACTTCGATATTTTCCGTGAAGCGACTGCCATCTGACCTCCATAACCCATGGGCGATATCGAAGTTCTGTAGTTAGACTGCATAATCTTTCGTCGACGTTTCGACCAGGTAACCACGACCGGTGTAACTTGATCGAAACGTCAGGTAGGTACAAAAGGTCTAGCCATCTATCGGTATGTTTCGTGTTAATTCCCTCAGAATATTATAAATAACATACTAGATTATTATTTTTCATTTTTATTACAAACCAAACAATTTATTACGCACTTTTCACACACTTTCGATTAAATGATTGATATTAATTATTTTGGCTCTCTCGTTTGTTAAAATCGGGGAATTCCCTTGGGTCCTCTCGGCTTGTGTCGCACGTACCACATCGGGTTGCGTTCATAAACAAACTCACGGCGGGCGGGCGCGCCTTGATGAAATTGATCTAAGCACGGCGCAGTTCTTTGATTTTAGCTCGTAGGTATCTAATTAATGTAAACTAAACAGCCCAGCTGTAAACAGCAAAAACGTGAATATTATCTTGGGAGCCTTGTACAATGCATTAAGTAGGTAGGCTACTTACTTATCGATAGGTAACTACTTTACAAAAAAGAATACGTCGTCCAAAATAATTTCGGTTTCGGCGCGGGCGCCCCTATCGTCTTGGCGCCTGTGTGCGCCGCACATTTCGCACACAGGGGCGGCTCGGCCCTGAGTAAGTGGCTTGCGTAACTCATTCGGTGGCGATCAACAGCGCCCCAAATTTATTCCTAAGTTACCCCAAAATAAAAATAGAAATTATAATAAGAATTTTAAATCTTCATCATTGCCTATTGATACAGAGTCACAACCAGGGCCGCACTCAGATGATGACTCACGGTCACAGTTGGAAGTTAGTCACTACCCGTACTTAAATTCAAGTGTGGTTCCGTATTCGGATCCTGAACCTTATTTAGACCCAGAAGCGGAGCCTAACCTGGATCGCAATCTGGGGCAGACAGGGATGTATTTAGCAGCTGTTCCAACAAATAAATTTCCTGATTGCGTTTGTTGTGGATTTTCCCACCACGCTATTTATAAGTGCCCTCTGTTTCATTCTTACAATTTGGAAGATAAATTAAAAGTAATAAAAACTAAAAAGCTGTGTGTGTAGCAATTGCCTACGTACGAATCATGAGACCGATAACTGCGTGTCAAAGTCAACCTGCTCAAAGTGTCAGGCACGTCATCATAGTCTTATTCACAACCCAGACTCAAATGCTGCTTGTCCTACCATGTCGGCGGCTGTATTGGAGGGGGTCAGCAGACCTGTAGTATCAATGAACTCCAGCAGTACTAACGTGAACGTGGGAGGCAGTCTCACTCGTGTGCTGTTGGGAACGTCTGTTGTACGAGTTCGTACTGCTGGTGGCTACAGTTACGTGCGCGCTCTTATTGACAGTGGAGCGCAGGATTGCTTCATGACATCTGCCTGCGTACAGCGGCTCGGCTTATCGTTACGTCACTGTAATATCACCGTGTCTGGTATTGGTCAAAATACAACCAACCAAGTAAAAGGAATTACTTCGTGTATTATTCAACCGCGTGACTCGGATGGACCTCGTTTTGAAGTTTGTCCTATCGTGATGAATACTATCACTAACAAAATGCCGTGCGCGGAAGTCCCGACAGCCGTTCGTGATTCTTATAAACATTTAGTACTGGCAGATGCTAACTTTGACAAACCTCATGAGATTGATTTTCTTATTGGAGCCGAGCTGTTTCCGGATATTTATGACGGACAGAGACTTAGCTTTGGCTCAGGTCTTCCTGCAGCTCTTCACAGCATCTTCGGTTGGGTTATTACCGGAAAATTGGAAGTGGATCTTCCGCTCTCAGCTGATACCTCCAGTCTGTTGGTATCTACTCAAGACTTGGATAACGCCGTAAGAAGGTTTTGGAAGGTTGAAGAGCCACCGGCTGTGAAGCTGACCAACCCTGAAGATGAGGAATGTGAACAACTTTATTCAAAATATACGACACGAAATCCAGATGGAAGGTACGTGGTACCGATCTTACTAAAAGAACCTCTTGAGTCACTTGGAGATTCTCATCACATTGCTCGCTCGCGGTTACAAAACATGGAGAAGCGTCTTCAGCGCCATTCTGCTCTTAAGGACGATTATGTCGCCTTCATGAGAGAATACGCTGACTTAGGACATGCATGGCGTTATTACACCAGCAGAGCAACGTGCAAATTTAATTCCACACCACTGTGTTGTGCGCCCTGAAAGTTCCACTACACACTACACACTGCAGCTACATCTAGCGGCCTATCCCTCAACAACATTGTGCACACGGGTCCGAAGCTACAGAACGATATCGTGGACATCATCACCAAGTTCCGGCTTCCTAATATTGTCTTTACAGCCGATATTTCTAAAATGTATAGAAATATAGATCTGCGTCCATAGGATCGAAGATATCAACACACCTTGTGGCGTGACCGTCCTACGGACTCCATCTGCGAATATGAACTGAATACTGTGACTTACGGCGTCACCAGCTCCCCCTATCTGGCAATTTGTACCTTATATCAACTCGCTGCGGATCACGGAGATCAATGGCCTCAAGCAGCTAAGGGTGTTTTACAGGATACGTTCATGGACGACATTACGGGCGGTGTGTCAACAGTTGAAACACAACTCAAGAACGACTTAGTTTCTCTTCTAGGTTGTGGTCAATTTGAGTTGCGGAAGTGGTGCAGCAACTCACCCGCTCTTCTTGCTGATTTACCCGTCGAACATTGTCAAGTACCAAAAACCTTTTGCGACGATACAAATCAGTGCACTTTAAAAATTCTTGGCATCCAGTGGGATCCTGTGAATGATAACTTCACCTATTCATTTGCGAAACTGAGTATTGGAACTACCAAGAGATCTATTTTGTCGAATATTGCTCGTATCTATGACCCACTGGGGTGGCTGGCACCTACGGTTCTGGTAGCCAAATTAATAATGCAGGACTTGTGGCGAAATCACTTAAATTGGGACGATCCAGTCCCTGAAACAATTGCTAATCGCTGGATGGAGTTTGTTGAATCCTTACAGGATCTTCGGCTGATTAAAATCACTCGGCAAGTTGTACCTTCAAATGCTACCCAATTTGAGCTGATTGGGTTTTGTGATGGTTCTTCACTGGCCTATGGATGCTGCGTTTACTTACGTTCAGTAGGCCCTACTCGTATAACCGTTAGACTGCTGATCTCTAAAACCAGAGTGGCACCTCTAAAATCCCTTACCATCAATCGATTGGAGCTTTGTGGCGCACTTTTGCTTGCACGCACCTTACATCACATGAAACTGCTACTGCAGGCTAAGTTGTACATAGCAAGAGTACTGGCGTTTACAGATAGCAGTACAGTTCTCGCGTGGTTAAAAACACCTCCATTCAAGCTGAAAACCTTCGTGTCTCATCGAGTGGTACAAATCACTAATAAAATCGCATTCAAGAATTGGAATCATGTATCTACTCATGAAAACCCTGCTGACTTTTGTAGTCGTGGTCTCACGTGCAGTCAGCTTATATCATCAGAGCTTTGGTGGTCTGGACCGAAGTGGTTATCACGTGAGGCTTCTTTGTGGTCCGTATCTATGGAAACATTCCTATTGGGACCCATACCGGAGCTTAAGGCTGCCATGACAGCAGCCTCTGCCCTTAACAACGAATCTCAGCCCAACATAGACTTCATTGCTGATTTACTGAAAAATCGATCGTCATTAGATCACATACAGCGAGTGCTGGCATGATGTCTGAGATTCTTATCCAATTGTAGACAAGGCAAGAGAGTAATGACTTCTGGACTTACATCCGGCGAACTCAGTGCCTCCTTGTCAAAAATTCTAAAACATGAACAGACGATATTTCTTGCTGACGAGATTGCCTCAGTCCAACATAGCAAGTCGTATCGTCGGGAAATTCAAAAACTTTGCCCTATCCTGGATGAATCAGGACTACTGCGAGTGGGGGGGCGTTTGAAAAACGCCGATTTACCGTCGTGTGCCAAGAACGCAATCTTGTTGCCAAAAAACTCCATTCTTTCTAGTCTTCTCATTGATCATTTACATCGGTCCTATTTGCATTGTGGGCCACGTACGCTCCAGTCACTAATTTTACGCCAGTATTGGATTTTGGGAATTCGTAATTTAATCAGGTCACGGCTGGCAAGGTGTGTCCAGTGTTTTAAAGTTAAACCCATTGCGTGTAAACCAGTCATGGGAGATTTACCGTCACTTCGAGTGCAGCAAGCCCGTTGCTTTCAAAATGTCGGGATTGATTTTGCGGGACCCTTCACTCTCAAAGAGAGTCGACGAAGAAATGCCAAGACATACAACGCTTATGTATGTGTTATAGTCTGCCTCGCCGTCAAGGCGATTCAGCTTGAGTTGGTAACGGAGCTGTCCACACAGGCTTTCATTGCTGTCCTGGATCGGATGGTTTCCCGCCGAGGGCTTTGTACGTCTATAATAACAGATTGTGGGACAAATTTCATTGGAGCTCGACGTTATTTACATGAGATTCGTCAATTTCTGCTTAACGAACAATCTGAACTACACACTGAACTTGCTCAGCGGCGAATAGAGTGGTACTTAGACCCTCCCACGGGAAGTCATTTTGGTGGGATTTTTGAAAGTGGAGTAAAATCGATGCGATTCCACTTGAGACGACTTATTGGGTTGCAGGTGCTCACCTTTGAGGAAATGATAACAATCCTGTCAAAGATTGAGGCCGTCCTTAACTCTCGACCGCTCTGCGCGCTGTCAACGGATCCGGGTGAAGTTAATGTCTTGACACCTGGACATCTATTGATAGGGGGACCGTTGGTCTGTCTACCGGAACCCAATTGGGAGGACGTCTACCTTCCGCCTCGTGAAAGATGGCAATTATTACAAAAAACCACCCAAGCCTTTTGGCGTAACTGGCAACGAGATTATCTTCATACTCTGCAACAGCGATCCAAGTGGTTTGAGGGACAAGAAAACATTAAAATTGGAGATGTTGTAATAATAATCGAACAAAATCTGCCACCCTTGGAGTGGAGGTTGGGTAGAATTGTCGAAACGCATCCCGGCCATGACGGCATAGTCCGCGTTGTGTCGGTTCGGACTTCAAGAGGTCAATATAAAAGACCCGTAGCTAAGTTGTGTCCTTTACCGCTTCAAAACTAAAATAATTTCTCGTAAAACTAAAATCCAAATCCAAAATTTATGTATATTATTTGTTATATTATTTGTTATTTGTTTATTTATCGAGACACTATCTTATTTCTTAAAACACTACAATTTATTCACATTTACATTGTCACGTAGCCTTGATAGGTTTCAATTCAATTACACTATCTCTAGTCTCAATTTAATTCTACTTTGAAATTCTACAAGTATTTCAAGTGGGGGGGTATGAACGAGCTTGCAGCTTTTCCTTTAGTCCTACCTAATCCCTTCCCCTTTTACTCCTAAAACCTCGGCCCTATAACGTCAGCCGAGCTACGGCCGAGTGAAATTCAAATTGCGCGCCAAGTGTCCGAATGGGTGACGCGCGCGCCCCTCTGAGAGAAAAAGGAACAACTTCTTCGAAGCGAGCCACGATCTTACGCGCTCCGCGAAATAAATTCAATAAAATCAATTTTCATCTTAATCTTTAAACCTAATCGATAATCGTGTGTGCAACGAACATTTTAACCATTAACAGCAACAGAACAGTGTATGTCTAGCAGTTTGTCCAGTGGAAGCGGTGCACGGGCTGGGGTAAGTACCTACCATTACCTTTTCCTGTGTATCCTCGCTGCGAGCTCAAGGGTGTATACTACTGTTCAAAACCTATCTAAAAGCATTTTTTGTGGTGTCTATCCACAGTCTTAAATAAAAGTATCACTTTACTGTATGTCATGAAATCAGGAAACACTCCACTATTGACACATTTATTAAATATTGCAGCTAGATGTGGAGATATATTCACAATAATGGACTGAAGCAATTTTACAGAAAAACCCCACAAGTCAGTTGTCTTTTTTGAGTTAAGCGACTTGAATACTTTTATAATATCATTGGGGTTTACATATTCAAAGCTAAATGAGACATGACACTGATTCATGCCGCTTTCCAGCATACGTTGAGCTTTAACTGGGCAAGAATTCAAGGAGCTAGTTATATTCGCGGGTATGTCTATAAAAAAAATATTAAAGGTTTGTGCTACATCTGGTTCTTTGTTAATGACTTTATTATCAATAATTAATTCAAAGTCACTGTCACGGGGCTTTAGGCGACCGGTTTCAGCATTAATTATATTCCAAGTCGTTTTGACTTTATTGTTGGACTGTTTAATCTTATTACTTAAATATAATGACTTGACAGCAACACACGCTTTTCTGAAAGTTTTAGAATAATCTTTAACATACTGAATAAAATCAGGATTAAAATTATATTGCTTCATACCATATAATTCATACAACTTAGCTCTACTTTTGTAGATGCCAGTGGTGGCCCAGTCACAGAACTGGAGGTTTCCATTTTTATAAAAAGTTCTTGATTTAAATATATTGTCGAACTCAGATTTAATTGTATTAAACAAGGACTCATATAATATTAAGAAAGAAATTATAAATAGATCACAAAAACTGATGTCATCGGCGGGATTCGAACCCACGGCCTTTCCCTAACAGGGGGACTGCTCTGCCAACTGAGCTACGATGACCACTACCGACAACATCGAATTTTTGCTTCATATCATATTCATAATTTCTACATCGCGCTATTAAGGTTAGCGTTGGATCCACCTACCGCAGTTCTACCGAACTGACGGTACCAGTGTATCGTGTTACAACGATATTTAAACACTGAATTTTTAGATGAATCCTTACCAAATCCATATATTTATGTATTTCAAAGTAATGAGTTTGCTGAAACTATTCTTAAAATATTAAGAAAGAAATTATAAATAGATCACAAAAACTGATGTCATCGGCGGGATTCGAACCCACGGCCTTTCCCTAACAGGGGGACTGCTCTGCCAACTGAGCTACGATGACCACTACCGACAACATCGAATTTTTGCTTCATATCATATTCATAATTTCTACATCGCGCTATTAAGGTTAGCGTTGGATCCACCTACCGCAGTTCTACCGAACTGACGGTACCAGTGTATCGTGTTACAACGATATTTAAACACTGAATTTTTAGATGAATCCTTACCAAATCCATATATTTATGTATTTCAAAGCAATGAGTTTGCTGAAACTATTCTTAAAATATTAAGAAAGAAATTATAAATAGATCACAAAAACTGATGTCATTTGGTAAGGATTCATCTAAAAATTCAGTGTTTAAATATCGTTGTAACACGATACACTGGTACCGTCAGTTCGGTAGAACTGCGGTAGGTGGATCCAACGCTAACCTTAATAGCGCGATGTAGAAATTATGAATATGATATGAAGCAAAAATTCGATGTTGTCGGTAGTGGTCATCGTAGCTCAGTTGGCAGAGCAGTCCCCCTGTTAGGGAAAGGCCGTGGGTTCGAATCCCGCCG
Organism: Nudaria mundana; assembly: GCA_963556515.1. Lineage (NCBI taxonomy): Eukaryota > Metazoa > Arthropoda > Insecta > Lepidoptera > Erebidae > Nudaria > Nudaria mundana. Next base: position 16,682,491 of record OY748301.1, read on the forward strand.
ATGACATCAGTTTTTGTGATCTATTTATAATTTCTTTCTTAATATTTTAAGAATAGTTTCAGCAAACTCATTGCTTTGAAATACATAAATATATGGATTTGGTAAGGATTCATCTAAAAATTCAGTGTTTAAATATCGTTGTAACACGATACACTGGTACCGTCAGTTCGGTAGAACTGCGGTAGGTGGATCCAACGCTAACCTTAATAGCGCGATGTAGAAATTATGAATATGATATGAAGCAAAAATTCGATGTTGTCGGTAGTGGTCATCGTAGCTCAGTTGGCAGAGCAGTCCCCCTGTTAGGGAAAGGCCGTGGGTTCGAATCCCGCCGATGACATCAGTTTTTGTGATCTATTTATAATTTCTTTCTTAATATTTTAAGAATAGTTTCAGCAAACTCATTGCTTTGAAATAAATAATAATAATAATATAAGGACTCATATAATTTATTTGGATCAACCTGGTTAAAGTCAATACTAGCAACTTTTGCAGAAACGCTTTCATTAAATCGTTCTAGGCGATATGTACTCATTGGCCTACATGATTTTTTTTTCCTTTAGCCGTGATATTGATGGGAAATACGACCTTCTGTCCCAGATGGTCAGATTTGAAGTTACTTAATCCTCCTTTGTCAGGAGTTCACAGTTGCAAATATATTATCTAGACATGTTGCAGAATGTGATGTGATTCTAGTTGGCTCTGAAAATAAGTGTTGTAAGCCGAAGGAACTGAATAAATTGATAAATTTAATGCATTTAGGTGACTGCACAAGTACATCAACATTAAAATCACCACACACCACAACATGCTTTTTACTAAGACACAATTGTTTCAATACATTTTCCATTACTATCTCACATGAATCGTAATCACAATCCGGTGGGCTATAGACACAGAGGACAATGAGTCGCTCAAGCTCAACACAGGACAATTCCACAGTGCGCTCTATAGATAAAGCAACAATATCTTTACGTTCTTTACATTTTATATTATTAGACACGAATATTAGGGAGCCACCACGAATAGCCTTCTTTCTTGCAAACGCACTAATAAGTGAGTAAAATTCACTGTTGAACAATAATTCGTGGTCTTTTAACCAATTCTCTGTTATACAAAAAATATGAACATTGTGGTCCCTAATGTAAAGGTCGAGTTCTAAAAGTTTATCAGATAAGCCTTGAATATTTTGGTGTACTATGCTTAAACTACTAGACATAATGTTATGCTCAACAGAATTGCGTTCACCCCCATACATACTACTACTAGGGGTCGGCTCAATTTCCCCAAAGGCCACAGGTCCCTTACCTTCGGGCATATATTTAAAATAAACATTGCTAGATTTATTATCTGTTGTCTTACAAACTAGTTTTTTTGGATTGTCTCCAAACTGTCTATGTCAATATTATTCTGCTCAATAAAAGCAGGTTGATAAGCCAATAATTTGGCTTGACTTAATACGAAATTAGCTAGCAAAGTAGTCGTCGCAAAAAATTTGATAGTAAATAACTATCACATGTCAAGATATAATTATTATTCAATACAATATTACAGTCAAATAATTCTACATTCCTACAATGTGTAGTCAAAGTATGTAGCTTCATATTAATTTTATATCTAATATAGTTTTCGTTTTGCGTATGAGATTTACTATAGGGTAATGCGGACAGTATTACCTGTTTAACATCTAAATTTGACAATTGTTCAAAAAACCTTGTGATAGTGCTCATGTTAGCGGTATCCCGTCTACCAATAAGAATGATTATTGTTGATAGTGGGCAATGTGTACTAGCTAGTACTCTATTAAGTATTTGAGAGTATCAAAAGATGAAGATGTTGACTCTTTTTGGGATGTTATCACTGGCATGGAAGGACATGGCAGGGATTTATCACAGTCCGGTGTTTCATTATATAATTTTTCAAGGGAATAGAATCTGTGCTCATTACTGTGACATGAATCTACCAACCTATTTAATGACTCAATGTACTCTCCAATTTCTTTTTGAGCTATTTGATACTTTAATGTTATTGATCCTAAGTAGTCATTCAGTACATGACCTGATACCCCCTTCCCCTTTCCGTCACCGAACGACTAGGCGCGGCGAGCAGTTCCATCCTTATGTTGTAGACATTCCTCCATTACGCACGAAGCGATTTGCCTCTTCTTTCATTATGCGTACGGCTAAGGAGTGGAACTCTCTGCCGAGGTCAGTTTTTCCGGAACGCTATAATCTGGACATCTTTAAGGTCAAAGTGAACAGACACCTTCTAGGCAAACGTGTACCATCGTACGCCTCATCTTCGCCTTCCATCAAGCGAGATTGAGGCCAAACGTAAGCCTATTTTTCAGAAAAAAAAAAAAGATCCACCAAGTACCGACGAAAGCATAAATTATAATTATAGCCTATACCTATGTTATTCTGATGAATGATCTACATTGTTGTCGAGTTTCATTAAAATCCGTTGTGGAAAAGAGGTCGTGGAAAAGAGGCACTAAGATCCAACCCATCCATACAAACTTTCTCCCACTGCTTTCTCCTTTATTAATTGGTAATATGACTGACATGTGAATATTTTTGACATTGTAATATGAGTTTATAATACTTGAAATAAAGAATACAAAAAAATATTATAATAATATGCAGGATTAAACTTACGCGGTATTTTCTCTCAATAATAACTTCGGTAGGAAATCAAAAAACTATTTCTTGTGTGGAAAACTACATCAGTTTCCATTATCCAAGTAAAAAAGATAACATTCCCAAATACAAACAAAATACAGCTTCTAGTTGGCAAAAGGGAAAGTTAAAAGTTTGAAATTCAAGTCTCCTTTGAGAATTTTGTTATTACACTAACTTGCTGCTTCAAATAAAACGTATCCCGTGTATCTATTCCATTAGCTGAATAAACGTTGTGAAGACATTATTTCGTTTCATATCGTACCTATATCTCTGTGAATTTTAGAGCGGTTCGCTAAGTAAAATATAAATACAAAACAACAACACTGTCTATTTAGTTTCATTATGTTTCGAACACACACCCACACACACACACACATATCACGCCTATACTTCCGAAGGGGTAGGCAGAGGTGCCTTACCTACATCCACAATTTGCCATTTTTTTAGTCTCACTTAAATACGGGCAAGCCTATTGCCGTCAGCGGGCACATTTATATTGGGTTATGTACAAAATGGCAGAATGAATTTAATAAAAAGTATGGTTCGAACAATAGGTTAATGTCCATCTATAGCCTGCCTATAAGAGATCGCTCCGCTATTATTGGTAGGTACATTTTCGTCAAATGTTACCACAAATTTTTGCACATTATTGGCTGCCACGTCCATCCACCGATCCTTTTCTCAACCCAGTTGGGGTCGGCTTTCCAGTCTAAACGCAATGCGGCTGAATTTCAATGTTTTCCGTGAAGCGACTGCAATCTGACCTTCACAACCCATGGGCGGTATCCAATTTCTGTAGTTAGACCTGTCGGATCGGACGACTGCCATATATAATGAGCGTATGACAACCAGGACCGACGACTTCAAGTGCACTCCGAGGCATAGAGGGGTATTATTGTACTTAGAAATGATCACTAATCCTAAGATGCCTGTCTATATGTTGCCTAACTTTTACAATACATTAACCTACTCGGTTACCACTTGGCCATCACGAGTCTCTCTATTGGCTGCCACATTATTAGAGATAAAATTTACGATTACTTATTGATCTCAGTTGTCGGGGAGCAGTAAGGTATCATAAATACCGATATCTACAAACGATCGAGCTGAAAATTAAGTAGAGACAGCAAAGTTTTGAGTTTTACTATTAATAGGCAGTTGAACTGGATGTCCACATACAGGAGCTGTGCAAGAAATTAGGAAGGTCGACACCCTGTTTGAACTAGCTCCGCCCTACATACAGTAAACACGTAATCCCTTTACCATCAAAATTATCATGATAAAGATCACATATGAGCCCAATTTTCAAGATCTTACACAACAATGTCACTACTTTCTTTTTCTCATAAACTTCCTCACTTTTGCACATCGTGTGTTTTATTACTTGCCACCGAACCGAACGCTATTCTTCATTTCACTTTCACTACGTAAATATTAACACTTCCAAAGATCACAGTTCATCCATTATTGAACGTAAGACACACAAAAGCTTGACGTGGTAGAGTCATATCGACGATATTTCCCTTTACGACTTCCCTTTGTACTCTTATAGGACCCATGCGCGTTTTATCGTCCAACTTTTATTACGTAAACCTGTTCTTCAGCAATCATTGATTGTGATATCTTTTTTATATCTTTCTAGATTTATTTTTGTAAATAGAATTAGAACATTGACATTGTTTTACAAAACAATGTCAATGTTCTAATTCTATTTACAAAACTACAGTTTACTACAGTTTGTGACCTAGTTCTAAAACAAATAACGGTGCTTTGATTTGAAGGGTTCTGTATCTAAAAGGTAAAACAGGAACCCTTTTACTAAGACTTCGCTGTCCGTCCGTCCGTCTGTCTGTCACTAGGCTGTATCTCACGAGAAACATTTATATCACACATTTTATATCTGCACGAGTCGACATTTTCACAGATGATGTATTTTGTTGCCACTATAACAACAAATACTAAAAACTAAGAGGGCTCCCATACAACAAACGTAATATTTTTGATGTTTTGGTACGAAAGCCTTTGTGTGCCAGTCCGAATCTCACTTGGCCGGTTTTTAAATGTCCCAATGAAATGAAATGATTTATTTATTTGTATAGGTCATTAAATGGCTCTTACAAACGTCAGTAAGTACTTAAAATGAAAATTACTATTGCTTCTATATTTAAATGTAGTGTGTAGATTCGCAAAGCAATAGGTAGAACCGATAGAAAAAACCTGGCAATAAAACTCACGTCCACTCTTTTTCTACAACTAACCGGGAGTACCGTATACGCTCTCGGAAGCCAAGAACAAATATTTAATAGTAAAAGACTATTCTCTTTTTTTTTTATATTTAGGTCGACAAATTGACGCCACCCGCCTGATGGGAAGCTGTGGCGACGTCTGGTGATTGTGGGCAACTCTCACAGTACACAGGAATACTATAGAGAGTGACACTCAACTTGACGACCCAGTAATGTGCCTCTTCACGCTTCGCTTAAAGAACCCAGGGTTATATGTTGGAGGAAACACGTGCGCGGGCAGGGCGTTCCAAGCCCCCATCGTTCGGCAGAGAAACGAACGTTTAAAACGCTCAGTTCTCGCGAAGACGGTTTCCACGGTACGAGAGTGACATCTCTGCCCGGCACGCGTTGTTCGGGATCGGAAGGGAGAGGGTGGGATCAGGTTGAAGAGCTCTTCAGAACACTCACCGTGGTAAATACGGTAGAACGCGGCCAAGGAAGCAATTGTTCGGCGCTGGGCTAGCGGTTCAAGGCTTCCCGTTACCTCCGGACAATCTATAATGCGAACAGCGCGTCGCTGCATAGCGTCGAGTGCGTCCAGCAAATACTTCGCGGAGCCGTCCCAGAGGTGAGAGCAGTATTCGACGCAGGGTCTAATCTGCGTTTTGTACAGCAGACACCTCTGGTGCGGTGTAAAGAATCGCTTTACCTTGTTCAGTATTCCTAGTTTCCGCGAAGCTAGCCCAATACATCTCTCAATGTATTTAGTGTTATTGAGCTCTCGACGTACGTCTATGCCAAGGATGTCTAGATTATCCTTCATTGGTAATGTTGCATTCTGAAGAGTGGGTAGGGGAAGGAAAGGGGATTTTTTCGCTGTAAATGCACACGCCTGTGTTTTGCGGGCATTGAACTCGACCAAGTTCTCGGCACCCCATTGGGAGATACTGTCGAGGTTACGGTCGAGATCAGCCACGAGTCGTCGTCTCTCCTCCTCAATCTCAGATCCCCCCGCCGTCGGACGAACCTAGTAACTCCCGTGCAGTGTGCTGTCATCTGCATAGCAATGAATGTTCCCGAGGGATAGCATATCATTGATATGCAGAAGAAAGAGAGTTGGTGATAGTACCTCTCAGAGTACTTTTAATCCTCCTAACCCTACCACTGGATGCGCGAGGCTCAAGACCGAACGTTGTGGGGTTCGTTGGAGCAGGTACATAAACCCCGCGGTAGGCGTCAATTATATAGCTGAAATGATAAAGTATTACAATTTGGCCTAGGTAAAGTATTTCAAATAAGATTATCTACTCTCATGTCATAAAATTCAAATTATGATTCCGAAAAATGACATAAGCCTATTTTTTTTTTATTTTTTTTTTTTTTTTTTTTTTAATCCGCGGCTTGTGGCTGCGGCCGCACCTACGTCCATTGCCGAGTGCCTCCGGTAGATACTGAAAGAATTCCCAGTGGCACCCGGCGGGACATAAGCCTATGCTTATGACACCGGTACTATAAAAATTAAAAAGTTATTTTATGATACAGATTTTCATGAGATTTTCTCTAAATCAGTACCATAAAGTAGAAAAAAAACACTTCGCCACAAAAAAGATTACTTCCAAAAAACTTTTTGGTTCATATAAGTGGCAAAATAGTTACTGAATTTTCTCCCTTTAGTACATTAACACAAAATACCCCCGTTCTTTTATAACTATTGCAAGCTTGCAGTGGGCAGCAACTGAAACCTCGTTTTAGAATCAAGCAATGCCACCTATCGGTCGATAGTGCGAACTATTGATGTTGATAGGTACGTACTTTCGTTTTGTCAAACTGGTATTCTAAAATAACCTAAACATAAATATGAAATTAGATAAAGTATTGTATGAAACAGCACATAACTCTGTATAAAAACACTCGTAGATACTATAAGAAAACTCGCCAAGGCTCGTTTTTTTAAACCTACTCGTGTTCTTATACCCCTCTTTATGTATCTGTATTATAAACTACTGTTAGGGGGTAGTTTCACACGCGGCAGACCCTCCCTCCGTTCCTTTAAAAACGTAACGTCAAGAATAGGTTGGACGGTCGTTTTCCAACTCTCGTAGCGATAACATGTCTTAAGTAATTGCTGTCGGTCGTTATAAAGGTCATTGTGTGTGACCCTATTTAGAGTCATTTACGTGTAGTTCACGTTAGTATCGGATATTGCAAATACAAGTTGTGTGATTGTTACTGTTAAAGCTAATAAATATAATGGGTACTTTTATATAAAATCCTGACTTACTTATTTCTTGTGAATAAACCTTTCTTTTAATTTATTCTGCTTTTGATTCTTAATACTACTATTATTTTAACTTGATGAGTTGTTGACCTTTACTTATAGCAACATTCTTTTTTCATTATTTTATAGTTGACTAGTGGTCGCCCGCGACTTCGTCCGCGTGATAATTTGAATTTTTTCCCGTTCCCGTCGCGCCACGTCATATTTTGAATAATTCACACTATATCTTTATAAATTGTAGCCTATGTGTTGTTCTGATATATAAGCTATATTATTGGAAAGTTTCATTAAAATCTATTCAGTAGTTTTTACGTGAAAGAGTAACAAACATCCATCCATCCATACATACTCACTAACTTTCGCGTTTATAATATTAGTAGGATTTAAACGGATGATGTATATAAACAGCAATGGTTATTAAATTCGATAATATTATAAAAGCTATACATTAATACCGAAATAGATTACAAAAGCCTTATTTCATAAGAGTCCATGAATATTATCGTGAAGGTAACACGACATCAGATTATACGAAATACCACATAATGTACCTTGAATAGTAGATAAATCACTCTTCCCTCCCTACGACATTAGGACGGCGAGGAGGGTACAGAGGACCTCAAGATATTTGGGTTAAGAGTTTGTGTGTATCTGTTAATGTAAACTGCTATATTGAATGAAATTATGTAATGGAGAATAGTTATGGAGCCGAAAATATATCCCCAAGGGAGTAGACAGAGGGGTATAGGATTTTTTTTACTATCGTAACTAGTTACGAACCTCCAGTCACATATACGTGGCCGAAGGGTTTTTTTTACATTCTCACGTAACGTAATCTAGCCGAAATTAAGCTAAACAAGCTTGTGCTATAGGATCCAGCTAGATATATACATACTTTTGTATTTCTTAATACATACATAGATTAGATAACACCGGAACAAACATTCCGGATTCTCTATTCGAACTCCAGAGTCGAAATCCGACGCACTACCGACTACGCCACCGAAGCAGTCAAACAAAAGTCCTATATACATACTGTTAAGTTTTTTACTGTTACCGGACAGAAGGTATCGACAGACAAACATCACGCCTTTATCCCCAAAGGAGTAGACAGAGTTGCATTACAGAATTTTCCAGTAATTTTATTGTTAGAGGGCAAGTCTATTGCCGTTAATTCAATACCACTCTGTTATTCGAACTAAAATTCCTAAAGCCACAACAGATATGTTACATAGGTACATTTCGCGAGGGATCAAAGGCGTCAAAAGTTGACACAACAACCAAGTTCAAATTACCGATATGGGACCAAATAATTGTCGGAATGGGACCAAATTGAGATGGGACACTTGGGAAGTAGTAGCTTTCATTTAAAAAGAATACAAAATAGGGTGGGTGAACCAGTCCAAAGAATTTTTAATATTTTTTTTTAATATTTTTGGCCATTCTCACACAATGTCATCTAGCCCAAATTAAGCTAATATAAGCTTGTGCTATGGGGTCTAGACGACTGATAAACATACTTATATATTTTTAAATACATACATATTAAACATAGAAAACACCCATACTCCGAAACAAAAATTTAATTTGTGGATCACACAAATCATTTGATTCGACCCGGAATCGAACCTGGGACATCAGGGCCGGCAGTCTCATACTCATACCACTGCGCCACCGAGGCAGAAGATATGAGGTAACAAACAAAAATAAAATACATACAGTCGAATGGATTATTTGGAAGTCGGTTAAAATAGCAATGCGAGTATATGAGAGTGTGCCCAGTTTTGCAACAATTCCACTCCTTTCTGTGCTTTTTTTCTTAACATTATTTTTCCTCGGCCTATTCACAGTACAATAAAATCCCACAGTAAAATACAATGGTAAGTACTTAAGCTGCATTTTGTTGGTACTATTGTGGAAACTAAAGCGGTTTGTAAATTCTGTTGCATTTTAAAAAACGTAGAGCCATGCTTTTCAAAACATGTTTTTTTGATCGTGTGATAGTCTGCGAACTATCAATTAGCCGGAGGACTTGTGGTTTAGTTGTTATAAGTCCAATATATCTCATCGATAACATGAATGGGGTTGACACGAACAGAAAGTCAAGTCTTCTGTTTCAATCGAAGTATAAGTTATGAGATATTTACGAGAAATACTTTTTTTCACAAGGATCTAAAAGTCATCGGAGTGGTCGGTAGCGCATCGACTACAGAGTCACGGGCTAAATTCCCGGGTTGAATTAAATATTTGTGTGATCCAATGTTTGTTTCCGAGCTTGGGTATTTTCTATGTATATTTAGTACATTTTTAACCGAATTCAGGAGGAGGTTATCAATTCGCTCGGTATATTTTTTAATGTATGTAGTCGGTGCCAAGCCCTAAACAAAATTAAACAGTTTAAAGCTATCGTGCTCAAAGTCACGCACGGCGTTTGGCTTGGCATCGATTGTAAACGTATCAATAGACAGCACAAACAAAATATAGTATATTATTAATATCAAAGATATTAGGTTTGCATAAAAGGTGTATTAAATCAATCTTTAGTAAGTTATTTTATACCTTTTACTTTATGAAGTCAGTTTTTTTAAACGTAGTTTTTTTATTAGAAAATATATGTAGGTAAGTAATTAAGTATGTTTATTGAAGTATGTTAAGAGAAGGCACACTCGACACAAAACTCTATACCAACTCGTTTGACCGGCTTGGTATATGTAGGCTGAATTCCCCCTTCCTTAGAAGAGTCCTATGCCCAGCAGCCGAGCAGTGAGTTGATGATGATCTACAAGTCATAGTTATCATCAAAAGGTGCAACGCCCTTGTTATATTATAGTAGGTAGTACAAAAAGAACCAACAAATGTACAACACCATCAGTTATCATTAACACCATTAATCAAACCACCGGAAAAAAGGGTCATTAGTTTTCCAAAAATATGTAATTGAATCTATTTATAAATTATAATTGTTAACAAAAGCTTCGTATTTTTTAAATCCAAAATAAAAAAAGGTGTTCTTAATTCGACTGTTTTTTTAAATGTTTGTTACCTCAATATCACCGAGTTCATCTCAATAGTTCGAGAAGCCCAGGAATTTAATTGGCTTAGCCATAGTGGCTGGCACGTAAGATTTTGTTGCCTTTCATCAACATTTCATCACAAGGCAACGGGTTTCAAATTTTTTTCAAAATTTATTGCTGCTCCTTTTTATTAAATTCGTTAGGCCATTTTGGACATAACCCATTATAAATGTGCCCGGTGACGGCAATAGGCTTGCGCCCTGTTACGTGGGACTAAAAATGTTGGTAAATACTAGGTGTGTAATGCATTTAATTGGTAGCTACTGCCGTGTGGTCCGATTTCAATTTGATTCCATTACCACAACTTTATAGTAATTTATCTTATCTATCTATATATCTATCTTTTTTAATTTCGTAAAATTAAGTAGTTCTTACTTCCCTAGGCAAAGTAATGACAGACAAAACCCTCCATATAACAACAAAAAGCAAATTATTTAATGTTTGCATTCTATCAATATTAATGTATGGAAGCCAAACATGGGTGATAACAAAAAACACAACCAACAGAATTGCTACCTGTCAACGAGCAACGGAGAGAAGCATGATGGGATTAAAGAGAAGGGATAGAATAAGCAACAGCAACTTTCTGAAAAAGACTAAGATACAGGACCTAACCCTAAAAATAAAAAAACTAAAATGGAAGTGGTCGGGACACATGTTTAGAGGAAAGGACAAATGGAGTAGAATAATTACACATTGGTGCCCAAGGGAAGGTAAGAGGAAAAGAGGCAGACCACAAACGAGATAGGACGATGATATCAGGCAGGTTGCAGGGACAGCATGGAATAGAGTAGCCAGTGAGAGCTCAGAATGGAGTAGGTTGGAGGAGGTCTTTGCCAAACGGACTTCCAGAAACTTAAGAAGCACCAAATACTCGAATAATTGTAATTTTCTTTGTATAAAATACATATTTACAATATTGAAGTATAAGTGCAGTAGGATAAGAAACATGAATTGTATCTGTTGTCCGAATAAAAGGCTTTCTTATTATTATAACCCAATTATCTAGTCCTCAACTAAATGCGTAACACAGGAAATAGGACGGCAAGATTGGTCGGTACGAAAATTTCGTGGATATGGGGAAAGGCTGTTTCGTATAACGTGGGACCAATTAAGGACGCTGTCTGTCTCATTGGAGTAAATCATAATATTGTTTGATTAGTACCAAAATGGGAACACAGCCTCATGTTGCGCTTCTTGTTAAAGATTCGAAATTATTCGGTACTGTTTAGCTAAAGGCAAACTCGGGAACATCCAAATACTCCGAAAAACTTTATTCCGAATTTCGATGTTCCGACTTTCAAAAGTCCGAATTTCATAATACCTAAGAATTGTAATGTCTATTATTAAAATTCACGAAACTTATTTTACCGAAAGTCATTAATGCGATTTGTTAGTTTTTCGATTTTCATACGTTCGAAGAGTCAAATGCTCGATGGGTTCTCGGTCCGAAACACGACATTCCAATTTTCAATACTTCGAATAAACTATGAGTCAACATGCTTGTTCTACAGAATTTAGTGACAGAAAGAAATCGCTGCAGAACCAACTTCACGCAGTCTGGTCTGGGTATCTGGAATGGGTAGAAGTGGATTAGGTTAGGTTAGAACTGTGACCACAACAGAGCGCGAGCCCAGCGAGCGTAGCGAGCGTGCCGCGGCAGCGGCCGGCGAAGCGCCGGAATTGGTCTTTGTTCTACAGAATTTAGTGACAGAAAGAAATCGCTGCAGAACCAACTTTACGCAGTCTGGTCTGGGTATCTGGAATGGGTAGAAGTGGGTTAGGTTAGGTTAGAACTGTGACTACAACAGAGCGCGAGCCCAGCGAGCGTAGCGAGCGTGCCGCGGCAGCGGCCGGCGAAGCGCCGGAATTGGTCTTTGTTCTACAGAATTTAGTGACAGAAAGAAATCGCTGCAGAACCAACTTTACGCAGTCTGGTCTGGGTATCTGGAATGGGTAGAAGTGGGTTAGGTTAGGTTAGAACTGTGACCACAACAGAGTGCGAGCGTAGCGAGCGTGCCGCGGCAGCGGCCGGCGAAGCGCCGGAATTGGTCTTTGTTCTACAGAATTTAGTGACAGAAAGAAATCGCTGCAGAACCAATTTCACGCAGTCTGGTCTGGGTATCTGGAATGGGTAGAAGTGGGTTAGGTTAGGTTAGAACTGTGACCACAACAGAGTGCGAGCCCAGCGAGCGTAGCGAGCGTGCCGCGGTAGCGGCCGGCGAAGCGCCGGAATTGGTCTTTGTTCAACAGAATTTAGTGACAGAAAGAAATCGCTGCAGAACCAACTTTACGCAGTCTGGTCCGGGTATCTGGAATGGTTAGAAGTGGGTTCGGTTAGGTTAGAACTGTGACCACAACAGAGCGCGAACCCAGCGAGCGTAGCGAGCGTGCCGCGGCAGCGGCCGGGGAAGCGCCGGAATTGGTCTTTGTTCTACAGAATTTAGTGACAGAAAGAAATCGCTGCAGAACCAAATTCAAGCAGTTTGTTCTGGGTATCTGGAATGTGTAGAAATGGGTTAGGTTAGGTTAGAACTGTGATCGGATCGGATCTCTCACTGGCAGCTCTCTAGTACCATACTAGTAACGTTCATACGTTCCATGGTTGCTAGTGAGAGATGTTTCACCGCAGTTGCGTCCTTCTGCGAGGAGGTCGTCTCGCAGAAGGAGAGTGCGGAGCGTATTTATGTAGTGTACCCCCGGCAAACTCCTCTCGAAGAGGCCACACGGGTGGCCAAAGTCCGCCGGCTGCCACTGGAAATACCGTCTATGTGTCACCAGAGACGCCCGCAGCAATGGACATGAGAGCGGCCGCGTTCTCGCGGAGTTAAAAAAAGGTAAACTAATCCTACGTACGTGATGTTTGCTACGCATTATGACATCTGAACATGATCTGACCTAAGAATTTTGTATGCTTAGAAACACACTTCTCACACGTACGACAGTGTTGCAAATCACCAGTTTGTTTCTAAGCATACAAATTAACTTCAAAGTACAGATCATGTCATACGTCGCGTAACGTAGACTCAGTTTGTATTTACCTTCAGTCTTTATAATAATGATCATAACAAATACTAAATGCTTAAATGAAGTAAATAAGAATACAAAGAATAACACAAACGCAAAAAGCTTATAAAAAAAACCACACCGTTAGGAAAAGCCAGTAAAGTAAGAAGCTTAATGACAAAACAAAATGGAATCCATACCACACACGCCGCAGCTTCCCGCGGGAAACTTTTAATTCTATTTTGTTACGATGTCGCATTTGGACTTGTATGTAAGCTAACGGATTGTTAAGTACAATCCGTTTGGTTATTTGTTAATTTGTTATTTTTAGAACAAAATCGGCTTTGTTTACAAAACAAGCAGATGTTACCAGCTCCTCCCACGTGGAAAGTCTATTATTATCACTACATACTTTCAGGGTTTACACTACATATTACCAACTACCAGGGTTCCCTATCGTTGAAGCGCAATACTAACCTTCAGTTCACCACCCTGAGTCCTGGGGACTCACCTCTGTTTTTAAACAACAAAAATCAACAGTTTTTTTTAACGTTAGGAACTGCGCCGCTCAGTACCTTTCCACAGTGAGACGCGGGACGAGGGAGCGTTTTGATTACGTGTGAGTCCCGGGGACTCATGGTGGGGTTTTATGTTACAGTAATTATTTTGATTAGTTTTATATTTATCTGTTTTATTTTGGATTTAGCATCCACCATGGCATCTAAACGTCGCAGAATTTAGTCAGTAGACTCTGCATATCCTTCTGCATCAGAAATAATTATTGTTTTATTAATTACGGTATTCTACGATTGGCTGCAAGAAGACGACGTTGAAGACTCTGACGGCGGTCATTCAACAGACTTTCTTGCTGAGCCACATTCTGACGATGATGATGGCGATTATATTGTGAGTGATCACGACTCCCGGTCGGAGTGTTCTGACAGTGAAGAACAGGCCAGTAATTTCGAAAGTTTATCTCCGTCATCAAGTAATTATTTGTATGGGAAAAACAGGTTCAAGAGTGGTCAATAAAAATATGCCAAAAATGTTTAACTGTTGCACGTTTTGAAATTTTATATTGTACCATTGCAAGTTTTGTTTATTTTTTTAATCTTTAATATGTTATTTTTAAGAGGAATACTTTTATTTTTAGTTTTGTAAAAAAAGAAATTGTTTTTTTTAGGGAAACCTGATGCTCAATTTTTGAAGACTGTTTATTTCAAGACTTATTTAATATCTAAAATGGTGAGTTTTTAGTTATGTTTATACCTAAAACTTCCTTATTATGAAACTTGTCTAAGTAATAGCATTTAAATTTAAGGAATTTTTGTTTCTATCTATTTTTTTCTATTTATTTCTATTCTTTATATTATTTCTTGTATTATTTTATTTACTTTATTGTAGGGTATTGACCTAGCCCTAAGGGGTCAAAAGTTATAGGCCAAAACCTATGGCGGTGTGCGGCGCGAAGCACCGCGCAGGACACCGTACTAGTGTTGCAGAAACGCGGGAAAAAAGTACCATTTGAGAGTTTCCGTTGCAAGTCTTTAACGGGTAAAGTTAAGCAATAATTCAATTCGAAGGACCAAAAGACTATTATTGTTGAGTAATAGTTTTAGGAACACGAAGTCCTGAACTTTCACTAGTCTGAGATAATTTATTAATGAACATAATCTATTACACAATGAGGTAACAATAATAGGGGAGGCGGAGCTGTTAAACCTATAGTTACTAAAGTGTTATTAAACTGAGAGCCCAAACGTGCCAGATGTAACGACCCAGCTTTGTATTAGGAGTGGGTTCACGTCAGTAGTGTGACCAGGTCACCAGGGATCAAACTCACTTTGTCGAAACACAGCTCCAACCTCTTACGTATATAAACCAGGCTACCTGAGATGCTTGAAGGCTAATGCAATCAGTGCTTGAGTGCATCAGACACTTACGGCATAGTAGGTATGTTTTAACAGATAACCACATCGATATATAGTATGGGCAAAGACATATTTGGTCGAAGGATAACCGAGAGAAATTCACGGTTTGCTGTAGCATACGCATAAAAAGGCTTCCATGATCAGGGCCTGAGGACGGTGGATTAGCAACCCACCGTCTTTACAGAAGCAGGCTAGAAGGACTGCGTGCTGTGGGGCTTCACCCCACGCACGCCTTCATTCACCTACGCGGGATAAAACCCGACCCCAAAAATGCGGGGTAACACCCAACCACCACGCAGCAGTCACACATGTGGCCAAGGTCCGCCGGGCGCCAGTGGGAATTCTCTCAGTGTTTACCGGAACGTAGAACGTGACCTTAAAATACTGGAGCAGATTTTTATAGAGTTTGATTATGCCCTAGACGTTACATATTACATAGAGGAGCCCCGACAATTTGAAAAACTAAATGTTTCCAATTTTAACAGCCGAATCATGAAAAATTATAAAGGTACATTGTAGGGTGCACGGTTTATCCCCACATGGGTTTCAGACCCTCAAACGGACTGCTCTTTACTTTAAAAAGCATATTTTAGTGGTTAATTTTTATTATTGAAACAACTAAAATATACAATACTTATTGTTATAATTAATACAGTAAAGAGAATCAACACGAACACACCTCAGGCAATAAAAGTTACCTTTGTTGTACATTGTATTTACACCAACTTATTGACTCCCGTTGAAAAGTAAATTATACAACAAAGAGATAATTATTTATTTTATTCAGAACCTACTTGTTATTTTTTAATCTATTGTTTTTTGTTCTTCCTAATGAAAGCCTCCTTTAACAGTATTTCAACAAAAATAACTACAAAATAATGGTGCCGTTTTCATTAAAAGGCTTAACGCTTTCATAAATTACCGAATGCAAATGGACATCCAGTTAATTTTAATTAATGAACTGTAATTATTTTGCCTTAACCTTTTGCAATTATGGCGTGATAAAAAGTAATTGTGCTAATTAATTTTCTTTTAGAGAAACACAAATATTTTCATTAATACCTGCTTGTTGGAACATTTTTAGTTCATTTGAGAGTAGTATCGATTAAAAAAAACTCATCAGGATTCAAGTTCCGCATAAGATCTTATTTTTTGCGAATTATAGTGTCAAAGAGTAAGCATATTATTTAATCCATTAAAAATATAATACATTTTTAGGGGTTGTATTTAAGTGTTAATCAATAAACCTTCGTTTGTAACATCGTAATTTCATTACACTCACAAAACGTAAACAAACGTTTGTAATGATATTATGAACGTCATTAGTGTCAGTTGATGTATAGATGTCAACTCGGCAAACGTCAAGTCTTGACTATGATTCATTCGCCATACGGTATTCTACGCATTGTATAGGGCACCCTAGAGGACTTAGTGGGAACTTGGCAGAGTATTATCTAGCCATGTCATAATATTCTCTTAAAAAGGTAAATGTCAATGATATTGCTTTTTATCTATAGCCGAGTTTCCGGCTGACGATAAGTTTTGCTTGTAGAAAAGTGGTTTGAACTAGTTTTTGCAGGAAAGGAAGAATCTAGAAACAGCTCGGAGTTGATAAAAAGCCAGCGCGAGCTGTCGTCGGTATCTTTCCACTGCTGAATACTTTACTGATAATATCTCTTCAAACACTACATCTGTCGCATACTTAACCTACAAAATTACATTCTGGAAGAAGTTATTTTACTTGGAAGAATATAAATTTCATCGAAGCAATTGTCGATACATTTCAAGCGTCCTATCTAACGTAATCTCAAAAAGCTGGGAGTGTTCCCTCCCATTCGACTTGGACAACGTGGAAGCATTTTTTTCTGTTTTAGGCATTCCAAAGGGCGTATCTTGATTTTGTTACTGATGTCTGATGTCTTGGTGCAGAATTGCTAAGGTAGTAGACGTTTCTGGAGCAGTACCGTTTAAAGTCTGATCAATCTACGTCGAGGATACACGAGGTCGTCTTGGGCTCACAGGACCACAGCACGTGCGCCACCCCTGACAATCCCAGCTGACCGCGTGGACCAAACACTTAAGCTAAGTACTTTGTTCAACATCTAGTCCCCTGTTCTTCATTAATAATACTGTCTACTCTAGTTCCAAGAACCATCTGCATAACCGGAAGTCAAGATTAAAATAATATCTGTACCTTTCATTTGTAATTCTAAGAAGTAGGCCAGTAGCTACCTACCTATCTTTTTGTGTAAACTTAATAACTTAATTCAATACCCATTGTTTAATTGTTATAAGGTTATAAATATATTCTCTGTGAACCCTCTCTACTGTTGTGCCTTATTGAATTCTCCTATCATCACACACACCGTTCATACGTGAACTGGCACCCTGGGATAACCCTAAAGAGTCTCATAGGCCTCCCCGTTGATCCAGCTGGTGGGTAAGGTTGACTTACACTGTTACAAGTCGATACTTGTAACAGTGTAAGTCAACCTTACCCACCAATGGGCGATCCCAACGTGGGGCTTTTCTCCATTTTTTGTGTGTGATGGTCAGGGTTTCAATAAGGCACTCGGTCTGAAACTCTCCAGGACCTTAATTGGCTGTACCAAGCGGCAGGTACGTAAGCAAGGTTGTCTCCCATTTCCACATTGTGGTACAACCAAATCAAAATTTATTTTCATAATTAAAATTGCTAAAACAATGGTAAGTAAAATGTTTTTAAGAAAAAACCTTTTAAATTTATATAATAGCATTAATTTTTCGCAGAATCAAAAGGACAACAAAACGTCGACAATTGTTTCGCCTCTAAACGAGGCATTATCAAGACTGTCTCAGTGAGAACAGCTGTTCTCTCTGAGACAGTCTTGATAAAAGGTTTTTTCTTAAAAACATTTTACTTACCATTGTTTTGTCATGGATTTTCGCCAAGTAACGCCTGTTTCTATCCAATATTAAAATTGCTGCTAAAATTATTAAATTCATTCGGCCTTTTTTTTTCGGATTAGTTTTAAGTCTGTTTGCCTGCTAAGTATCTTAGTAGGCAAACCTTTTTTTTTTTTTTCTATTTCTTTTGAGGGTGAAATCAAAAAAAAACATTTTTTTAATAAATAAATTTTATCTACTCAATAGTGGGTAGAAATTTTCTCTTCAGGGGCGTGACCCATATATTTTTTGATTTCTATGATGAGGGTAAAACCTCAAAGTTTTTTTATTGTAACTTATCTTTCTAATTCTTTAATTATTGTAACCGAGCAAAGTTGATAAAGACTTTAATGTAAAACAATACTTTCTGCTCTCTATCACTTATATAGTGTTGAATCTAGTGATTTAAACTAATAGAGAAGGTAGGCAGTTGTATTAATACCACCTCATTCTAACTATTACTATTTTTGAATTCTCTTTGTTTTTAGTACCTAAACTGTACATTAACTATTTAAATAGGTGCCTTACCTGTGTTTAACTATTAATAAATATTTTTGAAATCCATATCAGGTACCTATTAATAACTACTAAATTTTAAACTTTGTACCTCCACTTCGGAGGACTTGAATTTATTTTTTGCTTTTTATACTTAGATTTTTTAAGATGTCATACATCCACAAATATATATCTTGTCTGAGAAAGGATGAACTGTTTTATGAACTCGAAATTCTTGGGGTTTCAGTTGACTCTTCTTCAACGGTCACTTCACTGCGAAGTCAGCTGAGGACGGTCTTCAGATTATCTCGACGTGGCAGTTTGAAGGCTATGCCCATCGGGACACCGAGTCCTGACATCGAGCTGCAGTCTTGTGAGCCCAAAGTCCAAGAATTAGAGGCACTTATCACATCGGGTGAGGTCGGTAGAGATAGGAATGTTTGTTCGAGGTCCGCTCTTAGGACTAACTATTTGATAGATCGCTTAGCTCGTTGTGGTATTAATTGTGAGTTACTGAACGATATCCTAGGTAGGCTCATCAAGGTTCTCGCTAGTGTTGAACCAAATGGTGAATCGGAGAATTCTGACAGCGAGTCCGAACAACCATTTAATGATAGGATCCCTACCGTGCGTTTGAGGAGTGACCGCTCGATGCGTAGTAGTGTGCTGGATATTCCTACTGTCCAGGAAACTATAGTTTATCAATCTTAATACCTTTTATTTAAAATATGATGGTTCGACCTGTGTACGCGTATTTCTAGAAATATTAGAAGAGCTTAGACAGGCACGTGAAGTGAAGGAGTCAAAGATATTGGCTGCCTTCTCTGATTTGCTGGACGGTGCTGCTCTAGCGTGGTACCGGACTAATAGGGACACCATCAGTTCATATCAACAGCTGATCACTGAATTGAAGCTAAACTTTGACACACCTGATTACGATTACAGGTTGCGTGATGAAATTAGGCGTCGTACACAAGCCCGAACCGATACAATGGCAAGTTACAGTTCGATTATGTCTGCCATGTTCTCAAGACTTTCTTTTCCTATGTCTCTGAATGAAAAACTAGATATTTTGATGCATAATATAAGACCGGACTACATGAAGGAACTAGCCCTCCATGAAGTCGACAGTGTCGATCAATTAAAATCTTTAGGTAAACGGTTGGAGTTGGCACGTGTCAGAGCCCAAAGCTTTAAAGAGCCCGAGCTCGATACTTTTAAAATCTCTTCGGATTTAAATAAACTCCAACATAGAAACATAGTTAAACCTGCAAAACAGGTCTCTCTTTTAGAAAGTAGTTCTTTATCTAATAAATCTATTCCAGTTGTTGAGAACAGACCCTCAACGACTAATAGAAAATGTCTACGGTGTGGAGACTCTGACCACAGGGCATACTCATGTGAGCGCTCGAGGGAAGTGTTGTGCTTTAGGTGTGGTATGAAGGGAGTGAAAAGGCCTGACTGCCCTAAGTGCAACATGCCGCTAGAGCCTAAGAAAATTGCTTGCATGAGTCTGACACCGGACGTGGTGGAAAGTGGAACCACACCAACTCCCTCTGGCTGTGAACCTCTTTTTAAAAAAGAGGAAAATGATATTCGACCCTATCTCGAGGTGAGAATACTCAACTTAAATGTATTAGGCCTCTTAGATTCGGGTGCGTCATGCTCTGTGCTAGGCAATGACTCACACCGCATATTCTTAGATCTAGGGTTTAAAGTGGAAAGCTTTAACTCGGATCGTAGCTTCATTATTAAGACTGCCGACAGCACTAACCTTGAGTGCTTAGGCTATGTCTCTCTACCCGTCTTATATAATTATACTATTAAAGTAATTAAATTCAATGTCGTCCCTGGTATCACGACCTCGATGGTATTTGGGATAGACTTTTGGCATCAGTTTGAGTTGGCTAATATAATATTTGGATAATATTTGGATTTCACAAACTGTTCCCTCTGTTAGGGTTAATTCGTGTAATCCCTTAGTCAGACTGAGCCAGTTCAGTCTTGATATAGAGCACAGCAAGGGCAAGGATCATGTTGTCCCAGACGCTTTGCCTCATGTCAAGATTGACTCAGTGGACTGTACTATGAGTAAAGATCCATGGTACTTACATATGAATGATATAGTCACTAAACATCCTAAACACTACCCTAATTTTAGCTTTAGAAAAAATCTCTTATATAGGTACTCTAAAAATAAATATAATCATACAACGAATTTTCAATGGAAGCTGGTAGTTCCACAAGAAGATAGGCTAGAGTAATTAAAAAAACATCACGATGATACTGTAAGTGATCATCTAGGTGTATGGAAAACCCATAAGCATTTGTCACTTAATTACTTTTGGCCTCAGATGTAAGAGAGTGTGACGAAATACGTAGGGAGTTGCGAAATATGCAAACTAAGTAAGCCCGTCAATACATCTAGTGCAGGTATTATGGGTAATCCTAAAACTGTTTCTAAGCCGATTGAAGCCATTTCTTGTAAGTTCCTGGGACCATTTCCAGTCTCCGGGAACAGGGATGAACGTTTGATTGTTGTGACTGACCACTCTAGCAATAACGTTATGTTGTTGTTTTTTTTTTTTTTTTTTTTATATTTGGTTCGCCAAATTGACGCCGCTCGCCTGGTGGTAAGTCGTGACGACGTCTAGCGATTGTGGGCCACTCTCACAGCACACATTACTATTGAGAGTGGCCCTCAACTTGACGACCTACTGATGTGCCTCTTCACGCTCCGCTTAAAGAACCCAGGATTATATGTGGGAGGAAACACGTGCACAGGCAGGGCGTTCCAGGCCACTATCGTTCGGCAGAGAAACGAATGTTTAAAACGTTCGGTTCTCGCGAACATGCTATCCACTGTGTGGGGGTGGCATCTCTGCCCGGCACGAGTCGTTCGGGATCGGAAGGAAGAGGGTGGGATCAGATTGAAGAGCTCTTCAGAACACTCGCCGTGGTAAATACGGTAGAATGCGGCCAAGGAAGCTATTGTTCGGCGCTGAACTAGCGGCTCAAGGCTTCCCGTTACCTCCGGACAATCTATAATACGGATAGCCCGTCGCTGCATTGCGTCGAGAGCGTCCAGCAGATACTTCGCGGAGCCGTCCCAGAGGTGAGAGCAGTATTCGACGCAGGGTCTAATCTGCGTCTTGTACAGCAGACACCTCTGGTCCGGTGTAAAGAATCTCTTTACCTTATTCAGTATTCCTAGTTTCCGCGAAGCTAGCCCTATACATCTTTCGATGTAGTTTTTATTATTGAGCTCTCGACGAACGTCTATGCCAAGGATATCAAGGTTGTCCTTCATTGGTAATAATGCATTCTGAAGAGAGGGTAGGGGAAGGAAAGGGGATTTCTTCGCAGTAAATGCACACGCCTGTGTTTTGCGGGCATTGAACTCGACCAGGTTCTCGGTACCCCATTGAGAGATACTGTCGAGGTTACGGTCGAGATCAGCCACGAGTCGTCGTCTCTCCTCCTCAATCTCAGATCGCCCCGCCGTCGGACGAACCGAGTAACTCCCGTGCAGTGTGCTGTCATCTGCATAGCAATGAATGTTCCCGAGGGATAGCATATCATTGATATGCAGAAGAAAGAGAGTTGGTGATAGTACGGACCCCTGCGGTACCCCGGCATTCACTTGCAAGAAGCGAGAAGCCTGGCCATCGCAGAGGACCCGCACTCGGCGCTCGTTTAAAAAACTGGCAATCCAGCTGCACAGTTGAGGAGGTAGACCATATGCCGGAAGCTTGGAAAGGAGCGAAGCATGCCAGACCCTATCGAAGGCTTTGGCGATGTCCAGGCTAATAGCCAAGGACTCGCCGTGCCTTTCCATAGCCCCACCCCAGACATGCGTTACGAATGCCAGAAGATCACCCGTTGATCGCTTTGGCCTGAAGCCGTATTGTCGATCATTGATTAGCGAGTGATCCTCTAGGAATTGCATGAGCTGCTTATTTATAAGGAGCTCAAGCACCTTGCAAATGACTGAGGTGACAGCTATGGGTCGATAGTTGCCTGGATCAGACCGATCCCCTTTCTTGGGGATCGGTTGTACGTTCGCCTCCTTCCAGACCTCCGGCACGAGCCCTGAAGAGTATGACAGGCTGTACAGACGCGTTAATACTGGAGACAACTCAGCTGCACATTTTCGTAGCACCACCGCCGGAATGCCGTCAGGGCCACTGGCTTTCCGCGTGTCGAGTGACCGCAGCACTGCCCGTACATCACATTGCCTGATAACAATATCAGGCATTGTGTGGCCACAGTTGGCGATGGCGGGGGGCTGCAGGCCACGGTCGTCGACCCGGGAATTAGCCGCAAAGAGGTCTGCGAGCATATCCGCTTTCTCTTGGGCTTTGTGAGCCAGTGTTCCATCTGGGTAACGCAGTGGTGGCAGCGAGGGCTGACAAAAGTTAGATTGCACGGCTTTGGCCAGTTGCCAGAATCCACGGCTGCCCGTGGGATGGGAAGTGAGCTCCTGACCAAGCCGCGCGACGCGCTGGGCATCCGCTCTCTTAAAGGCCCTCTTACTCGACTTTGTGGCCCGGTTGTACGCTGCTTTGAGGTGGCCCACGTTTGGGTCGCGCACAGCTCGGGCCCTGATCCAGGCGCGATATGCCGACTGTTTTTGTCGAACAGCTTTGGCACAATCTCGCCCGAACCGGGCTCTGCGGATACTGGCGACATCAGTGAAAGGGATGTAATAATCCATCCCTAAACTGATCTCGCCAGCAATAGCAGAAGCACTATCCGAAGGATCCTTTCCTACAAAGCAGCGCTGGCTCCAGGGGACGGACGCATAATAATCGCGTAGACCGTCCCAATCCGCTGACGAGTAGTGCCATAGTCGTCGTGACGTTTGTACAGGACGTGCAGGAGGTGACACCTTCATGCCAGCGTGAACAACACAGTGGTCGGAACTACCCAGTGGGGCTCCTACTGAAACACTGTACTGGGCTGGGCGACTCGTCAGCAGTAGATCCAGCAGAGCGGGCGCGTGATCTGACCTGTCTGGTATCCGGGTGATCCCGCATACCATCTGGGTCAGACCGTGGGAGAGAGCGAACGCATGGGCGGCTCTACCCGCATGATCAGTCTTGAGGGACCCCAGCCATTCAATGTGATGGCCATTGAAGTCCCCCAGAAATACTAGGTCAGCGTTCGGTAACCGCACCTTCGCTTCATCAGCCGTCTCGCTGAGGTACTGGAAGAGCTTTGTTGTCTCAGAATACCCTGTGTGGGATCGGTAGACGCACACGTAGATCTGGCTCATAGAGCCATGGTCTACGTGCAGCCAAAGGACGGAATTGGAGGGGTTCTCTAGGCAGCGCAACCGGCGGCAGCAAACATCCGCCCTAACGAACACGCACACCCCGGCTTTGTCTCGAAATTGTTCCTCGATGACATAGCCGGGGTAACACAGGTAAGACGTGTCGTCAGGGCGGCGTATTTGTGTCTCCGTGAGGAACATCACAGCGGGCCGTGCCATCTCAAGGTGGTGGTGGACGGTATCGAGGTTCGCATGGAGTCCACGGACGTTAGTGAACTCCACCTCGAAATGTGAAGTTGTGGGGTTTCCTAGGGCCGCTGTGTAACGTTTTTTTCTTTTTTGTTGCACTGCCATTGTAGATTTTGAAGAAGAAGCGTGAAGACAGGGCGACATTTGGTGCAGCAGTAAGTGACAAAGCGCAGGGGCTAGCTTTGTCTAGAACCGTGTGGTTAGGTCGGAGCCGACTCGCCGGACGGAAGGGCTCCCAAACCCCCCTGATGCAAGGCCGCCGCTACCCCACACCGGTTACCACCCGGAGCGGCGATCCCACATCAGGATTATGCGCAACATGTGGGGCAGCCTCCTGGGGTGGTTGGCCCCAGGCGCACCCCATGACTGTGTTGCGGGCGGCCGCGGCAACGCCGTTGCTAAGGGTCTCCCTGGCCGGCGAATCGACCCACACCACCCACACTAGACTCCG
Organism: Nudaria mundana; assembly: GCA_963556515.1. Classification (NCBI taxonomy): domain Eukaryota; kingdom Metazoa; phylum Arthropoda; class Insecta; order Lepidoptera; family Erebidae; genus Nudaria; species Nudaria mundana. The sequence goes on from OY748301.1 coordinate 16,707,081, forward strand.
TTTCGCCCCCACTGGTCCCATGCCTGCTGCACCATACATCGCCCCGGGCCCGGCGGTGCAGCTGCTGAACCCCTAACGCAACCCAGCCTGGGCTGGGTTACTTGGGGGGCTTTAGCACAGCTGCACGGTGGTACCCCCCCGGACCAACACTGTTGTACCACCTGGTACCCACGTAGGGGCCGAAGCCACTCCATAGGTACCGTAAATTAACGAGCCTCGTCCGTTTATCAGCAGGTGCGCCACTAGCAGGTGAGGTCGCTGGGGCCCTATAGATGTTGGTAGAGCCCCTTTGCACCCAAATATATATAGAGAGAGTCCTAAACGGACAGCAACAGGTGCTAAGGTGGCCAGGTTCATAGAAAAGAATGTGTTTCTAGTTCACGGAGCATGTAAAACTATTTACATGGGAAATGGGTCTCAATTTGTTAGTAATAAATTTAAAGATCTCTTAACTAAATATAACATACCTAATATTTTTTACCCTACATAAAATAGGAGGTCCTTACCAGTATGTTTTTGCGTTAGGTAAGAGGCACGTAGGCAGGTAAATTGTAATAGATATTATTATATTATAGATATACTTTTCTCTTGGAACTTCACCTATATTTTGGTGAAAGTTCATCAATTTTAGTTTAGTATTTAAAAAAAAATTCTAACCTCTCTTATTTGTATTTCTCTTAGAGGAGTAGGTATGCCGCCGTATCGAGCGTACCTTCTTCAAAGCCGTGCGTGTTTAAAAAAAAAAAATTCTAGGTAGGTAGGAAAATGTAGTCATTGTGGTTACATCTTTATTTCATATTGGGACAATGTTGGTACTGCAATTCTGCTCCTGTTGGTGTATTGTAGGTATTAGCATTTGTTTTCTTGTTAGGTTTGTTCGTCGTTTATTTAGGCTAACGTTTGGATAGGATTAAGCTCTTTGACTTTAGTCACTCACTTTGTTTCATTCTGAATTTCCTTGTGATGGTTGTAACTTACCCACAGGAAATCCTCTTAAGGGGAGGGGTGGTGTAACATCGTAATTTCATTACACTCACAAAACGTAAACAAACGTTTGTAATGATATTATGAACGTCATTAGTGTCAGTTGATGTATAGATGTCAACTCGACAAACGTCACGTCTTGACTATGATTCATTCGCCATACGGTATTCTACGCATTGTATAGCGCACCCTAGAGGACTTAGTGGGAACTTGGCAGAGTATTATCTAGCCATGTCATAATATTCTCTTAAAAAGGTAAATGTCAATGATATTGCTTTTTATCTATAGCCGAGTTTCCGGCTGGCGATAAGTTTTGCTTGTAGAAAAGTGGTTTGAACTAGTTTTTGCAGGAAAGGAAGAATCTAGAAACAGCTCGGAGTTGATAAAAAGCCAGCACGAGCTGTCGTCGGTCTCTTTCCACTGCTGAATACTTTACTGATAATATCTCTTCAAACACTACATCTGTCGCATACTTAACCTACAAAATTACATTCTGGAAGAAGTTATTTTACTTGGAAGAATATGAATTTAATCGAAGCAATTGTCGATACATTTCAAGCGTCCTATCTAACGTGATCTCAAGAAGCTGGGAGTGTTCCCTCCCATTCGACTTGGACAACATGGAAGCATTTTTTTCTGTTTTAGGCATTCCAAAGGGCGTATCTTGATTTTGTTACTGATGTCTGATGTCTTGGTGCAGAATTGCTAAGGTAGTCGACGTTTCTGGAGCAGTACCGTTTAAAGTCTGATCAATCTACGTCGAGGATACACGAGGTCGTCTTGGGCTCACAGGACCACAGCACGTGCGCCACCCCTGACAATCCCAGCTGACCGCGTGGACCAAACACTTAAGCTAAGTACTTTGTTCAACATCTAGTCCCCTGTTCTTCATTAATAATACTGTCTACTCTAGTTCCAAGAACCATCTGCATAACCGGAAGTCAAGATTAAAATAATATCTGTACCTTTCATTTGTAATTCTAAGATACTTCTTAGAATTACAAATGAAAGGTCAGAAGCTACCTACCTATCTTTTTGTGTAAACTTAATAACTAAATTCAATACCCATTGTTTAATTGTTAAAAGGTTATATTCTCTGTGAACCCTCTCTACTGTTGTGCCTTATTGAATTCTCCTATCATCACACACACCGTTCATACGTGAACTGGCGCCCTGGGATTACCCTAAAGAGTCTCATAGGCCTCCCCGTTGATCCAGCTGGTGGGTAAGGTTGACTTACACTGTTACACGTTTTGTACTAAAAACTAAGCAAAAATACTGATTGCGCAGCAAATAATTACCTCAAAATATTCCAGTTTTAGCAGCAATTTAAGTTCGTGACGCATAGCTATTTATTTAAAAATACTAAGCTAACCTAATCTATCCAAGTGGGATTGCCCTAAGACTTTAGTGGTTTTTGCTATGCAATCAAAATATTTTGCTATGCAAATTATATTTTATGTACATGTAACGTACATAAAATATAATTTGCATAACAAAATAACAAAATCTTTTTTTACGCATTTGAAGAAAAAATACAAACAGGTTAATGTAGATATTATTTTGAATTATTTCTAGTAAGTACTAGTATTGTTAAACAATTTGTTTATTTGTAGAGAAAAAAATATATTTGTTGTAAAAATGTTTATTTAATGCTGATGCCCATCAGGCGATAAGTTTTTTGCTGTGCATTTAAAATTATCCCTATCTTTTAACACATATTTTTGTGACCTATATTGCTATCTAATCAATTTAGTCACAAAAATCTGTGATAAAATTATACAAAATCTGACAGCTGAAATAGCGACCTTCTTTAGGTTTTAACTTATAAACTTTTGCGTTTCATTATCTAACGAATGACGGCGTAGATAAAAATTATGTGTGTAATATACATTTTATACACATTGTTTTTATCTACTTCATTGTATTTCGGGTTATTTCCCGTGTTAAAGTAAAATATGAACCTATGCTGCGACCAAACGATGTCGGCTCGTGTTGCTCCTCGTGTTCCCGCGTTGCCGTGAATATTATTCTAGTGGCCACACGCGCCGCTACTCGCTCCCCTACTAAAACTTGTGTGTTGAGATTTAAGCACTATGATCTTGGTTCGAGCACAAGTAATTATAATGTACGAGTATTACTTCACTCGCCCCTCACGACGCGCGGCGTGGCGAGTGAGTGAGTCGTCGAGTCATGTAACCGCCCAGTTACGTTTACCATTATAAAGGACATAATAATATTAAAACCACATCAAACATTAAAACAAATACCGACTTCTAATAACCGGAATAGTACCTAATAGTTGTCGGAATGGGTTCAAATTAGAATGGGACGCTTTCAATTTAAAAATCTCTAAGATATAAGGTAATAAACATAAACGACATACCTACAGTGGCATTTAGGACCTTCCTTCCCTCTTATTTTTAAGTCGATTAAAAAGTCTTTATCGATCCCTCGTCAAGTTCGAGGCCACCAGTCAAATAAATTCTTGAAAGGTGAGTTTTTCACAAAATGTCTCAAAAGAAACTAGGGTAAAAACTGTAGACTGCTCATTACAGCCTGTGAATTTAGGGCGTTACCTTGAAAGGACGAATGAATACTTTAAATTGGATAATGTCTAGTTACACCAACTGAGGACGGCCTGTCAATAATGGAAGTTGTTGACTTAGAATAAATTACTCATGCGGCGTTTACAAGGTCTAATTTCAAATGTTATTCCTCCTTCGAGGGGATCGTGGTCTAGTGGTAACCGAATATGTTAACACATTTCAAAGGTTAAGCAACATCTAGCCAGGCCAATCTTAGGATGAGTGACCATTTCTAAAGACATTAAGACCTCTCTGTGCCTCGGAGGGCACATCAAGCTGGCGGTCCCGGTTGTCATACAAACATTTATGGCAGTTGTTAGGGGTAGTTGGAGCCCTAAAACAAAAATCCAACCGGTCTAAGTATAGAATTTCGACATCGCCCATGGGTTTTGGAGGTCGACCCCAACTGCGTTAGGAAAAGGTTCGGTGGATGATGATTCCTCCTTCATTACTCTACGAACTTAAAACAAGAAAATGGTTTTTACTGGGTCACCGGTCAACCGGTCAAAATTAAAATTAATTGAAGAGGCCTATGTTCAGTGGATATCGATAGGTTTATAGCACATTCATCCTCACTGACCAGTTTTAGTCCATACCTAGTTCTTATGTACAAATTCCACCAGTGCGGTACGGGTCTGGCAGGGCCTAATATGTTGTTACGTCCTGCAATACCGAGTAGGGGAGAGTGGGTACAAAAGTAACAGCGGGTCGAAAGTAACACAGGCTTTCTAGGCTTACCCAATAACCCAACACCGCTCCGCTGCCGTAGGGCCATAGCGGAGAAAGCCCCCCCACACTTACATTCAGTCGCCGCGTGCGCCACGCACTGTCAGGTTGTGTTAGAGGACGTTTCGTGATTTCACAAATCAAAAGTAAGTTTTTTGACATTTTCTTATTTGATGTTATCGTAGTCTTAAAACGATGGTACCAATATTAATATTTGCATATACATTCTTTATTAGTTTGAGTTTACAATGCTTAAACACGATTTTATCTAGTATGTTTCGTTTTAAGGTTATCTTTCATATTTTACCAAAAATGTGTTTGGGTATAAAAGTAACACAGCCCTATGGGTACATAAGTAACATGTTACTTTTGTCCCCGTATTGATTGAAGTATTTGCTTAGTTTTGTAATGCGTGCTTTTTGCGCTGATTTTTAACAGGATGCCACGACAACGCATCAGAACTACCACACGAGGAACGACTGATACGGAAGTGTACCGAAAAGCGGCTGAAGAGCATACCAAAGATGGGACAGCAATCAGATCCCTGGCAAAGAAATATAATGTTTGTCATGTTACCCTCTATAGATACATAAAAAAAATTAAAGCAGGAAATACCAGCGCAGTTGTGGGTTACCATTGCGTCAACCGTGTTTTTACTATTATCGAGGAAAAATGATTAAGTCCAACTAAAGCACGTAAACTAGCATATGAATTAGCGCTAAAAAATGGCAAAACCTTTCCTGAAAAGTGGCACGATTCGCAAATGGCGGGTAAAGAATGGTTGACAGGTTTTTTAAAACGACACCAGAGTCTCTCTTTGAGGTGCCCTCAAGCAACAAGCCTGTCGCGAGCCTCGAGTTTCAATGAACACAATGTAAGTAAGTTTTTCGATAATCTTACTGACGTAATGGATGGAATAGGTAAAAAAATTTGAGCCAAAAGATATCTGGAATATGGACGAGACAGGGGTGACCACTGAATCATCCTGGCCAGACAATGGCTATCCATTACATTCCTGGCATTGTTAGAGAAGCATTTCCTCTATCCGTCACTGATCGAAATGCAGTTGCCGGATTTACCTGTACTGGTATAAGTCCATTTAATAGGAATATATTCACTGCTGTTGACTATGCACCATCATCTGTCACTGATCGACCTTTACAAGTTGACAGAGAAGTTTCACCAAATCTATTGACCAGATTCGAGGCAGCATCTTCTGCCCGAGTTGATTCGGTTACTCTAATTGACAACCTTCCAACATCGAATGACCAGACTGCCCAGGGTACACTTAGCTTGTCAACAGTTTCATACCATCAAGGATCCAACTCGCCAGTACCAGGACCAAGTGGGCTACAGCAAGCAAATTCTCCTCAGCTGTTTGATTTCACACCTAAAGATCTTAGACTGTTACCAAAAGCAGGTCCAAGGCGTGTAGCAAATAAAGGCCATAAAAAACGAAAGACAGCCATATTGACAGACACGCCCGAAAAAAACGCAATTGAAGAAAGGGAAAATATATCTGACGACGATGATTGTTTCTGTCTTGTTTGTTTAGAAACTTTTAGTGCTAGTAGACCAAATGAGCAATAGGTACAATGTACCGAATGCAAAAAGTGGTCACATGTGGAATGCATCAACGATGATACAAATTATGTGTGCCATAATTGTGACTCTGACTGAGGAACTAATACTAAATAGTCTGTATGTTATCAATAAGAAGACTTCTAATAAATAATTTGTTGATTGAATACATCATATTATATTCATTACAAACACCCTTGTCCTGTTACTTTCGACCCACAATGTGTTACTTTCGGCCTGCCTAAGTGGTCGAAAGTAACAACTGGCGAATTTTTTTTAGACCTCTGTGGTTCATATAAAATACACAATAATAAAGTAATTTAAGGTAGAAATTTAAAGAACATAAACGGAATGTTCATTTAGGAATAATAATTTCATCAAAATAACTACACCTAACCTGAAATCAAGGTCAAAGTACAAAATGTTACTTTTGTACCCGGTCTCCCCTACGTTACTGTACGTGTCCCGACTTCATCACTCCACGAAGGACATCGAGATCGTGGAGTACATCAGGACGAAGACCAACTGGGTCTTGAGAGTCCAGAGGTTGGATTCGCGCCACAACACGAACTTTAAGTCTTTCGTGATTAGGGTGCCGACTCATCATCTCGACATGTTCCTTAAGGAAGAGTTTTGGCCGAAAGGTGTCGTGTTTGACGGTTTCGCGGCACGTTACCTTACGCGAAGTGTAACACGACACCCGTGTAAACAACAGACAGTTTAGTGTTCTATTGTAAGATATAATTATATGTATTTTTAGTTTTAAGGTATGTATTTATGGGCCGTAGAATAAGTTAATGTAAGATCTGTAACGTCTCTGACGCAGCCTGATAATAAATGAATAAATAAAAAAATAAAAAAAATCACGTCACTTAAGTTTAAGACCACTTCCTAGGCGCTAGTGGAGAAGAAGCGACAACTAACTCCAATGCGATATGTATAAATTTTAAGTAAGAATTATTTTGTTTCCATGTTGTGTAAAATATAATTTGAATGTGTGTCTATCTCATTAGGAGTATGAGAAGTCATTAAATTCGTATCAAGCCGAAATATCAGAGGCGTAACGTCGGCAAAGGAAAACAATCATCGGTAAAAAATCAGAATTTTGCTGTGTCAATTTGGAGTTATTTAATTTTTGTCGAGTTTGTTAAAGATTAAGATAACTACCAAGCATTGTTTTTGCTTTTAAAAATATCAAATAGCAAGTACAATATTGTATATTGTTTCAGTGAAATCGATACAGCCCTTTGTTGCTGTGAAACCTTTAATAAAGACACAAATAGAATAAGTGCTTAAATCGTGCTGGATTTTGGCATCTTTTGTTATTTTTCAGTTTATTATTTATCTATGGTATATAATTAAAAAGATGTTAAATAAAAAAAATTACGTAGATATTTTTTTTAAACTCTCAAAGAATAACCAAAATAATTACGTTCGTTTAATATTCAACTGCTGGGAAATTCATTAATTACTTTCACAAGTCGTGATTTAATCCGCTGTTTTTACCGCTTATCCTTAAAATATTCTCAAAGCTTACTTCTCAGAAAGTCTATTCAAAAGTTTCGAATAACTTCAAAGAACCATGGTACTGTTGCCATATTCTACTGGCTTTCTCAACTGCGTTCTTTTGTTCTTTCTTAAATGGTATCTTAATAGAGCGGTGGGTCTCGGTTTGGCTATGAAGTTTCTAATTAATTAGTGTGGTCTAGAAATGTTAATTAAGCTTACACTTACAACTTATAAGTCCGCTGTCATACCGTTTGCATTGCAGTATAGTGCTGAAATATTAGATTCTCGGTTAGACGAGGTTTATTTCCCTTTGTTAGCTGTGCACCTTAGTAGCACAACATTGTAACTCACATTTTTCAATTTTTATGTATACAGGGTGTTACATAAGGGTTATATCAACCCGAAGACACCCCCATCAGCTGGTTGACCTGAACCCCTTTCGATATGTGTCGACCACCAAACAAGAAAAAAAATCATCCAATAAAAAAACATTATTACCAAATAAAATACTCGTTTGAACAACACTAGCTAAAATCAGCTGATTCGGTCATCGACATCAAGTAGTTAGTACAATTAGTAACTATTAGTAGGTACGTCAAGCACTAGTGTTGGGACACGTTTGTTTTGATTTGAAATAGGTAACGCATTTTTAACTTTTTGTTTTATGACCTTTTTTTATTGTTTGGCGGTCGACACATATCGAAAGGGGTTCTGGACGATCAGCTGATGGCGGTATATTCAGGTTGATATAACCCTTATGTAACACTCTGTATACTATTTAATCCGAATTTCTTGCAAATGGTTTCCTACTAGGATCCTAGGAGTTCAAGCCAATCTTTCAGAAAAAATACTTGTAACTGTTAATGGGCTCGACTTCTATAACGTGCGATTAACTATATAATTGGCGTATAATATGTTCCAGCTGGAAATGTCTTCACAAACTAACAGATTTATCACAACAGCACAAAATGAGGTACTTATCCCCAAAGGCGTTATAGAGGTGTGCATTACGGCTACATTTTGACAGTCACTGCTAGTTCTACTTGCCACAACCTTCTCTTTTCTGACCCTTCAATTATTTTTGCCAGACTCAGCATCCATGCATCGCGTAAAAGTGAGGATGACTAGATGTTGATAGAGCCCCTTAGCACTCCACACATTTATCATTAAAATAGAAATCTGCCAATTGCAAGGAAACCGTGTCAACTTCGATCGCTATCCAACAAAACCGCTGGCAAAGCAGTATCTAACTACGTATTCATTTGCAGGCGTTGGCCGTGCATGCACTATAACTGTAATTAACATTCATAGCAGGCGGTTCCCCGACTCTGTGTATAGTCTCATGATTGCTATTAAACTGCCTAATAAAGAATGTTAGGAAAGATTTGCTGGATATTTATGACGTCATTGAAGTATTGTATATTAATTGTTGGCATCTTGACCGACTGAACTGGAAAATAGGTATATTTTACGAAAATAGGTAATTCAATTTATGTATCTTTCTGTTTACATGTAACGTAAACAGAAGTACCTACACGAATAAGATAAAAGTTTTAATAACGGTACCTAATAATAAATTGATATGCCCATAAACTGTGAAAATTTTGATAGCAACTTCAATAACTACACAAACAAAAGTTTACGAGCACATTCATTTTTGCGCTCCTTACTACTAGGGGTTTTATTTATTTATTTACAATAAGAATTACAATATACAAAATAAACATAATTATAGACTAAAAATATTTAAGTACATTACAAAATATCGTTTAAAAAATCCTCCGCGTCATTGCCGACTGGGAAGATTCCCAGAATGCTGGCTGTGTTGCCACGTTGGATGGCGATACTTATTCTTTGGGTCAGAAAATAGCCAGCCTTCTGGTCCTGAGAAGCATCGATTAGGCGTTTAGCAATGTCTCTATAAAGGCGGCGAGCACTCGGACCCCATGACCCCAGTGTCTCAACCCCAAACGGCTCAAATATGTAATCACCTGCTAGGTTAGCATATTTACGCCGTTTAAAGCCTTCAGCCGATGCAGCAGCAGCGCCGGCACATCCAGATGTGCTTGGAAGGTGTGAAGGTGCTAAGGTGTCAACGCATGTAGCGTCCCACACCAAAGGCCTTCCCATCTTCCACGGTAGCAACGACATACCGTCCGGTCTATTTCCATCGCTTCGTGCTAAACCATTTGGTTCACGTACGGCCGGAAGACCTGCGGTGGAAAGAGCCCTACGAATTATGTCGTTTAGAATAGCGTGCCGAGGTATACGACCTGCGCTTCTGCTACAAGAAAGGCCACGGTGTCCCAGATTATCGACGGCTACTCCACAGGTGCAATGATGCGGGGATGCACAAGGTGTACCCAGCCGAAGGCAAGTGGCAATGCGGAAGGTTGTGTCGTCCAACATTGTACCGATGTTGGGCGATGGGAGCGCCTGGATCCATAACCCTGACTCCCATTCTCCAACAGCTAGTAGGCGTGCACGCTCTGAAATATTGACAGAAGTGTCAATTAGTGTATTAATTCTCAATTTACAGAGCGGTGAATCCCATAGTCGCTGTGAGCCTAGGCGTGAGGGCAGGTCAGTGTCGGGGCAAGACATCCTCCAAACATTTATGGCATCGGTCTTGCATCGCACCTCGGAATCAATCAGTGTATTTGACAAAATTTTCCTGACTAATTCTTCGGTGCTATGGACCGACGACAGAAATGCTGGCAGACTGACAACTGTGACTCTACGAATACCTAGCCCGCCCAAGCGAACTGGAAAAGACGCTTGGACCCAGGCCCGGTCATTAATATTTACATTTAAAATTTTACACAAAGAATTTTGTATTAAATTGTCTAGTCTGCCCAAAATTTCTAAATGTTTCCAAAATTGTCCTGAACGGAGGGCATGTGTAAATTTGGGTACGAAAAGACAAAAACGAAGAATAGTGAAAGCTGAATGAATACTGATATTACATAGACTATCAATAACCTGATCAAAATTTTGAATTTTTTCCTCGATAAAAGTGGAAAAGCCATCTTCTAAAATCGGGGACCCTAGGAGGCGTAAAGAAGTTTTGTCCAAAACTTTTATGCTGGGGGCCAGACAGTTGAATTTGGAGATTCTTGTTAATTTATCTGTGTTTTCAGATATAAAAATCACACATTTATTCGGGTTCAGTTCTAAGCCAATTGACTGAAACTCGGTCTTTATTAGGGCTAAATCTTGTAAAACTTTCTCTACTTTTCCCCCTAAAGTCCCGTCGTCTAAGTACCAAATGTTGCATTTGGATTTTATTTTTTAATTATTGGGTTAATGGCCAAACTGAAGATGACTGGTCCCAACGGATCACCTTGCTGACATCCAACGGCGGAATTCAAAAGGTTATAAATTAATTTTGTTGGCTGACTATAGCATTGCCAAAGAAAATTAAATATTTTGGGGGTTTCTAATTTGGCCTGTGTCAGCAAGGTGTCCCTGTTTACAGAGTTGAAGGCGTTTTTCAGGTCAACTTTCAAAATGACCTCTCCATCTTCGCTACTGTCAAGGTATGTTGCAAGCGCATGGATTGCGGCCTCACAACCTCCTTTTGAACCAAAACCTAATTGAAAGGGCTGAAATTTGGTAGTAAGCTCCGTACTATAATAGCGACAACAAATTTTGGCTGCCAAACGCCGCAAAGTGCTACCTACGGCAATGGGACGAATGCCACCATCCTTCTTGTTAAGGGCACATAAATTGACCCCATACAAAACATCTGTGATGCCACTGTCCACATTGCCTGAGAGCATGAGGTTGACTAGAGCTGTTAGCTCCCTCAGAAGTGCATCACCAGCTTCCCCAGCGCTCGGACACAACAGATCCTTAAGGTCCTGTGGTGTCAGACCGTCAAGTCCACCAGCTGATCCAAAACGAAAGGAGTCAACAGCTGTGCGCACATCCTTGGCAGTAGTCTCAAGATTTTCTGTATCGTTGTTCGGAGGATCAGGGAAAGAGAGGTCAGCTGCGGATGGTGGGTGCTTACTCTGCAAGCCCGTCAAAGTTTCTACAGAATAAGGAGCCAGCACGTCGCTACTAAAAAGTAGCCTTGCCGCCCCACTGATGTCGCCTTCCCTCACTTTATTCTCTACAAGTTTGAATTTCTTGGCCTGAGAATAATCAGGGGCCGAAATGTGGATTGAATTTGAATTTAAAATGTTAAAATTGTTTGTACAATTTTCTTTGATTTGGACCGTCAAAGATGTCAACGGCCTTTTCTTTACGTGTAGGATTCTATAAGGGAAGGTTAACATTTGTTCCCAAGCGCTAAAGGTATTTTCCCGGACTACTTGACCAATGCAGGAGGCTAAACATTGAGCCACAGAGGGTTTCGCACTTCGGGGGATTCTTTTTAAAACCGGAATAGAATTTTTCATGGTACTTAACCTTTGCCAAAAGGGAATTTCGATATTATCAGAATTTTCTTGTTGATGAGCAACGCTGCAAATCTCTTAGTTCAGCTGATAATAAAAGTTTCTTATGTATCAGGGACTCAAACGGTAAAGAAAATGCTTAAAAAGGTTAACATTTATTCCCAAGCGCTAAAGGTATTTTCCCGGACTACTTGACCAATGCAGGAGACTAAACATTGAGCCACAGAGGGTCTCGCACCTCGGGGGATTCTTTTTAAAACCGGAATAGAATTTTTCATGGTACTTAACCTTTGCCAAAAGGGAATTTCGATATTATCAGAATTTTCTTGTTGATTTAGAAAAAATTGGGATATCGTAGACGCGTTTGAAGATACATTTTGTACTTTATGAATTTTTCCAAAATGTACTTTCAATCCGCGTTCACCTTTAAAAACTGTTTTATTTATTAATTTTTATTTATTTGCTAATAACACTACATTATTTTACTCAGTAATTACCGAGAATTCTTTAAAAACACTATACCTGAGTGCTTGAAAAATTGTGTTTCGAAGTGTTTCGAGAAGTTTAAAGAACTTACTAGCTCTGTAATAAGCGTACACGATGTGTGACCAGTACTTATTTTACACACTCATTTCACCTTGAAAATAAGTCTCCTCTGCTAAAATGATCTCTTTGATTGTGTAAAAGTGCTTTGTAAATAAAAAAGGGCATCTGAATTAAAATTAACACAGAATTTTCATTTTATTTGCTCACTCAGCCAATGAAATGAACCGAAAAGCTTGTTTAAATAAAATAGGGTCACGTCAGAAAAGGGATTTGAATTGTTTAAAACGGATACGTGCCAATTTCCTGTGATTTTATTGAATACATGTGTGTCCTTTTCCATATACCAAGTAAATACATAACAAAATTAATTAGTTATAATGTTTAATATCCATTATGATTTTGTTAGTAATTAGATCGGCGTTGATGCTGCATGAAAGCCATTCCAGCAAGTGAATTTAATTACTAGCGCACGCCCGTGGCTTCGCCCGCTTGACAAATTATGTACACGAAAACCTTCATCGAGAACCACTCTATTGGTGAAAACCGCATTGAAATACTTTACGTAGTTTTAAAGATCTAAGCATACATAGGGAACGGATGTGCTTGCTTCACCAACTCGACAAATTAAGTATATACACATAAACCTTCCTCGAGAACCACTTTATCTATTGGTGAAAACCGCATCAAAATCCATTTCGTAGTTTTTAAGACCTACGCATACATACGGAACGGGCGACTTTGTTTTATAATAAAGTTAGTGATTTTTTGAGCCGTGTGGAGCCGCCGCACTCCCGCCGACTCGGTCTCATAGTCCCGAGTCGGCCGATCGACGCTTCTTAAGATAGGTGTGCTGACTAACATTACAATATGAATCCAAAAACAATAGTATTAGGCTGGATTTGAACCAGGCAGCGTCTGTTCCCTTCCCAAGGGGAACGTTCTGCCAAATATCCAAGACACCACTAGCTATTCCCGTTTTATGAGTGAGATCTAACATCGGTATTGCCACCCTTCTAAGAATCTTTTCAGTCGGGAAAGGAAGCTCTTGGAAAGAGAGAGATTTTCAAGAAATTGCCTTCTTTCTTTTAGATCTGCGCTATTGATGTTGTGTGAGCTCGATATGCCTGATCATTACACTTCTGACTTGATTCTATACTCCTAATGAAAAATTAATTTCAGAATTAAATAGGAATACCTTAACATTTTGATGAGAATTCATAATGAGATGGTGTAATATTATAATATAATTATTAAATCTCATTAGGCAAATAAACATGCTTATGGTTATACCTTTGATAATTAACACGAATTAGTCATATGTAATATATATATGTCAATTTATGAGTTAAATCGTATCAATCACAGACCCTTCTGAGGCAAGAGTGAACCTATGGCAAAATAGGTTCTCAATTCCTACATTCATCCCGCCGGCAGAGAAACTACCCCCGGATACAAAATCCCCTGGCCCACCTGGAAGGCTCTTAAAAGAATGCGAACCCAGGTTGGCAGATCTAAAGATAATATGTCCAAGTGGGGTTACATTGACACTAAAGAGAACCAGTGTGAATATGGCTTATCACCACAAACCATCTGCCACATGATGTCATGTCCTTGTTGCCCAGAGTCGTGCACTTTAGATAACCTGTACGAGGCGAGGCCAAATGCGATTCGCGTCGCAGAGCACTGGGCCAATACAATATAATCACCATAGTGTTGCCGATCGACACGAGAAGAAGAAGATCATGTGTTAAAATAATAATAAAACACGAAATAGTTTATTATCTCTTTGTTGTTTTGCTTTCTCTCATGTCTGTCAGTATGCGTGTTCCGAAGTGGCCTTTTCCGATCTCCACGAAACTCGGCAAGAGTGTTCCTTGACTTGAAATATTTTTTTTATTGGTGGTTGTGGTGGTGAGGGACATGCCAAATAATGTTATTGATGTTTTACGAAAACTATTGACGCATATGGGCGACCACTAGTTACTAACGATAGTATCCTAGATAGTTCCGTTTAGATAATCAATTGGTTGAAGTTATATCAAGTTAAAAATCTAGAGATGCTTTTGTCCTTAAAATAGAATCTGGCCCACTGGAAGAGATTTCTTAGAAATAAGTGGTGCCTTTATACTATAACTCTGTCCTACTGTTCTTATCTCGCTCTTCCTTCTTGTGTGTAAATAAATAAATACATTCAATAAATAAATAGAAGAGAACATTAACATCCTATCATAATTAAAGTGCAATTAGACTAACTGATTCAGTAGATCTACTTATAATTTAGCGCTGTACACAGCGTTACCCTTGAATTAGTTGATTGAACACCTTAGTCAAATTATAAACCGCTGAATACATACGAGTACAAACATTGGTTAGTTGATAAAACAACGATCAGTGTATAACGCATCGTTTACACAGATTAGTGATAAGTGTTAAGTGTGAGGTGTTAAGTGTAAAGTGTTAAGTGTAAGGTGTTAAGTGTGAAGTGTTTGTTTCATAATTTCTCATTTTAAAATACATTAGAACATTACAAGATGTATTTCTACTTTTGTAATCACCCTTTAAAGCCTCCATTTCGATACTGTGGGTCTAGTACCAGTTCCTTACGTTAATTTGCTCGAAATACGTTTTCGTATTCCTCCATACATTTCACACAGTTCCCTGACGTTACCTCTAGGGGCGCTGGTGTGAAATGTATGGGGAATACGAAAGCGTATTTCGAGCAAATTAACGTAAGGAACTGGTACTAGACACTCAGAATACTTACATAATCCTAATATTCATGTATTTTTAGAGATTTCGTAGAAGATTCCGTACACAAAGGGTAAAACGGGAAACCTATTACTAAGACTTCGCTGACCGTCCGTCCGTTTGACCGTCTGTCACCAGGCTGTATCTCATGAAACGTGATAGTTGAAATTTCCACAGATGATGTATTTATTTATGTTGCCTCTATTACAACAAAATACTAAAAAACAATAAATATTTAAGGGGGCCCCACACAACAGAAGTGATTATTTTGCCGTTTTGGTAGACAGAACCGTAGACAGAACCCTTTGTGCACGAGTCCGACTAGCACTTGACAGGTTTTTTTAATGAATACTAGCAATTGCAAAAAACGCATTAACATAAAGTGGCCCCCCAATCGCTACAAGTCGTTTTGACGTCCCATCAGGCTTGTACTGTGTTGTGTGGTAAAGTGAAGTGAAGTGGTTGTTGGGAGGTATATTCAAACGCTTGTAGTTACAGTATGTGAATGAATGTTCTGGAAACCGCCTTCTCGTATTATCTAGACGTTTCTTACATATGACGTCAGTGGTTCGTTAACGCGCCACACTTTCAAAATATTATACTATCTTCGATTATACATTTTAGTAAGTAATTTACGATGATAGAACTCTAATCTTTAGAATGTTATAAGTATAACTATTCAACGAACACCTTAAATGGAGGTCGTTCAATTCTCAAAGATTAAGCTCAACAAAATGCCTGAGAATAATGGGTGAAAGCCATTATGTAAGCATTTCTGAGTTCTTTGTTTTAATAATATATATTGAAAGCGCCCTCTGTTGCCTGACTTTCGAATTAATCTTCTGTAGACCCGAGAAGTTAACTTTTGTTGTATCTACCATTGTTACGCAAGATAAATAATAATGAATCTACATTATTTTATTTATCTTTATTGGAGTAACAGTTACTGTTATGTCGGTATTATTAATACAATTTAAGCTATTATATTCCCCAAAGGAAAAAGCTGACGATTAGCCAGTAATATTGTTCTTCATCCTCTTTTTTTAAAAACTTGGCGCCGTCGATGTTCATCTATGATTTCGCCAATGTCTAGGTAATGCTTGATTTTTCCCGCACAGAAGAACTAGTTACTCTGAAGTAGTTCGCGGTGCGGGACAAGGAAACCTTGTTCGGTATTGCAATTAAGCGTTTGGGCCTGGATTTTTGCCCAGCGCCAGAAGTTACCTAAAAGGCAACCCGCCACGCGCTCCTCCAAAATCCAAGTCTCGTAATTTTGTGGATTCTACATAATACGAGTGGCGCGGAATAAGATGACTGTCAAATCAAGTCAGCTTCTTTCATTCAATTTCAAAACGATAGACCTCAAAGGAATTTGTATGAAAAACTAAACTATAACGTCACTATTCTGTACCGTCAAATTACTAGCTATTAGTGATTCAAGTGATCATTAAATATAAATACAAGAATGATAATAAGATTGAATACAATATACTTAAAAACAAAAATTGAGACTAAATCCGACTTCAAATTACCGAAGTGGGACCACTTGTGAAGTAGCTTCCAATTAAAAAAAACTTGGTTCAGCCAGTTTAAAGATATGAGGTAAACATAAAGAACACAGAGTCAAATTAAAAACCTCCTCGTTTTTTGGAAGTCAGTTAATACACACATTAAAATTATTTATTGAGCGAAGTGAGCGAAACGAACGAAGCTTAATCTTAGGCGACTCATGTATTTAGTTTGTCCGCATATTTCTCCTAAACGCCTGAACCGATCTCCTTCAAACTTACAACAGTGATAACGTGTAGCGTGAGGGTGGTTTAGAACAAAAAAAAAATGAAAATCGGACATACCATCGAGGACTAATCACCGAAAAATTGATTTTCATACGTTTTGCAGTTAACAAAAAGTTTGAACATAAAAAAAATTATCGATGTCGTTCGAAAATTTAACACTTCGCTCAGTTTTTTGCAACAGCAGTATGCATTGCATACCTAGTTTTCGTTGTAGTCATATACCCCCAAGCCCAGGCGCTAACTGAACACCATATTTGCCAAACCTTCGTACGTTGTCTGGTCGTGCCACCGATTGCAGACCTGAGATTCACTATGATAAATGATTATCCAAACAAATTGCTCGCAGCATTATCTTTTAATGTCATCAATAAAATTCAAATCAAATCATTGAACCTTTAAATGCTTTTTGAAATAAGCAAATACGTTAGATCTGAAACCTAGACAAATTTCATTTAAAAAATAAAGACTCTTAGAATTGAAGCCAATAAAATGAAATTGGTTCCCAAAATGAGAGAATAAGACAAATTTTTTCTTTTGTGTTCAGAAATTAATGAGAAATCTATCAGATATAAAAGACTTAATTAACATTGTTGAGCAAAGATTTCTTCTTTTCAACCGAGTTCAAAAAACACATTTTTTTTTTTTTTTTATATTTAGGTCGACAAATTGACGCCACTCGCCTGATGGTAAGCTGAGGCGACGTCTGGCAATTGAGGGCGACTCTCACAGTACACAGGAATACTATAGAGAGTGGCCCTCAACTTGACGACCCTTCCGAGCCATCGACATCTCTGATGATGCCCCTGGTTGGGGGCGAAACACGTGTCGAGGTTTTTTATTATTTTTTGCACGATAACACAACTCTCATATTTATTCTATTTTCAAAATTATTTCTCTATTCTTTCGACCTAAGTGGGTTTGGAGGGGGTCTTGTGCATGAATAAATACGAGAGTTGGGTAATTTGCATGTGGTGGAATATTGCAAAGTAGTTAGATTTATTTAATTACCTTCTTTGTATATATTTGAGGTGGCATCATTCATAAAAAATAATTTTCATCTATTCGATACTCTAAATAGCACACGACGTAGTAATAAAATTAGATGTATCCAACATAAAAAAACAATATTTAATAAAAATTTCCTTGGGATGGCACCTAAAATTTACAACAATTTGCCTAAATCGATTCTTGAAATCTCAAACATTATTTTATTTAAAAAAGCATTAATGAAAATGTTAAGGTGTATTATACAATGAAGGATTATCTTGAAGATAAAACTTTAAATTAAAACTAGATAGGTACATTTCATTGACAAACGTATGTATATGGTCAATTAGAATTGACATTGTAATTTAAAATTTTATAATTATATTTGTGACTTATGGTAATTTAATGATATTTTTGGACATCAATTCTCAATGACATTTTTAATGACATTATTAGATAGCATAGGTCCTTGTTCTTTGAAATTCATTTGAATTCTTGAAATTTTGCTAACAACGTGGTTTCCAAAGTTTGGACTATGAGAATAAATAATTTGTTTGCATTATTATTAATTTTTTGGGGCTTGATCATCAAATATATATCAATAAACCTATTGCCGTTTATAGAATCGTAAAATATGATTTGGTTGTAGAGTAATTCCTTTTTTTCTACAAGATAGTCAGACAACGTCACGATGTCATCAATTTCATGTATTATTTCATTTTTATAATTGTAATCTTAGTAACACAATTTTTTGGATCTCCTGCTTATTTCTGTTGTCTCATAGTTATTATTTAGGCATGCAATGTACAAATTTTGTACATTGCATGCCTAAATAGGTAGGACATGTGTTCCTTATACATCAAATAGCACCTAAGATGTAGTTATGTAACATGTTCAGCAATAAAATTATTGATTGGTTGATGGATTGATTGTATTCAAAGAATGATAACAAATCATTCATTTCATAATTTTTGTATAAACCCTGGCCGGTGTAGCCAACAGAGTTCTAATATATATTAGCTTATAGCTTGTTACCTACAGTTGCTGAAACGAAACACTTTATGTCATGAATCGACCGGAAATGGGCAGTAGAGGACGTCAAAGTTATAATTTTTAGTACATTTTTCTTTCCACCTGGTGATGGTGTTTCCCGTAATATCTCATTGAATTGATCAATACTACATACTCGTAAAACTTTTAAAACGTTTTTTTACAAGCAAGGGGTTTTTATTGGATACACCGGCCAACTTGACACATCATTCAAATGCTAAGGTCATTGCGATAACCTTGAGGTCGAACTCAGGCGAGATTTGACCCGAGTCTGTGATTTGCTGATGCGTACATACATAATTTTATGCTATGTGAGCAAATGCAGTTTGCTAAGTTTTTCTCAAATATTTTACAATTTTATATGAATCATAAATCTTTGATCTTTCTGACCTTGATCTTATTCGAACCAGCGCCAGACAGTCGAACATTGTAGACCTAGCGAACATTAAAAATATTTTTTGGGTTTTCCCCCCAATTCCCTTAAATCAAAAAGCTCACGATGAAAAAAATGTATTAACTCATACAAAAAACACTTGTGCCAAGTTTCGTAGACATCCGATAAAAACTGTGGCTGCTAGCTTGGAACACCAGAGAGACAGACGCTTCGCTCACTGGGTCAATAAATATTTATAAATAGACATTTATAAATATTTAATTGACCGAGTGAGCGTAGCGTCTACAGTCAAGTACACAATAGACATTTTGCAGTACGATACGAAAAAAATGTCTTTGTTAAGTCTGAATACCTACCTACTTGGATGCAAAATTATATTATTATATTGGTATAATTTATGTTTTTAATTTCGTATTATGAAACCTGTGTGATATGTTAGAGGACAATATAAGAAATCAATAGCTAAAAGAATCAGGTGAGTATATTAACCGTAACCGAACGAAGTTATTCATACTTATATTACTAGCTGATCGCCGCAGCTCCGCCCGCGTGATTTAGTTTACTCGTTCCCGGTTCCCGTGGGAACACATTACCGGGATAAAAAGTTGCCTATGTTACTCAGGGTGAATGTAGCTTTCCAATGGTGGTTTCCAAGAATTTTTGAAATCGGCACAGTAGTTTTTGAGTTAATTCATTACAAACATACAAAAATACAAATCTTTCCTCTTTATAATAGTAGTATAGATGTGATTTGTTATACTTTTTAAACCGACTTTCAAAAAAGGAGGAGGTTATCAATTCGATTCTATTTTTTTAAATATTTGTTACCTCATATCTTCAGACTGGGTAAACTGATTTTGAATTTTATTTTCATTGAAAGCCACTACTCATCACGTAAAATCACTGCTCAATTTCGTTTGATCGGATTTATTTAGACCACTTTAGCATATTAAAATTGAAGATACTTAATAATGTCTTGGCCTCATTTTATTATTTATTTATTTAAATTTCCAATATACACAGTTATATACATTTAGCATAAGAAGACCTCGCAGGGTCTAACTGAGTCTGGTCTGAGGTATGAAGTCTGACTATTACATATATTTATTCCGTAAATTACAAAAAATGTCGTATTGTCATATACTACAAAGTAATTGTCATATTACTTTGGGCTGTGACATCAAAGAAATTATGTTGGATCATTAAAAAAATAAGCCTAAACCCAAAAGTTTAATAAAGTGCTAAGGGGCTGTAGGACCATCACCAGGGCACAAGTCGGCCCCGTCTGACTGCCAGTCGTGCGACAATAGGCTCGCCCCATATTACGTGGGTCCAACTAACGAAACATGGGTGTAATGAAGACCTCTGTCTACATCTTAGGGGATAAACATATGGTTTTGTGTTGATATGAAGAGCTTAACGTCTTAAGACAGAGTTTTTCTAGACAGAATTTTCCTCTAACATTTCACAGCGATATACACAGTGCTTTCAACACAACTCATTGAATCTTTTTCTATACATCACCTGAACACATTAACTTATCTCTTGCCTTCATCTTAACGTCCTTTTCCTACGATAATTCTTGGTTTTAACCTACTTCCAAAAAAGGAGGAGGTTCTGAATTAGACTGTGTATTTTTTTTGGTTTGTTACCTCATATGACTCAATGAACAATTTTAATTTTTTTTTAATTGGATGCCACTGTTTCCCGAGTAGTCCCATTTCAATTTGGTCCCATTCTGATAATTATTTAGTCCAATTTCGTTAATCTGAAGTCTGTTTTTCTGTCAATGTTTTCTTAGTAGGTAACTATCACATCATAGTCCTCACAGTCATATCACATATTCCAAAACCTTTGTTCAGTAGTACCAGTGTCCGCCGGGCGCCACTGGAAAATACCTTCCGCGTGCGTACCAGAGACGCCCGGCAACGAACGTGAGAGCGGCAGCGGCGTTGAGTCGCGGAATTAAAAAAAACAAATACCAGTGTAATGGAGTAGGTTACCTTTCAATTAAAAATTAAAAAAAAATAAACAAACAATATAATAAATATCACCTAGTGTGGTATTAAATAATCAATTTCATCTATTAAAGGAAAGATAAAAACTATCTACCCATCTTTTGACTGCCTTGGTGGCTCAGTGGTATGAGTATGCGACTGGTCGATTATTAGTCAAATTATTTGTGTGATCCTCAAATGTTTGTTTCGGAGTTTGGGTATTTTCTATGTATAATATGTATGTATTTAGAAATATATAAGTATGTTTATCAGTCGTCTAGATCCCATAACACAAGCTTATATTAGCTTAATTTGGGCTCGATGACGTTGTGTGAGAATGTCCAAAAATATTTATTTATTTATCTTTATTACTTAATTTTTTCCAGTAAATTTACTTTACCATAAAGTTTGAATACTTATATAGGTATAAGCTAGTTATAAGTATTACCTACAAATTTATAGCATACTTAGACTATCATGAACGTAATTTTTATGTAAGACAGATAAAAATCTTCAATTCATATAATATTTTCCAAGTAAATGAGACTAAGGTTCAAAGATTAAAGAATTATTCGATATTTTCTGTCGGGACTTTGGAGGATTAACATTTTTATTTCTTTCATTTTATTATTAAATATGGGAAATTAGAGTGCTCCTACCTAAGCTTACCATTAATAAATAAGTTATTATTAGACGTAACACAGAC
This sequence comes from Nudaria mundana, assembly GCA_963556515.1. Lineage (NCBI taxonomy): Eukaryota > Metazoa > Arthropoda > Insecta > Lepidoptera > Erebidae > Nudaria > Nudaria mundana. The sequence goes on from OY748301.1 coordinate 16,729,096, forward strand.
ATCACGCCTATATCCCCGCAGGCGTGTCTCCAATTTGCCAGTATTTTTAGTCCCAAGTAAATAGGGTTGCCCCTATAGTGGGCCTATTGCCGTAATCAGGCACACATATAATGGGTTATGTCCAAAATGGCCAAATAAATTTAATAAAAAGTAGCAGTTGTATTGTAATAAAAACAAAAATGAACCAAAAAAATCTTTAAAAGTCTTGGGCGTCTCGGACTTTATTAGACATATGTAGGTAGGTATACAAAATCACGTCTACTTTATCCTTGAAAGATTTAATAGAGGCCATTTTTGATCACATGGAAATACCTTCTGCGTGTAACCAGAGACGCCCGGCCACGGACGTACGAACGCTCGTACGTACGGAACTAAAAAAAATTAAAAAAAGAAACCATTTTTTTTTCAATTTTACCTACGGGCAAAATATGGATGTGTGATGCAACGAAGTCGGTCTATATTATAACCATAATAACATGGTATAATAGTACGGTAGATACGGATGGAGGCTCCACTTGTAGTTACTCGGGGCGAATGGGGAAATTAGATGACAGGAAGCCTAAATGGTCTCGTACGTATCCACTTGGGTGGGGTAAGCAGCTACAGAGCATCAAAGTTGCAAAAAAAATCATGACATGTACTTACTCGAGCGCGTCAGATTTTGATATTGTTCTGTATTGTGCAATCTGACGCGCTCGAGTAACTACAAATTTTCATACTAGAGTCCGTCCCTATTTAGGCTTTTAACTTAAGAACTACGCAATGGATTTTGATGCCGTTTTTACCAATGAGTTCGTTGAGAGTTCTCGAGGAAGGTTTAACTAAATAATTTGTCAAGCGGGTGAAGCCGCGGGAGTCCGCTAGTAGAATAAAAGTGAAAGTAAAAACAAGACGTTGTATTTGCGCTAGGTTACTTAAAAATTTAAGAAGGCTTTTTCAGATAAAGATTATTACAGACTATAAACCAAGGCACTAAAACGTAGGTACTATTATGAGCCCTAGTTCATGGAATCTTCAACAAATCTTCGAGAGTATAAAAGTGAGGAAAATAGTATTACCTACTTTTTCTATTTTATTTGGTACCTATATATCAGCTGAACATAAAACGTGTTCTGGGTCTTTATCGTTTATTTAGATGCCGTAAAGTGATATATTTGCTTTTCTGTATAATCAGATTATACTGAATTCTTTAATTGGGTGATCTCGACCGAAACCTGTACAGTATCTCCTCATGGGGTGCCGAGAACTTGGTCGAGTTCAATGCCCACAAAACACAGGCATGTGCATTTACAGCGAAAAAATCCCCTTTCCTTCCCCTACCCACTCTTCAGAATGCAATATTACCAATGAAGGACAATCTAGACATCCTTGGCATAGACGTTCGTCGAGAGCTCAATAACACAAAATACATTGAGAGATGTATTGGGCTAGCTTCGCGGAAACTAGGAATACTGAACAAGGTAAAGCGATTCTTTACACCGCAACAGAGGTGTCTGCTGTACAAAACGCAGATTAGACCCTGCGTTGAATACTGCTCTCACCTCTGGGACGGCTCCGCGAAGTATTTGCTGGACGCACTCGACGCTATGCAGCGACGCGCTGTTCGCATTATAGACTGTCCGGAGGTAACGGGAAGCCTTGAGCCGCTAGCCCAGCGCCGAACAATTGCTTCCTTGGCCGCGTTCTACCGTATTTACCACGGTGAGTGTTCTGAAGAGCTCTTCAACCTGATCCCACCCTCTCCTTTCCGATCCCGAACAACGCGTGCCGGGCAGAGATGTCACCCTCATACCGTGGAAACCGTCTTCGCGAGAACCGAGCGTTTTAAACGATCGTTTCTCTGCCGAACGATGGTGGCTTGGAACGCCCTGCCTGCGCACGTGTTTCCTCAAACATATAACCCTGGGCTCTTTAAGCGAAGCGTGAAGAGGCACATTACTGGGTCGTCAAGTTGAGGGCCACTCTCTATAGTATTCCTGTGTACTGTGAGAGTCGCCCTCAATTGCCAGACGTCGCCTCAGCTTACCATCAGGCGGGTGGCGTCAATTTGTCGACCTAAATATAAAAAAAAAAAAAAAAAAAAACTTGAACGAATAAAATGATGTATTATTCAGCTGAAAAGTTTTTGTTTGGTAACACGCTAAACTCAAGAACTACGTGTTGGAATTCAAAATTTATTCTGGTGTTAAATTGTATTGCTAAATAAAATCACGCTTAAGGGCCGGAGCAGCAATGAAAAAAATTGCATAAATACCAGAATTTATTTATTTTGTTAGCGAACGAATGATCATGCGTCTGCTAGTATTTGTAAAAAACTACGTGTTTCTCCGAAAAGGTAGGTTTGCATATTATACGATCACGAACGATTTAAAAAATTATTTAACAAATTAGTACAGATCGCGTCATATAAAAAGAACGCTGTCCTTCAAGCTGCGCAGTAGGCGATTTATCGATATAAATGGTGGTAAGAGCGAGAGTACCGATGCGCAAACACAACCCCTTTTACTCTAACCCAGCGTTCTTATAACGCAAATTGAACTACGTGGGAATAAGGGACGAGACAACTAAACCACGAGGGCGAAGCCGCAGAAACAAGCTAGTTATAATTAAATCTCTCTTACATACTGCCACTTCTCATATATTCTTAGTTCCAGTTAATGAAGCAAGGTAATTTGTGGATAAAATCAAAGGAACGTCAGCAAAATTAGAAGGTGAACATTATTTCTGACCAACTTATGTGTCGCCAATACGATTAAACTAGCTCAATTACGTTCTTATATTTATTTATCTTACAGAGAAAAGGAACAAAATACTGTGCAATATTAATTTGCCATTTACTCGTTGGTTTTAGAGAGTGAAGATTCGATGTCTCCTCTTTAATGTTCATTTAGATTTGTTAGGCTTGCCTTCGCCTATGCCCCCGACCGGATAGATCTGTACGTGTAAGCCGCCCCACAGTGTTCATTTACGGTGAGTCGGGAGAAGACCCGCTGCCTACATGAAGAGCTTCTTAGGTGTGTCAGGGGTATCGCGTCTGCGTTATTTAGTCCGAGACGCCCATGACTTTAATTGGCTGTGCCATAGCGGCTGGCACGTAAGATTTTGTTGCCTTTAATCAACATTTCATCGCAAGGTTCCAATTTTTTTTACAAAATAGCTGCTACTTTATATTAAATTCATTCGGCAATTTTGGACATAACATTATAATGACGGCAATAGGCTTGCCCCCTATTACGTGGTACTAAAAATACTAGCAAATTGTGGGTGTGTAATGCACCTCTGGCTACCCGTTCGAGGATATAGGCGTGATATGTGTATGTATGTGTGTTATTTTCAGAAGAAAGAGGTCCACATTTTATCATTTATCAGCAGTTTATTTGTCCCGCGTTAAAGAGACAACAGAAAATCAACAACTATTCTGTAATCTGAACCTAAATTCTAAAAACCAGGACCAATGTTACATACCCACAATATCTGCTGTCCGTGCAAAGTAAACACACCTATAAACCGCCCTATGAATATTATCTTAGTTAGAAATCTCGGACCGTGGACGAGTGGTCGGTACAATTAGGTTTAACGACGTACTATAGTCATCATGAGCTGTGCAAAACGGGTTTTCTACCACTTAACAAGAATTTAAGGTTTGTATGTTTCCCACTTGTGATACGATTATACATTTGTATAATCGTATCACAAGTGGGAAAACCAACTATAATAACTATTTAGTTATTATAGTTGGTTATGTAAACAATGTTGTACAGGTGTTATCTGGGTTTTAATTGATTCACTTTATTTCTATTACAGGCTGAATTTTATAGTGAAGTTATCGCTGTAAAAGTAATAACCTGTGAACGCGGCCGGTGTAACCTGCTCGAAAGGTCAGGTAATAAAAGATAATAGGTACCTTTTATTTTTTTATTTTTTTTTATTCTGCAAGACCGCGGCCGCTCCCATATCCAGTCTCTGGTGACACTAGAAGGTATTTCCAGTGGCGCCCGGCGGACTTTGGCCACCTGTGTGGCCTCTTCGGGTATGTAGGTACCTACTTATTAATATATATATAGTATAGTATTAATTACCTTTAATAAAACCAGCCAAGAGCGTGTCGGGCCACGCATTATTATGCGTGGCCCGACACGTTAGGGTTCCGTAGTTACCCATAAAAACCTGTAAAACTCCTGAACTAACAGAGTCATACCATCCGTTATAGTTTTCCTTTAAAGTTCAGTTCATGGACAACCAAAGTTATTTTTTTCAAGTTTTTCACGCCATCCGTTTAGATTTTATTAGATAACTTACTTTATAGTTACTTTAAAATCAAAAAATAAAAAAAATAAAAAATATCAGTTTTTAACAGTTTCTCTTTTTTAATAACCAAAATGAGGCAAAATATTGTATGATTTAACCAATTCTCATAGTACTATGACCTCACATAACATACAAAAACCTACAAACTCAAACCTACCGCTGGGCGCCACTGGAACCTTCTTCGTGCGTACCAGAGACGCTCGGCAACGGACGTGAGAGCAGCAGAGGACATGGGCCTCGGAATTAAAAAAAATAACTCAAACCTAAATCGTGTATAAGCTGGAAACTGCTAATTTATTATTTACTTTGACGATAACAAGTGTCGATTACACCAACAAAAATAATTCTATGTTGAAAATGCCGCGTTCGCTCATAATATGAAAATTAAATATTTAACATCAGTGCCAAGTTCATAATTACTGATTCTGTCGACAAAATTAAACAGATTTACGTATTTGTTTGTATAAATTTTGCTGTAATAAAAGCTCGATTGTTTAGGATTCCGTAGTTCAAGTTTCGGAACCCTTATAGTTTTATCATGTCTTTCCTCGGCTTTCCTCCTAAACGGTGAGTGCTAGACAAATGAAAGTTTAAATGGATATGTATATTTGTTACGCCGACAAAGTGCTAAAATAAAATTTAAAAAACAAAAATTTTTTTTGGGTTCCTCCCCTACCTGTAAAGTGGGAATGATGTTTTTTTTTCACGCCTACTCCATCGTGTGGCGTATCGTTAGATAGGTCTCTTAAATTCTTTTTCGTTCGTTGCTTAAGTAATTTTTTGAATTAAGTCTCCATTTGCGAGATATTTAGCTTGGAGAGTATATTTTTGAGAAAACAATACGTTCTCCCTCCTCTTAAATTTAAACGGCTGGCGTGAAGAACCTAAAAAAAATCGTAATGGCAGTCCATGTAATGAACTTTAAAGGAAAACTATAGCAGATGGTATGACTTTGTTAGTTCAGGAGTTATAGAGGTTTTTATGGGTAACTACGGAACCCTACCTTATGCGTGGCCCAACACGCACTTGGTCGGTTTTCTTTTCAATTAGGTATTGATTTAGCGAAAATTCGCTCGGACTGCAGAGATTCTATAAAGTGAATTTTAAAAGTGAATTTAAAGGTTATTAAGTTTCTATAGCGCCCGTGGGACGTGGGACCAACGTGGGACCAACATAATTACTGACCAAATGTGAGTGTGTAATAAAACTCTACCTAAGCCTTTGGGGAAATAGGCGTAAAGATATGTATTTATGAAACAATTCAAGTTACATTTGATAGGTTATAATAATTTATAACCTATCAAATATCAATAATAATATAAATAAATATCAATAAATAACCTATCAATAATAATTTATGAAAAATTTCTTTACCATACATACATACGTACCTACGTACAAACACATATACATATTATAATCTCGCCTGTATGTCTGAGGGGGTGGCCAGTGGTGCATTGCGCATCCACATCTTGCCATTACTTCTGTTGGTATACATAGCTACTAGAGGTATTTTGGAGTATTATTTGGAGTATTAGGTGTTTTATTTGAGATTTTGTTTTGTGATGAAGTTGTCTCTGGTTGCTATTGTATATACTCAAAATTGCCGTTCTTACGTGTTTTGTCAAAATTGTTTACCGACCTACCTAATGTTACTGAATAATTATTTAGCACTACCCACACTTATATTGTGTACCTAGCTACTTGTCTAGTGACGACGCGGACAGATGAATGATGAATTTTAATACTAAGTTATCACATAAGTGACGAATGTCTTGCTTGATAATAAAGATCTTTAAACCCAGGTTAACCATTGAAACAGACGTTCACAACGCTTCAATTAAACAAGTAGGTTAAGTAAATATCTGTCGTTTAGCAGGATAACTCCCAAGTAATTGCATTGCTTGCGACAGAAACTCAATGGAGTAAACATTGTAGACCAGAACCACACCTCCTAACTACCACTTAGCTACCAACACCAATGCAACTTCACGAGAATAATTACACATTCGGACCACTCCGGAGTTTTAAAGTTTTTTTTATAAATTAAACATAGACATTAGATGACGTTGAGTTCGAGTGTTCTAACATATTTTATTTATTGCATTGCATCGGCTATATGCTAACCAGCAGGTGATTACATATTTGAGCCGTTTGGGGTTGAGACACTGGGGTCATGGGGTCCGAGTGCTTGCCGCCTTTATAGAGACATTGCTAAACGCCTAATCGATGCTTCTCAGGACCAGAAGGCTGGCTATTTTCTGGCCCAAAGAATAAGTATCAACACACAACGTGGCAACACAGCCAGCATTCTGGGAACCTTCCCAGTCGGCAATGACGCGGAGGATTTTTTAAACGATATTTTGTAATGTAAATATTTTTAGTCTATAATTATGTTTATTTTGTATATTGTAATTCTTAATGTAATAAAAAAAAAATATTTATTTATATCTTACTCAATATAATCATCATCATCTGCCTGCCCTTATCCCAATTATTTGGGGTCGGCGCAACATGTTTTCATCTTCCATACATCCCTGTCACACGTCATTTCCTCAGTCACTCCTTTCCTGGTCATATCCTCTTTCACGCATTCTATCCATCTTTTCTTGGGCCTACCTCGAGTTCTCAGGCCATCTACATTGATACTTTGCACCTTTCTAACCACATTACTTTCCTCTCTTCTCATAACATGTCCATACCATGATAGCCGTTCGCTTCTCACTTTTTCATTTACTGGGGCAACTTTCAAACTTCCTCTAATATACTCGTTCCTTACTCTATCCATCCTTGTTACACCACACATCCATCTTAACATTCGCATTTCCGCTAAATGCAGTTTTCTTTCATCCGTCGCTTTTACGGCCACACATGAAAGTCCATACAGGACGGCAGGTCTGACGACAGTTTTGTAAATTTTCCCCTTAAGTTTCGGAGGAAATTGGGGGTCGCATATAGTGGCTTTGACCTGCCGCCATTTTATCCAACCTGCGTCAATTCTGTGCTTCACTGTACGATCGATTTCCCCATCGTCCTGGATAAGAGAGCCGAGGTATCGGAAGCTGGAGCAGACTGGCAATGGTACGCCGTCTAGCGTTATGGGTGTAAAGCTGGAGAGACCGCCGAAATCGGAGAACATGTACTCCGTTTTGGTTCTGCTGATTTTCAAGCCTACACTCTCCAGTTTACACTGCCACCTCTCCAGTCTGCTCTGTACCTCAGGCCCGTCTTCACCGACAAGAACAATGTCATCGGCAAATAGCATACACCAGGGAGTCTCTTCCTGTATCTCCGATGTTAAGGCATCCATTATTAACAGGAAGAGGTACGGGCTTAGCGCTGAGCCCTGATGCAGGCCTACCTCCACACTGAACTCATCGGTGTTGCCAGCAGCACATCGTACGTAGGTTCTCGATCGACAATACATTGCACAGATCAACTCTACATACTTCCCAGGCACACCTTTCTCTTTCAAAGCCCACCACAAAACCGTTCTGGGTATCCGGTCGTATGCCTTCTCTAGATCTACAAACACCATTTGCAAGTTTTTGTGTGCACGCCTATGTTTCTCAGAGAGCTGGCGGAGTGCAAATATTTCGTCTGTAGTCCCGCGACCAGGCATAAATCCGAACTGGTTTTGGGTAACCTCGCTTTCCTCTCGTACTCGTTTCTCTATCACTTTCTCCCAAACTTTCATACTGTGTGACATGAGCTTTATTCCTCGATAGTTACCGCAGTCTTGTACATCACCCTTATTTTTAAAAATGGGCACTAGTGAACTATTGCACCATTCATCGGGGATCGTCACCTCATACAACAATTTATTGAAGAATAAAGTCAGCCACAGACATCCATCTTCTCCCAATTTCTTCCACACTTCCACTGGAATGCCGTCGGGCCCTACGGCTTTCCCATTCTTCATATTTCGCACCGCCGTTCTTACTTCATCTTTGGCAATCTCCTTCACTAAACCTACATTTACTCGTCCCTCCTTTAGAATTCCACTCCACGCATTCTCTTCATTCATAAGTTTTTCAAAATACACTTTCCATCGATTTCTTACTTCATCTTCTTTTACTAAAACTGTACCCTTTTCATCTTTTATACATCTCACATGTTTTACATCTTTCGTTCTATCTTCTCTTTCTTTTGCTAAGCGGTAAATTTCTTTTTGGCCTTTAGGTCCATCAAGGGCTTTAAATAGTTTTTCTTGAGCCTGGTATCGCCACCGCTTTTTTTGCCTTTTTACTCAATTCCTTATACCTTACCTTTCTTGCTTCTTTTTCACTTTCATTCCCTTTTTCTTTCTGCCATTTCTTAAAAGCATTCTTCTTTTCTTTAATTACCTCTTGTACCTCCTTATTCCACCACCATGTATCCCTATCAATAGCACTTTTACCTTTCGTTTCGCCAAACACTTCTTTTGCTTCTTTCCTGATACAACTTGCCATCTCATTCCAACACTCATTCACTGATTTATCCACCATATCTTTCATTTTTATCATTTTATTTACCACTCGTTCTTTAAAATTGCTTGCATATTCATTCTTCTCTATCAACCACCACTTGATTCGAGGAGGTAGGGGCTGTTTGCGTGTTTGAGGAACTACTTTGACAATTAAGTCGAGAGTGAGTAGTTTATGTTGCTTCACTACTCCTTCCCCTGGCAGCACCTTACAGTTTTTGACACAGAACAACCTACTCCTCCGGATAAGAAAGTAGTCGATCTGTGTCAAGTGAATACCACTCTTGTATGTAATTAGGTGCGGATCCCGTTTCTTAAACCAAGTATTCACAATTGCCAGGTTAAGGGAAGAAGCAACTTGTAGCAGTGTTTCCCCGTCGCTGTTACGGGTTCCGTAGCCCCATCCTCCATGCACTCTTTCATAGTCATCATTTACTCTTCCTACATGGCCATTAAAATCACCTCCTATACATATTTCCTCACTTTCTGGTATACTCATCAAAACTGTATCAAATTCCTCCCAAAACTTTTCTTTCTCGCTGTCATCACATCCGCTCTGTGGTACATACACGCTGATCACATTTAGCACCAGACTCTCACATACTACTTTCACAACAATTATCCTGTCATTCACTCTTTTCACGTCGGTCACTCCTTCTTTCAGATTAACGTCCAGTACTACACCAACTCCATTCCTTTTTCCATCACTACCACTGTAACATAACTTATATCCTTCACCAATCTCTCTTGCACTTGCGCCCTTCCACTTAGTCTCTTGCAAACAAGCTACATTTATTCTTCTTCTTTTAAACACATCGGCTAATTCTCTTCCTTTCCCAGTCAAAGACCCAACATTCCAACTTGCATATCTCAGTCTTACTTCTCTTTCGCGATGGGCTTGCGTCTTACGTCGCATCCACCCCCGGTGCGACAACCCTTGTCCACTTCCCACAGGTACCGGGTGCTGTCCCTGCGCGTCGCCTGTGGGGTACGCCCTAACTCTAAATCTCTTTCTATTATAACCTGTCATGTTGCTAAAAGGTTTTGGCTATGAGTTTTTATGACCGGCCGCCTGCCTGACGTCAACCCTCCTTGGGAATGTGATTGTAGGCTGTTTGCCCTCCGCCTGTTGGGTGCCTACTGCCTACCAGTGCCGGTTGTTATGCACCAGGCAGTCTCCCACGGTCGCCTTCTATGACACCCCTGGGTTGAGTTAGGGCTGGCACATTCTATGTTTTTCTTTCGCTCCTAGGCCAGCATGGAAGCAATTATAAATTAGCAATTATTACTCAATATAATAAAGTAACCAATCATATTATAAGCCCTGTTTAGTGTCAGAATGGATGGAGTTGAGTTTATTACATTATTTATATAATTATGTATTACCTAATATATAGTACTCACACAATTATTATTTTAATATTGCATCGAAGCAAAAAACATAGTTTGAATTCCCATAGCGACAGCGATAACATAGTACGGTGATCTACTATTAAGCTCTTGCTTACATCTAAGTAAATAAAACTAAATTGATGTAATAACACTTTCGTGTATGACTGTTCAGTAGTGGTAAAATAACACCTGGTTCGAATCCGGAACCCAAAAACAGTAATTCCTCATTCATACCAGTGGTTCGAATGCGGAAGTCTAAAAAAAGACTGGGTCTTTCACCCGATGGGGTGAAACACTCACTTCAAAAAACGTCCACCGCTATCCATACCAATGGTTTTCGACGCCGGAGGCTCAGGTTCGATTTGTGTGATCCACAAACGTTTGTTTCGGAGTTTGAGTGTATGCTATGATAGGCTATGTATAATTATGTAGGCATGGATTTTGAAATATATAAGTATTTTTATTAGTTGTTTAGATCGAATAGCACAAGCTTGTAGCTTAGTTTGGGCTAGATGACATTGTGTGAGAATGTCTAAAATATATTATTTAGATTATTACTATTTTCTAGTAGTCCAGCGGCCAGGGCCCCGCAGACTCATTTACGCCCAGGAGCCTGAGAACGGCGGGGTTGCCACCCGCCGTCCTTACAGAAGGAGGCCAGAAGGGTCGCGTGCTGAAGGGGCCTCAGACCCACAGACACTGGCTTAGATCCAAATGTAATGTATAAATTATTTTTTGATTCTTTTTACAACGAGTTCAACTCCATATTCACGTCTAAGGAGGTCATGATTAGTGATAGTCCTACTTTCAGTGAATGGGCCACTGAAGGTATACACAAAAGTAGACAAAAACTTTATGAACTATACTCAGAAAGACAGCTTAATAGATCAGTTGAATTTCTAGATTATGTTAAAACTTATTCAAAAAAGTTTAAAGCAGATTGTTTAGCAGCTAAATCAAAATATATAAGTGATAAAATTCTCAATAGTGCAGACAAAGTTAAATCTACTTGGAAAATTATAAACGCGGAAAGAGGTCAACAAAAATTAAATGATAATAATTTTAAACTTAATATAAATGGTAAAATAACTACATCAGACTTCGAGGTCGCTAACGAATTTGAAATTTTTTTCTCCCGAATTCCTGTAGATTTGACAATAACCCTAGGCTCTTCAACCCCCATTGCAGAATCTTTGTTAAAAGCAAACGTTCCTTGTTGTAACGTTATATTTAAATTCAGTAAAGTTAACATAAACACTATCTTAAAAACTTTTAAATCTTTAAATATCAAGAAAACTCTGGGGCATCTCTGTGTATTTAGTAAATTCTTTTATTGAAATGGTTGCTCCTGAACTAGTAATAATATTTAATAATTGTGTTGATAGTGCTGTGATCCCTGATTTAATGAAATCTAGTAAATTAATTCCCCTGTTTAAATCGGGTAGTACTTCAGATCCGTCCAATTTCCGTCCCATTTCTGTACTAACTACATTTAGTAAACTTTTTGAATAAATTTTGCTTAATCAAATGCAAAATCATTTTAACGTTAATAAACTATTACATACAAAACAATTCGGTTTCACTCGTGGTCGGTCCACCACTGATGCCGGAATTAAATTATTAGAGTGTATATACAGGGCCTGGGATGAGTCATATGATGCTTATGGTGTATTCTGTGACTTATCTAAGGCCTTCGATTGCGTTCAGCACCAGACTTTAATTAAGAAACTTGATCATTACGGAATCCGGGGGACGACCTTGAATTTCGTCAATTCTTACTTAAGTGATAGGGTCCAGAAAGTAGTGATCAATGGTAAACAGTCACCTGGTTCTCCTGTAGCAATGGGGGTACCGCAGGGTTCAATTTTGGGACCTTTTCTTTTTCTAGTATATATTAATGATCTCCATCACCTCATAAGAGACGACCACTAGGTAGTTTTGTTTGCTGATGACAATTCTTTAATATTTAAAGTTTAACGTGGACAGCGCGAACTTGACGATGAAAACATTGCCCTCTCTAGGATAGTCCACTGGTTTTGTGCTAATAATTTATTATTAAATGAAAATAAAACTAAATGTGTAAGATTCACCTTACCTAATGTAAGACTTGTTAAAACCAGTGTTAAGGTTAGGGATGATATCATAGAATTGGTCGATGACACTGTCTTTCTGGGCATAACGTTAAACACCAAATTGCAATAGGGGCCTCATATCGGGAAAATTTCGGCCAGGCTTAGTTCAGCAGCCTATGCTGTCAAAAAGATCCGACAACTTACAGACATTAAAACGGCGCGTCTTGTCTACTTCAGCTACATTCACAGTATCATGACATATGGCATACTACTGTGGGGTAACGCTGCCGATATTGAATGCATCTTTGTGTTGCAGAAGAGGGCTGTCCGGACTATCTATGGAATGGGGTCTCGAGAGTCATTAAGAGATAAGTTTAAGCATATTAACATTCTTACAGTGTATTCACAGTATATTTATGAAATTTTATTGTATACCCACAAGAACAAAAGTAGGTTTGTGAAAAATAGTGATAATCATAATCTAAACTTAAGAAATAAGGATAAACTGGCTGTTAATAAATTTAGGCTTCATAAAGTGAGTAATTCTTTTGCGGGGAACTTTATTCGAATGTACAATACATTGCCAACCGAAATAGCTAATAAAGCTTATTATAGTATTAATGATTTCTTAGATGACAAGGCTGCCTGGTTGTAACACGAATTGCTCCTTTCTAAATAACTCTGTATTAGATTTAAGATGAAATATTTTGAAAAAAGCCGAACTGAGTTTCTTGAGGGATCTTCTCAGTATCGTTGCATTTCGGAACCCTCGGTAGAGTCACACCAACTTTTGACGAATCTAAATAATTTTCTAAAAATTTCAAAGATAATAAATTTTATTTTATTTTATTTTACAGCACGCAACCAGATTCACTCACTGACGCCGAATGAAACCCGACCAAACCCCGAGCGCAGAGGCCACACAGGTGGCCAAGGTCCGCCGGGCGCCACTGGAAATACGTTCTGGTGCGTACCAGAGACGCCTGCGGCAATGGACATAGAAGAGGCTGCGGTCTCGCGAAATTAAAACAAAAAAAGTAGGTGACAGTAACGTTAAATATGCTTTGTGTCGTCATGTTTATGTCTACCCCTTGAGGTATCCAGACGTTATTATTTTATATAATAATATATGTTTTTTATACAGAATTCGAGGTTATTTTGAAAGAGTTCTGCAAAAGACTTGTAGTTCATTGTGTAGCAATGCTGACGCGAGTAACTTTAATTTGAACTTGACAAGGTTATTGTTATACTATAAGCGAGTTCTTTGCAATTTTTTACAGCAATGATTATGTATGGTTTTTTCTTTCTATAATATAAATGGTAAAAAATGAAATAGTTTTAAGGCTTGAAACTAGCGACAAGTCCAAACTTTACTTTCAAATATGAATTGCTGATTAAATTTTATTTATAGTAATTTTTGACTTTTCATTTCGGCAACCCGTTGGGAAGCGAGAGGCTTTTATCTTAAACTAGCGGACGCCTACGGCTTTCTCCGCTTGAAAAATAATAATTATATATAAAAATACCCTCCTCGGGAACCACTCTATCCACTATGTTATGATATGCCTATTAAGGATAAAAGCCAGCCAGCCTCATCAGGGCTAAATCGAATTATTACAACCAGACATTATAATCAAATCCAAATAACAGCTACAGTGGCTTGGTCGGTAGTGCATCGGCTTACGACTCCGGAGTCTCGGGTTCGATCCCCGGGTGGAATCAATTAATATCTGTGTGATCCACAAATGTTTGTTTCGGAGTTTAGGTGTTTTCTATGTATGTAATGAATGTATTTAGAAATACACAAGTATGTTTATCAGTTGTCTAGATCCCATAGCACAAGCTTAAAGCTTAGTTTGGACTAGATGACGTAGTGTGAAAAATTTATGAAAATATTTATTTATTATTTATTATAATTGAAATCATTGATGTAAATCACAAGAACTAGAATGAAAAGTAGACCTGATTACCTTCCACACAAATGTATCAAATTTTATTTTTGTATTTTTAAAGCAATGAGTTTGCTTAAACTATTCTTAAGGGGGAATGCTCTGACCATTCCCACGAGCAGAGCCGGTCAGAGCATTCCCCCTGTTAGGAAAAGGCCGTGGATTCGAGTCCTGTCGATCAGTTTTTGTGATCTATTTATAATTTCTTTCTTAATGTACCAAATTTTATCTTAATCTGTTTAGAAGTTAGACCAAGACGCTCATAGACCAGTAAACTAATAAGTATGTTCATCGACATCCAATTTTTATTTTTAAGTTGTAAGACTTAAATGAAACTTTTCTAAACTCTACGACAAAATTGTATTGTTCTAATTGTACCTAATGTTACTACCTACTATTATTATTATTTTGGGACATAACATTAGTAATCGAATGCCACTAATGGTACTTCTTTTATTCTTTTGTTATTGGAAATACAGAAATAGTCATCCACATGGGATTTGATAGCTAAACTTATCGAAAGCAAATCAAAGTTTAGGAAATCAACTTATCTTAAGTTTCTTTTTATTTTCTCTACATAGGTATTTATTTATAACAGATATCTAAATAGTACTTAATCTAGATAATATCAAAAGTATGATACCTTTTTGCTTTCCGACGATTCAGTTGGTCCTTGGATTTTTGTATTGCTGCCCCGCTGTTTGAAGTCGCAGCCCCTATAAATGAACTTTTCAACACAAAAAAGAATTCAATTCGAGCCAGTATTTCCTGACATTAACGCGTCCAACCAGCCAAACTCTTTTGCTTAATAATATCAGTATTGATTCCATAGCACAAGCATAAAGCTTGTATTTATGTATGCTAAGTAAGTACTTAGTACATTTTTCCCAAGAAACTGTTTTATTTATATTTCTTATTTCTTCACCAATGCCTACCCCCTCTTTCTTAAATTCTGTTCCTTCTACTTTGTCCATCCAAAGGTTACCTGTAAGAAATCACTTTTTAGTGATAAGGCTGCCATACATATTAAAACCCGTTTATGTTTGTTATGCATTTTATATTGGTTTACAATAAAGCTTTATTGTATTGTATTGATTCCGCGCAGGCGACGTTGTGGTCACAAACTACTCTACAATAAAAGGACATAGATTATCCCTAAAATGGCTCCTAAATTCGTTATTCTGATGTAACAGGATCTTCAATTAAGCCTTAAGTACACTGAGCACACGTTTGAAATACACTCAGTTGAGTTATACGCGCACATGTGGCACTTTGCCAATTTGTCTTACTTCTAGCCTTAAAAGCTACGGCTTACTACTCCGCTTGAGATAGGTAAGTGGCGGGATAATGTCTTCCTTGCTTTTGATCTTATTATTTTTCTATAGACGGCTTTGAAGCTAATAAATTTAAATTTACAAATATAATTCAGGTTATTTTGTAAAATTACTGTATTTGAGGATTAGGGGTAGTTGGAGCCCTAAATCAAAAATCTGACCGGTCCCACTACAAAATTTTGATATCACCCATGGGTTATGGGTGTCAGATGGCAGTCGCTTCACGGAAAATACCAAAGTTCAGCCAAATCGCAGTTAGACTGGAAAGCCGACCCCAACTCAGTTGGGAAAAAGGTCCGGTAAATGATGACTGTGTTTTGAGGATTCCGAATCCGTAGGGTAAAACGGTTACTGAGGTACTACTGACTGAGAGACTTTTTGTGTTGTTTTGACTGATTTGTGAAAGATCTAGACTTTTATATTCAATCGACTTCCAAAGAAGGAACAGGTTCTCAATTCGACTGTATGTTTTTTTATGTTTGTTAGGTATGTACCTCATATTTCAGGATTGTGTAAACCGATTTTGGAATTTTTTGAAATTTAATATTAAAATAAAATATATGATTTTGTTTTGTAGTTGTTTTTTAACACGTTGAATGCGGCGCTAAATTCATCGGATTTCACCCCGGTGCGGCATGAGGCCTATTAGCCGCCCACTGTACACTTCACCAGGTGCGATTTGGGTCTTTTGACCTCACATCGACACGTTAAGGTAAATTGCTTATAGCTTCCCGAAAAATCATTATATAGATATGAAACCACCTTATTTACATTCCTATAAAGTGACTCAGTTTAAATCTCGCTTCGCCCCGGGTTGCGACATAGGAAAATCGAGAAAATTACAGAAAACAGTATGAGATTTTAAAACCCGATTACTAGTGATGGGAAATTAAAATATCGAAAATGATGTTAAGATTTATTTATTTAAATATCGGTAATGATCGACCACAAATCACAAAAAAAAAATCAACATAAAATACTATACTTATAAAAATAATATACTATAGATACTTAAAAAATTACAAGTCAGAATTACGAGTCAGAACACTTTTGATACACTCGAGGATATTTCGGCACACATACATCAGGATCTGGTTTATGTTTCTCACCATGATTGATTAAATCTAACATTTTCCTGCACCTCTTATCACGAGACATTTCACTAAAATAATAGATAGTGCATCCCAGCGTAATAGCATCACGTCACTAATACGATGAACAAAAGTTGAGTAAATCAATAGCTGCCAAAATGGGGTGGGGAGACCTCACGTGCGTATGAGGTGCAAACGCCACACGTCCGCATCAAAGAGAGATTTTTTGCAGTTAGTGCGGTATGGGGCCTAAATACCTCATTAGTATTTTTTTATTGTACCTTGATAAATGAAAGAAGACATTAAGAAATATATATTCATCTTTGACACACATAGCCCCGTTCCTTAGCAATGACCGCCGCACCAGAGAGAGAGACCGCGATAAATTCGCGTCGCATCGAGTGAAGGTACACACGTGAGGTGTATGTACCGCATACCGCAGTCAACGTGTTAATGTTGAAAAGGGTTGCCAAGTAAATCTTTCCCGCTCGAAAATATTCAATGGACACATTTTCAAATTAAGTTGACATTTTTTTCGGCACGGCCATAAATAATGTCAGCGCCAAACATTCTGGCGGGTGTTGAACTAACGAAAAGACGTTTATTTGCAAAGACTGATTTATGTAGGTTTATCAGAAGTGGGATGTGGAGTGTAGGAGTGTAACGAAACACAGCAATAGACTCAAGTGATTTTGCGTCTTTCGGTTTGTTGAACACAATAAGATATAACACACTCAGAACAACACTGTTTTGTGTCCAAAATAGATGAAATCTACTTTTTCAAGAGACTTCCAAAAAAGAAGGAGGTTCTCATTCAACTGTATGTTTTTTACCTCATATCTGTGACTAGGTGAACCGACTTTGAATTTTTTTTGTTCCTCGGCTTTCCTCTCAAATGGTTAGTGCTAGAAATATAAAATTTTGCACGGATATGTGTATTTACCATGCCGATAAAGTGCTACAATTAAATTATGAAAAATATCTTTTTCTGGGGTACCTCCCTACAATTAAAGTAGGGAGGATTTTTTTTCTTGCGTCACTTTCATTAAAAAGGTTTTTTTTGATTTAGGTATCCGTTTGCGAGATATTCAAATTGAAAGCGCATTTTTTTGTTAAAACAGAGTGTCCTTTCCCCCTATAAAATCTAAGCGGCTAGCTCGAAGAATCTGACAAAAATCGTGATGGTAGAATAGAATAGAATAGAATATGCTTTATTGTACACCAATACAATACAATAAATATACAGAAGTTTGTTATCAATTTAAGTATGTACAAATGGCGGCCTTATCACCAAGAGTGATCTCTTACAGGCAACCTTAGGATGGACATAAGTAGACAGAAGTGAAATAAAAAGTAGTATAGGATAGTTATTGGCGTATGATTAAAGAAAGATACAGAGAGATATGAAAGAAAAAGTACAGAAATGAACTGAGTATTAAGAAATACTTATAACCACCAGATAACTTTGTTAGTTTAGCAGTTAGAACCTATAATTGGTAACTACGGAACCCGGCCTTGACCGGTTTTTCATTACACATAACATTATTATTAATAAAAACTACTAAAATCCTAAAAATGTACCTTTTCAAACTCCGTAGCTGTACTTAGGTATACATACTTACTTACCATACACTTTAAATTTACGTGTTTACCATTTTAAATTTATTACGTGAGTAAGAGTAGAATTAAGTAATACTTAACTTAACAGGGGAAAGAGAACGTATCACATTTTATAGGGTGTTAAAGGTCCGTACCTACGCCTTATTTTTACTTTTTGTTCATTCTTTAAGAGAGAGGGTGATACCAGCCCTTTCATGAATAATGTAGAAAGAAAGCGTTGTTACATTCTGAACTTACGAAGAGAAAACATTATTTAAAGTTTTGACTGCATCGATGGCGTAGGTACCTAGTTTTTTACCGACTTACAAAAAGGAGGTTCTCAATTAGAATGTATTATTTTTGTTTGTCCGCATACTCCTAAACGCCTAAACCGATCTCCTTCAAACTTACCACAGTGATAACGTGTGGCGTGAGGATGGTTTGGAACAAAAAAAAAATTAAAATCGGACATACCATCGAGGAATAATCACCGAAAAAAACAATGGTCCCATTGAAAACAATGTAAAATTTTAAAATTTTAAATTAATTGATTTTCATACGTTTTGCAGTTAAAAAAAGTTTGAACATAAAAAAATAAATCGTTGTCGTTCGAAAATTTAACACTTCGCTCAGTTTTTTGCAACAGCAGCATGCATTGCATACCTAGTACCTATAGGTATTATTTCAACTGGGTGAACTGATTTTGATTTTTTTTGTTATTGAAATCTGCTTCCCGATTTCATTTCTTTCCCGTTTCAATTTGGTCCCATTACTATAATTATTTGGTCTCATTCCAGTAATGTTTGTCGTGTTTTCTTATAGAAACGTGCAATCTGCAAAAAAGGTTTTATTACGCAGTGACGCAAGCAAGTGCCACGTAATAGCAACTAGCAAAGAAAATGATTAAAAAAATAATAATTTACAAACTACGCATTGTATTCCTACGATTTTCTTATTGTTGTAGAATTCTTAAAATTTCAAGGTCTTCGTGTCTACCCTTGAGAGACATTATTATGAACTAGATTAACTCGTATAGCTTTGATAGCCGAGTCGACATTGTACGTTTCACTTAAATGTTAGTTTTCTATTGTCCTGTACATTAATAAAATCTCAAATAGGAAAATGTTTAATTGACTTTCTTTCAAGTTGACTGAATGATCTTTTATGATTCTATTATAATTAGTAGACGTAGGTATAATAGGTTAAGCCATTAATACAGCCTCATTTTGCCGTGAACCTTGTATATTTTATATAATAATCAGTAATTTTGTTGGACCCACGTAATAGGGGGCAACCCTATTTTTTTTTTCTTTAAACCGCCGCCCTGGGCCGCGGCCGCACCTACGTCCTCCGGTAGACACTGAGAGAATTCCCAGTAGCGCCCGGCGGACCTTGGCCACCTGTGTAGCCACTGCGTGGTGGTCGGGTGTTACCCCGCATCTTTGGGTTCGGGCTCTATCCCGCTAATTTTAAACACGTAAGAGATGTTACATAACCATACATAGAATTTTTATAAACCAAGCATAGTCTAATCGTGAGAATTGCAAGTAACCTTGTAACGGCCGAATACTTAAATAAAACCACACTCCAAATATTCCGATACCCACTCAAAAGTGAAGTTCTTGTATTAAAAATTTAAGTTTAAGCATTTAAATAGCTCCTAAATATTTTAGTGACGTTTCAGTATTCGATCGTAAGGCTCACAAACAGACAGAGAAAGATTTTTTATATAAGTAAGTATTGTTGGTATTTACTTTATATTAAGTCTTTGAATAGATGATAAAACAATCATTACCTACCGACACCTTATCACCCAAAAGGAAATAACATTTCCTTTGTAAAATTAAAACCCCATGGTGTTTCATTTACCTTGTTCTGCATAAGGGCACCTACCCTATTGCAGACATTTAATCAAAACGCGAACTTGTTTGTATAGGATATTTCAATTAGCATTTCCTAGAGAAATTATAATGAATAAATATTCATTAGCACTTGTGTATCAGCTGTTGAATTGTGTACACAAAGTTTGTAGATAGAAGATATTATTATTATTTGGTACCTAAGTTTACCAGTCAGGGCACAACAACGGATTGCCTTCGGCCGCTTGCTTGACTGATAGGACTGATGGGACCCATAGCTCACACGAAAAAGACCCGAGGAGTTCGACGCCCTTGTTTCGAAGGCGTCACTTCTGTGTTGATTATGCGGCGAAGTGCCTATCATGCATTTCCAACTACGTAAAAAAACCTACCGAGTTTACAGTAAGTAGGTTCAATAACGATTTGTGATATATCTTTGCTACTATACTAAATATTATAAAGAGGAAATTATAAATAGGCTCCATAACTAACAAAACAATTAAAAAAATTCTTTCACGTAAGTATATTAAGCTACATTGTTATCGAGTAACATCATGCTGACATCAATACGAGCAAAGTACCAATGAAAGATTTGTATAACCACGACGGCGACGTTGTACGTCACGCGGAAGAAGTCGTACGCAATGGCTTGTTATCTATACCCACCTACAACCTACATACTCGTACATATCTAAAACATCTTTTTTTTTTCGAAGAGACCTCACAGGTGCCCAAAGTCCGCCAGGCGCCACTGGAAATCCTTCTGCGTACCAGAGACGCTTGGCAATGGACGTGGGAGCAACTGCAACCCTGTGCCGCGGTATTCAATAAAAAAGGTTTTTTTTTTATGTAAACTGACTTGAATACCAATAAAACAATAAATTTAGAATAAGTATCGCCATCCTTCCCTTCAGCAAATAAACGATATTTTGGAAATACTTAGTTTAAATATTGTTAGTAGCAAATACGTAATTATGTAAAATGAACAATTGTGTTGTAATTGCCAAGTAAATATAACAACTATTTTCCTCAGGGTCAAATAGAACTGCAAAAGGTTTCCAAAACTGCCATATAATGACAATTAAAATAATTTTTCATTATAATACATCAATAACAAAGGTCATTTGGAAATGAATTCATTCATTTGCTTCATGTAATAACACTATTGTAAACAGGAGCTGTATAATTTTTCAATTGCATGAAAGTGGTGTATAATATCACTATAATCGCGAGTAACGTGTATGGGAAAGTCTGAAACATAAGACATATAGACGAAGATCTGTTCTTAAAACCATGCCTCCGTTTTCAGTAAAAATAAAAACTGCATACTCTAATTTCATTTCCCATACTGAACCATATACACTCTGTATAGGTTACTAGTAAGTATTTAGCCAATACCGTGAAAGAATTAAGTGCTGCATTTTACTTTGCAACCCACAAAAAAGCGGAGGCAGTTACTCAATTCGACCTGTTTATTTGTTTTGGCAGAAATTTTTACAGAGTAGTCTGTTATTTTCTATTACACCGGGAGTAGTAGTAAGTTGGTTTTATTAAAATTTTGCTGACATGCATCGGTTGGAAGTTTATTGAAAAATCGCATAGGTACAAAAAATGGCGTCGTTACAATGCAGTCTGACGTTATCTATCACTAGTGGTCGCCCTATGGTCGTCCAGTAGTCCTCGTGAACATTAAAATCATGTTTTTGGGATTTGATCTCCTGATGATGCCCCTGGTTGGGGGCGAAACACTTGTCGAGGTTTTTTTATTATTTTTGCACGATAACACCATTCTCATATTTATTCTATTTTCAAAATTATTTCTCTATTCTTTCGGCCTATTTTTAAGAGGGTTTGGTTGGAGGGCGGTCATGTGCATAAATAAATACGAGAGTTGGGTAATTTGCATGTGGCGGAATATTGCAAAGTAGTTAGATTTATTTAATTTAACTATGGACTTCCGAAAAGTAACTACTTACTGGTACTTATTAGAGTGTAATTATTTGGCAGACAGATACATTTCCAGTGCTATTTCAAATTTAAAATGTTTATTCATTGTATTAAACAAAATATTCGAAGTACTATTGGTTCATTTTAATAGCCCTTCAGTTCAGAATCAACAGTTCGAGCATGCCTTTAACAAGTGCCAACAGCTCTTACAAATTCCTTTTGAATTTCCGTCTTTCAAAGTGCGTCTAGCGGCATAGCAAAAAGTGCACTAGATTTCTTGTGAGCTTTGATTAAAGCTCTTCTTCACTGCATTAGAATAAAATTGTAAAGTTTGTATGTTGCAAAAATGTCTTCGCCGATCTTGATGAAATTTGGTACGCAGATAGACTGATCTTGGGTGAATATTTGATAACAGATAACAAAACGTGTTTCCTCCCACATATAATCCTGGGTTCTTTAAGCGGAGCGTGAAGAGGCACATCAGTAGGTCGTCAAGTTGAGGGCCACTCTCAATAGTAATGTGTGCTGTGAGAGTGGCCCACAATCGCTAGACGTCGTCACGACTTACCACCAGGCGGGCGGCGTCAATTTGGCGAACCAAATATAAAAAAAAAAAAAAAATATAAAAAAATAAATAAATAATCTATTCTTACTACTTCTAGTTTACTTCCAATGTCCCATCTAAGTATATCTTGCGTCCGAGACGCCTAGAACTTTAATTGACTGTGCCATAGCGGTTGGCACGTAAGATTTTGTTGCCTTTCACCAACATTTCATCGCAAGGCAACGGGTTACAATTTTTTTTTCAAAATTACAATACAGCTGCTACTTTTTATTAAATTCATTCGGCCATTTTGGCGGCAATAGGCTGGCCGCCTATTACGTGGGACAAAAAGACTGGCAAATTGTGGGTATGTAATGCACCTCTGCCCACCCCTTTGGGATATAGGCCTGAAATGTTTGTGTGTAAAATTTTGTTTTACAAAGTTAGTTCTCTGATTAGAATTACAAATTTAAAATTAGTTATTCTGATGTACGAACAAAATTGTCGAATTTCTTTGAAATCCGTTCTTTAGTTTAAGCATGAAATATACAATAATGTACATTGTTGTACATTTCCAAAAAACTTTCACATTCATATTATTAGTAAGACTCTCCTAGTAAGACTTCTTTCCTCTCCTCCTATGACGATTCCTTCACAATTCAAGATGTCAGACTATGGAACTTACTCCCACACGTTCGTTGGACATCTTTAAGAGTCGAGTTCGGGAACACTTCCGTACTAGTAGGTAATGTCTTCCTTCGATTTCATACACATTTTGTATTTTACATATGTATGCATTATGTAGGTACCTAACTGTTTCTCCTTTAGATTTTAGTGACATCTTATGTATTTGGCTTTGTATTGTAGGTATAGTAAGTATTTACTTGTATTCTCTACCCTTTCTACCCTATGGCTCCATTTGTGTAACTTCTCTTCTCTCCTATGTGTAATATTTATATTTATTAAACTGTAAGGTCCGCTGGAAGAGAAGTCATTATTGACTTAAGTACGCCTTTGTGCATGTTGTTAATATATTAATGTGATATAGTTATTTAAACTGCCATGGTCGTTATTATTATAAACTTTGGAAATGTATTCGGGATATTTACCATGTATTATTATTTTGTTGTCGAGTTTCCGATATTTCGGCACTATTGCAAGCGCCATGGTCACGGAGGAACTCACCTCCGTTCCTCCGTGACCATGGCGCTTGCAATAGTGCCGAAATATCGGAAACTCGACAACAAAATAATAATGCATGGTAAATATCCCGAATACATTTCCAAAGTTTATAATATTAATGTGATGTTTGTTTTATTCGAAATACAAAAAGTATAAATAAATAAATAAAAAATTAAAATAATAAAGAGCTTAGTATAACCACCTTATTCAAATATCTTAACGACTGTTTCATTTTAACTTTGACGTTATACTATCTCTAAAGTACTCCCAGGATGACAGTCTTATCAAATCTGATAAAATTCAATCTGTAACTTGGAACCGATCCCAGTGAAAATATTTTCTGAATTACATTCTACATTCTACAGTCTGCAAGGATATCATTTTAGGTTTGATAAAAAATGAAAAAATATAACAAGCTGTTATTATTTAATTCTCAAATTTTTAAAGACCAATAAGACCATGACAAAAAATAAGTTATAATTGACTAGTTTAATCGGATATAATATATTTCTTATGGAAGAAGTTCTTGATAATTTAGGAGTAGATAACATACATAATTTAATTAATTTCGATATCCACTTGAGGTGAGTTCATTGAGTTGAAAACGGACAATGTTGTCTGTTTTCAATTTGCTACTTAGAGAAATAACAAAGTTACAAATCATTGTAACTTTGTCTAAGTACCAACTTGTAAGTTTACTACCTTATCTTTATTTAATTTCAAAGTCTGATCAAATTTAATTTTGCAAACATAAAAGTGTCTGGTTAACGGCAATAGGTTTGCTACACTCATGTGACACCAGGATGGATAAGGCCTTTCTGGGGAAATATTCATTATCATTATGAATGTATGTAAATTTCTGAAACTATGGAAAGGTTTTGAAGCGTCAGCTTTGAATGCTATACCTAGAATAGCGTTCTCGAAATAAACAGACGAAGTGACATGTGATATAAACGTTGCATGTGCCGTGCAAATTTGGTTATGCTGTACCATGACGAATTTCAGAACTTCGAGGAAATAATCAAACATTTTGAACGCATATTCAGTTAGTATTTTGAAACGAAGTAACTAGAAATACCATTTATTAATGTACAGGTTCTTATGAACCTGTGATTGCTACAACGTTTATTGACACTGGAACCTTCTCACCTTTTTAGTACAACGCCGTATTACGGCGCTGGTACCGCATCAGCGGAAAGCCTCAAACGGCGAAAGTATTCTATGCAATTTAGCAGGAGACTACGTATTTGAGTCGTTTGGGGTCGTTGGTGGAATCTACGTGTCCGAACAGTCGCAACCTTTTTAAATATATATCTGTAAATACATATCTGTATTTGAAATATGATGGTCGTTTACATAAGTATCAGAGTTAAAAGATAAAACGTTATATGGTAAATATCTCGATAATTCTAATACTATCATCATTCACCGAGCCTTTTCCCAACTCAGTTCGGGTCGGCTTTGCAGTCTAACTGCGATGTGGCTGAACTTCGATATTTTCCGTGGCAGTCGCCATCTGACCTCCACAACCCATGGCGATATCGAAGTTCTGTAGTTAGACCGGTCGGATTTTTTAATAAGGGTTCCAACTACCCCTAACGACTGCCATAGATGTTCGTATGTCAACCGGGACCGACGGCTTAACGTGCTTTCCGAGGCACGGAGAGGTCTCAGTGTCTTAAGAAATGGTCACCCATCCTGAGACCGGCCTGACTAGATGTTGCTTAACCTTTGCAATGTGTTAACATTGTCGGTTACCACTAGACCACGAGCCCCTATTCTAATACTAATTAAACCTTATGATCGACCAGAAGGCTGGTTACTAGATTTTAAGTTTTAGAGGTAGGTAATTTTAGTGTGATATAAGATACTTATAGTTTAGTAAATTTCAAATCGAGTCTGCTAACATCAAGAATGAAAACGATTTATAACCAATTTCGTTAATTTTAAACATTTTGGCACTAATATTTAAACTTTATATGTCAAAGCCAGGTCACCAAGTAAGTGCATGAACAACAGAATAAACTATAAAAATTGAAATACCTAAACCTTAGAATAAGACATAAAAAAGCCAAAACCAAGACATTTCTGTGATCCCTCTCTCACTAGAATCAAATATAGACTTTCAGAAAAGTAATAAAAATCGGGTATAAAAATATTAAGCCTACCATTATCTAATCATACTTAAACAGTCAAAATTATCCATACCATTTTGCTGAACCATCAAACAGGCTCGCCGACTTCGAAACAGCAATCACACTTACACATCATCCAACAACACTATTTACTGGTACATCACTAGTATAACAAAAATAAAACACTTGGACACAAAACACCGAAATATTAAATTTTACAATACGGCACGAAATGTACTACGAACGCGGCGTAGTCGATACGCGACTGGTGCTACGAGACTGCCGTAACGCTGCTACGAAGTTAACCGAAGGATGGCGGAAATACCCGAGCGAGAGCTAGGGGGCTGAGGCGAATTTTGCTCAGTCTTTCATATTTTATATCGGTCGGGACGAGGCGGAATTACAGAGTTTGCTTCGGTAGGTTTTTATAGCGTTACGGAACCGTAGCGGCTAGATACCATTCTATTTGGTAGATGTATTCTTTCGACTTGTGAGGTGAGGTTTTTTTGCTATAACCCTTAGACGGATGTCGTGATTTTAATAGCCGCGTGCAGTGAGTACTAAACACAATAGCAGCGAGTTCAGTTTACTATGAATAGTTGTGTTTGATGTTTTGTTGACGACCAGCGGTCGTAGTTCTCGTTGAAGGTGAAATTTCCATTTGGTGTGTGGACTTTATTCGTGATTCTGAACCGGTTCAATACTTTCATTGCTGTGTCGTACCAATTATCCCGATAACGCCAATAATATGCTTGCACGTCAACGCCCGTTGCCCACCTATTAATTACGTGGTACCCAGAAACGTGTTATACTTACGAGTATCATTGGTGGGACTAACAAAATCGCTGGCAGAATATGTGTGTGTTTTTCACCTCTGCCTACCCTTGGGGATATAAGCGTGATTGTAGTATATAAATAATTCAATTTAAAAACATAATGCAATACATTCTAACATTGTAAATTCGTATAAATTCCAGTACACTGTGGTTGGACTATCATTCGTCTAGTGTGGTTACGGGGAAATTAATTATCATGTAAAATGTTTCGATGGTGTTCCAAAATGTCTGTGGAATAGAATTTATAACAGTTTTAGGACTATTGTAATGTTTTATAGCTCGACTAGTGATACGATTCAACTTCATATTTTTATACTTCTGTATTTGAAAGCAATGAGTTTGCTTATATGCTTAAATATTTAGTCCGAGACGCCCAGGACTGTAATTGGCTGTGCCATAGCAGCTGGCATGTTATTTTTTGTTGCCTTTCTTTAACATTTAATCGCAAGGCAACGAGTTTAATTTTTTCAAAATTACAATATAGCTGCTACTTTTTATTAAATTCATTCGGCCATTTTGGACATAACCCATTATAAATGTGCCCGGTGACGGTAATAGGCTTGCTCCCTATTACGTGGGACTAAAAATACTGGCAAATTGTGGGTGTGTAATGCACTTCTGCCTACCCCTTAGGTGATAAAGGCGTGATATGTGATTAAATATTTAGATCGTAAATAATGATACTCGTAGCCTTGGATTCGTGTCCTGCCGATGACATTTCTGTTTATGTGATTTATAATTTCTATTTAAATATTCATGTTGTTGTTTTATATTCGTAATACGTATACTAGTAGCTGTCACACAAGGCTTTACACGCGTGGAATATTTTTCTAATTTCCAATTACTATGTTCCAATTACTATATGTGCTTAGATATTTAAAACTACGCAACGGATTTTTATAACTAATTGGCTAGTTCAATTATAAGAAGGTGTGGCTAATGCGGCGTATGCGCTGATGTAAACTGGTAGAAGCTTGTAGAAGGGACTAGACGGGTTTTCACTAATGGATCGCCAGCAGGCGAAACCGTGGGCATCCGCTAATACTACATAAATGAATATGGGTAGTGTATTATATATTTATCACATCGTTAATAATTAATTACAAATTGAAAAACAACCAATTAAAATAAATCGTTATGGCGACTGGTGAAATATTTTCAGAGTAAATATGTACGAGTATATTTGCATTTAAATACCCATACCGGTTGCGAAATTGAGTACTGTTTATTGTTTTATTTGGCTGAAGTTCATCTTATAGTATTTATTCGTACGAGTGCAAAGATTTTGCTAATGTCGTGTGCATCTTCTGTTCATTTTAAAAACGTTATTTGGGCTTATATAGTCCGAGACGCCCAGGACTTTAATTGGCTGTGCCACAACGGCTGGCACGTAAGATTTTGTTGCCTTTCATCAACATTTCATTGCAAGGCAACGGGTTAAATTTTTTTTTCAAAATTACAATGTAGTTGCTACTTTTTATTAAATTAATTTGGCCATTTTGGACATAACCAATTATATATGTGCCAGGTGACGGCAATAGGCTTGCCCTCTACCACGTGGGACCAAAAATACTGGCAAATTGTGTGTGTGTAATGCACCAACCTACCCCTTCTTCCTTCCTTGGGTTTATTGTCCCAAACCAAAAAAAAGTTGACGACTAAAAAAAATATTAAATTAAGAAACACTTGTGCCAAGTTTTGAGGAAATCCTATATAAAATGGCGGACGTGTAAAAGGTTACGAAATTTAGACTTAGACTTAAAAAAACTGCCAAATGTTGGGTTAAGTACACTTCTGCCTACCTCTTGGCGATGTATGCGTATGTATGTATGTATGTAAGTTATACAATAGTGAATAAGTTCTTTGATTGGTCGTCGTCGCATTACCGGGGCATTAAGCACACTTCATCGGTTTTAGTTAAAGACTCGCCGAGTTTGGATCGTTAGGGAGCCGAGTTGTAAAATTTATGAATATTATCTCTGCTTCGTGTTTAAATAGCTTTGCACTTGTGAATTGTGGACCTCAAGATTATTTTGATAACAATTGTCGTACAAATTAATTAGGTCAATAACAAAACCTGCTTTTTTGGAGGGTTATGTAGTTAGATGTTATATGCAATATTTTTTGTAAATCTTTTAAGTAGTTACAGTTCGCGACGTCTAAGCGGAGTTTTGCATTTGTGTGAGTGATCACGAAAAATAGAGTAAAAAAGCTGTGTGTACAACACATGTGTGTGTAAAATAAGTCATATTATACGTTCATGTACACTGCACTCACACAAATCCAAAGCTCAGCTTACGCAACACGAACTATAGTTAAGCTTCTGCTACTCCCACACAGTGAATAGCATGTTCGCGAAAACCGAACGTTTTAAACGTTCGTTTCTCTGCCGAACGATAGTGGCCTGGAACGCCCTGCCTTTCCACGTGTTTCCTCCCACATATAACCCTGGGTTCTTCAAGCGGGGCGTGAAGAGGCACATCGTTGGGTCATCAAGTCGAGGGCCACTCTGTATAGTATTGTGTACTATGAGAGTCCTCCACAATCGCTAGAAGTCGTCACGACTTACCACCAGGCAGACAGCGTCAATTTGGCGAACCCAATATAAGAAAAAAAGGTTTGTTTTAGTTTATTTTAATTTTAATATTTACCACAACGTCATCTACCCCAAATTAAGCTAATGATAAGCTTTTTGCTATAGCAGACCGCCGATAAACATACTTATTACAAACAAACATTTGTGGATCACACAAATATTTGATTTGACCCGGGAATCAAACCTGGAACCTCAGAACAGCAGTCGCATATACTTACTACAATGTGACCGAGGTAGTAAATAAAACCAATGAAGTGTCCAAA
The DNA here is from genome assembly GCA_963556515.1 of Nudaria mundana. NCBI lineage: Eukaryota > Metazoa > Arthropoda > Insecta > Lepidoptera > Erebidae > Nudaria > Nudaria mundana. The sequence continues at coordinate 16,758,668 of OY748301.1, forward strand.
GTAAACAAAGTTAAATATACGAGTTAATAAACCTAACTTACTTATCTCTAACTTAATGGTCATTTACGAACATTAAAGACATTTTTACTCACATCGACTTATTCTTTTTGAAAGTAATCTAATATAAGATTGCGTTATGGATCTATATAAGTGATAAACACAATATACTTCTAAATTTTATTTATTTTATTTATGTTCTAAATTCTAACGTGGTCTGTCGTGGTCGGTAGTGCACCGGCTTTCGACTCCAGAGTGTCGAGTTCGATTCTCGGGTCGAATCATATTTGTATGATCCAGAAATGTTTGTTTTGGAGTTTTGGGTGGTTTTCCATGTAGGTATATTATCTATGTATTTAGAATGATATAAGTATGTATATCAGTTGCCATGATCCCATAGCACAAGCTTTTACACTTTTTTTTATTTATACATTTTATAGATAAATTACATTCTAACAGCACCATCGTGCTCATCCCACAAAGATTTTTTCTGAGAGGGAATCGTACCGACGACCTCCCTGTCTAGTAGTTAAATTTTGGTAGTGTCAGTAACTTCAGGACGACACAGATTGCCAAAATTGGAACTCTAGCCCCTGATCACTACAGCAATAAAACCAATATTCTCCTACACAGGTGTGCAGTACCTAGAGGACAATAAAAAGGCAGGTACAAGCTATACAGCTCATATAAAGTTCCGTCAGGTGCCTTTGAGTTTAGCATGCAAGGCACGCCACACCTCTGGCACCTTATGCAAATAACTCACCTTACTAACATTGTATTTAAATTCTTCGACTGGTTTTTTCACTTCATTTTGTTGACATATTATATTATATAAACCTGTGAGTAGTTTTGAAAAGCAGAAGAACCACTTTTCGGTCCTTACCACGTGGGCTGAACAAAGTGACTGTCGAAATTTGGACGTTGCTGCCCACTTTATTAGGGACTGGCTGATCACCGTGGCTCCACCCGCGTGATATAGTACTTGGGGATAATAGAAAAATAATCCAAGAAATTTAAACAAACAATCAAATTTGCATAAGTTGATCTTTTTTTTATTTTTTCATTCCACGGCCTAAGGCCTCGGCCGCACCTTCATCCATTGCTTAGCGCCTCTGGTTAGCACACGGAAGGATTTCCAGTTGCGCTCGGCGTACTTTGGCCACCTGTGTAGCCTCTGTCTGGGGTTGGTTGTCTTGGCGTTGAATTTTCCCGCGTCGTTTCCTTATTCAGCATCGTATATAAGTTTATCTAGATTAAATGTGATAACGTGAGATAAAATGATTCATGTAGGTAGTTCAAAACAATAACAACAATAACAGAATACGGGGACCATACGGGGACCGTCCGCAACGCTTGTCCAGTTTTATACCAACTTTATCCTGAAATATCTAGTTATATCCGGATCAATCCGACCCAGTACCTATGTAAGTGAAATAAATCCTTCTTCTTTACTCAAGGTGACTTACAGAGAAATTACTTTAGAAATATCGGATTATTATCCACACGAGCGGAACCGCAGCCACCAGGAGGCTCGAGCACGAACAACTTGCGAAAAAGTATTCGTATCGTCATCGACAAACAATTGTATGACATTTGTACAGCGCCCCTATCGTACGTGAAAGTAACTAAATTTAGCAGCACGAGCGATCTTAAATTACTTTCGTATCGCAAACGTATCGTCACACGTTCGTTACGTGACACTTTATAAACAAACTTGGGAGCACGAATTTAATTTTGATGTACGGTAATGTAAATTTCGAAGGCTGGCTATCGAGCTATACGAATCTTTATTCACGTAAGTTTAGCCGGTGAGAAAACATTCGAAATGGTACCTACATGTGAATAGCTTTAATATTTAATCTAAAAAGAGTCTCTCCATCTCCATGTACTGTAGTTAGTAATGTTTTCTATGACAAATTGTAACCTATCTTATGATTTAAATGTTATAGGTTCTTTGTGCATTATCGATTTATGTCACTGGGTCATACCAGCGAATAGTGGGAATGGCCAAATATTTAGGCCAAACCACAGTAGGCAAATGCATCAAGGAAGTGACCGAGGCTCTTATCACCCCTGCAATATAGAGAAGAAATCCCCTTTCCTTCCCCCACCCTCTCTTCAGAATGCATTATTACCAATGAAGGACAACCTTGGCATCCTTGGCATAGACGTTCGTCGAGAGTTTAATAATAAAAACTACATCGAAAGATGTACAGGGCTAGCTTCGCGGAAACTAGGAATACCGAATAAGGTAAAGCGATTCTTTACAACGCACCAGAGGTGTCTGCCGTACAAGACGCAGACCCTGCGTCGAATACTGCTCTCACCTCTGGGACGGCTCCGCGAAGTATTTGCTGGACGCTCTCGACGCTATGCAGCTCTCGAGCTATCCGTATTATATAATAGATTGTACGGAGGTAACGGGAAGCATTGAGCCACTAGCTCAGCGCCAAACAATAGCTTCCTTGCCTGCATTCTACCGTATTTACCACGGCGAGTGTTCTGAAGAGCTCTTCAATCTGATCCCACCTTCTTCCTTCCGATCCCGAACAACGCGTGCCGGGCAGAGATGCCACTCGCACACAGTGGATAGTATGTTCGCGAGAACCGAACTTTTTAAACGTTCGTTTCTCTGCCGAACTATAGTGGCCTAGAACGCCCTGCCTGTGCACGTGTTCCCTCCCACATATAACCCTGGGTTCTTTAAGCGGAGCGTGTGCTGTGAGAGTGGCCCACAATCGCTAGACGTCGAATATACGTCGAATACATACGACGTAGGAATATAGTAAAAAGTAAGTTAGTACCTACCTATAAAGATTTGTTGTTTAAAATTATTTTAAAATGTAACTATTATATTATTTACTATTATATTATCTACATTTATATTATGTACCGCCTCAAATTTACTTTTACCTTTTAAACCTTCCCTGAACCTCCACGAATGTTTCTAGACCAAACTCAGCCAAATCGGTCCAGTCGTTCCCGAGTTTTAGCAAGAAAAACGAACGGCGATTGATTTTGGCAAGTTTGGTTATTAGGTTAATATCAAAGAAATACCTAATACTTACTTATTCATTGGTAAAGCTAATCGACCTAGCTTCATGATCAATATAAATAGATGTACATATTTAACTATTTGCAGGTGATTCTGGCTATCCACAACGTCCCTGGTTAATGACACAAATTCTGGATGATGCTTAAGCGCAGACATACACAAATGTCCATGGAAGGGTGACAATAGAAAATACTTTTGGACGATTGAAAAATCGATGGCGTTGTTTATGCCAAGATCGCACACTACATTATGCACCTGTGAAATATGCAAAAATAATAACAGCTTGCTGTGTGCTGCATAATCTGGCCAGCGATTTTAATGTTCCTGAACCAGATCCCAAGGTGCTAACATGCCACAGCAGCGCTCATCGTTCTCTTCTGAACATATTTTCCAGGAAAATAATATAGGAGATGACCTACTTAGGGGAAGGGCGATTAGACGTATGTTGGTGAACACAATTAACAGACTGCTTGTATAATTAAATCATTTATTAAATAACTAGTACATGTAAAAAGTAATATAAAAACTTTAACTGTTAATAAAAACTGTAACTAGAAATATAAAAATATAATAATAACTATGTACCTAATCTTTTATTATATACCTAGAAATAACTTCCATAGCCTCTTTCATAAACTCCATGCCTCGAGGGCCGCCAGAGGGCTTCGACAAATCACGATTTCTGGAATTTCCATACATTAATATTTTAGTAAACTGAGTAATGCAAGTAACTTTTTATTGACACTCACACTTTCATGAACTCCACCATCATTACTTATTGTAAATGGCTGGTTCTCATAATTGTTTTCTCAATAAACTCCTTTTAAACATTTTCCACAAAATGCTATTTCGTTTCTAACAATAACACACTTGACACTTGTCCTTTACAATCAAAGAAGTTCTGTCAAGTAAAGTCGCGTTGGTCAAAAACCTAATAAAATTATATTGTATTATGAATAATTATTAAAATAGTATGAATATTTTTCCTAATATAGTGCATTTAACAATCTTCCATACCTTATTTCTAGCATTTTTTTGTGTTGTAATTTATTTTTGTTTTAATTGTTACTAAACCGGCAGTTTAGCAAAAAATAATAAATAGTTCACTATTTAATGAACTTTGGAAATGTATTCGGGATATTTACCATGTATATTGTTGTCGAGTTTAATGAATAATGAACCACAGAAGTCTGCGATTGCGGAGCATATACTTGAGGCAGGTACTGATCATTGGATAGAGTTACATAACCCACAAATACTTTCGGCAGACCGTCATTACATACCCAGGTTGGTGAGAGAAGTCATTGAAATAACAAAATATAAAAATTTCAATCGTGAAGACGGTTTTCAGTTGCCGGGTGTCTGGCGTCCAGTGGTCAGTTTATGTAAAAATAAACAACAACCTAAACAAAAACCGCGAGTGGATACCGTGAGTATTGTGTGCCGTGATCATGTTCGAATTGGTAGTGAGAACAGTGCGGACAATAGTAGTGGTGCGCGACAAAAACGAGTGAGAAGGAGGGTAGACCGATACGGTTTACCTTAAAACTATTTCGCGATGTACTGACAGTTCCTCCGTGACCATGGCGCTTGCAATAGTGCCGAAATATCGGAAACTCGACAACAATATACATGGTAATATCCCGAATAATATCCCGAATACATTTCCAAAGTTTATAATAATAACGACCATGGCAGTTTAAATAACTATTTAATGAAGTTTCCGAACGTATTGTTCATTCAATACGATATGTATTTTGTTCTCTAGGGCTCGTCCCTATTCACGTTATGATGACGTCACTATCGTAATCGTATCGAGCTCTCGATAGTCTTACGATAATGCTTCGTGCTGCTACCTGTCGTAATACTCCGTTATCGTATCGTGAACTGGATACCTAGACGATATGAATGCGATAATTTTTCGTGCTCGAGCTAAGATCAGTTACTGCTTCGGTGGCGTGGTCGGTAGTGCATCGGCTTATGACTCCTGAGTCTCGGGTTCGATCCCCGGGTCGAATCAAATATTTGTGTGATCCGCAAATGTTTGTTTCGAAGTTTGGGCATTTTTTATGTATATTATGTATGTATTTAGAAATATATAAGTATGTTTATCAGTTGTCTAGATCCCATAGCACAAGGTTATAGCTTAGTTTGGGCTAAATGACGTTGTGTGAGAATGTCCTCAAATATTTATTATCATTATTATCTGGTGGCCGCGGTTTCGCTTATTGCTCTAGAAATAGATTTCTCATTCCTATCCCATCCCATTCATACCCTGTTCGTTGTGTTATTCTGATGTATGGTATCTATACTACTAAATATTATAAAGAGGAATGGTTTGTACGTTTGTAATGAATAAACTCAAAAACTACGGTGCCGATTTCAAAAACTCTTTCACCATTAAAAAGCTACATTCACTATAACTAGCTACATTCACACTTTTTTTTTTTTTTTAGTTCCGCGACCAAGGCCGCGGCCGCTCTAACGTCCGTTGCCGGGCGTCTCTGGTTACAAGCAGAACGTATTTCCAGTGGCGCCCGGCGGACTTTGACCACCTCTGTGGTCTCTGCGGGGGTTGGGTCGGGATGAGAATCCCGCGTCGTTGGGGTAGGGTTTTATCCCCGTGTCAATTGAGTGAATCTGGTTGCGTGCTATGGGGCAAAGGCCCCGCAGCACGCAACCCTTCTAGCCTGCTTCTGTAAGGACGACGGGTGGCGATCCCGCCGTCCTCAGGCCCCGATCCTGGAAGTCGATGGTCTTGGGCGTAGATGAGTCTGCGGCGCTCTCGCCGCTGACTACGGAACTCGGCGGGGAGGGTACGCTCCCTCTCCCTCTCGGCCGCCTCCTTCGCGAGCACGACTTGCTCGCAGAAGTACACGGCCGCGTTCCACCTACTCCCGCTGGAGACCATGGCTTGAAGCATGGTCTCCAGCGAGAGGGTATCCACGTCCAGACCCACTACGAGGTCCCGGCGCTGACTCGCCCACGCTGAGCACTCCACCAACGTGTGGAGTGCGGTGTCGTCGTCGGAAACCTCGCAGTGTTGACACCGGGGTGTGACCTCACGACGGATGCGAAACAGATAGCTACCGAAGCATCCATGCCCGGTAACGATCTGCGTCGCACGATACGTGAGGTCACAATGCTGCCTCTGCAGCCAATCGTCCATGATCGGTCTCACCGCCGCGATGATGGTGGCACCCCACTTGGGTTGCTCAAGTCGCACCCTCCATGACTCCATGAGATCCTGTCGGAGTTGGGACCGCCGGTCATCGATTTCTCGAGACGCAGGCCTGTGGTCCCGCTCCAGCGCCTCCTTGCACCATTGGAACAATGACGCAAGGGCTCTCGCTTCCAGGTAGCTACATTCACCCTGAGTAACATAGGCTACTTTTTATCCCGGTAATTTCTTCCCACGGGAACCGGGAACGATTAAACTAAAGGCGGGCGGAGCTGCGGCGATCAGCTAGTATTAAATATACTACCATCTTAACTTTCTAAAATATTTCGAACTAGTTGTTAAGCTTTTAGAGGGCTCTGTGCTAACAAAAAATTAAAAATGATTAAATTTTATTAATAAATACACGTATTCATGCAAAATTTAACCTTTCTAGCACTAACTGTTTGGGAGGATAGTCGAAGACGGACGGACAATGACATGACGAAACTATGGGTTCCGAGACTTGAACTACTGAAAATGTGATAAATTGTTATTTTAAAAATTGAATAATAATAGTAGTAACCAACTAAATTTTTCACGAACCAGCTGTATTTATAGATATTTTGCTGGACAATATTGATTGAGTGCGACGATTCATCAAAACTTCCGTTACGCAACAGCTTAAATGACTCAATTTATCACGCGGAGTGTAACTTGCCATATTTTTAAATAAAATGTTTATGTACAAAAGGGTTGTGAAATTTATGGTGACTTAATCAGGGGCTAACGGCTGAATATTGTCAACTCAAGAAGCTGCTTAAATGCTTGGGCAGCCATTCTTAGATCAAAAATACCTAGATTACCGAACAGTGCTTTAAAAACGGCACCACTTCACCTCGGTCATTGCACACCTTACTTACTTAACTTAGTACGGCGGCGGCGCGCTTCAACCGCGCGCCGCCGCCGTACTAAGTTCCTATTCTGCTTGCTGACTCTCGAGGGATGCGACAACAGCGCTGTACATTGATGCTTTTGTATTATTTATTACGAATTATTTCTATATCAACCATCAATGTACAATGTTGTTTATTTTATAGATGGTATTTGTAATAATTACCTATATAGTATTCGAGTGCCAAGATTCCGCGTTGCATTTGTACTGAATCCAATATCTATAGTATTTTTGATCTAAGCAGCCATTAAACTTTAAATTTTCATACCCAAACGTAACTTTTGAGTATCTGCTTATTTGAGTGACGTTTCAGTATTTGGCATTAAGTCTTCTATTTTCAACCGACTTCTATTTCCAATTCGACTGTATGTTTTTTTTTGTTCTTCATATATTTGGACTGTGCGAACCGATTATTTTTAATTTTAATATAAAGCTTCTGCTTCCCGAGTGGTCCCGTTTCAATTTGGTCCCAGACAATAATATTTGGTCCCATTTCAATTATCTATGTTTGACGTGTGTTATAATCGTACGGAATCGAAATCGAAATAGCATCGACTGGTGAAGTCAGGCTGTCATCAAATTTCATAGTTTTCGTAATCTACTAAAACGATCGGAGAGAAATAAATTTCAAATGACTATAGTCACAGCTACTGTCGATTGATGGAAAATAAATTTCAAATGATTATAGTCATACCTACTGACATGGCTCTTGGTGAAACTTTCTACATACTAATGAAATGAATATACATTTATTTACAATAAGAATTACAATATACAAAATATACATAATTATAGACTAAAAATATTTACAAAATTTCGTTTAAAAAATCCTTCACGTCATTGCCGACTGGGAAGGTTCCCAGAATGCTGGCTGTGTTGCCACGTTGGATGGCGATACTTATTCTTTGGGCCAGAAAATAGCCAGCCTTCTGGTCCTGAGAAGCATCGATTAGGCGTTTAGCAATGTCTCTATAAAGGCGGCGAGCACTCGGACCCTATGACCCCAGTGTCTCAACCGTAATTAACTCAACATACTAATTGTTTTTTTCTTCTTTTTTCTACACATATTATTATATTGTTAACGAGCAGACGCCCACGCCTCTGCCCGCTGGACAAATTATATAGGTACACAAAACGCCCTGTTTTCGCTAAAAAACGCTCTTCGTAGCTAAATATCTGACAAAGGGATACTTAAATCAAAAATTTATCTTAGCAACCTCTCAATGTTTTTAAAAGAACTATCTAATGATACCCCATACCATGAAGTAGACGTGAGTAATAAATATCAGGTACTTATTTTAGCATTTTCTCGGTGTAGTAAATCCTACTAAAAAATAATAAACGAGAAAGTTTGTGAGTATGGATGGATGGCTGTTTGTTACTCTTTCACGTAAAAACTACTAAATGGATTTTAATGAAACTTTACAATAATATAGCTTATACATCAGAATAACACATAGGCTACAATTTATAAAGATATTGTGTGAATTGTTCAAAATATGACGATAAGTGTCAAGTAAGTAGGAAGCGACGATGACAAACCGAGTGCGTGATACTACGGGAACGGGAAAAAATCCAAATTACCACGCGGACGAAGTCGCGGGCGACCACTAGTCTACAATATCTAAGCAAAGTTTCATGTTTAACCGTTTGGGAGGAAAACAGAGGACGAACGAATGGATATGACGCAACTGTAAGAGTTCCGAGACTTTTCGGTATACTCCGCAACATTAAAAATGTCATGCATAAGGATAATAAAGCCATCTGTTTACTCCTGAAATGATTTAAAAGTATGTCTCCCACCACTTTCATTTTACTCGGGTGTTTTTTTGTAGATCGACGGATTTTTCTAGAACTTTCCAACTCTTTCTCGTTTATGTACTAACATACCACTATGTCCACACAAACAGTTATACTTTCCATATATTGTAAGTTTATTATGATGTTCTCTTTGTACTAGACCAACAGTGTTAGCTGTTACTTTTATTTGAAAAGAGAAAATGCATGGAAGTTTTGTATCTCTATTATTTTTTTTTATGAATAAATTTGAGTGCGTTTGACCGCAATCTTACCTGATGTTAAGTAACGATGCGGTCTAAGATGAAGCACGCAAACTCAAATAATGCCTATTTACTCTTGCCTTGAAAATCCCAAGATTATATGTATCGGGGAACAATGACGCTGGAAGGGAATTCCATTCCTTAGCGGTTCGCATGATGAAAGAAGAAGCGAATCGAGAGGTACGAAGAGGTGGAATATCGACCACATACGAATGGATTTCTTTTAGAACATCAGTGCCATCTAGCTGAAACTAAGCTTATTTAAGCTTGTGTTATGGGATCTAGATACTGATAAACATTCTTATATATCTATTTCTAAATACACAATTACAATCAACCAACTGACCAAAATACCGGTAGGTACGAGTATCAGTATCAGTGTGCGACTTTAGAGCACCAGTAATTAAGAAACTAACCGCTATGGTACCTACATACACAATATTACAAACTGACACAGAACAAACCATTTTAGTCATAGTTTTGTCCTGATGGTATTCAAACCTCCAAATACAGTAGTTATCTTTAGGCTGTGTCACTAACCACTGGACAACCCAGGTTGTCAACTATTGTTATTTATGTTTATTTATGCCCGTAGCGGTAGAGACCTTGGGTAGTTGGGGCTCCGAAGCCAAGAGGTTTTCCGCGGATGTAGGGCGGAGAATTAGTGAGAGGACCGATGACTCTTGCTCCGGGTCGTTTCTGGTGCAAAGGTTGTCCATTGCCATTCAGCGCAGCAACGCTGCTAGCATTATAGGCACTTTTGCGCCAGGAATGATGCGGGACGAGTATAATGATTTTGTTTCGTCTGACTGCGTTATTTAAACTTAAACATTTTTTATTGTAAATTGACATTGATGAATTAAATTAATAAATAACTATGTTTAGACTAATGTTAATGACACACACAAAACACATCTCTATCTCCAAAGGGTGGACAGAGGCGTTAAATACACTTAAATTTCGTAAGTCACTTTGATCCTAACCTTATCACGGTGCACACCATGCTGGCAAACGGACGAAACGGACAGACTGACATACTTCACGCCTATATCCACGTAGGGGTAGGCAGAGGTGCATTACATACCCACCAACCAAAGAAATTACTAGCAAAGTGTGGGTTTGGCAAACGTAATTTCTATTGCCGTAACAGGCCACTATAGAAAATCCATAATCACTTGTAATTTAAACGAAATTTGCAACAGCAAGGACAGATGTTACATACCATTAAATAGAATCTCAGCAGTCCGACTTTGCTTCCTATTTCGTGGAACCAATGGCAACTGGCGAAATGTGGGTATAATTAACACCTCGGTTTCTTTCAGGGATAAAGCGGTGATTTTGTTGTGTGTCACAAAATCAAAATACTAAAAACTACTCCAGAATAAAACGAATGAACAGAAAATAATATTTATCCCACTTACCTTTGCAACATCAAAACTTACCCTTACCAATATACAACAAATCTTATTTATAAGTCAAGAAAGGTGCCCAGTCAGCTTATACACATCTGTCGTATTCCCATGGGTGCTTACTACAAAGACCTTAATGTATATAGGAGGATATTACAAGGAATGAATTTAAAACGGACAACAATAAGGGCTATTTTTATTTAATGTTATGTTTGGTTTTGTATAATCATCATCATCTGCTGGGCATTGACCTCCACCAAAGAGGGGGAATTCTGCCTATATGCCACAATAGCCAGACGGGTTCGTATAGGGTTTTTAAATACATCATCATACATCATCATTCACCGAGCCTTTTCCCAACACAGTTGGGGTCGGCTTTGCAGTCTAACTGCGATTCGGCTGAACTTAGATATTTTCCGTGAAGCGACTGCCATCTGACCTCCACAACCCATGGGCGATATCGAAGTTCTGTAGTTAGACCGGTCGGATTTTTGATTTAGGGCTACAACTACCCCTAACGACTGCCATAAATGTTCGTATGACAACCGAGACCGACGGCTTAACGTGCTCTCCGAGGCACGGAGGGGGCCAGTGTCTTAAGAAATGGTCACCCATCCTAAGACTGGCCTGACTAGATGTTGCTTAACCTTTGCAATATGTTAACATTGTCGGTTACCACTAGACCACGAGCGCCTCAATCATCATCATACATATCATAGAAAATACCCAAACTTCGAAACACACAAATATTTGATTCGGGAATCGAACCTGGAACCTCAGGGATGGCAGTCGCGGCGTGGAGTTATCTGAGGTGGTAGATTTGTAAATGAGACTCGAACGTCGGTGTAGCTGTATAATAAACTTAAATATGAGTTCACATGAGGTTGGTGATTGCGGACGAGTGGTTAATGGTGGTGGGGTCGCCTCTCTCGCTCACTCGTAGTATAGTGGGATGATCTGTCGGTCATTGCTTCAACAACTGGTTGTCATGATTGTCATGTTGATGAAATGTTAGTCATGATTTTATATGATTAACTATAAGTGAAATTAGTCTCGAGAAATTTTTGCATATGTAGTGGTGTGTATATTACTCAGATCTTAGAGCGCGTTTCCACTATATCGTTCTGGCCTATACAAAAATGTTTCGATATCCTAACATTACTATTTAATTTTATACTTATCCCTAGCAACACTCTGATTTTTGTTTTCAATAAAAACAAGTTTTTATTTTAAAGAAAAAGGTTTTGACTTTATAAAAAAAATCATTTTCATTCAATTTCACGTCCTTGAGCAAACGACAAGGCGACTACCGTGAAACAATAAAATATCGTGTCGTTCTTTTGATGATAGTAGTTTAGCTATAGGTAAAAAGTTTTGACCATAATAATTACGAAACAAAACAAATAAATAAATCGTCACTTGATAGTGGAAAGTGGAAACACGCACAAAACCAGAATAAACCAGTTTACAAGCAACAGTTTACAAAGGCAACCGCTTAATCATTGTTCATGCCGGTGGTATGGATGGCTTTATACCAAATGCATTGCTTTTGTTTAAAGCCAACCAAAAAAGTGGAGATTACCACGACAATATGAACTATGACAACTATTCAAGGTGGATTCAAACTCAATTAATACCCAACTTACAACCAAATAGTGTTGTTGTTGTTGACAACGCACCATATCATAACTCAATACAAAATCCTGCACCGAATAGTAATTCTAGAAAACAGCAAATGATTGACTGGCTGACATTTCGAAACATTGAGCATTCATCCACGTTGCTTAAGCCTCAATTATATGAACTGATTCTGCAAAACAAGGCGAGATTTGTAGAGTACAAGATAGACGAAATATTACGACAGCACGGTCATACTGTGCTGCGTTTACCACCATACCATCCGGAGTTTAATCCTATAGAAAATATATGGGGGATAGTGAAAACATATGTCGCAAAAAAGAATGTCGCAATGAATATGAAGGTTATAATGTCATTAGCTGAAGAAAAATTGAACGCCATAACTGTAGAGGAATGGAGAAAAGTTTGTCTGCATGCTATTGAGGAGGAAAACAAATATCAGGTTAGAGACGCAGCTTTAGACACAATATCAGAACGAATCATAATTAATTTAAATAATTCATCTGATGAAAGCGAGGATGGGGATGATTGTGATATGCCTGGGGTTGATGAATTATTAGAATAAAACATTTATGGCCGGAGAACACCTAATTCATACACGTCTTCACTGAAGTGAAAACCGGCATTCACTGCTTGTAATGTTTGGTACTGGCTTGTCTGCCTCATACAGTTCCATAGATTACAATGCAGTGGATACACATTTTCACGTCCGTATTAGTACGTAGTGCGTATGCGTAGACGTGTACGCATTTGGTGTGCTCCAGCCACAAACGTATATTACCTTTAAAAAAATAAAAACTAAAAATAAAATGTTGTTTTTTTTAATTTGCTGACCATACACTACTACAAACGCAAAAATTTCTCCAAGCTAATTTACCTGTATAGTATTTTTATATCTATGACTACGATAATAACAAATAATATAATAAAATTATGTTTCAAGATAAAATGTGGAACAGGTGCTTTGAACCCAATGACACACAGAAGCAAAGTTAGGGTCAACTAGACTCTACACAGTCGTGAAAGAATGGTCAATAGGGTACTGCACTGAACGTGTTACCCAATTCTATCACCTGGTCACCCATAAATCACCTAGACCATCACCTAGACTGTGTGTGTTATGTTAGAAGGTTACCCTATTGCTATGTCAAATTTAGCATATACCTTAGAAATACATCACTCAATTGACTGACATAAGACAGAAGCTTTTACGCGATTATTTCGTTCTATCATTAAACGACAGCCTGTCTCCCGTTGACTGATGATCTAGGCAAAACTGCTGTGACACCTTCCAAAATAAATCTTATCTTCTAAAGGATAGGAATTGAATTTGCAGTTTCAATAGCTAAGCCAAAGTTGTGAAAACATAAGTAGATTTAAGTTTTCTTTTGTAAAAGAGTTTCGTCTTCTTAATTAATGAAACTCAAATCAAACTTAATACTATTTCTTTGGCTTAGACATATTATAATTAGTCTTCAACGAATTTCAAATACAAACATCCAGATTTACATGATTATTTTAAAAGGATTTTTAGTGTGGGACGTAACGTACATTGACACTCAGGCGCCTTCTCACCTTCATTGTACAGCGGGCTGTACCGACGCTACTGCTGCATCAGCCGAAATCCTAAAATGGCACAAATACTCGAATTTAGCAGGAGACTACACATTTGAACCGTTTGGGGTAGAGACGATGGGACCTTCTATAATATTTGTGGGAATCTTATCTCATGATCGACACTTCTCAAGAAGGCTGGTTACTATTTGGCACAAAGAAGAAGCATTGCCATACAATGTAGTAATCCTGCCAGCCTTCTCTGAACATTGCCAGTCGGTGACGAGGCGGAGGAGTTATTTGATGCATGTTAGGATTTAGATGTAATTTAAGTAGGTATAATTAGTTATAGGTAATGTACATATCGCACGTCACAAACATAAGTGTATTATGTCGCAAAACTCGATTCTTTTTTATTTGCGATTGGAAAAGTAGATTTTTTTCTCCATAAACTGGTAAAACAATCGTTATTAAATTCCAAATAGTTTTTGAAATATAGCATCAAAAATCTTTATTGGCTGTTCGTGCGCACCATTCTCGAAACAGTTGAAACAATCGCATGTTAGATAATTCAGTTGCCGCGCATCGATCGTTCGTGTCGCACTTGTCGCTGCGAGTTATTTCGCATCCTGCCGTCGTTTTCGTGACAAAATATAAAATTGTGAGTATGTTGTACAGTATTATGTTAAGTTGATACGCTTTTACCTATTCGGATAAATACATTTTAAATTTTATTGGAAATAAATACACTTTTACCTGTTTGTAGGAAAATGTGGCCTTAGGGAGGAAATATAGCCTTCTCCTAATAGCCGTGCCCAGATGGAGTTGTAGTGGACTGTATTATGATGTAGATACGGGCAGATCCAGTGAAACAACAGCGTACAACTTTCACACGTCTATATTGAACCACGTACACGAGAGAAGAGAGAACGGATACATATTTCTGCAGTGTTGCCACCACACACGTTCTTATGTACTAACACCGATATGGCTAAAGGTCAATTTGACCATACCGTTGGTAAATTACAGAGGTGAGAGCAGTATTCGACGCAGGGTCTAATCTGCGTCTTGTACAGCAGACACCTCTGGTCCGGTGTAAAGAATCTCTTTACCTTATTCAGTATTCCTAGTTTCCGCGAAGCTAGCCCTATACATCTTTCGATGTAGTTTTTATTATTGAGCTCTCGACGAACGTCTATGCCAAGGATGTTAAGGTTGTCCTTCATTGGTAATAATGCATTCTGAAGAGAGGGTAGGGGAAGGAAAGGGGATTTCTTCTCTGTAAATGCACACGCCTGTGTTTTGCGGGCATTGAACTCGACCAGGATTGATAGATACATTTGAGGTTCCTGTCGAGATCAGCCACGAGTTGTTGTCTATCCTCCTCAATCTCCAATCGCCCCGCCGCCGGACGAACCCATTAGCCCCCGTGCAATGTGCTGTCATCTGCATAGCAATGAATGTTCCCGAGGGATAGCATATCATTGATATGCAGAAGGAAGAGAGATGGTGACAGCACGGACCCCTGCGGTACCCCGGCATTCACTTGCAAAAAGCGCGAAGCAGGGCCATCGCAGAGGATCCGCATTCGGCGTTCGTTCAGAAAGCTGGCCATCCAGCTGCACAGTTGAGGAGGTAGACCATATGCCGGAAGCTAGGAAAGGAGCGAAGCATGCCAGACTCTATCGAAGGCTTTGGCGATGTCCAGGCTAATCGCCAAGGACTCGCCGTGCCTTTCCATAGCCTCACCCCAGACATGCATTACGAATGCCAGAAGATCACCCGTTGATCGTTTTGGCCTGAAGCCGTATTGCCGATCATTTATTAGCGAGTGATCTTCGAGGTATCGCATGAGCTGCTTGTTGATGATGAGATCAAACACCTTGCAGATGACTGAGGTGACAGCTATAAATAAATAATAATAATAAATATTTTTGGACATTCTCACACAACGTCATCTAGCCCAAATTAAGCTAATATAAGCTTGTGTTATGGGATCTAGACAACTGATAAACATACTTATATATTTCTAAATACATACTTAACATACATAGAAAATACCCAAACTCCGAAACAAACATTTGTGGATCACACAAATAATTCGATTCGACCCGGAATCGAACCTGGGACCTCAGGGGCGGCAGTCGCATACTCATACCACTGAGCCACCGTGGCAGTCAAAACTGCTAGCTATGGGTCGATAGTTGCCTGGATCAAACCGATCCCCTTTCTTGGGGATCGGTTGTACGTTCGCCTCTTTCCAGACCTCCGGCACGATTCCTGTGGAGTAAGACAGGCGGTACAGACAAGTTAGTACAGCAGACAACTCAGCTGCGCATTTCCGTAGTACCACCGCCCGCCGGAATGCCGTCAGGGCCACTGGCTTTCCGCGTGTCGAGTGATCGCAGCACTACCCGTACATCGCATTGCCTGAGTACAATGTCAGGCATAGTGTGGCCACAGTTGGCAATGACGAGGGGCTGCAGGCCACGGTCGTCGACCCGGGAATTAGCCGCGAAGAGGTCTGCGAGCATATCCGCTTTCTCTTGGGTTTTGTGAGCCAGTGTTCCATCTGGGTAACGCAGCGGTGGCAGCGAGGGCTGACAGAGGTTAGATTGCACGGCTTCAGCCAGTTGTCAGTATCCACTGCTGCCCGTGGGATGGGAAGTGAGCTCCTGACCAAGCCGCGCGATGCGCCTTGCATCCGCTCTCTTAAAGGCCCTCTTGTAGGATTTTGTGGCCCGGTTGTACGCTGCTTGGAGGTAGCCCACGTTTGGGTCGTGCACAGCACGGGCCCTGATCCAGGTGCGATATGCTGACTGTTTTTGTCGAACAGCTTTGGCACAATCTCGCCCGAACCAGGGACGGGCTCTGCGAATACTGGCGACATCAGTGAAAGGGATGTAATAATCCATCCCTAAACTGATCTCGCCAGCAATCGCAGAAGCGCTATCCGCGGGAGCCTTTCCTACAAAGCAGCGCTGGCTCCAGGGGACGGACGCATAATAATCGCGTAGAACGTCCCAATCCGCTGACGAGTAGTGCCATAGTCGTCGTGACGTTTGTACAGCACGTGCAGGAGGTGATACCTTCATGCCAGCGTGAACAACACAGTGGTCGGAACTACCCAATGGGGCTCCTACTGAAACACTGTACTGGGCTGGGCGACTCGTCAGCAGTAAATCCAGCAGAGCGGGCGCGTGATCTGACCTGTCTGGTATCCGGGTGATCCCGCATACCATCTGCGTCAGACCGTGGGAGAGAGCGAACGCATGGGCGGCCCTACCCGCATGATCAGTCTTGAGGGACCCCAGCCATTCAATGTGATGGCCATTGAAGTCCCCCAGAAATACTAGGTCAGCGTTCGGGAAACGCACCTGCGCTTCATCAGCCGTCTCGCTGAGGTACTGGAAGAGCTTTGTTGTCTCAGAATCCCCGGTGTGGGTACGGTAGACGCACAAGTAGATCTGGCTACGCCGTAGCCATGGTCTACGTGCAGCCAAAGGACGGAATTGGAGGGGTTCTCTGGGCAGCGCAGCCGGCGGCAGCAAACATCCGCCCTAACGAACACGCACACCCCGGCTTTGTCTCGAAATTGTTCCTCGATGACATACCCGGGGTAACACAGGTAAGACGTGTCGTCAGGGCGGCGTATTTGTGTCTCCGTGAGGAACATCACAGCGGGCCATGCCGTCTCAAGGTGATGGTGGACGGCATCGAGGTTCGCATGGAGTCCACGGACGTTAGTTAACTCCACCTCGAAAAGTGAAGTTGTGGGGTTTCCTAGGGCCGCTGTGAAACGTTTACTTTTTTTTGTTGCACTGCCATTGTCGATTTTGAATAAGAAGAAGCGTGAAGACAGGGCGACATTTGGTGCAGCAGTAAGTGACAAAGCGCAGGGACTAGCTTTGTCTAGAACCATGTGGTTAGGTCGGAGCCGACTCGCCGGACGGAAGGGCTCCCAAACCCCCCTGATGCAAGGCCGCCGCTACCCCACACCGGTTACCACCCGGAGCGGCGATCCCACATCAGGATTATGCGCAACATGTGGGGCAGCCTCCTGGGGTGGTTGGTCCCAGGCGGGTCCCATGACTGTGTTGCGGGCGGCCGCAGCAACGCCATTGCTAAGGGTCTCCCTGGCCGGTGAATCGACCCACTCACCACTCACACTAGACTCCGTTTCGCCCCCACTGGTCCCATGCCTGCTGCACCATACATCGCCCCGGGCCCGGCGGTGCAGCTACTGAAACCCTAACGAAACCCAGCCTGGGATGGGTTACTTGGGGGTCTTTAGCACAGCTGCACGGTGGTACCCCCCCCGGACCAACACTGTTGTACCACTTTTTTTTTTTTTTTTTTTTTTTTTTTTAATCCGCGGCTTGTGTCTGCGGCCGCACCTACGTCCATTTACTGTTGTACCACTTGGTATCCACGTAGGGACCAAAGCCACCACATGGGTACCATATACGAACCTCGTCCGTTAATCAGCAGGTGCGCCACTAGCAGGTGAGGTTGCTGGGGCCCGATAGATGTAAGAAGGGCCCCTTTGCACCCAAAATAACTTTGTTGATTTGATTAAAATAACTTTGTTGTGTATGTATTACAAATTATTTATTTAATTAATCGCAACACAGATTTTATAACACGGATTTGTAAAATTAATTTAAAGTTAGAAATAATTTAAACTTTGATGAATATTGTATTTCAGATTTTAAACGGTACAATTATAAATTACAAATCTGTATTATAATAAAATATTGAACAGTTTGTTTGAGTATTGTCAGACTCAAAAAAAAAATCGGATTAAATAATTTAAATCGGTTGTCGCAAGTTATGAGGTTAAACAACATACTCGTAAATCTAAAAAAAACATATACTCGAATTGAGAACCTCCCTCTTTTATCGAAGTTGATTAAAAACTATTCGGCATTTTCTTTACCGTTTGAGTCAGTGATACATAAGATACTTTTATTATCAGCTGCTAAGAGATTTGCAGCGTTGCTTTACTCGATCGACTAATCTACACTACTATTACAAACAGGAAAGATTTAATTTTGTATTTTTGTTTTTTTTTTTATATTAGGTCGACAAATTGACGC
The DNA here is from genome assembly GCA_963556515.1 of Nudaria mundana. Lineage (NCBI taxonomy): Eukaryota > Metazoa > Arthropoda > Insecta > Lepidoptera > Erebidae > Nudaria > Nudaria mundana. Next base: position 16,777,592 of record OY748301.1, read on the forward strand.
CACCCGCCTGATGGTAAGCTGTAGCGACGTCTGGCGATTGTGGGCAACACTCACAGTACACAGGAATACTATAGAGAGTGACCCTCAACTTGACGACCCAGTAATGTGCCTCCCAGGGTTATATGTTGGAGGAAACACGTGCGCGGGCAGGGCGTTCCAAGCCACCATCGTTCGGCAGAGAAACGAACGTTTAAAACGCTCAGTTCTCGCGAAGACGGTTTCCACGGTACGAGAGTGACATATCTGCCCGGCACGCGTTGTTCGGGATCGGAAGGGAGAGGTTGGGATCAAATTGAAGAGCTTTTCAGAACACTCACCGTGGTAAATACGGTAGAACGCGGCCAAGGAAGCAATTGTTCGGCGCTGGGCTAGCGGCTCAAGGCTTCCCGTTACCTCCGGACAATCTATAGTGCGAACAGCGCGTCGCTGCATAGCGTCGAGTGCGTCCAGCAAATACTTCGCGGAGCCGTCTCAGAGGTGAGAGCAGTATTCGACGCAGGGTCTAATCTGCGTTTTGTACAGCAGACACCTCTGGTGCGGTGTAAAGAATCGCTTTACCTTGTTCAGTATTCCTAGTTTCCGCGAAGCTAGCCCAATACATCTCTCAATGTATTTAGTGTTATTGAGCTCTCGACGTACGTCTATGCCAAGGATGTCTAGATTATCCTTCATTGGTAATGTTGCATTCTGAAGATGTGTCAGGTGTCTCGCAGACGCAGCATAAGTATCATGAAAAATTCTATTCCGGTTTTAAAAAGAATCCCCCGAAGTGCGAGACCCTCTGTGGCTCAATGTTTAGCCTCCTGCATTGGTCAAGTAGTCCGGGAAAATACCTTTAGCGCTTGGGAACTTCGGCTGGGTACACCTTGTGTATCCCCGCATCATTGCACCTGTGGAGTAGCCATCGATAATCTGGGACACCATGGTCTTTCTTGTAGCAGAAGAGCTGGTCGTATATCTCGGCACGCTATTCTAAACGACATAATTCGTAGGGCTCTTTCCACCGCAGGTCTTCCGGCCGTACGTGAACCAAATGGTTTAGCACGAAGCGATGGAAAGAGACCGGACGTTATGTCGTTGCTACCGTGGAAGATAGGAAGGCCTTTGGTGTGGGACGCTACATGCGTTGACACCTTAGCACCTTCACACCTTCCAAGCACATCCGGATGTGCCGGCGCTGCTGCTGCATCGGATGAAGACCTCAAACGGCGTAAATATGCTAACCTAGCAGGTGATTATATATTTGAGCCGTTTGGGGTTGAGACACTGGGGTCATGGGGTCCGAGTGCTCGCCGCCTTTATAGAGACATTGCTAAACGCCTAATCGATGCTTCTCAGGACCAGAAGGCTGGCTATTTTCTGGCCCAAAGAATAAGTATCGCCATCCAACGTGGCAACACAGCCAGCATTCTGGAAACCTTTCCAGTCAACGATGTTTTGTAATGTAAATATTTTTAGTATATAATTATGTATATTTTGTACATTTTAATTCTTATTGTAAATAAATAAGTTCATTTTGTATTTTTGTGTGTATGTTTATAAAGAATAAACTCAAAAACTACTGTGCCGATTTAAATTATTACTTTTTCACCATTGGAAAGCTACATTCACCCTGAGTAACATAGGCTACTTTTGATTCCAGTAATGTGTTCCCACGGGAACCGGGAAGTAAACTAAATCACGCGGGCGGAGCTGCAGCGATCAGCTAGTATTATATATTTTGGTTGACAAAGGGGATTGACCATTTTCCATACATAGCTGGTATATATTTTTTTCTTTTCGCCTAAGGTGAAACATAAAGCATTATGTGAAAAAAACAATAATTATAACATAAGTGGTCAATGGCTTTTTCATCATTGGTTCCATATCAATTTACTTAAAAAAATGCTTTGCTGGCTGTTATTAGTACTTCAGTAAGAAAGTAATATTTTTTTCTTAGCCTCTAGGACGTAGAATTTCTTACTACGTCGTAGCCACATCGTGGTATCGTAGCGCTACCATAGCAACCGATAGCTTTTAAAACTCGAGTAAAAAAACGTATTTGCATTCAATTATCACAACTTTTACTAAAATATTCTACTGATATGAAAACATTGACAACCAATTTATTGACAGCTATTCAATCTGTGCGCTTGTACCAAAACTGACAGACTTGCATTCAATAGAGGACTTTAAACTGGGAAATAACGTTGAATACGGTTAGAAATATCTGTTTATAGCTGGTGTGACGGGACCGACACGATTTCTTACAGGGAAAAGTCGTTTATATGATTAGAGTGATTAATTTCTGATTTAGATTCACTCATTCAAATGCTACTAAGAGGCATGTAACATCTGTCCTGGATACTGAATTTGGCTTTGAATTACAGTTATTATGAAGTTTCTTGAGTGCCCGGTAACGAAATAGGGTTGCCCCCTATTACGTAGGACAAACGAAATAACAAATAATATGTGCAGATTCACACACACACACACAATCACGTCATTATACCCCTGTGGGGTAGACAGGGGCGTTTAATACGCCCACATATTGCTAGTCACTTTATTGGTCTTAAGCTTTGATACGTGGTCGGTAGTGCATCGGCTTTCGACTCCGGAGTCTCGGGTTCGCTCGAATCAATTATTTGTGTGATCCACAATTGTTTTATTTGGGCGTTTTCTATGTATATTATTTATGTATTTAGAAATATATATAAGTATGTTTATCAGTGTTGTCTAGATGCCATAGCATATTTAAAGTACGATATCCTATTGCTCTCCGACATTTCATTTGGATTGCACTAGCCATGGTCACTGTTGAAAGGTCCAGTTTATATATCAGTCACAAGAAATAATATATCGAACTTCCTAAAACTAAATCGTATAATCTAAAACACGCTAAATGAATAATTTTTATTTTTTGTACATTGCTAGCACTGTTACTTTATTCAAAGCGCTTGCGTTTTATCGATGGTTGGTCTCTTTTTGCACGCTGGCCTATTTCCCTAGATGTATTGGGGTTGGAAAATCATGATCAACAATAACCAGTTTCCGTGAAAACGGGGGCGATTATTCTAATAAGGTTTAATGTTGTATAGGGTCAAGAGTTTATTTTTTTTTGGGAATGTTAGTTATTTTAGGGTGTTCAATAGATCTCGTGTTATCGAGCCCTTGCGTCATAGTTTAAATGGCACAAGGAGGAGCTGGAGCGGGCACACATGTCTCCTTCTCGAGAAATCGATCTTATGGAGACATGAATGGTGCGACTTGAGCAACCAAAGTGGGGAACCGCCACAATCGCGGCGGTGAGACCGATCATGGACAAGTGGCTGCAGAGGCGGCATGGTGACCTCACGTATCGTGCGACGCAGATCATTACCGGCCATGGATCTGTCGGTAAGTATCTGTTTCGCATCCATCGGGAGGTCACACCTCAGTGTCAGCGACGGCTCCGACGAAGACACTGCTCTCCACATGTTGTTGAAGTGCTCATTGTGGGCTTCTCAGCACCGGGACGTCGTAGTGATTCTGAGCGTGGATACTCTTTTGCTGAAAACTACACTTTAACCCATGGTCTCAGTACGCAACCAGATTTACTCACCCACGCGGGATAAAACTTGACCCCAACGACGGGTGATTAAACCCAGCCAAACCACAGAGAGTGGCCACACCGGTGGCCAAAGTTCGCCAGGCACCAATGGAAATTCCATGTGTGCTTCCAGAAGCGCTCGGCAACGGAGCGGCCGCGGCTTAGAATAAAAAAGGGTGTGCAATAGAAAACAAACATTTTAATATTATCAACATATTTAAGGCATCATGAACAATTCGCTAGTTTCCGTTTACGTGAGACCATAAGTACCTAATGGAGTGTCCAGACTATTGAAAAAAAAGCTCTCCACATGTGGAATCATATTGGAGGACTTACGCTTGCAACGGATGCCGCTGAACAACTTCCTACCTACCCTTTTGTGGTTTAATACAAGCGTTCACACTGTGGAACGTGTGTTGCAGTTGCATCTATACCGTTTACAGAACGCGGTTCTGTTCAGAGATCCACAAACTTGATGAAAAAAAGTGAAAAAAAAGTGTTCACACTGTTTTAAACCGCCCGCGCCGGTAGAGACCGATGTTGAGAATACGTTAACAATAGTGTGGACACTCCTTAACTATTCTTAAAATATTAAGAAAGAAATTATAAATAGATCAAAAGCTGATGTCTTCGGCAGGATTGGAACCCACGGCTTTTCCCTAACAGGGGGAATGCTCTGACCACTGAGCTACGATTTTTGTGATGTACGTGTGATTTTTGTAATCTATTTATAATTTCTTTATTAATATTTTAAGAAAAGTTTAAGCAAACTCATTGCTTTAAAAATACAATAACACCCCTAAACTGTTGTAATGTGAGTGTAATATATACTTGTCTGTTCCACCGGTGATATATTTGGTATCTATGGTTTTTATATAATAATATGGTGGTTGTTACCTATTGTTTATATGTGTAGATTTGACTCATTTAACAGTGATCAACAAAATAACCTACTGAAAAACCGTGGACACCTCTGTATACTCTTTCCACTCGACGATTTAGGCGATAATTTTGCGGTAAAATTCACGATATTACGGGACGTATTGATTGAACCTACATCCACACCCGCAATATTTAATATCAAAATTTTCAAATGTTTCTGGCTAAACGCAAAGTAAATAGGTTTAAATCAGTCAAGTGGAGGACAGGTTAACATGGTAATATGCACACTTCAATGGATTTTGTTAAAGACTCTCCGAGTTCGGATCGTTAGGGAGGTGAGTTGTGAAAATTAAAATTTTTGAATTTTTTTTTCAAGGTGTTCTTTCTTTATGGTTTCATTGTGAATGAGATATTTATACATCTTCTATATCAAAAAACAACTACATTCATTTAGCTCAAATTTGACACGATATACAACCCGCTTCGTTTTACTTTTATTCACATTTGAGTGTATTGTTGTTTTGTTTTATAAGTAAATTACACATAATTTTGTACAGTTCACGAGGCGTAAGCTGAGGTTTGCATTTGTGTGAGTACACGTACGTGAATGTATATTAGCTATTTTAGTTTAGTTTTTGTGATCACTCACAGAAATGCAAAGCTCAGCTTAGGCCTCGCGAACTGTACGCCTATATCTCCATTGGAGAAGGCTTCTTTCATAATTTAGTAGTATTAGAAGACAAGCCCATTGGCGTTTCCGGCTACCATTATATGCACCTACATTAGAAAATCAATAAACATTTTATAATCCGAAGTTATATTCCAACAGCCAAGACCAATGTCATAAACTTGTACCTATAAATTATTATAATCTCTGCTGTCCGGAAATGAATATCATACGATATTTTACTCCTTCATTGTATTCCCGGGTGGCTACATGACTCGACGAGTAGCTAGGGAAATAGCTAGGAGAATAGCGAGAGGAACATCGTGTGGCCTCGCTGCTCGCTTCGTCATTTGTCTCGCCGACGAGGGGCGAACTCGTATGTAACAAGATAAGACTTGCGCTTGAACCAAGATCACAGCGCTCAGATCTCAAAATACCACACAAGTTATACCAGGAGAGCGAGTAGGCCACTAGGGAAATATTCGCGGCAGCGTGAGGAGCAACACGAGCGGACATCGTTTGGCCGCAGCAGCAACTTTTAATGTCTATGTTATAAACATGAAAGTTACTATGGATCTTCAATCTCTGCAGCCAACCATATGGGAGGACATCTGTTTTTTAATATTGAATGTTGAGTATGAGACATGGATGTTTTGAGACTTTGCAACATTTTGAGATATCCTAAGTTTAAAAGATTAGGAAATTTTAAGATTATTATAAACGTTTTGCAATTTTTTGTTGTCGTACCTCGGACTGTAGAGATTCTATTTATTAGTACGAGTATGTAACATCTGTTCTAGCTATTGGAGGACCTATTAGTTTGGATCTCTGAGTGGTAAAGGATTTAGTTCCCAGTAATCGGCTTGATATTATGTACTTACACACACACACACGTAATCACGCCTATATCCCACAAATTGCCAGTATTTTTAGTCCCACGTAACGCCGTCACCGGACACATTTATAATGGGTTATGCCCTAAATAGCCGAATGAATTTATTTAAAAGTAGCAGTTATATTGTAATTTTGAAAAAAAAAAAAAATTGGAACCCGTTGCCTTGCGATGAAATGTTGATGAAAGGTAACAAAATCTTACGTGCCAGCCGCTATGGCACAGCCAATTAAAGAAAGTCCTGGGTGTATTGGATATTAATGTGCGTATGTATGAAATCTATTATTGATTTACAACAATCCTCCGTCACTTCGTGTTTTATATCACTTCATTATTAAGTACAATTCACATCAACACAGACAGGGAATAAATTGCTACAATATTCATATACCTACATCTAGTAGTAATGTACGCTTTAACTCATAATGTAGTGGCGCGAATGTGCCGTATCTCACAGGGAGCATTGTATGCGAAACTCTTGAGTAATGTGTGAACGATGTTAGTAATTCAAGAGACTTACGTGCTAAATGTCTTACACAGACAGCAGCTGCAGCTTACTTTATACATTATAGATGCCATATTGGAAAATTGAATAGATTAAATTGTTAATTTTCCATAGGCTTTGGCTACTCCTATACGAAAGACTAGTAACTGTATGTATTAACTAGCGGTCGTCCGCGACTTCGTCCGCATGTTAATTTGGATTTTTTCCCGTTCCCGTCGCTTGTAGTTATTGTTCCCGTCGCTTCACCCGCAATAACATCTAGCTTCGCAAATAATTATTTTAGACGAATTTCATTTCTATAAAATATGTTATAGTGAGTTAACCTTGAAAGATATATGTATGCTAACGCGGATTTTTTTTAGAACTTTTAAAAGGAACAATTCTTTATTATATAATTTTAACATAACATTAACCATTTGGCCAGCGCACGCAACGGAAATTCTTAAAAGAATTTTTTTTTCCCATTTTTGAAACATATCACACTACTGCTCCGCTCCTATTGATGATATATAGTATATAGCCTTCCTCAATAAATACACTTCTCAACAAAAAAATAATTTTCAAATCAAACCACTACTTCATGAGATTAGCGCGTTCAAAGAAACAGCTTAATAATATTAGTATAGATGACCGATTTCATAATATCTTTTACACTGAGAATGCTTAATTATAATAATATGATATCTTGCTACGGCTGATAGGAGCGAAGCAGTAAACAAAAATCCTGCAAAAACAGAATACTACTATTGCTAGCTAGTGTATTATAAAGATACTAGTTATCACGGCGAACTTTGTATCGCCTCAAATATAAAAAATAAAAACAAATAAAAAAAAATATATTTCATGCAAATGTATGTATTATTATTTATAATTGAAAAACGCGACGGACGGACAGACAGACAAATTGTCGTATTAAATATATAGATTGCATTAAATATAACCTACACACTTTTGTATACCTAATTCTCTCATCATCTACCGAGTCTTTTCCCAGTGCAGTTGGAGTCGGCTTTCCAGTCTATTCGGTTGAACTATTTTCCGTGAATCGACCATCTGACCTCAACACCCAAGGGCGATATAGGAGTTCGATTTTTACTGAGCGCGTGGCTGGTGGCTTTTTAGGTTACCTCTGGCGCGTAGTTAGACTGGTCGGATTTTTGTCAAAACAAAAATCCACCTGCCGGCGGGCTCGGTCTCCAACTACCCCGAAGGACTGACATAATAGATGTTTGTATGACAACCGGGAGGGGTCTTAATGTCTTAGGAAATGGTCACCCATCCTAAAACCGGCCTGGCTAGATGTTGCTTAGCCTTTGCAATGTGTTAACCTAGTCAGTTACCACTAGACCCAGAGCCCCCTCTATGTAGTCCTTCCTCTATACCTACTTTTATGTATAATTGAATTCATAAACCACTACTATAAACATTTGCCGGAGTAATTATAAAATAACAGTCACTTCACTCAGCGGCGTTAATTATGAGCTACAACATGCCTTTTATGTCACAATTTCTAACTAAATTCTCAAAAAAAAAATACTAATTAACTTCTTAATTAATGCACTCTACGCTCTGGAAACATTTCTATAAAATTTTGTAAGAGTTATGAATATATTTATTTTATCGTCGCATGTAATTAATTAAACCTGAACTAGAGTTTTGAGTTTAACGTAGGTGGAGTAATAATATCATTTGCCAAAACCTGAAAAGCTATACCTACCTACGTAAATACAGTAACATAAAAACTGAAGTATATTTAAGAGATATAAGTCTACATTTCATCACGTTGTTGAACCTCTTGCAATACGTAACCGAGAACCAAAAATTAGTTAGACACAGACACAAATCACGTCTTTATTCCCAGAAGGGTAGACAGGGGCCCTTATTACGACCACATTTCGCCAATTTATTGGGTTGCGAGTCTATTACCATTTCTAAGGAGTATATCCACTCTGTCCGGGCTTCCATGGCTATTATAGTGTGACACGTCAGTCCCCCAAGGCGCGGAAAGTGGCGGAAAAATTTTACGCGCTTGATGATAAAAACCTTTGTAACAGCTTTAATATAATAAGTAGTTACTGCGAAAATAAAAACACTGAAAAATAACTGGCCGTGAAATGAAACTTATCAATTTCAAAACTCGATAGCAATAATCTATAAAACTATTAGGTCTGGTAGAAGAGAAAACACGAAATAAAAAAAAATCTCCGAGGGTTCGGTATATTTGTTTCTGGGATGTATTTTTGTTGTATGCCAGAGCCTCGTCAGTTTGTCTTGGCCTGTTTGATTTTGGTCTTGTAGATGTTGATAATATCCCTTAGAACACAATGTTTATAGCCACTATGTACAGAAAAGTAAAAAAAAATTGCTAATAACCTGTCAAACTGTCCGATTGTCTAAGCATGACTCAAAGTTTTCCTACATCCATTATTTATCACGAGTGGTGCTCGTGGTTACCGACAATATTAACACATTGCAAAGGTTAAGCAACATCTGGTCAGGCCGGTCTTAGGATGGGTGACCATTTCTTAAGAGACCCTTCCGTGCTTCGGAGAGCACGTAAAGCCGTCGGTCCCGGTTGTCATACGAACATCTATGGCAATCGCTAAGGGTAGTTGTTTTTTTTTATATTTGGTTCGCCAAATTGACGCCGCCCGCCTGGTGGTAGGTCGTGACGACGTCTAGCGATTGTGGGCCACTCTCACAGCACACAATACTATAGAGAGTGGCCCTCAACTTGACGACCTACTGATGTGCCTCTTCACGCTCCGCTTAAAAAACCTAGGATTATATGTGGGAGGAAACACGTGCAAAGGCAGGGCGTTCCAGGCCACTATTGTTCGGCAGAAAAACGAACGTTTAAAACGCTCGGTTCTCGCGAACATGCTATCCACTGTGTGGGAGTGGCATCTCTGCCCGGCACGCATTGTTCGGGATCGGAAGGAAGAGGGTGGGAGATTAAAGAGCTCTTTCAGAGTTCAGAGTTCAGAGTTGGAGCCCTGAATCAAAAAAATCGACACGTCTAACTACAGAACTTCAATATCGCCCATGGGTTGTGGAGGTCAAATGGCAGTCGTTTCACGGAAAATATCGAAGTTCAGCCGAATCGCAGTCAGACTGGAAAGCCGACCCCAACTGAGTTGGTAAAAGGCTCGGTGAATTATGATGATGATGAGGATGATTATTTATCACGAGAAAGTTTTAGGACCATTTTTTTATAGACGACTATTTAGTCAATTGGACAAAAACAATTACAACATGGAGAAGTCCACTTGGTAGTTGGGAAGATGATATAAAAAAAATAGCGGGTCCACAATAGCAATGAATAGCTCAAGACCGAGAACAGTCGAAGTCTTTAGAGGAGGCCCTCACCTGAGACGGGTTTCTAGTTAAAACTAAATTATATCTAAATTAAAAAAAATGTAAATAATATTAGGAAATAAGGCTTATTTTTATTTATTAGAAACCCCACGACCTCATTCGGTCTACAAAGACATAAATATTTCCTGTTTTTGGTACATTTTCCATTGCTACTTGACATCTATTGGTCATAGCGTGATGTTATTTAACTTCCTAGATGGATAAACCAACATCTTCATTACATAGTACGTAGGTCACACTATAAGTTTTGCGTAACTTAAAAAAACAACATGTTAAAACCAAAATATTATGTTTATTGTTTTTCAAAATACTCTCCTTTACATTTTAAACATTTTTTCAAGCGATCGAACCATTTTTTAAAACAGGAGGACCACAGATCTGAAGGCATGTTTTCTACGTTCTGATTGAACGCTATCACTGCCTCTTCGGAGTTGGTAAAAGTGAAACCTCTCATCAAATCTTTGATTTTGGGGAAAATACAGAAATCACAGGGTGCTAGGTCGGGGCTATGCGCAGGATGGGTGACGAATTGTACTTTATCGGAAGCTAAAAATGACTTTGTTTTGTTGGCCGTGTATGAAGAAGCGTTGTCATGATCTAGGAGAAGGCGGCTTTTGGGTCGTCTTTCGCGAACTTTTTCTGAACACCCTGGGTAAACAAATGGTAGAATACCACTCGGCATTAACACTCTTTTGATCTTCAAGTGGAATTGTACAGATGGGACCCGTAGCTGAGAAAAAAAACGTGAACATTTTTTACCAACGTTTCTCGCCTGCCTCACTTTTGTTGGCTTGTTCTCATTTTCAAACACCCATTCACAAGATTTCTGTTTCTTTTTCGGGTTCAAAACAATTTTCAACGTTTCGTCTCCTGTGACAATGTCATAAACAACATTAGAATGTCCGTGGTCGTACTTCAGAAGCATCTGTGAGAACCATTCCACGCGAGCCCGCTTCTGCTCCGCTGTCAGTTCATGAGGGATCCAACGACAACAAAGTTTCCGAACTTTCAATTCCTCGTGTAAAATTTTCTGGATATGACTCATACTAATCCCCAATAGTCCTCGAATTGTCTCATAGGTAATCCGCGGGTTTTCTTCAATTAACCACTTAACAGTAGCCACATTATTTTCGTTGACGGCAGTTGAAGGCCGCCCTTCACGAAATTCGTCATGTAAAGAAACTCGACCTCTCTCAAATTCAGCAAACCATTGCCTCACGGTGCTCAAACAAGGTGATTCTCTCCCAAAATCATTTTGAAGACGAGCGGCACAGTCTTGCGGAGAGAGAGAACTTTTAAAATCATAAAAAATCATCGCTCTAAAATCTTTTCGACTTAATTCCATTTTCGTTGCATACGTAGAACTTTGATGTGTGATAAAAAACAATTGACAAATGATTTCCCGCCAATTGTTTTTTTTTATTACTATGAAGGTTGCAACGTTTAAAAAAATATAGCATTCGAAATTTAGTGTGCCCCATGTATAAAACTAAGTCACCCGTTTCCTATGTACGCTTAGATCTTTAAAACTACCCATACTATTTTGATGCGGTTTTCTCTTATGGATAAAGTGGTTCTCGAGAAGTGTTTTGTGTAAATTTGTCAAGCGGGCAAAGCTGTTAGCATCCGCTAGTAATAGATAAATAATTTAATGTATAAACTTTTTGAATAAAGACCTTTTATATTTCAACCCGTAGACCACGAGATTAGCGCGTTCAAACAAACAAACTCTTCAGCTTTATAATAGTAGTATAGGGAGGTAGATATAGATCTTATCAGAATAATTATATTCTAGAAAGTTCTGTGGTTATTTATGAAATTACATAAAGATTTTCGTAATCTTGCATAATTTACGTTATAAAAAGTTAAACTTCTCAATTTCAAACTCCGTAATTAATAAAACGAAGTAAATACTTTTAGTCTTATTTCTTAAAAGTAACAAAGCAATTTTTATCTTTGACTAACTGTTATCAACAGATCCACTTGTGTGAAAATGTTTCCTCTATTCCGTGACACAAAATTAAGATACTATAACAAAGTTTTTCCATTGCCGCAACTTTTTTCAATACTACTCCACTTCTATTTTATCTAGCGTGATTTTATACAAGGTGTAACATTCATATGGGTCAGTGTAGGAAGGTCTAAAACTATAAGACATACGGAGATCTGTTCTTAGGAACCATGTCATCGATATTAGTAAAAATAAAAAATAAGGGTCGGATATGAATGTTAAATCCTGTATAATATAAAGTCATCCTCCATATACTATAATAATATAGACCTTTCAACCCAACCTCTTCACGCTCCGCTTAAAGAACCCAGGATTATATGTGGGAGGAAACACGTGCACAGGCAGGGCGTTCCAGGCCACTATCGTTCGGCAGAGAAACGAACGTTTAATACGTTCGGTTCTCGCGAACATGCTATCCACTGTGTGGGAGTGGTATCTCTGCCCGGCACGGGTTGTTCGGGATCGGAAGGAAGAGGGTGGGTTCAGATTGAAGAGCTCTTCAGAACACTCGCCGTGGTAAATACGGTAGAATGCGGCCAAGGAAGCTATTGTTCGGCGCTGAGCTACCGGCTCTGTTACTCATCCAACTAAACTGTGTATGTAGTGGGGTTCACAGTGTTCACACTAACAACAATTCTCGCCGAATTATCAATAGATTTATTCCCTGACAACAGAATGGGTGTATGTCTCTACATACCCCTACAGAGAAACATGAATATATTATATTATAATACTATATGACAAAGTTAATTAGGTATTCTGGATAAAAAAGTCGTAAATTATTTCATCGTAGCTGTTTAAGAGCACCTTGAGACTATACCGACCTGCATAAGTAAACAGACGTAACAGAACAACAGCTTTATACAAACACTTAAATCAGTCGCCTTTGCTGCAATACTAGAAACGTCTACACACCCACGCGCATAGCTAGCTAATCTAAGACACACGTATACAACGTCACGACAACCACAACCCACAAATCAACTTAGCGACGTGGTCTGACACAACTTATTTTGTATGAAAACGCATAGTTTAACTCACACGACCCACATTTGGTTGTTTTGGAAGGTATCGACATTTTGCAAATCTAATTGCGTGAATTTGTCATCCAGTGCCATGACATTTTGTAGTTACTACACCGTCACTGCAATAAGTTGCAGCGACACCATCAACACGTAACCACTTTCAAACGCTGAGGTCCGTGTGCTGGGGACCTTTACTTACAAACTGTTCCCTATTTCTGTCCTTTAGACTTTATGTGATGTGCAATTTTTGCAAGTTCCTAAGAACGTTCTATAAACGTACTATAAACGTGCGTACGAGTTGATAATAAGAAAAGTAGGTAAAATCAGAAGGTGGCGGGAGCGCACGAGTTCCACGCCTGTGAGTCGACGAACGAGTCAACTTTTTAAATATTTAAGAAACAAAGAAAGCTTTCTAATTACTAGTATTCAATTATATACCTTTGTAGTATTTAAGCTTTTCGTAATTGATTTTTCCTGTTTCTATTCCTTGTAAAAAGTAGGAAATAAATAATTGCAGTATTTCTAAAATGCTTTGCTTCTTAAATATTTAAAAAGAAATTATACATCACAAATATTGAAACGTCATCGGCAGGACTCGATCAGAGCTTTCGTTCTGTTCCCTCTTTATACTCACGTCTATAACTACAGGTATTTTAGGTTATTAGCGTATATACTGCCTACTTAATGTCGAAACATAGTTTATTAGTTTGTTTACAACTCCTCAGAAATAACTGTTTCATAGGTTGATATAAAAAGTTAAACAAATAAATACATTTCCAACAAGTAACATTAGTTTGGTCTTGGCTACTGGAATTTAGTTTCGTATTACAGAATAGGTAATATTTGACATTAATATTGATTTAGCTTGACATTTTTATATTGATTTAGTTTTAAGAAGACATATAATTCGCAATCAGTACATACGTTTGGCTGTTTTTAAATGTGTTGTGGTTTCAAAAAGAATGACAAAAAGTCATTCCGATACCGGGCATCGAACCCGAGCCTCCTGGGTGAGAGCCAGGTATCCTAGCCACTAGACCATATCGGATCATATACGAGATGTAAAATTTACCAATCATGTTATAAATTAAAACGCTATAAATATAGATTTGTACTAAAATTAGCCATCTCTGCGACTAAAATACAACTACCAATAAACAATTCTCCCCGTCACTTTATCTCGCAATAATTATTTTAATTCAGTTACTGATAAAAATTGTGATTGTACGTGTATTTAAGACTAGCGGCTGCCCGTGGTTTCACCCCCGTGAAATAGTTCTACAGTTCTCAATTCCTGTGGGAACACATTCCAGAGATAAAAAGTAACCTATAGTATTCAGGATTAAAATCAGAGAAAAGCGAGAACAAACAGAAGACAGACAGACGGACAGACAGACAAAATATGTACTTCCAAAAATGCCATAGGGACATTTAGATATTGCAGTCGTTACGGGTAACTGAAGCCCTTAAAACCATCCAACTTGTCTAACTACAGAACTTGGATACTGCCAATGGGTTTTAGGGTCAGATGGCAGGACTTCACGGAAAATATCAAAGTTCCGCTGCATAGCAATTAGGCCAGAAAATTGATCCCAACTAGGTTGGGAATAGGATAAGCGGATGATGATGAACAACCATTATTAATTTAAAGTGTGCCTACCATGAAACTTAGCGATAAGTTCACCCATTTCACTGTTCTCGTTTTTACAGTGTTATTTGTCCTTGATGTGTACCACCTGCTGGTGAACCCTAGAAGTTAGGAGGGACCCTATTAACCCGTTTACACTCTGAATAGTAAAATTATCATGTAAATAATTACTCAATCATAATTAAATTGAATGCAAATATTAGTTTAATAAGCACACTGACATGGATGTCCGAAATGGATATACATATACACGATTGCAAACGCGGTTTTAAACGTGGTATTAAAAGGAGATCTTTGCTGGATACACGGTTTAAAACCAACAGTGTTCAATAGAACATCGTTGATTTTAAACAGTCGTTTTAAACCGTGTTTTGCTTAAATAATTTAACATGGTTTCACATCAAAATTGTGTTCACTAACCAAATAGCTGTAGTCGCGTAATGTCCGATCAAATCGGATTAGCCTGCAAAGCGGTCTATGACTAATGATCGGATTTAATAATGCTTTGAAAGCGTTTGCAACCGACCAGCAGAACTATTCAATAGTTCGTTACATGTTGGATTTGTGAGCTTTATTCAATATAGCGTACGCCTGCGACTTCACGGTACAGTTTTTGCAATTCTATTCATTGCTGCTCTGCTCCTACTGGTCAGGTTAGCTATGCTAAAAGCCTTCCTCAGTAAATTCAATGAACATCGCTCTACAATCAAAATAGGAACACATTATTTGTTTTTAAAAAACTTCGCTAATTGATGTTTTTTAACTCTCAGACAGAAAGCCATATATCACGCCTGTATCCCCGCCTACTTCGGTAGAGTTGCATAACATACCCACTCTTTGTTAGTATTTTTTAGTCCCAATTTAGTTATAGAGGTCAAGCCTATTGTCGTGACCGGACACTATAAAGTTTTTCATAACTTTGTTACTCAAACCAAATATACAACAGTGAGGAATCGTGTTACATACAGAGGTATGTAACACGATTCCTCGCTGCTATATATTTTGGTTGTTGTATATTTGTATATTTGGTTGTTGTATATTTGGTTTGGTTTAACGAATTGTTCCCGTGAGATTTCAAAGATTCTGTTTAGAGAAACAAAATCTTTGAAATCTCACGGGAACAATTTTAATCCAATTAATCTACAATGTTTGAGACCGAAACGCACAGGACTTTAATTGGCTGTGCCACAGCGGCTGGCACGTAAGATTTTGTTGCCTTTTATCAACATTTCATTGCACGGCAACGGGTTTTAAATTTAGTTTTCAAAATTATAATATCTAAAAGGCCTGGTGATGGCAATAGGCTTACTCCTATTACGTGGGACTAAAAATACTGGCAAATTGTGGGTATGTTATGCGCCTCTGCCTACCCCTTCGGTGATATAGGCGTGATATATGTGTGTGTTAATTTATATTGTCAGTCATCTTCATGCAAAGTTTCTAATAAGTTGGTTTTTACCGTATTGTGAAGGAGAAGCCAAACTTACGTGAATGTCTAGAAATTTTAGAAATTAGTGTTTTCCGAGCATACCTACCTCAATGAGAAAGCTACGAGATTCGCCACAAGGATTTCAACCAAGTAAATCAGATATTCGATTTCTAGTGTCAAATAATATCCATATTATAAACAACGTACCTACGTGATATCAGTATCCTGTTAACAGTGTACCAGTTTCTAACAGATTACCTGCCAACAGACTATAAATAATTCCGCTTTTATGTTCAGCCGAGGAACGATAAAGGAGGCAATCAATTTTAATGACAAAGTATTTAATTCATAGTACCTATCTAATTCACGTTGTGTTTCGCTTGAAGGAAATCTCAGTAATTTTTAAATACCCTGTCTCTAAAGTTCGTTCAGTTTTAGAAGAAGATGTTTTAGAACATCAACTCGTAACATCAGCACCAACTAAGCCTTTTCTTAACCCAGGTGGGTTGAGGAGGGTTTTCAGCTTAACCGTGAACAAACGAACTTTGATATTCTCCGAGAAGTGATCTACCTATTGACGATATCGAAGTTCCGTAGTTAGAACAGTTGGGTTTTTAGGATTTCAACTATTTATAACGACTGCTACTGCCACTGGTCTCAATTCCCACCAAGCGGTGGTAAACTTACCAGCGAAAACCCGCTTAGCAAATTATGTACCTATACAAAAACCTTCTTCAAGAATCTTTTCTTCTCAATCTATTGGTGAAAACCGCATCAAAGTCCGTTACGTAGTTTTATAGATCTGAGCATTCATAGGGAATGGATGTGACTTTGTTTTAGACTATGTTATAATATCATGACTATGATTTGACGTCATGAACATATGAGAAAATGACTAATGACATAAGTCCGCCAATTGTACATCGTTATTCATAAAAACTAGTCCGAGACGCCCAGGACTTTAATTGGCTGTGCCACAGCGGCTGGCACGTAAGGTTTTGTTGCCTTTTATTAACATTTCCTTGCAGGGCAACGCGTTTAATTTTTTTTTTCTAAATTACAATATAGCTGCTAGTTTTATTTAATTTATTCGACCATTTCGGATATAACCCATTATATTTTATGTGTGCCCGGTGACGGTAATAGGCTTGCCCCCAATTACGTGGGACTAAAAATACTGGCAAATTGTGGGTGTGTAATGCACCTCTGCCTACCCCTTCGGGATATAGACGTGATATGTGTCTGTCTGCCTGATTTTAATAAACTAATAATAACATTGCTAGGTTTACCTACAATATTGTGAAAAGAATATTGTTATACATTATCCCACCAGGAAAACAGTAATGTAAAAAGTAAGTAGTTAAAGTTTTAATTTCATCCAATACAAAATGGGCAAGACCTATTTCCAACATTAGTTGAAGTTATCCAACTCTGTTGCAATTCTAGGACATTAATTACAAACGCATTGCACTGCACTGTGTACTTGCCGTGCTCGAATGCAAATAGCTGATGTAGTTCAAACCGTTTGTCCGACATAATTAAACAAGCTCGCTTGCACAGTCTTACAACTAATTTATTTGACGATGTAATTCACCTCTAACTTGCGGTACCAATTCAATATTTAACTAAGTATTGAATATAATAATTATGTTTTAACACTACCTACACATGACCCTTTTTAGGGTTCCGTTCCCTAAGGGTAAAACAGTAACCCTATTACTGAGACTTAACTGTCCGTCTGTCCATCCGTCCATCTGTCTCCATGCTGTGTATCTCATGAACCGTGATGGTTAGGGAGTTGAAATTTTCACAGATTATGTATTTCTGTTGCCGCTATAACAACAAACACTAAAAAATAAACAGAATAAAAATATGGGCTTCCATACAACAAACGTAATTTGTTTTCATTTACACGGCACCGGTCTGCACACTTATTATCAATAATGATCCTACAATATTCCGGGAAAACAAGCATGTCTACTTTGACCGGAAAAAGCATGCATGTCTACTTTGACCGGAAAAAGCATACATGTCTACTTTGACCGGAAAAAGCATGTATGTCTACTTTGACAGGAAAAAGCATGTATGTCTACTTTGACCGGAAAAAGAATGCATGTCTACTTTGACCGGAAAAAGTATGCATGTCTACTTTGACGGGAAAAAGCATGTATGTCTACTTTGACCGGAAAAAGCATGCATGTCTACTTTGACCGGACTACTCGGAATAGAAATATTTTGAGTTTATTCATTACTAGCCGACGCCTGCGAATTCACCCGCCTGACAAATTATATATACAAAAACCTTCCTCGAGAACCACTCTATCCATTGCGTAGTTTTAAAGATTTAAGCCTACATAGGGAACGGAAGCGACTTTATTTATTGAGCGAAGTGAGCGAAGCAAGCGAAGCTCAATCTTAGGCGACTCATGTATTTCGTTTGTCCGCATACTCCTCCTAAACGCCTGAACCGATCTCCTTCAACTTACCACAGTGATAACGTGTGGCGTGAGGTTTAGAACAAAAAAAATTAAAATCGGACATACCATCGAGGAATAATCACCGAAAAACAATCTCAAATGTCGTTCGAAAATTTAACACTTCGCTCAGTTTTTTGCAATAACAGCATGCATTGCATAGCTAGTACCTACTATGTTATGACAAATAAACCATAATACAAACCCTTCCTCTTTATAATAGGGATTATTAGTAGGTATATAACAAAATTATTTAGTAACATTAAATCTGTAGGGTGTAGATACTGCTAAAAGATTGGCAAGTCAAAGTACATCGATAAGTAACACAATATTTTACCTAAACGGCATCACGTCAAACACGCCGCTTGCTTGTACTGAATTACGTCATCATAAGATTTCGTACTCCACGAAAAGATACCGAAGTGTTGGTGAAAACGGTTTTGATAGACGATAGACAATTTTTAACTGACTTAATATAAAGAGGAGAAAATCAGTATTCTTTTCTCTACAACTCTTCGCTTCTTATAATAACATAGTATAAAACAAAGTCACTCGTTCCCTATATGTGCTTAGATCTTTAAAACTACGCAACAGATTTAGATGCGGTTTTCACCAATGGATAGAGTGGTTCTCGAGGAAGGTTTTAGTTTAAAATTTGTTAAGCGGGTGAAGCCACCGGCGTCCGGTAGTATATTATAAATTGTAAACCAACATAGTTATTACGAGTATATAGCCACCATTAGAAGGGAAGAGTTTCGGCCCTAGGGTGAAGTACACCAGCGCCTCCGAACAAAATTGAGGATCTCAGGAACATCCCGCACCTGTGCATAGTTTTTAATATCTATCATAATCATTAAAACATAGGCTCTGGTACCTAAATTATGTTGTTTTATACCGGCAATGCGTTCCCGTGGGAATTATAAGAAAATATTCCACGAGATCTCAATTAAAAATCTTACGCAATCTTAATTTTAGTACCTAGATCAAAGTGCAATTCATGACAAGGCAATAAGAGTACGAATTTTGTAAGTGAATTTGTGGTAACTTTTGCATGGCCTTTTTTCGTTATCTTACACAGATGTAGTAATAAAAGGAACCTTATGGGACCGGCCCTTTCCTGTTTGTATTGAAAGCAGAAAAGGATACAATTGCACTTGTATACGACCGTACTCATACATAATGAACCAGTTAAAGCGCAAAGTTTCACCCGCATGGATTTGGTACTCAATTGTACTTCTCACGCAATCCTATTCCGGACTATAAGTATTTGTTTCTGCTCGAAGAGGTCACCAGTATGTCTAGTACCAGTACCTTACGTTAATTTGCTCGATATACGTTTTCGTATTCCCCATACATTTCACACCAGCGCCCCTAGCGGTAACGTCAAGGAATTGTGTGAAATATATTGAGGAATACGAAAACGTATTTCGAGCAAATTAACGTTAAGAATTGGTACTGCCACTGGAAATACTTCTGGTGCCACCAAAGACGCCCGCAGCAATGGACATGGTAGCGGCCGGCGGTCTCGCTAAAAAAAAAATTTAAAAAAAGCTTGACTGCTTCGGTGGCCTGGTCGGTAGTGCATCGGCTTTCGACTTCGGAGTCTCGGGTTCGATTCCCGGGTCGAATCCAATATTTGTGTGCTCCACAAATGATTGTTTCGGAGTTTGGGTGTTTTCTATGTATGTTACGTATGTATTTAGAAATATATAGGTATGTTTATCAGTTGTCTACATCCCATAGCACAAGCTTATAGCTTAGTTTGGGCTGGATGACGTTGTGTGATCGTGTCCAACAATATTTATTTATTTATAAAAAAAATAACTGGTACTAGATACACAGAGGTTTCAAACGCTCACAATTTGACTGACATTTTATTAATCTCTCATTATCATCCTTTCGCTGTCCACTGCTGAACATAGGCTTCTCCAATTAGTTTTCGGTGTCCGGTTCATTGCCACCTCATCTATTAAGACAGCGGTTTTCACCGAGTCTGTAACGTGTATCTGTTAGTATTTATACCTACTGTATTTATCCATCAACTATGAACAAAACATGTCAAATATTGTTACAAAAACCAACTTCCAATTACCGGAATAGAACCAAATATTTGTCGGAATGGGAGTACCAGGGAAACAGTAGTTCCCAATTAAAAAATCTAAATCTGTTCACCTAGTCGAAAGATTCTGATATATTTTTTTTTTAGTTCCGCGGCCGCTCTAACGTCCGTTGCCGGGCGTCTCTGGTTACAAGCAGAACGTATTTCCAGTGGCGCCCGGCGGACTTTGACCAACTCTGTGGTCTCTGCGGGGGTTGGGTCGGGATGAGAATAACGCGTCGTTGGGGTAGGGTTTTATCCCGCGTCAGTGAGTGAATCTGGTTGCGTGCTATGGGGGCAAAGGCCCCGCAGCACGCAACCCTTCTGCTTCTGTAAGGACGACGGGTGGCGATCCCGCCGTCCTCAGGCCCCGATCATGGAGGTCGATGGTCTTGGGCGTAGATGAGTCTGCGGCGCCCTCGCCGCTGACTACGGAACTCGGCGGGGAGGATACGCTCCCTCTCCCTCTCGGCCGCCTCCTTCGCGAGCACGACTTGCTCGCAGAAGGACACGGCCGCGTTCCATCTACTCCCGCTGGAGACCATGGCTTGAAGCATGGTCTCCAGCGAGAGGGTATCCACGCCAGACCCACTACGAGGTCCCGGCGCTGACTCGTCCACGCTGAGCACTCCACCAACGTGTGGAGTGCGGTGTCGTCATCGGAAACCTCGCAGTGTTGACACCGGGGTGTGACCTCACGACGGATGCGAAACAGATAGCTACCGAAGCATCCATGCCCGGTAACGATCTGCGTCGCACGATACGTGAGGTCACCATGCTGCCTCTGCAGCCAATCGTCCATGATCGGTCTCACCGCCGCGATGATGGTGGCACCCCACTTGGGTTGCTCAAGTCGCACCCTCCATGACTCCATGAGATCCTGTCGGAGTTGGGACCGCCGGTCATCGATTTCTCGAGACGCAGGCCTGTGGTCCCGCTCCAGCGCCTCCTTGCGCCCTTGGAACAATGACGCAAGGGCTCTCGCTTCCAGGTCCCATGGAGGGGTTCCAGCTAGGAGACATGCATCCTCTCCGGAGATCATGCGGTAGCCCCTTATTGTTTTGACGGCCAAGGTCCTCAACGGTTTGTTAAGGAGCGTTGAGTTGTTGGCCGTCAACCGCGCCGCCCATACGGGAGCCCCGTATAGGGCCATACTCCGCACGATCCCCAGGTACAGTCTCCTGCAGGAAGCGTTGGGTCCCTTTAGGTTGAGCATCAGTCGCGAAAGCGCGACCGATGCCTGTGTCACCTTGGGGACCAAACTTCGGAAATGTGGTCCGTAGTTCCATCGGCTATCAAGTACGATCCCTAGATACTTCATCGAGGGCTTGATGCCGATGCTAACGCCTCCCACATTTATGCTGGAACCTTCAGGTGGACCGTTCCGAGGTCTGTGAAAACACAGAACCTCGGACTTGTGCAAGGCCACCTCCAGTCCCAGCCGCCGTATTCGTAGTCGTGACCTTGAATGCTGCCTCCTGGTACGTTACACCCCGCGCCGTGACGAGGGTATCGTCGGCGTAGCACGTTACGCCGACGCCCTCAGGCAACGCACCCCGCAGCACCCAGTCGTAGCCGATGTTCCACAGAAGCGGCCCCAGGACCGACCCCTGCGGAACACCGCACGACACATCCCGCCGAGCTGGCCCGAGCCAGCTGGGGAAAGCTATGGCCCTCTCCGAGTGATAGGCCCCAACAATACGACGGAGGTAGAGAGGCGTTTCGTGATACACGAGTACGGATACTTCGGGTACGTCGTCTTCACTGATGCTATCCGCGTC
This sequence comes from Nudaria mundana, assembly GCA_963556515.1. Classification (NCBI taxonomy): domain Eukaryota; kingdom Metazoa; phylum Arthropoda; class Insecta; order Lepidoptera; family Erebidae; genus Nudaria; species Nudaria mundana. Next base: position 16,799,950 of record OY748301.1, read on the forward strand.
GGGCAGAGACGGAGCCATGCGCGGAGGGACGTGCTCCTCCGCGCTCGTCGGAAACAGGGAGCCCATGACCCGCTCCAGCTGCTGCGGCTGGAGACTCTGGGTCAGTGGGGGCGCCCTAGGTCGGAGTTTCTCCCTGACCTGTAGGTACGGGCGCCCCCATGGGTTGTGCTGCAGGATCTCTAGGAGCTCCTCGCGGGCCGCCGTCTTGGCCCGCTTTATTGTCTCCTGGAGATTACCTTTAGCCTCCCTGTAAGCCTGATAAAGCTCCGCCTCTCGGGTTGCCGCGTCGTCTGGGCGGCGATGCCTCTGGCGAAACCTGGTGTACTGGCGGCGGGCGGAGATGCATGCTGCGCGCAGCTGTGCAATCTCCGGCAACCACCAGTACACCTGCTTCCTTGCCGGTCTGGGTGTAACCCTAGGCATCGCCGCATCACCGATTTGCGACATGGCTCTCCTGAACCACTCCGCCTCGGCATCCACTTCGGCCGGCTGGTCCGGTGCCGGAATCCAGGCCTGCACGATGGACGCCTCCAGGAAAGCCTCCCGATCCAGATGGTGAAGTGCCCAACGCGGATCCGGGGGATTTTCTACCGGCTGTGGGAGGTCAGGTGGGGGGGGGGGACATCGAACCGGATGTACCGATGATCCGAGTGCGTCTCCTCACCCTCCTCCACGTGCCAGCCAGTAATACGGGCCGCGAGGTCAGAAGTCGCGAACGATACGTCCACGACCGAGCTGGTCCCCCGCCGCCAGAAGGTGGCGACATTACCCCAGTTGAGGACCTGCAGACCACGCGTTCTGGTCCAGTCCTCAAGAAGCCTCCCCTTGTCCCTGGTTTCCCGGGAGCCCCACGCCACACTCCAGGCGTTGAAGTCTCCCAGGAGCAGGACAGGGCGAGGACGGCACGCAGCGAAGACGACGTCGAGCTCAGTGAGCCATAGCTCAAACTGAGTCTCGTCCAGTGTCGGCGAGATGTAGGTGGCCACGACTGCCAACCCGCCGCAACACACCCGCGGCCCCTTGCAATGATCGCAAGGCGATCGCAAGGCCGAGCCGTCCTCGTTCACCGGGCTTCTCGGGTGGACGTAGTACGGCTCGGCGACCACGGCCAAGTTTATGGACCACTGCCGGATGCTCTGGTACAGAAGATCCTGAGCAGCACGGCAGCGGTTCAAATTCACTTGCAGGATGCGGATATGGGCGTCAGACATTAATGGACGTCCAAGATTCTGATATGAGGTAAAAAAATACAGTCGAATTGAGAAACTACTTCCTTTTTTTGATATCGGTTAAAAACATAAACTTATACTTTTTCACTGGTTTTTATATTTTATAAGCAGTGAAGTATGTTAACTTTTTCTTATTAAGACGGAGCCTGAAGAAGACTTCACAACGATGAGCTCAATCAAGAATGTATGCGATGCGACACGATAGCGAGCGCATCTCTTAACCTATCAACTTGAAATTTGGCATAAAGATATAACGTGTATGTGGCTCTTACAGTTTTTGAGTTATTAAGCATTAAAGAAACATGCCTTTGACAGTGCTAAAAAACTGTTGACTCGCGCGCGAAATTAAAATTTTTAAATGCAATGCAGCATTTGAAAGTTAATTGTTGGCTCGCGCCATTGTTGAAGTGTTTTTTTTTGTTTTTAGCTTTGTTTAGGTTAAGAATCCCGCGTTCCAGCTAATACCTAGTATAATTTTACAATATGAATCACAAAAACTATAGTCTTGGCCTGGACTCGAACCAGCGAATCCCTTTCCAGGAGGAGCGTCCTACCAAATGACCAATACACCACGTTTCCTATATGTATTTGGTTCTTTTGTGTTACTCTTATCCCTACAACTTTGAGGAAATAGGCGTGATATTATGCTTGTATGTCCTAACTAGGTCATCATCTAATGACTTGCTGTAATCAGGGCAATGGAGTACTGAAACTAAAAGTGTATTGCACTTTAATGTGTTTAGCTAGAATCATAAATGAACACTTAAACCCGTACCTGTATTTGGGTTAGTACAAAATCAGATCCACTGGGGCAACGTGCTTGCCTCAGTACATGCTGAGTGCCATCCCGCATTTGTGCACTTTTCATTTTGCGATAGGATTAATAATAATATAATGTACTCATTCATGATATATTTTAAGGTTTTTCTAAATATTTTAGTCAAAATTAAATGGCTCGGAAATAAACACGTGCTTACCACGTTGCCACGTTGTCTGTTATTTGTTTCCTCTTCTTCTTCTTTTAAACACGTGGCTCCATCGATATTGATCGATGATTCGCCAATTTCAAGGTAATGCTTGATTAGTTGATAGTCCCGCACAGAAGAACTAGTTATTCTTAACTAGCTCCAGGTGCAGGACAAGAAACGTTGTTCGGTATGTGAGTATCTGGGAGCCCGATTTTTGCGGAGCGCCAGAGGTAACCTAAAAAGGCACCAGCCATGCGCTCAGCAAAAATCGAACTCCTGTTATTTGTTTAGTTTTTAGTTTATGTATTTCCTGCCATGTCATATGTGTCACACGTCACCACTGACACACGTCATCCTGCGCCTGTGGCGATCGTTGCCACAGACAACAAAATGTAAAAAACTGTATGTTGTTTGTATTGCTTGCAAACTGTTGATGCAAAAATAAAAACATTCTTTCTTTCTTTATTTCTACACATAAGAATGACTAAAACAATACAGTTACCAAAGTAATTAGCAGAATCGTATACAGAATTCAAAGGGATGTTAATATCGTATTGATTTTTTCAAAATAAGTACGTTCGATAGAAACTGGGTCACATAGTTTTACTAATTAACTTAATAGCTTCATAACATGTGAAGGGTAATAAATAAATAGGTATGTTAATACATACAACCCTAGTCTCAAACAAAGCTAGAACTATGTAATACCTACTGCAGCACTTACATACTATATTCTATTCTGTGGCAATAGATACAATACTAACATAATATCACACCTCTCTCCCAGTGAGGTAGGCAGAGACCACGGATTTCGAACTGCTACGATCCTGGCATACTTCTTTCGCTTCCTCAACTTTCATTAATGTCTTCATGCATGCTCGCTACTGGTACTTTTAACCTGGCCTTTATTTAGGACATCTGCGATTTGGTCGCAGTATGTTCACCTTGGTCAACCCTTACTAGCTTGTCCATTCATACTCGCTTCATGTATCTGTTTTGTCAATCTCCTGTCATCCATTCTCTCTACATGTCCTAATCATCTAAGCATCCCTTTTTCCACCTTGGTTACTACATCTTCTGACATACCACAACGTTGTCTTATCACACTGTTTCTCATTTTGTCCATCAGAGTCACACCAGCTATACTTCTCAAACATCTCATTTCGACCGCATTTGGCTTCTCCTGCCACACCCAGATACCATACTACAGATACAATACATACATACATACATACATATGGTCACGCCTCTTTCCCATTGGGGTAGGCAGAGACTATGGAATTCCACTTGCTACGGTCCTGGCATACTTCTCTCGCTTCTTCCACTTTCATAACTATCTTCATGCACGCTCTCCGGTTCTGGGTGCTCTTGACCTGACCTTTGTTCAAAACAATAAACAATACAATACCACAGCACAAATACTACAGACAGGACCATGGACTTAAAAAAACAGTAAGGGCCAGCGCAGACGATAGACAAAACTGTAGTTAATCAGTTTTGTATGTGTGAGACAAAACGGACTACAAACTACAGTCTTAAAACTGTCTAAAACTGTTTCGTTTATGACACCCCGTGTCTGTGAGAGTCAGCGCCGGGACCTCGTAGTGGGTCTGGGCGTGGATACCCTCTCGCTGGAAACCATGCTCCAAGCCATTGGTCTCCAGCGCGAGTAGGTGGGACGCGGCCGTGGCCCGGCACCATCGACCTCCATGATCCGGGCCTGAGGACGGCGGGATAGCCACCCGCCGTCCTTACAGAAGCAAGCTAAAAGGGTTGCGTGCTGCGAGGCCTTTTTCCCACAGTAGGCAACCAGATTCACTCACCGACGTGGGATAAAACCCAACCCCAACGACGCGGGATTTTCATTCCGACCAAACCCCCGAAGAGGCCACACAGCTGGCCAAAGTCCGCCGGGCGCCACTGGAAATACCTTCTGGGAACACCGGAGACGCCCGCAGCAATGGTCATGGGAACGGTCGCGATGTCGCGGAATTTAAAAAGAATAACCCTTTCTCTGTGATACACAGTTGTGTCTATTGTCTGCGCGCTTCCATACATTGTAATGAAGCAATAGACTGTCTTATGTCGTTTTGTCTATCGTGTGCGCTAGCCCTAAGCTGTCTTCATAAAACTCTTACTCACTACATTGTTAATATAATATTTTTACTCATTACTGTCACAATTTATCCGTAATCGGTGGCTAAGAGTACCAAATACATTATTAAATGACTCACTTGTACAGATATTCCACATTTTTTTAATTATTAATAGGACCTGACTAATTCACTTCACATATTTTAAAAACACTTCATATACTTTCTGTTACCTATTAAAATCGTGAGGCTAACACTGGCCTGCATACTTGATTATATTATAATCAAGTATGCAGCCCTAAAACACCTTTGAAGATGCCATAGAGCGAAACCGGTCAGGTCCTATTAATAATTTAAAAAATGTGGAATATCTGTACAAGTGAGTCATTTCATAATGTATTATTATATATGTTGCACCAAGTGCCGACAATCGAAAGCATAAATTATATAAGAGTACCAAACTTTAATTAAATAAAAGAAATTACCAACTTGCCTTTCTGACGACTTGAGTCAAAGTCAAAGCACTTCTGACGTAAACCTACTCTTTGACATAAGCGCTTTAAACTTGCCTTAGTAAATTGTAAATGTATTTGCAAATAAGATGCAAGCCAATTTGAAATCGGCTTAGGCGTCTTACTACCCTACTGAGGTAGCTAAATATAAGTATTTGTGACGACTTCTAGTACTAAAAGGCATTATCAATACAATTTTTACCTTTAATTTCTCCTAATATGCTTATAATCTCCATGTCTGTGTTTGAGAATTAAAGATGTTATTTTCTTTCTCTTTTTTGTGTGAATTATAGTACAAATAGTCAGATACTCGTCTATGAAGACGGAGGATTTCGCTAACGGCCATACCAATCATTGTCTCAAGTATCGCATCTGCTATCTATCGATTTATAAAGGACTCTGAACAAAAATATATTGTACTCGTCGAATGGTAGGTATTCTCGTACTCAACTCTCACGGGAATACATTACCGGTATTAAATGTATCCTATGTAATCCAGGATACAGGGTATCTATGGGTTAATTTCTTGAGTACCTTCCTACTAAAAAAATTTTGGTAAGCCTTAAAAAAAATTATATTAAGGTGCTATGCCAATCTCAGCTGCACCCCGCGGAATGTGGTTGCAAAACATGCGATGGCTGTACAAAGCCAGCTAAGGTTGCACGACTGGTTTTCTATGTACCAAATAAGTACCTATCACAAAAACATTTTGAACGCGGCTGCACGTGCAGAGCGTCAACTGTCAGTGTCATGCGTGACAACGGCATCCGCAACCTGCAACCGAGATTTTAATAGCACGGTGGGATACACAAACTATTGCATTCGTGTGGTGCGCGTGTTTAGAGTATTTTTAGAGAGTTGAGACCAGAGACGGATTATTATAGACAGATAAGTATTATCTAAGACTATTCAACGTCGCAACATAGTCAGTATTCTCTGCACTGCTCAAACGTAAACGGCCCTGAGGAGTCCGACTCATCGCATGTGTTTCGAGAGCGTCGTTTCTGCATTGAAAAGGGCTCATCCCCCGTGGCGAGCTCTAGAGAGCGTCCCTTTGCCGGACCGCCGTAGCTTAACAGATTCTGGCTATCCGGTGGGCCAGCTACGGCAAAGGAGAAACACCGTGAAGGTTAAGTGGGTAGTCCGGTCCATATTTCATCTCAAGTACGGGAGTTCCAAACGAAGCCGTCCCGCTGACCCCGCAGCAAAGAAGAATCAAAGAATCAATTTCATTTATTCAGTTTAGGCACATAAAGAGCACTGAATATGAATGTCAAAATTTTACAATTTTGTCAAGTAATATTATAAAAATACTAAATTAAGTAAGTACATAAATAACCATTAGAAAATGATTCTTTCGCTGGTTCGGGAAGTTGGTTCTCCTGAGAAGGTACCAGCAAGAAACTCAGGTAGATTATCCATTTTCTTTTTTAATATTGTTTTGTTTACATTGTTATGAGTACAATTAGTTTATATTGTATTATACGAGTGGCCAACAACAGAAGATTAGGGAGACCATGCATTTTTATCATTAAGATTTTCGTCTACATTATAGTAGCCTTTCATCATTAAACATTTTTTAACTGCTATTTTAAACTTATTAAGAGGCATGTCAACCAAATTCTGAGGAATTTTATTATAATTTTGTATACATTTGCCTACAAACGAATTACCAACTTTGTCATTACCAGTTTATTTATATTTCTTGTATTAAAATTATGGTTATCGGAATTCTTTTTGAAGAGACCTATGTTCTTCCGTACATATAAGATGTTGTCGTAAACATATTGAGAAGCAACTATTAAAATATTAATTTCTTTAAATAGTTCTTTCGGGACTAAATAGACCACGGGGTCTGAGTCTATAGATTGCTCGTATAGCTCGTTTCTGTAATATGAATATTGTCTCAATATTCATATTACAGAAACGAGCGCTGACCAAACGGCAGCTGAGCCCCACAGCAGCAGACCATATGACATAACGCTATGAATGTAGCTAAAATAAACTAATCGTGCCGTTTTTTCGTCAGCAGGGAGACGAAGTGCCTAAATGCATACTTTACCACGTTAAAATTATATACTTACTTGTTGGATTGCAAACGGGATTTTCACAACGTAATTCTCTTTTATCGAGCGTCCAATATTTCAGCACTATTGCCATGTTCACAAAAATTGTACTGTCGTTAAAAGAGCATTACATGGCAACTACCCCGCTAGTTAATAATAAAATTGTTATATTGTAAGAGGCCATAACAGTTAAAATCATATTTTGTAAAAGGTTAAATTAGAGTTTTATTGACCGAGCGAGCGAAGCATATACGTAGGTCACACTATAAGTTTTGCGTAACTTAAAAAAACAACATGTTAAAACCAAAATATTATGTTTATTGCTTTTCAAAATACTCTCCTTAACATTTTAAACATTTTTTCATGCGATCGAACCATTTTTTAAAACAGGAGGACCACAGATCTGAAGGCATGTTTTCTACGTGCTGATTGAACGCTATCACTGCCTCTTCGGAGTTGGTAAAAGTGAAACCTCTCATCAAATCTTTGATATTGGGGAAAATACAGAAATCACAGGGTAGGTCGGGGCTATGGGCAGGATGGGTGACGAGTTGTACTTTTTCGGAAGCTAAAAATGACTTTGTTTTGTTGGCCGTGTGTTAAGAAACGTTGTCATGATGTAGGAGAACGCGGCTTTTGTATCGTCTTTCGCGAACAAATTTTCTAACACCCTGGGTAAACAAGGTAGAATACCACTCGGCATTAACATTATTTTGATCTTCAAGTGGAATTGTGCAGATGGGACCCGTAGCTGAGAAAAAAACGCGATAATTTTTTTACCAACGTTTCTCGCCTGCCTTACTTTTGTTGGCTTGTTCCCATTTTCAAACACCCATTCCCAAGATTGCTGTTTTTTTTCGGGTTCAAAACAATACATCCACGTTTCGTCTCCTGTGACAATGTCATAAACAGCATTAGAATGTCCGTTCGTACTTCAGTAGCATCTGTGAGCACCATTCCACGCGAGCCCGCTTCTGCTCCGTTGTCAGTTCATGAGGGATCCAACGACAACAAAGTTTCCGAACTTTAAATTCTTCGTGTAAAATTTTCTGGATTTGACTCATACCAGTCCCCAATAGTCCTCGAATTGTCTCATAGGTAATCCGCGGGTTTTCTTTTTTTTTTTTTTTTTTTTTTTTTTTTTTTTATATTAGGTTCGCCAAATTGACGCCGCCCGCCTGGTGGTAAGTTGTGACGACGTCTAGCGATTGTGGGCCACTCTCACAGCATACAATACTATAGAGAGTGGCCCTCAACTTGACGACCTACTGATGTGCCTCTTCACGCTCCGCTTAAAGAACCCAGGATTATATGTGGGAGGAAACACGTGCACAGGCAAGGCATTCCAGGCCACTATCGTTCGGCAGAGAAACGAACGTTTAAAACGCTCGGTTCTCGCGAACATTCTATCCACTGTGTGGGAGTGGCATCTCTGCCCGGCACGCGTTGTTCGGGATCGGAAGGAAGAGGGTGGGATCAGATTGAAGAGCTCTTCAGAATACTCGCCGTGGTAAATACGGTAGAATGCGGCCAAGGAAGCTATTGTTCGGCGCTGAGCTAGCGGCTCAAGGCTTCCCGTTACCTCCGGACAACCTATAATACGGATAGCCCGTCGCTGCATAGCGTCGAGAGCGTCCAGCAGATACTTCGCGGAGCCGTCCCAGAGGTGAGAGCAGTATTCGACGCAGGGTCTAATCTGCGTCTTGTACAGCAGACACCTCTGGTCCGGTGTAAAGAATCTCTTTACCTTATTCAGTATTCCTAGTTTCCGCGAAGCTAGCCCTATACATCTTTCGATGTAGTTTTTATTATTGAGCTCTCGACGAACGTCTATGCCAAGGATGTCAAGGTTGTCCTTCATTGGTAATAATGCATTCTGAAGAGAGGGTAGGGGAAGGAAAGGGGATTTCTTCGCTGTAAATGCACACGCCTGTGTTTTGCGGGCGTTGAACTCGACCAGGTTCTCGGTACCCCATTGAAAGATACAGTCGAGGTTCCTGTCGAGATCAGCCACGAGATGTAGTCTATCCTCCTCAATCTCCAACCGCCCTGCCGCCGGACGAGCCCAGTTGCTCCCGTGCAATGTGCTGTCATCTGCATAGCAATGAATGCTTCCGAGGGATAGCATATCATTGATATGCAGAAGGAAGAGAGTTGGTGACAGCACGGACCCCTGCGGTACCCCGGCATTCACTTGCAAAAAGCGAGAAGCCTGGCCATCGCAGAGGACCCGCATTCGGCGTTCGTTCAGAAAGCTGGCCATCCAGCTGCACAGTTGAGGAGGTAGACCATGTGACGGAAGCTTGGAAAGGAGCGAAGCATGCCAGACTCTATCGAAGGCTTTGGCGATGTCCAGGCTAATCACCAAGGACTCGCCGTGCCTTTCCATAGCCTCACCCTAAACATGCGAATGCCAGAAGATCACCCGTTGATCGTTTTGGCCTGAAGCCGTATTGCCGATCATTTAGTAGCGAGTGATCTTGGAGATATCGCATTAGCTGCTTGTTGATGAGGAGCTCAAACACCTTGCAGATGACTGAGGTGACAGCTATGGGTCGATAGTTGCCCGGATCAGACCGATCCCCTTTCTTGGGGATCGGTTGTACGTTCGCCTCTTTCCAGACCTCCGGCACGATTCCTGTGGAATAAGACAGGCGGTACAGACGAGTTAGTACAGGAGACAACTCAGCTGCGCATTTCCGTAGTACCACCGCCGGAATGCCGTCAGGGCCACTGGCTTTCCGCGTGTCGAGTGATCGCAGCACTGCCCGTACATCGCATTGCCTGAGTACAATGTCAGGCATAGTGTAGCCACAGTTGGCGATGGCGGGGGGCTGCAGGCCACGGTCGTCGACCCGGGAATTAGCCGCAAAGAGGTCTGCGAGCATATCCGCTTTCTCTTGGGCTTTGTGAGCCAGTGTTCCATCTGGGTAACGCAGCGGTGGCAGCGAGGGCTGACAGAAGTTAGATTGCACTGCCTTGGCCAGTTGCCAGTATCCACGGCTGCCCGTGGGATGGGAATTGAGCTCCTGACCAAGCCGCGCGATGCGCTGGGCATCCGCTCTCTTAAAGGCCCTCTTGCTGGATTTTGTGGCCCGGTTGTACGCTGCTTTGTGGTGGCCCACGTTTGGGTCGCGCACAGCCCGGGCCCTGATCCAGGCGCGATATACCGACTGTTTTTGTCGAACAGCTTTGGCACAATCTCGCCCGAACCAGGGACGGGCTCTGCGGATACTGGCGACATCAGTGAAAGGGATGTAATATTCCATCCCTAAACTGATCTCGCCAGCAATCGCAGAAGCACTATCCGAGGGAGCCTTTCCTACAAAGCAGCGCTGGCTCCAAGGGACGGACGCATAGTAATCGCGTAGACCGTCCCAATCCGCTGACGAGTAGTGCCATAGTCGTCGTGACATTTGTACAGCACGTGCATGAGGTGATACCTTCATGCCAGGGTGAACAACACAGTGGTCGGAACTACCCAATGGGGCTCCTACCGAAACACTGTACTGGGCTGGGCGACTCGTCAGCAGTAAATCCAGCAGAGCGGGCGCGTGATCTGACCTGTCTGGTATCCGGGTGATCCCGCATATCATCTGGGTCAGACCGTGGGAGAGAGCGAATGCATGGGCGGCCCTACCCGCATGATCAGTCTTGAGGGACCCCAGCCATTCAATGTGATGGCCATTGAAGTCCCCCAGAAATACTAGGTCAGCGTTCGGGAACCGCACCTGCGCTTCATCAGCCGTCTCGCTGAGGTACTGGAAGAGCTTTGTTGTCTCAGAATCCCCTGTGTGGGAACGGTAGACGCACACATTGATCTGGCTCATAGAGCCATGGTCTACGTGCAGCCAAAGGACAGAATTGGAGGGGTTCTCTAGGCAGCGCAACCGGCAGCAGCAAACACCCGCCCTAACGAACACGCACACCCCGGCTTTGTCTCGAAATTGTTCCTCGATGACATAGCCGGGGTAACACAGGTAAGACGTGTCGTCAGGGCGGCGTATTTGTGTCTCCGTGAGGAACATCACAGCGGGCCGTGCCGTCTCAAGGTGATGGTGGACGGCATCGAGTTTCGCATGGAGTCAACGGACGTTAGTGAACTCCACCTCGAAAAGTGAAGTCGTGGGGTTTTCTAGGGCCGCTGTGTAACGTTTACTTTTTTTTTGTTGCACTGCCATTGTAGATTTTGAAGACGAAGAAGCGTGAAGACAGGGCGACATCTGGTGCAGCAGTAAGTGACAAAGCGCAGGGGCTAGCTTTGTCTAGAACCGTGTGGTTAGGTCGGAGCCGACTCGCCGGACGGAAGGGCTCCCAAACCCCCCTGATGCAAGGCCGCCGCTACCCCACACCGGTTACCACCCGGAGCGGCGATCCCACATCAGGATTATGCGCAACATGTGGGGCAGCCTCCTGGGGTGGTTGGTCCCAGGCGGGCCCCATGACTGTGTTGCGGGCGGCCGCGGCAACGCCGTTGCTAAGGGTCTCCCTGGCCGGCGAATCGACCCACACCACCCACACTAAACTCCGTTTCGCCCCCACTGGTGACTGCTGCACCATACATCGCCCCGGGCCCGGCGGTGCAGCTGCTGAACCCCTAACGCAACTCAGCCTGGACTGGGTTACTTGGGGGGCTTTAGCACAGCTGCACGGTGGTACCCCCCCGGACCAACACTGTTGTACCACCTGGTACCCATGTAGGGGCCGAAGCCACTCCATAGGTACCATAAATTAACGAGCCTCGTCCGTTGATCAGCAGGTGCGCCACTAGCAGGTGAGGTCGCTGGGGCTCTAAAGATGTTGGTAGAGCCCCTTTGCACCCAAAAAAATCTTCTGTTTAACCGCTTAACAGTAGCCACATTATTTTCGTTGACGGCAGTTGAAAGCTGCCCTTCACGAAATTCGTCATGTAAAGAAACTCCACCTCTCTCAAATTCAGCAAACCATCGCCTCACGGTGCTCAAACAAGGTGCTTCTCTCCGAAAAGCATTTTGAAGAAGAGCGGCACAGTCTTGCGGAGAGAGAAAACTTTTAAAATCATAAAAAATCATCGCTCTAAAATCTTTTCGACTTAATTCCATTTTCGTTGCATACGTAGTACTTTGATGTGTGATAAAAAACAATTGACAAATGATTTCCCGCCAATTATTTTTATTATTATGAAGGTTGCAACGTTTAAAAAAATATAACATTCGAAATTTAAATAGTTCCGATTAGCTAGAAGTGCAAAACTTTTAGTGTGCCCCATGTATGTATAAGCAAATACATTTTGAGACTTATCAATTTTGCTTTCGTCTGTCTGTCTGTATGCGTGTTCAGGGCAAGCCTACTATTCCATTTTTTATCCAGTCTCCATGAACCTTGGCACAAAGTGTTCCTTGATTTAAAAAAAAAAATTCATGATGATTTTTTTCATCAGATTAGATTAGAATAAACTTTACTGTACACCAATTAAAAATCACAAGATACAACAAAAACAGTATGTACAAAGGACCGCCTTATCGCTAAAAGCAATATCTTACAGGCAACCTTAGGATGGACAGGTATTTAACGATACAAGCGTTAAGGTGGTTTATTGGTGCGCGATATGGGCCAAATCCGATATAATGTGCCTACTGTTTGCCCATATTGGAGACTAGTATTTATATCTAGTATTTGTATAATTTAGTATTTATGTATTTATAAATTTATATATTTATATCTAGTATCTAGACTAGTATTTATATATATATGAATATTGACATTTTAATGCGTAGGTTTATATTATTAGATTATACAACATTAAAGTTCAGAACATGGAATAAATAAGTACATATTGTTAGAAGTAAGACTACATAATGCTCTAAATCAAATTTCGCTACTGAGTGAGCTACCGACCTACTAAAATTGCATGCCTATTACTATGGTGAAATATAGTGAATCTATAATTACCATAATTATCTATAATTTAAATATGTAAATAAATTAATAAATAAATAAATATAAAACTCTCAACTCGTTAAGTGCTTTCATCAAACTTTATATACGTAACTGCTTTTAATTAGGAAACTATGTGTATTATAATAAAAACTAATTAGATTTGCCGCGCACTAGGCAGAGGCAATTGTGCAGCATGAACAGTAGATACCTATTTTAAATTGCCCAGTTCATTGCTCACTTAACTAAAATGTTTGTTTTGGCGAAATGAATTTTTGAACTAGCTGACTCCGCAAACTTCGTAGGTACTGCCATATTTATTTTGTCAATTTTTAAAGATGTCTTACAGTTTTCTGCCTCGTTCACTAAGTCACATTGTGAGATTTAAACGATTCATTTATATCCGTTCAAACCGGTTAAAAGAATCAAAATCCGTTGCATAGTTTTAAAAATAAATAAATAACTAATCCATATAAATATAAATGAATCGCCGTTCGTTTGTCTAAAGCTCGGCAACGGCTGGACCGATTTTCGTAATCTTGGTCCAATGATAAATATTTTTAGACATTTTTTACACAACGTCATCTAAGCTAATCCTAAGCTCTCATGCCACTGTGCCACCGAGGCAGTAAAAGATAAATAATAATAAATAAATATTTAGGACAATTCACACAACGCCTTCTAGTTTCAAACTAAGCAGAGCTGTGAATGATATGAGTACTAGATAAACTGATATAAATACTTATATACATTTTTTTGTAAATACATACATATTATACATAGGAAACATCCAGACACAAAGTTTGCCCTGACCGGGTATCGAACCCGAGACTCCGGCGTCGAAAGCGGATGCACTACCGACCACGCCATCGAAGCAGTCAAAGATTTAAGCATACATAGGGACGAACAAACTGTTTTATACTATGTTATGATTATGATATTATATGTATAGATAGGTAGAAGAAGATGATGAGATCTATATAAATCTACCTTCTTGCACTAAAATAGCTAATACTCGTAGCCCCGTAGCAAGAAGTTTAATAGGGAATCAATATAATAATATACAAGAAACAAGCAAAAACAATTACGAGAAGCTTAAATATAAATTACAAACTATATACTATCTAAAACTAAAAACCTACAATAAATATGTAAAACAGGGAGTTCCAGGCAGTGTGCTCATAACACAGACAGCGTTCCCGCTGGATTGCCAATGATGATGAATAATGATTAATGTCTTTGCGCGAGAAAGCTGCCTGTGCGAGGATCACCAGTCTCCTCCCTCAATCAATCAATTGGACTATAACCTTTCCGGATACCATAATAAAAATGGTTTAAATTAATAAAACGATTATATCCAAGGATTTTTTTTGCAAAAATTTGTGTACCTACACTGGGCATATTTGTATTCATGATGGATGACTAAGTAAAGTATGTTTCCGAGTCCAAACAATAAAATTGGTATTAAAGTAGATATAGCAATACGAAATTCGCATTTGAAAGATACTACAAGATGCTTTACACTGAACATTTATTTTTACAATCGACCACTTACAGAATAATAACTACATCGCAATGATTAAATTTCAACTCGATTCCCTTGAATTTCATTTGCAAGTCATTTCAAGGAAAATATATTTTAATGAACAATTTCCCAGAAAATCTCTGTTTTCCAATGTTTTTATGAAATAATGACAACAGAAAGGGTGTGGGTAAATATTTAAAATATGCAACTGTTGAACTAAATGTCGGAGTTCGCGAATTTTTGCTGAGCGCGTGGCTGGTGGCTTTTTCCCCTCAGGCGCTCCGCGAAAATCGGGTTCCAGACTCTCACTTATAAGTGAGAGTCTGGAACCCGACAACACGTCGGGAAAAAAACACATAATATATTAAAGAGAAAATGCGGTTCTTTCGAGATGAGTATTGTTTTTTTTTTATATTAAACTATCATAACAGTTACATAACGTTCCGGATACGGTTGATTAAATTAAAAAATAAATATTTTCTACATTCTCACACAACGTCATCTAGCTCAAATTAAGCTAATAATAAGTGTGTAATATGGTCTCTAGACTAGATAAACATATATATAGTTCTAAATACATACTCCGAAACCAAACTCCGAAACAAACATTTTGACCGCATTCGGATACTCATACCACTGCGCCATCGAGACAGTGTTTATGTGACAATTATTGACCGTACGGACTAGAAACTCATACCTATTGAAGAAGGCCATGTTCAGCAATGTACAACGATAGGCAGAAATTATAATAATAATCATAACATAGTATAAAGCAAAGTCTGTCTTTCTTCTGTCTTCTTAGATCTTTAAAACTAAGCAAAGGATTGAAATGCGAAAATTTTCCCCAATGGATAAAGTGGTTCTGGAAGGAGGTTTTTGTGTAAATAATTTGTCAAGCGTGCAAAGCCGCGGACGTCCGCTAGTGGTAATATAAAATTGGATGTAATATTTTGGTAACTGAAGCAAAGTTTGATACGATACATAAAATCCAGGCAATCTTCCTAAACTTCGAGCACAGCTTACAGCACCGCGAAATTTCTCTGCAAGCAAACTGGACCTTGTTAAGTCGAACGTATTGGTTTTCTATTCCAGAGTTTACCAACGTCAATTTCTTTGGATAATGTTGTGTTTCGGACTTGGAAATTCTCTTATTATTTCACAAGAAGGCTAAGTTTTTGCATGAAGCATTCTCTATAAGTTTTCTACGGGGTTGTGCAAATAAGAGGTACTTAGGCAGTTTTAGTTTTTAGACTTTCGCGTTCCGAATTTATTAGGTACCTGTATTATTAACGATTGCGCGACTTAAACGAGTTATAGCATTTTTTACATTAATAGTTAGTGCCCCATCTAGGGTGTGGGCAATTGATGAAGTTAATTATATACCCCATATGCTGGGGCTCCCACGACGTCCCCGTGTGCCAATGCAAATGAGCCATAACATCGAAACGTTAGGCCATATTATAATTGTCTCCGAAGGGGCGACCATCATTTGAATTAGTCCCGGAATATCAGAGTTTCAAGAGGTCTATTATTAGAGGATTATTAAATAATGTACTAGGTATCCGATGCATTCTGCTGTTGCAATAGTTGAGCTGAGTTTGTCGATCCGGGTCGAACTCCTCAACGACTGGACCGATCTTTATGAATTCAGATATATGCACGGTGATGGTCACTATAACCATGCTAAATTTCAAAATATCGGTCCAGTCGATTAGGAGGAGTTCGATCCCAAACGAAATACACGAGTCGCCTACGAAAGAGCTTCGTAAACTCAGCTCAATGAATGAAAAAAAAAAGAAATACGTAAAACAAGCTTTGTTCAGTTTTTGAAGAGTTGCAGTTGTTTCTAGTAACTGTGCAAAATGTAACGTAACGAATACTACAACAGTACTGTAAGAAATCCTTTTGAACATTACCTACATGTATTCAGATTATCATACAGCATAAAACATGCAGACTACGACTCTAGAACTACGCTTGTTCATGTAATATTTATGAACACATTGCAGTCGACGGTGCCAATTCCCATGAAGAACTATGGATGTATTTTGTTTCTTGGCTCTGAAATGTAGTAAAATATACACAAAGTTTGCTGTTTTCATTCCTCCTTTGTATAAGGTAAATTCCATATTATACTAGACAATCTAATTTAGTTTTTTTATGAGCATGTACGTGTCTGGTTCGATACTAACTTCGTTTACAAAGGCCAGCCACAAAGTGAATGTGCCTATCAGCAATCGATTTCCTTACTCAAGCAATGCTAAGTAATAACCAGATAGTGTAAATTTATTATGTCAAAAATTTCACAAACAATCACACCTGATGCTTCCGAGTGGGCAGGCAGGGATGAAGGACGCTCCCACTTTTGCCAGTAATTTTGTCGGTCCCACGGATAAAGGGGTAAGCCTATTGCCGTTAACTGGCACCGAAAATAACAGCAAGTCAATCACAAGCTCACAGTAAGTGTAACCCATTTTCGACCAAGACTTTAAATTAACTTGCGGAATGTGTGCGTAATGAACGCCTCTGTCTATTCCTGCGAGGATGAAGACGTAATTTTGTGATTGTGCCAAAGAGTAGAAAAAGTCTTATCTATTACTAGCAAACGCCCGTTACTTTGCCCGCTTCACAAATTATATAGGTACTAAAAACCTTCCTCGAGAACCACTCTATCCATTGGTGAAAACCGCATCAATATCCGTTGTGTAGCTTTAAAGACCCTTTTTTTAATTCAGCGGCCTCTCCTACGTCCGTTGTTGGGCGTCTCTGGTACACATCAGAATGTATTTCCAGAGGCGCCCTGCGGACTTTGGCCACCTGAGTGGCCTCTTCAGGAGTTTGGTCGGGATGAGAATCCCGCGTCGTTGGGGTACGTACGGTTTTATCTCGCGTCAGTGAGTAAATCTGGTTACGTGCTGCGGAGAAGCACGCGACCCTTCTAGCCTGCTTCTGTAAGGTCAACGGGTGGCTATCCCGCCGTCCTCCACGCCCAGACCCACAACGAGGTCCCGGCGCTGATTAGCATTAATGATCTAAGCATGCATAGGGAACGGAAGCGACTTTGTTGTATAAGTACAATGTTATGATCTATCTATCCTATCTTTATTTATGGGTATTTCAGTGCTACATAACAGGGGGCAATCTTACTCCCGTTAACTTCTATGGATTACCAAATCCTTACTCGTTAATCGGCATATGCACCACTTGTAGTTAAGGCTGACTTGGAAAGATACCAATGCAATAAATAAATAATGAAACAGAATAATGCACAAACAAATACATTCATTAATTATTATGCCTGTTAAACTGAATTTGTCTACTAATTATGGAATTACAAACATAATGAGGTTGTATTACAGCGGTCATTTGTTTAGTGAAACATGTTATATGATATTTGCATTAGTTTATTTGGTTTCTGCGAATTGATTTCAACTGCTTTGAACAATGAGTGAACCTATCAAATAATGAGATCATTGTTTATATACGGAAATTAACTCGAAACATGACGTAAAATGTTTTAGCCTGCCGTTAATTAATTAGGTACGAATAAATAATCTAGGTCTAAAATCATAACATAGTATACAATAAAGTCGCTTTTATTACCTATGTATGCTTAGATCTTTAAAGCTACGCAGCGGATTTTAATGCGGTTTTCACCAATAGATAGGGTGATTTTCGAAGAAGGTTTTTGTATATATTATTTGACAGATGGGCGAAGATGCAGGCGTCGGCTTGTTAATTATAAAACGATGTACTAACTTGAACTGGTTAGTGTGATTTGAAGCAACTATTTACTCCTAAATCACAGATTATAAGTACTACAAGCCTAAACTCACTCAAAGAATCAAGAATACATTTTGTTTATTCAGTTTAGGCACATAAAGAGTACATATGAATGGCAAAATTTTACAATGTCATGTCAAGCAATATTATAAAAATACTGAATTAAGTAAATATCTAAATAAACCATTTGAAAATGATTCTTTCACTGGTTCGGTAAGTTGGTTCTTCTGAGAAGATACCAGCAAGAAACTCAGGTGGATTACATATCCATTTTCTTTTTTAATATAGTTTAGTATACATTGTGTTTTTTTTTTTTTTTTTTTTTATATTTGGATCGCCAAATTGACGCCGCCCGCCTGGTGGTAAGTCGTGACGACGTCTAGCGATTGTGGGCCACTCTCACAGCACACATTACTATTGAGAGTGGCCCTCAACTTGACGACCTACTGATGTGCCTCTTCACGCTCCGCTTAAAGAACCCAGGATTATATGTGGGAGGAAACACGTGCACAGGCAGGGCGTTCCAGGCCACTATCGTTCGGCAGAGAAACGAACGTTTAAAACGTTCGGTTCTCGCGAACATGCTATCCACTGTGTGGGGGTGGCATCTCTGCCCGGCACGAGTCGTTCGGGATCGGAAGGAAGAGGGTGGGATCAGATTGAAGAGCTCTTCAGAACACTCGCCGTGGTAAATACGGTAGAATGCGGCCAAGGAAGCTATTGTTCGGCGCTGAACTAGCGGCTCAAGGCTTCCCGTTACCTCCGGACAATCTATAATACGGATAGCCCGTCGCTGCATAGCGTCTAGAGCGTCCAGCAGATACTTCGCGGAGCCGTCCCAGAGGTGAGAGCAGTATTCGACGCAGGGTCTAATCTGCGTCTTGTACAGCAGACACCTCTGGTCCGGTGTAAAGAATCTCTTTACCTTATTCAGTATTCCTAGTTTCCGCGAAGCTAGCCCTATACATCTTACGATGTAGTTTTTATTATTGAGCTCTCGACGAACGTCTATGCCAAGGATATCAAGGTTGTCCTTCATTGGTAATAATGCATTCTGAAGAGAGGGTAGGGGAAGGAAAGGGGATTTCTTCGCAGTAAATGCACACGCCTGTGTTTTGCGGGCATTGAACTCGACCAGGTTCTCGGTACCCCATTGAGAGATACTGTCGAGGTTACGGTCGAGATCAGCCACGAGTCGTCCTCTCTCCTCCTCAATCTCAGATCGCCCCGCCGTCGGACGAACCGAGTAACTCCCGTGCAGTGTGCTGTCATCTGCATAGCAATGAATGTTCCCGAGGGATAGCATATCATTGATATGCAGAAGAAAGAGTGTTGGTGATAGTACGGACCCCTGCGGTACCCCGGCATTCACTTGCAAGAAGCGAGAAGCCTGGCCATCGCAGAGGACCCGCACTCGGCGCTCGTTTAAAAAGCTGGCAATCCAGCTGCACAGTTGAGGAGGTAGACCATATGCCGGAAGCTTGGAAAGGAGCGAAGCATGCCAGACCCCATCGAAGGCTTTGGCGATGTCCAGGCTAATAGCCAAGGACTCGCCGTGCCTTTCCATAGCCCCACCCCAGACATGCGTTACGAATGCCAGAAGATCACCCGTTGATCGCTTTGGCCTGAAGCCGTATTGTCGATCATTGATTAGCGAGTGATCCTCTAGGAATTGCATGAGCTGCTTATTTATAAGGAGCTCAAGCACCTTGCAAATGACTGAGGTGACAGCTATGGGTCGATAGTTGCCTGGATCGGACCGATCCCCTTTCTTGGGGATCGGTTGTACGTTTGCCTCCCTCCAGACCTCCGGCACGAGCCCTGAAGAGTATGACAGGCGGTACAGACGCGTTAATACTGGAGACAACTCAGCTGCACATTTTCGTAGCACCACCGCCGGAATGCCGTCAGGGCCACTGGCTTTCCGCGTGTCGAGTGACCGCAGCACTGCCCGTACATCACATTGCCTGATAACAATATCAGGCATTGTGTGGCCACAGTTGGCGATGGCGGGGGGCTGCAGGCCACGGTCGTCGACCCGGGAATTAGCCGCAAAGAGGTCTGCAAGCATATCCGCTTTCTCTTGGGCTTTGTGAGCCAGTGTTCCATCTGGGTAACGCAGCGGTGGCAGCGAGGGCTGACAAAAGTTAGATTGCACGGCTTTGGCCAGTTGCCAGAATCCACGGCTGCCCGTGGGATGGGAAGTGAGCTCCTGACCAAGCCGCGCGACGCGCTGGGCATCCGCTCTCTTAAAGGCCCTCTTACTCGACTTTGTGGCCCGGTTGTACGCTGCTTTGAGGTGGCCCACGTTTGGGTCGCGCACAGCCCGGGCCCTGATCCAGGCGCGATATGCCGACTGTTTTTGTCGAACAGCTTTGGCACAATCTCGCCCGAACCAGGGACGGGCTCTGCGGATACTGGCGACATCAGTGAAAGGGATGTAATAATCCATCCCTAAACTGATCTCGCCAGCAATAGCAGAAGCACTATCCGAAGGAGCCTTTCCTACAAAGCAGCGCTGGCTCCAGGGGACGGACGCATAATAATCGCGTAGACCGTCCCAATCCGCTGACGAGTAGTGCCATAGTCGTCGTGACGTTTGTACAGGACGTGCAGGAGGTGACACCTTCATGACAGCGTGAACAACACAGTGGTCGGAACTACCCAGTGGGGCTCCTACCGAAACACTGTACTGGGCTGGGCGACTCGTCAGCAGTAGATCCAGCAGAGCGGGCGCGTGATCTGACCTGTCTGGTATCCGGGTGATCCCGTATACCATCTGGGTCAGACCGTGGGAGAGAGCGAACGCATGGGCGGCTCTACCCGCATGATCAGTCTTGAGGGACCCCAGCCATTCAATGTGATGGCCATTGAAGTCCCCCAGAAATACTAGGTCAGCGTTCGGGAACCGCACCTGCGCTTCATCAGCCGTCTCGCTGAGGTACTGGAAGAGCTTTGTTGTCTCAGAATCCCCTGTGTGGGATCGGTAGACGCACACGTAGATCTGGCTCATAGAGCCATGGTCTACGAGCAGCCAAAGGACGGAATTGGAGGGGTTCTCTAGGCAGCGCAACCGGCGGCAGCAAACATCCGCCCTAACGAACACGCACACCCCGGCTTTGTCTCGAAATTGTTCCTCGATGACATAGCCGGGGTAACACAGGTAAGACGTGTCGTCAGGGCGGCGTATTTGTGTCTCCGTGAGGAACATCACAGCGGGCCGTGCCGTCTCAAGGTGGTGGTGGACGGTATCGAGGTTCGCATGGAGTCCACGGATGTTAGTGAACTCCACCTCGAAATGTGAAGTTGTGGGGTTTCCTAGGGCCGCTGTGTAACGTTTATTTCTTTTTTGTTGCACTGCCATTGTAGATTTTGAAGAAGAAGCGTGAAGACAGGGCGACATTTGGCGCATCAGTAAGTGACAAAGCGCAGGGGCTAGCTTTGTCTAGAACCGTGTGGTTAGGTCGGAGCCGACTCGCCGGACGGAAGGGCTCCCAAACCCCCCTGATGCAAGGCCGCCGCTACCCCACACCGGTTACCACCCGGAGCGGCGATCCCACATCAGGATTATGCGCAACATGTGGGGCAGCCTCCTGGGGTGGTTGGCCCCAGGCGGGCCCCATGACTGTGTTGCGGGCGGCCGCGGCAACGCCGTTGCTAAGGGTCTCCCTGGCCGGCGAATCGACCCACACCACCCACACTAGACTCCGTTTCGCCCCCACTGGTCCCATGCCTGCTGCACCATACATCGCCCCGGGCCCGGCGGTGCAGCTGCTGAACCCCTAACGCAACCCAGCCTGGGCTGGGTTACTTGGGGGGCTTTAGCACAGCTGCACGGTGGTACCCCCCCGGACCAACACTGTTGTACCACCTGGTACCCACGTAGGGGCCGAAGCCACTCCATAGGTACCGTAAATTAACGAGCCTCGTCCGTTTATCAGCAGGTGCGCCACTAGCAGGTGAGGTCGCTGGGGCCCTAAAGATGTTGGTAGAGCCCCTTTGCACCCAAATGTGCTGTTGCAAAAAAAAGTGTTACAATTTATATTGTGTGAAGGCAGAAGATTAGGATGACCATGCGTTTTTATCATTAAGATATTCGTCTACATTATAATAGCCGTATAACTGTGAACTATGAACCAAATTTTCACCAAAACAGTGCAGTAACTGAACCGTATCGAAGCTACAGATATTCAAACTTTTACATTAACAAAATTAATAGTCAACAATATTAATAAATTCAACTTGAAACGAGAATATCATTTGAATTGACTGCAAAATATTACGAAAACTCTGCTATTAAACTTTGTTTATTAAGTGGTATGAAACTTCGTACAATTGTAAAGTTTTGATTGAAACCTCAACGTCTCGTCTATGAGTTTACGCCACATTTTGTAACGTACCTACTATTGGTTCTGTTTGGAACTATACCTCATTTATACTTCAAGTATATTCTCGTAATTTTAAATTATTCAGTGTCAGGCCATTTAAATGTTTCCATTGAAGAACTTTTAATCATAACATAGCATACAACAAAGTCTGTCCGTCCCTATGTATCCTTAGATCTTTAAAACTACGGAACGGATTTTAACGTGGTTTTCACCAATGGATAGAGTGGTTCTCGAGGAATGTTTTTGGGTACATAATTTGTCAAGCGGGAGAAACCACGGGAGTTCACTAGTTATTGAATAAAACAGCTAGGTATGTATTTACCTACCATTCAAAACGTATTTACTATTGTGACTACTATCGCTGCAACCTGATCAAAACGTCAGGCAATATGAGGGATGTAGGAGACTTGCAATCTACATCAGATTCGAATTTTGAACATTTAATTTATTTTATAGAAAGTTTCATCTCCCAAAATAAATTAGTTCCAGTAGGTCCTATATTCACTAAGAAGGGCACTTATAGATTTTGTAACGTCGTGTGCCCCGACTGGCCTCGCCTGAGGGCTCCCTCTAGGGAACTGGGGGTTGGGAGTGGTAACATGAACCCTGTCGTTGCACATAGCGCCCTGGTGGTCCTCAAAGACTCTTCCGTACGGCAAACCACGAGGGCGCTTGCGCCCCGCAGGAATTCCAGCCCGGTTGGTTCCTCTGTGGGACGCGTGTTACAAGGTCTATATATATAAAAGGTACTTACCATATACAGACTAGAGGAAATAAATAAGTAACACACCTTATCCAGTATACATAATTTATTATCCTAATATTAACGTAGGATCGCACACTAGCTAATCGCATGAGACGGGTTCGAAGTTGCAAGTGTGCAATGAGATACTATCCAGATAAACAAGAGTTAAAATCTTACATGCAAGTGCCTGTACAAGCTCGTTTAAAGGTTTATATTAAACTAGCTGTTGCCCGCAGCTCCGCCTGCGTGTTACTTTAGATATACCTACATAATTTTTTATTTATGAACCGATTGAAAACCAAGCCTTAAATGTTAAGTTGAATAAACCATAACGCAATACTGAAAACCGCAAATTCAAATCAAAAATTCAAATCGGTTAAGCCGTTTCTGAGATTAGCGTGTTCAAACATTCAGACAAACAGACAAAAGTTCTAAAAACCATTGTTTTGGGTTTTATTGCGTTCATAAAGCCCCCCTACAACAGTTTCTCTATTATATCTTCTATTATACCATACAAATTCATCTTAAGATACAAAAATATGAAATATTATTTATTATCTTCGTCGTGTGTGATAGTCCATTGAATTGTATGGCGAGCGATATTGTATCTTAAGATAAAATATTATAGTATCTTAGCCGTGTGCAGCGCCCCTTAGTGAACTCCGCTGCGGGTGAAGTAACATACGACAAACTTATTATTTGCAGTTGGTACAGTAATCGGGTGTAGGGATCGAACCGCAAAATTAAGTTTGCTTTTTTATTGTATATACTTTTCCGGGATTAAAAGTACCCAGTAGGTGCCCAGGATATTAAAGACTAATTATACCAAGTTTCATCGTAATCGAACCCGTAGTTATTGCGTGATGCCTGAACAAACAGACAGACACAAAAATTTTTTAAATCACATTTTTGGGTTCGGTGACGGTCTAGTAACACCCCCTGCCATTTATTTTTTTGATATATTTTTGTATTTCAAAGCAATGAGTTTGCTTAAACTATTCTTAAAATATTAAGAAAGAAATTATAAATAGATCACAAAAACTGATGTCATCGGCGAGATTCGAACCCACGGCCTTTCTCTAACAGGGGGATTGCTTTTTGTGATCTATTTATAATTTCTTTCTTAATATTTTTTTGATATTCTCAATGTACAGAATTTTCATTTCTACAGATTTATTATAAGTATAGATTACTATCATGGACGATTGGCTGCAGAGGCAGCATGGTGACCTCACGTACCGTGCGACGCAGATGGTTTCCGGGCATGGATGCTTCGGTAGCTATCTGTTTCGCATGCATCGTGAGGTCACACCCCGGTGTCAACACTGCGAGGTTTCCGACGACGACACCGCACTCCACACGTTGGTGGAGTGCTCAGCGTGGGCAAGTCAGCGCCGGGACCTCGTAGTGGGTCTGGGCGTGGATACCCTCTCGCTGGGGACCATGCTTCAAGCCATGGTATCCAGCGGGAGTAGGTGGAACGCGGCCGTGTCCTTCTGCGAGCAAGTCATGCTCGCGAAGGAGGCGGCCGGGAGGGAGAGGGAGCGTACCCTCCCCGCCGAGTTCCGTAGTCGGCGGCCAGGCCGCCCCAGACTACGCGACTACGCCCAAGACTATCGTCCTCCATGATCGGGGCCTGAGGACGGCGGGATCGCCACCCACCGTCCTTACAGAAGCAGGCTAGAAGGGTTGCGTGCTGCGGGGCCTTTGCCCCATAGCACGCAACCAGATTCACTCACTGACGCGGGATAAAACCCGACCCCAATGACCAAACACCCGCAGAGACCACAGAGGTGGTCAAAGTCCGCCGGGCGCCACTGGATATACCCTCTGCTAGTAACCAGAGACGCCCGGCAATTACTAGGTGGAGAACTAACTATAGTGGTCTCCTCGAGATATTACATCTACCTAAGGCTAGGTTCACACGGCATTGAACTGCACGTTTTCTTTGTATTGGTTTTTTTAACGTCAACCGGGTGTTCATATGGTAAATTTTTACACAAACGAATAGCCGCAGTTTCTACTGGAAACACTCGGCGAGTAGACGCCAGTGATGGATACTATGATGGACGCTCAGGTACTAAAAGCTTCTTCGGTTGCTATTCGATAAAAAACGTATTACAAAGTGGAAGGAGACAAAGCTATACCATATGCCACTGCGAACCGAATATTCATTCGATTTTGCTTGGCAAGCCCGTTGAGTATGCGTTTAAACGTATAACCGGTATATGTTTTTTTGCAGTACAATCGACGTGTGAATGGATATATGAATATTGTATGGTCAGTGACCATAAATACCAAATACCACTCGTATTTATACGTTAAGACGTATACTGAAAAAACACGTACAGGACAATGCCGTGTGAACGAAGCCTAAGAGTTACCTTATCAAATCCGTACCAACACAATAACTTTATAATATTAATATAGATTGAAGTATCAGGTAGACTATAAATATAGCTTAAAATATGTAGTAGGCGAGATACAACCTCTGCCTAAATGCTGCACTTATGTCCGCGACCCCTCGGATCGATGAGTATAAGCAATCTACCTGACGCCACGTAGGCGATCGGGCAGAGAGGGAGGCTAGGCCCCTACTGCCCTAGGAACCCCATTCCTACACACGGACGGCGGCGACAAAGGCGGGAGACTGAATCCCTATTCTTAGACGTACTTTAACCACTTAACTGCAATCGGGGCCGCGCGACCAGCCTTCTTCAGGACGCTCCGCAGAACCCTGACGGCGCGGCGATGACCAGCTGCTGCCGAAGGCGCCGGGCACCAAGACTAGGTGTACAGCCGGGATCGCCGACTCACCCAGCTCCGACCGACGACGCCGTTATAATATTAATATCGATTCATGTTGGTTGATTGCATGACGATGAAGTATGTTGTTGCACGTTTGTTGCTGCCTGTTGTTGTTTCTGTTTTTGTTTCACTCTGAAACACATGTGGGAAATGAGTATCTAACCCCAAAGGGTGTCGACGCCCTGCGTGCAGGTGTCGAAATACTTACCGCTGTCCGGCGATCATTTCGCCTGTGCGTTTTTCCCACCTATTCCCAACAGCGCCATGTGAAAAACCCTAAAGCAAGAACAAGAAACTTTCATTTAGCACGTGTCACACGTGAGATGCCAAAACTCACCAAAACAGGGAACCCCAAATACATACCTTACGTAGCACACCCCAGTAGCCCATAGCCCCTTTCCGCCGTTTCTCAAACCTTCGTTACATTTTTAAATGAGACAATAAAAGATTCACGTCTGCCTTTTTGACAGCCCCGACACGAATGGCCACGCGATGCGCGTGTCGTACTAGAAAACTTTTTTGTTGACTTGACAGACGGCCCTTTTGGCCATCTGTGAAATTTTATTTTATTTTTTTATTTATTTATTATTAACACATACAGCTATCATAACAGGTGAAACCTAATGCGATAGTGCAGTTACTTAGTAAATAAGAAAACTACTACTACAGCAAACACACTTCTTAAATTCTACCAATATCTACCAAGTTACAATTTGCTACAAAAATACGAACGAGTTTTGGCAATAAAATATTACAAACTTAAGACAAACGAGTCTTACGCGATTATTGAAATATAATACATACCTCTTTATTACCCGACGTTTCGACCCTGTTACAAGAGTCGTGATCAAAGTTTATAATGTGTACAAACCGCGAGATAAAATATTACAGTTTACCGCCAATTGGCTCGCCTCGCATATCGCAGTCGTTATAGTTACTGGCAAAAAGTGGGCATAAAATACCTCTGCCTACCCCTACTTGGAAACAGACCTGCGTATACATGTATGGATTTACGTGGCAGAATAAAGTCGATTGTCAGATCAAATAAGAACCAGTAATCATATTTATAGATGGTACCTACTCAAATCTCTATGGAATAAGCTGTTGAAAAAAAACTTTTCCACCAATGATTCGCTACCGCCATTACCATAATTCGACATTCAAATAGGCGTTTCCCCCCCGTCTGTCGGCAATGCTACGTTGAAATTTTACCGGAAAATAACCGTTCTGACTGCTATAATGTGCAATACAGCTATTTCTTCTTTGGAATGCGCTTCCTCTCGAGGTCAGAACATGCAATACCCGTCCCACTTTAAGAGAAAAGTCCGCCAGACTTTTTTTTTTTTTTAATTCCGCGGCCTAAGGCCACGGCCGCTCTAACGTCCGTTGCCGTGCGTCTCTGGTTACAAGCAGAACGTATTTCCAGTGGCGCCCGGCAGTCCGCCAGACTAACCTAAACACAGGCAACACCGACTTATCTAAATTTGTATATTATGGAAATATTTATGTACTTATAATATTTACAGTATTTATGCAGTATGTAGGAATCTATTCTTTATTATATACATTTATATACTCGTAATTATGTACCCATATTGTTATAGTATTTTATTTGTTCCTTAATTAGTATTTATATTAGTACCATTGTCGATTACAATTTCACAACCAATATTGAGCACCTACCGGAATGTTATTTCTGCATCACCTCAAGGTCGACTGGAAGAAAATGCCTAATGGCATTAAGTCCGCCATTGTACACCTTTGTGCATAAAGATTTACCCTCGGCATGCCTGGTGACCAAAAGTTACACGATATGCCTTGTAGGGTCTCACGGACCCGGACTATTAGCCCCCTGTAAACATGTAGTAGTGTATTAAACTAGTGTATTAAATTAATTGATAAGCTAGTAGTATAATATACTACAGTATGTAATAAAAATAACCAAGAATCAATATGTTTTGTTATTTATTCTTATAATTAAACGTAAGCAGCGATTTTAACAAAAGCGTAAGCGTAGCGTTTTTACTTTGCATCATATATGAAAGTTGTACTTAAATAACAGGATCGCGCGCACTTAAATCACATCTTTGTTCTAAAGAACCGTACCCTGGACTGAAATGGCGGGCGTCGGACGTCTAGAGACTCATAACGGTCAGCTACTGAAGTCAGTTGCGTGCAAAATTAAAATTTGAATGAACTGCAGCAATTTATGTTTAGTGATGGGTCTGTGGGACACTACCAGGCATGCCAAGGGTTAAAAAAAAATCTCCGCTTGAAACAGTGGCGTTAAGTATGAAAATAGCGTGTTGACACAATTGTGACTTGTACCGAAGAAGTAGGCTGGTAGATACCAGCCTACTTCTTCCAAGTACTGGAAAAACCAAGATGACAGGTCTTTGAAGCTAAAGCAAGCTAAAATCTTGGCGTAGGTTGGATCACAGATAGACAGATTCTCTTTTCAACCGATTTCCAAAAAAAAAGGAGGTTCCCAATTCGACTGATTGTTTTTGTTTTAATGTTTGTTACCTCATATCTCTGGACTGGGAAAACCGATTTTGAAAATATTTTTTTAAATGAAATCTACTACTTCCCAAATTGTCCCATTTCAATTTGGTCCCATTCCGACAATAATTTGGTCCCATTTCGGTAATTTGAAGTCGGTTATTGTGTCAATTTTTGAAGTGTATTTTATAGTTATCCGGTAACGGCAATACGGCAATAATTTGACTATTTTGGTGGCGTGGTCGGTAGTGCATCCGCTTTCGACGTCGGAGTCTAGGGTTCGATTCCCGGTCGGGACAAACTTTGTGTGATGATGACACATACATTTGTGCTGAAGTCTGGATGTATCCTATGTATATGTATGTATTTACAAAAAAAATATAAAAGTAAAACAATGGTAAGTAAAATGTTTTAAGAAAAAACTTTTTAAAATTATATAATAGCATTAATTTTTCGCAGAATTAAAAAGAAAACAAAACGTCGACAATTGTTTCGCCTCTAAACGAGGCATTATCAAGACTGTCTCAGAGAGAACAGCAAAATTCGTGGTTGGAACGTGTTTGCTTATAAGTAAACGCGTGCAAATTTCATTATGGCGATGTAGGATTCTTTACAATAACTAATGTGGGTAGAAACCTCAGATCATGCTAAGTTCCAAAAATAGGTATTCACCAATACTTGACCTTATCTGTTTGATTTAATTACTGTCTTTTGATAAGTTGCGTAGAAAACCCAAATGACACACACAAATCAACAACAATTAATGTGTCTGTCTGTTCGTAAACAGATTAAGTAAGGGAGATGTGTGAAAATCTATTTGTTCGTTGAGTAAGGTGTCCGCATCTCTTCTAACTATTTCTAGCCTTTCCCAAACACTTAACTTGAACCCTTTCTCACATAAACGTAAAACTTTAAAAGTGTTACTATTGTTCAAGGAATGACCAGTGTCAAGAAGATGCTTCGCGAAGAGGGATTTCTCAGGACAACCATTGCGGGACGCCGCTCTATGTTCCTTATATCTAATATCGAAGGACCTGCCAGTCTGTCCCACATACTTCAAACCACATTCATCACAACTCAACAAATAAACACCTGATCTGCGTGAGACCGACACCGAATCCTTGCCATTACATAGCTCCCTCAAGGTGCTCTGAATTCTAAAAGCAACAAATATACTACTTTCCCTCATGATCTTAGCTATACTCAACGAGACGGGACCCACGAACGGCAAACAGGCCGTGTACTTCCTAGGTGGATCTTGAATCGGATGTAATAAATGAAAACTAGCCTTTCTGCGTTTTTTATTTAATAATGAGTGGACCATTCCTACGTCATAGCCATTACTTTGTGCTATGTAGCAAATGATGGACAATTCTTCACCAAATGCCTGTGGGCTCAACGGTACCGCCAGTAACCTGCTCAGTAAGCTGTGGAAAGCTGCCATTTTATGTTGCCATGGTTGATTGGATGAGTAAGGAATAACTGTGTCTGTAACTGTTGGTTTCCTATAGATACGGAACTCATGACTACCGTTCCTTCTAGTAATTGAAAGGTCCAAGAAATTGAGAGTGGAATCTGACTCCAACTCTGGTGAAAAATCAATTCTAGGGTGTACTGAGTTCAACTTGGAAAAAAGGACGCTGAGCTGACGTTTTTTTCCTGTCCAACATATAATAATATCATCCACATATCTAAAATAGTTCAAGACATGAACGTTCCCAACTATGTGGTTAGTCTCGAATGCATCCATAAATATTTCAGCTATTAAAGGACTGAGTGGCGATCCCATAGCCAAACCATTCCTCTGTAGAAAAAAACTGTTGTTGAACTGAAAGTAATTCTGAGTCATACACAATCTTGTTAGGTTATAAATTTCTTCTATTTTATTAAAATTGATCCTTTTTATTGTTAATTTGTGTTATCCAATATTTGAAATATAAAAGTATTTATATCATTTTATCTAGTACTCATATCAGAAGCTCTGCTTAGTTTGAGACTAGATGGCGTTGTGTGAATTGTCCTAACCTATTAACAAAAAAAAATGCTCGTATCCTATTACGTCGAAGCAACAAAACTACTGGTAAAATTTGGGTATGTAATGCAATCTCGTTTCTCTGTCAGTACTTACTTAAGCCTAGTTCGCACTGCTTTAGTAATTTAGTAGAGTAGCGTGTAATTTAGTGGCTAAACTACTCGCTACTACACACATATCGTTGGCATTACGGTTTAGTACAGTACACAAGTGAGTGGTGGCCACTAATGAACGGACTTGTTTAGCCGGTGAACCAGTGAGCACGGATGCGTGGTGGGAGGCGCTACTCGCCCGAAAAAATAGAGCAGAATGGATTGACTCGACTAAATCATTTACTAAATTACTCGACAAAATTTTTGTAGTTCGCACATATTTAGCTACTAAATTACTCGCTACTCTTCTAAATTACTAGCCTAATGCGAACTAGGCTTTACGGTAGGTGCTTCGAGAGGAGATGAGAATAACTTGGGTGCCGGTAAGGTAGTAGGTATTTAACATCAGCTCTTTTTTTTTATCATCAGCCCTGGCTTTTGGAATCTACGTTCTGATAACAGGTATTCATCAAAATTAGGTTTGGTTCGGTAGCGGTAATAGGCTTGCCCTGCTGTGTAAATCAACTTTGTCTACCTCTCTGATATAAGCTTGATTGTATTATCTATATGTATGTACTTGTTGTGAGGCGTAAGCGGAGCTTTGCATTTCTGTGAGTGACCACGAAAAGTAGAGTAAAAACTCTTTGGTTGCAGTTAGACGTGAAAAATTTCTTGAGGCCGCCGCGTGGCAACCGCATGGTGACCGCGTACTAACTGTTCAATCATAGCAAATTTATGTTTTATTAACTAGAAATGTTGAAATTCTTTGTGAGTAAGTAACTGCGCGGCGATCGCGCGGAGTCCGCTCCTTGACCACGCGGTGGCCGCGCGACCGCGCTCACACAAATGCAAAGCTCCGCTTCCCCTAGGGCGCCCCCACTGACCCAGAGTCTCCAGCCGCAGCAGCTGGAGCGGGTCATGGGCTCCCTGTTTCCGACGAGCGCGGAGGAGCACGTCCCTCCGCGCATGGCTCCGTCTCTGCCCGACGCGGATAGCACCAGCGAAGACGACGTACCCGAAGTCAGGGTGGGGGAGCTAGGTGCGGCAGTACTCCGGCTTAAACACCGGAAAATCACTGCCCCCGGACCCGACGGCATTCCTGGCCGTGTATGGGTCCTGGCCCTCGACGAACTCGGGCCTCGACTGATGGGGCTCTTTAGCGCATGCCTCGAAAGGGGCCAGTTTCCCAAGGTGTGGAGGACGGGGAAACTGGTCCTGATCCGTAAGGCGGGGCGGCCGGTGGACTCACCGTCCGGATACCGGCCGATCGTGTTGCTCGACGAGGTGTGTAAGCTCTTTGAGCGAATTATCGCGGAACACCTCGTCAAGCATCTCACGAGTGTGGGGCCAGACCTGGCGGATAACCAGTTCGGTTTCCGTCGGGGACGCTCCACCGTGAGCGCGATCATACGCGTGAAGAGCCTGACGGAGGAAGCAGTCTCGCAGGGCAAGGTGGTGGTGGCGGTGTCTCTTGACATCGCCAACGCGTTCAACACCTTGCCATGGAGCTGCGTTAGGGAGGCGCTCGTGTATCACGAAACGCCTCTCTACCTCCGTCGTATTGTCGGGGCCTATCTCTCGGAGAGGGCCATAGCTTTCCCCAGCTGGCTCGGGCCAGCTCGGCGAGATGTGTCATGCGGAGTTCTGCAGAGGTCGGTCCTGGGGCCGCTTCTGTGGAACATCGGCTACGACTGGGTGCTGCGGGGTGCGATGCCTAGGGGTGTCGGCGTAACGTGCTACGCCGACGATACCCTCGTCACGGCGCAGGGTGCAACGTACCAGGAGGCAGCACTCAAGGTCACGACGGGTGTTGCTCGAGTCGTGGGTCGGATACGGCAGCTGGGACTGGAGGTGGCCTTGCACAAGTCCGAGGTTCTGTGTTTTCACAGACCTCGGAACGGTCCACCCGAAGGTTCCAGCATAAATGTGGGAGGCGTTAGCATCGGCATCAAGCCCTCGATGAAGTATCTAGGGATCGTACTTGATAGCCGATGGAACTTCGGACCACATTTCCGAAGTTTGGTCCCCAAGGTGACACAGGCATCGGTCGCGCTTTCGCGACTGATGCCCAACCTAAAGGGACCCAACGCTTCCTGCAGGAGACTGTACCTGGGGATCGTGCGGAGTATGGCCCTATACGGGGCTCCCGTATGGGCGGCGCGGTTGACGGCCAACAACTCAACGCTCCTTAACAGACCGTTGAGGACCTTGGCCGTCAAAACAATAAGGGGCTACCGCACGATCTCCGGAGAGGATGCATGTCTCCTAGCCGGAACCCCTCCATGGGACCTGGAAGCGAGAGCCCTTGCGTCATTGTTCCAATGGCGCAAGGAGGCGCTGGAGCGGGACCACAGGCCTGCGTCTCGAGAAATCGATGACCGGCGGTCCCAACTCCGACAGGATCTCATGGAGTCATAGAGGGTGCGACTTGAGCAACCCAAGTGGGGTGCCACCATCATTGCGGCGGTGAGACCGATCATGGACGATTGGCTGCAGAGGCAGCATGGTGACCTCACGTATCGTGCGACGCAGATCGTTACCGGGCATGGATGCTTCGGTAGCTATCTGTTTCGCATCCGTCGTGAGGTCACACCCAGGTGTCAACACTGCGAGGTTTCCGATGACGACACCGCACTCCACACGTTGGTGGAGTGCTCAGCGTGGACGAGTCAGCACCGGGACCTCGTAGTGGGTCTGGCGTGGATACCCTCTCGCTGGAGACCATGCTTCAAGCCATGGTCTCCAGCGGGAGTAGATGGAACGCGGCCGTGTCCTTCTGCGAGCAAGTTGTGCTCGCGAAGGAGGCGGCCGAGAGGGAGAGGGAGCGTACCCTCCCCGCCGAGTTCCGTAGTCAGCGGCGATGGCGCCGCAGACTCATCTACGCCCAAGACCATCGACCTCCATGATCGGGGCCTGAGGACGGCGGGATCGCCACCCGTCGTCCTTACAGAAGCAGGCTAGAAGGGTTGCGTGCTGCGGGGCCTTTGCCCCCATAGCACGCAACCAGATTCACTCACTGACGCGGGATAAAACCCTACCCCAACGACGCGGGATTCTCATCCCGACCCAACCCCCGCAGAGACCACAGAGTTGGTCAAAGTCCGCCGGGCACCACTGGAAATACGTTCTGCTTGTAACCAGAGACGCCCGGCAATGGACGTTAGAGCGGCCGCGGCCTTAGGCCGCGGAATTAAAAAAAAAAAAAAAAAAAAAAAGCACCGCTTCCACCTCGCGACCGCGTGAAATAGTTTAATGGTTCCTGATTCCCGTGGGAATAGAGCAAAAGAGCTGCTGGAATCTCTAATAGCGGTGTCCGTCTCCGTCGTCGTATGTAGTCGTTAGGGATACAGAAACGTATCTCCTGTAGGACCGCCTGATTATTTGTTTGTCCCCTCATGATTTTAAGCACAAACGTTGCTAAAGCCACTTCCCGTCTCACTTCAAGCCTTTCATAACCCACCATACCCAGAACAAATAAAGTAGGATACAGCAATGGATATCCTGGATATACTCCATGTTGCTTTAGATACAAGAACCTAATAAATTTGTTCTGGATACGTTCCAGCATAATCTTATATTTGACCTCGTGAGGTGACCATATAACCGAGTTACTCTCCAGATGACTCCTAACGAGAGACTCAAACAGTACTTTTAGTGCTGCAATGTTTGTAAACTGACTTGCTTGCCGTAACACAAATCCTAAATTACGGTATGCCTTTTTACAAACATTGGTTACATGCTGGCGAAAGTTAAGATCGGCTGTGAATAAAACCCCCAGATCTCTCACTTCTGTGACGCGTTGCAATGGGGCCCCCTCTATATGATATTGATGTTGAGGCTGCGTGCGGGCTCGTGTGAAAGTGATCATTGAGCACTTGGCTGCATTAAAAAACAATTTATTGTCATGACTCCATTGTACAACACTATTTAAATCCCTTTGCAGTATATTATGATCGTCGCCCTGTTGTATGTTTCGGACCAATTTCAAATCGTCAGCAAATAGTAAGGGTGTTGATTCACTGACAGCACTTGGTAAGTCATTGATCCTTAAAATGAATAGAAGAGGTCCGAGATTACTGCCTTGACTTATTCGCGATCTAGTGAAATAGGGCTCCGAAAAGCTACCCCCACAGTCCACGTACTGGCAGGTAAACTGTCCCGCAGGTAAATTGCGAAAAATTACAGCGTATGCGGAATGCACCCGGCATTAGCCAGTTTCAATAGAAGTATGTCGTTATCGACTGTGTCGAACGCTTTGCGGAAATCAAGGTATGCCACGTCTACCTGCATACCAGCATCTACGGCTGGCACTAGATGCGTCATTAGATGCAGCAAATTCCCAGTTGTCCCCCTACCAGGACGGAAGCCATGTTTTGCTAGTCGGACAGTTGAGCACTTACTTGTTTGTACATTGATCTGTGAATGGCCGTCTCGAACACCTTGGCAGGAGTGCTTAGTATCGCTACTGGTCTGTAATCACTGGGCGCTGTTTTTCCACCACCTTTTGGCACCGGAACGACTCTTGTAACCTTCCAACAATGCGGAAATGTAGCGTTTTCAATACATGCATTAAAAATACGTAATAAAGGTCCCACAAGTACCTTGCGGCAGTCTCTGAAAACAAACGATGGTATCGTCAGGTCCTACGGAATACTTACAGGAAGTAAGTGGGTAAGCGCACGTTGAACGTCGGTGGGGTGCAGCGGTGATAAGTGCGCCCAAGTACCCGGCGTCGCTACCGCACTCACTGCCTCTACGTCCAGCACGGCCGGCTCGGTACTGTAAACTGACTCAAAGAATCGGGCAAATTCGCATGCACATTCAGCATCCGACAAGATGCGACCGTCCAAAGTTAACATTACTTTACCTGAGTCGGTTTTCCTTGATCTCATGTAACTCCAAAACGCTCGTGTCAAGTGCACGAGACGTCTCTGCCTTTACTCTCGCCCTGTATACATTAATAACACAAAATGGGTTCCCTGAAGAACTCAAGATAAACCGCTAATACGATTACTTTAAACCCATTTTCATTTATTAATCAGAAGCATGCGTTACGTGCGGCTTAATTTATTTAGGAGATCCGCTGATGCGTACCTAATTTCCATATTGTTTACGCTCGGCATATATGACTTTGACTATATGACTATTAATACGAGACTGTACCTCTAATATGATTTTAACACAGAAGAATAATAATACTATTTTCATTTCTCATGCTCTGAAAGTAGGCCATTACTTACCTGATATGCGGGTTTAAAGTGATACATTTCGGTCCTTGGGTGAAAAAGTAAAAAAAAAATCAGTAGGTACATCTTGAGGCGACGGCAAAAACGTATACTGCCAAAGTTCGATTAAGTCCATACAACATTCTGGTTTTT
Organism: Nudaria mundana; assembly: GCA_963556515.1. NCBI lineage: Eukaryota > Metazoa > Arthropoda > Insecta > Lepidoptera > Erebidae > Nudaria > Nudaria mundana. Next base: position 16,835,987 of record OY748301.1, read on the forward strand.
GAATGGTCACAAACAAAAAAGAGTTGAGTTACAGTAAAATAAAACGTAAATAGCACAAACAATAATTATTTGGACAGTTATATAGACTCCGATTAAATCCGTAACGCGTCAAATCATTAAATAAATACTCTATAGCGCTTAAAAAAAATATCTGCTTGAAAAAATTAACTGAAGAAATTAAAAAACTGAAGACTATTTTGCATGGAAAAATATAACTAATAACAAGGCGGTATGATCAAAAGACTAGTCTCAAAAGATCAAAAGACTCTAGTCCTGAAAAAAGCGCGAATGAAAAACAAAAGTTTAAAAAAATAGGCGTAAAGTACAATACTTGATACGTGATCAATCTCTATTGTTATAATTTTTTTATCTGACTATTTATTGGCTTTCCTCGTATTCGAAATGAAAAGTAGAGTGTTCAACTCGGGTGAAAACACCCATTTCCGCCTCGAACTACACTACACTACGTTCGAGCGCCAAAAAATCTCGTCAGAAATGGGATGCTTTCATCCCTTGGTTAACAATCTACTATTTTCAATCGATAAACAAAGGCTGGATTTAAGCTTGCGTCAGTTATCTACCAGGAAGAAACCTCTGACTAACAAAGTTATCTAGATCACAACAGTCTATTGAATTCGGTTAAAAATACAGGTGAATACAGGTCCAACTAAGTTCAACCTAATTCATCTGCAAGTGATGTACGTAGGCAGTAGATTACACTTTTTCCCATGTGAATGACAATTCTCAGTTAGTCATATTCATAACATAGTATAAATCAAAGTCGCTTCTACTTAGATCTTTAAAACTAAGCAACGGATTTTGATGCGGTTTTCACCAATGGATAGAGTGGTTCTCGAGGAAGGTTTTTGTGTTTATAATTTGTCAAGCGAGCGAAACCGCGGGCGTCGGCTAGTATTATATTAAGGTTGACATTAAACTCATTTTAAAGCTATTTGTTTGAACAAAGTGTGTGCGGTCTCGTTATTCCATCGCACGTGTGGTCGCAGTACCGTGGTCAACTCTGATTAACTATGCAGTTATTGTTGAAGCGTTCATTTTAATATATCCAGATCTATTTCACTTTAAATATATTCGTATTGTTGGTTTCAACATATAGATTACAGTTTATATAATAATGACAACCTATGTGGTGAGTTGTGACGCTGCCTAAAGGTAACTGGACTGAGAGGTTAAGAAACTTAAACGTGTAATTTAGGTATAATAACCTTAGGTCGAGGAATGGCTTTCTGTTGATCACACTCCTGTCTCTGAAGGGTAGTTCCAGTACCTACACTTCTAGTCAAAAAAGTATTGATACCGATTCCGTTTCTTTCTTTCTTTCAATAATACATAAGACGTTTGTACACATTTGCATTCCCTAAAAGACAGTCGGTAGTCGCCTTAAGCGAGGCACACTTTTTTTTAATTTCGTGGCCTAAGACCGCGGCCGCTCCTTCGTCCGTTGCCGAGTATCTCTGGTACGTACCAGAAGGTATTTCCAGTGGCGCCCGGCCTACTACGAGGTTTTAATTGTTCTAATCAAGCAGGACATTATGCAAAAAGAATTGTCTAAATCGCATGTGCTGTTTTCGAGATATGAGTGTTGGGACCGTTGGGACGGACCAACAGACACCAAGAAATGATGGAATTAGTCCCAAAATATCATAACTAAATAATAACTTATTGCCTATATCGCAATTACCATTATGTGATCAGAAACTAATTTCCATGAGCCAGGCCCAATGTAACTTACCTGCAACCTATATTATTCTCAAATAATTTTACAATATGAATCACAAAAACTATAGTCTTGGGCTGGACTCGAACCAGCGACTGATCGCTTTCCAGGAGAAACGTTCTACCAACTGACCACGACACCATTAGCCCGAGACATCTAATTTTGTGATCATTGTGTCGCGACTTACGGCGTCGGCTTTTGTGATTCATGTTGTAAAATTATTTGAAAATAAGTTAGCACACTCATTGCTTATAAAACATTTTCAATCTATATTATTGAGCTGAGTTTACGAAGTTCTTTCTTAGGCGACTCGTGTATTTCGTTCGTGATCGAACTCCTCCTAAACGACTGGACCGATCTTTTTGAAATTTGGCACGGTCATAGTGACTATCACCGTGAGTGCATATATCTGAATTCATAAAGATCGGTCCAGCCTTCTAGGAGTTCGACCCGGATCGACAAACTCAGCTCAATTATTGCAACAGCAGAATGTATTGCATACATTTCTAGTTTATAAGTATGGTGGTAATAACAAAATTTATTATACATCATAGAAAGTAATTAAGAGGCCTAAGGTCAAAACCAGAGCAACTCTTTGTATGCCAAACATTATTATCATCAATGCAGTCTATGACTCTAAGTAACCACAGAGTTTTTATTTAGTCCAGATGAATTTATTTACAATAAGAATTACAATATACAAAATAAACATAATTATAGACTAAAAATATTTACATTACAAAATATCGTTTAAAAATCCTCCGCGTCATTGCCGTATTTACACAGTTTATTTAGTTGTACTCGTAGGTACACGTCGCACTATAAGTTTTGCGTAACTTAAAAAAACAACATGTTAAAACCAAAATATTATGTTTATTAAAACAATGGTAAATATGATGTTTAAGTTTTAAAAATAATAGCATAAATTTCGCTTCAAACAAGACGTTATAAACGTCAACATTTCGATACCTCCTAAGTAAACTGAGTCAACTATATAACATTATAGTAATTTTATAGGAGAGCGATTTGAAGACAAATCGCTTATATTTTTATGAAATTAATCTTAACTGGCAACCCTTAGCGCAAACTGCGCAAGTAATTTTCTTTTTTTTTTTTTTACTTTTTGTCAAATTTCTAATCTTATCGCACCACTTTGAGACCACGACCTTTCCAACGGTGTGCCACACTTGACTGTGCGACTCTTAGTTTAGGAGGAGTAGCGGCTTCACTGGCGTATTATATATATAGATTAGAGTATATTAAATGTTTCTTTTAATAAATATGAGAAGCTTTTCCTTTGGTATGAAATGTTTTTGCTGATTTTTGTTTTAAATTACATTTTATGTACATGGCTGGGTATACGCCACGCCGCCGCCGCCGCCGGCGGGACTCAATAGTAAAATGGTTTAACTACCACTTATATTCATGTACGCTGTACACCAAAATTCATGGTTTACACCAAAATATTATAAAATATGATTGTCATTTTATTAATATCATCCCTTACTTTTGGTATTTTTGGGATTTTCTGGCTCAGTTCATAATAAAATAATGAAATTACATCACTTGACTCATTATACTAGGAATGTATTTAGCTATATTAGTATTTAAGCATTCACGTATACCTACTGGACCAATATAATTTACCGAGGCTTATTTTTATTTAAAGTTCGCCCCTGGTTGGCCAGAAAAAACAGTCGGCATAACGCGCCTGGGTCAGGGCTCGGGCGGCACGTGACCCGAACGTGGACCGCCTCAAAGCAGCGTACAATAGGGCCACTAGGGTCAGCAAGAGGGCCTTCAAGAGAGCGGATGCCCAGCGCGTCGCGCGGCTTGGTCAGGAGCTCACATCCCATCCCACGGGCAGCCGTAGATACTGGCAACTGGCCAAAGCCGTGCAGTCCAATTTTTTCCAACCCTCGCTGCCACCACTGCGTCATCCTGATGGATCACTGGCTCACAAAGCCCAAGAGAAGGCGGACATGCTCGCAGACCTCTTTGCGGTTAATTCCCGGGTCGACGACCGTGGCCTGCAGCCCCCCGCCATCGACAACTGTGGCCACACTATGCCTGATATTGTTATCAGGCAATGTTATGTGCGGGCAGTGCTGCGGTCACTCGACACTGGAAAGAGGCGAACGTACAACCGATCCCCAAGCAGGGGGATTGATCCGATCCAGGCAACTATCGACCCATAGCTGCTGCTGTCACCTCAGTCATTTGAAAGGTGCTTGAGCTTATTATCAATAAGCAGCTCATGCGATACCTAGAGGATCACTCGCTGATCAATGATCGGCAATATGGCTTCAGGCCAATACGATCAACGGGTGACCTCCTGGCATTCATCACGCATGTATGGGTTGAGGCTATGGAAAGGCATGGCGAGTCCTTGGCTATTAGCCTGGACATCACCAAAGCTTTCGATAGGGTCTGGCATGCTTCGCTCCTTTCCAAGCTTAAGGCATATGGTCTACCTCCTCAGCTGTGCAGCTGGATTGCCAGCTTTTTAAACGAGCGTCGAGTGCGGGTCCTCGGCGATGGCCAGGCTTCTCGCTTCTTGCAAGTGAATGGGTACCGTAGGGGTCTGTACTATCACAAACTCTCTTTCTTCTGCATATCAATAATATGCTATGCCTCGGGAACATTCATTGCTATGCAGATGACAGCACACTGCACGTGAGTTATTCGGTTCGTCCGACGGCGGGGCGATTTGAGATTGAGGAGGAGAGACGACGACTCGTGGCTGATCTAGACCGTAACCTGGACAGTATCTCCCAATGCGGTGCCGAGAACTTGGTCGAGTTCAATGCCCACAAAACACAGGCGTGTGCATTTACAGCGGAAAAATCCCCTTTCCTTCCCGTACCCACTTTTCAGAATGCAATATTACCAATGAAGGACAATCTAGACATCCTTGGCATAGACGTTCGTCAAAAATGTTAGCCAAAATCGCATGCACGACTCACCGCCGTGCATCGTATACTGAGTCGCAATACATTTGTGCCGATGCGTCCCCCCACACACCCCGCGTATACAGGTACGATGTCAGTTGAATGAGTATACAATATACGATTCTATCTGATGTTGAAATTGATTTAGTATACGCGAAATTATCTCAGTAATATTGTTCTTTTTAATTTTTTTTTTAACACTGTCATAAAGATCAATAGATTATTGTATACATTTATATAAAAATCATAAAATACCTAAATTTGCTAGTTGACTCAGTATACTTAGGAGGTATCGATATGTTTCACCTCTACACGTGGCATTATCAAGACTGTCTCAAAGAGAACTGCAAACTGTAAAGCAAGAACATAGCTACTTTTAAGGTATGAGTATGCAAATCTCACTAGCGCGATGCAGGATGTGACACATACAAGAACTTTCCGTTGAACATAATATTAACTTGATGCGTACCTACCAACAACAAAAAACGGGGGTAGAAACAATTAAAAGTGGTTCCGTTATTAATACTAGGTATTTTGATTTTTAACTCTTTAATTATCAGAAAAAACATGGTGCCAAATATACCTCAAACCTACAAAAAACTACTGTGGTTGATTTTCCACGAACAACCTAAGCAAAGGAGACGTATGGAAGTCTGCTCATTAAGTAAGGTATCCACATCCCGTTTAACTATTTCCAAGCGCTCCCAGACACACAATTTGAACCCCCTATCACCCAACTTCAAAATCTCAAACGTGTTATCATTGTTCAAGGTGTGACCTGTATCAAGAAGATGCTTAGCAAAATGGGACTTCTCTGGACAGCCGTTACGGAAAGCCGACAAATGTTCCCTAAATCTGACCTCAAAGGATCTACCAGTTTGACCGACATATCTCATATCACAAGAAGTGTCGCAATGTAGTAAATACACTCCCGACTTCTTTGAAACAGCTACCACATCCTTACCATTACATAATTCCCTCAAGGTGTTTTGGGCTCTGAAAGCCGGAAATATACTGTTATCCCTCAGGATTTTGGCAACACTCAATGATACGGAACCCAAAAACGGCAAACAGGCAGTGTACTTCTTGATAGGGCCCAGGTCAGGGTGTAATAAACGATAACTAATCTGTCTACGCTTTTTATTTAGCATCGAATACACCATATCCACACCGTAACCATTAACCTGTGCTATATGACAAATTATGTTCAACTCGTTGTTATATGATTGTTGGTTCATAGGCACCGTTCGTTAACGTCAGTTGAAGGCCACCCTTCAGAAATTCATCATGTAAAGAAACTCGAACTCTCTCAAATTCAGCAAACCATCGCCTCACGGTGCTCAAACAAGGTGCTTCTCTCCCAAAAGCATTTTGAAGACGAGCGGCACAGTCTTGCGGAGAGAGAGAACTTTTAAAATCATAAAAAATCATCGCTCTAAAATCTTTTCGACTTAATTCCATTTTCGTTGCATACGTAGAACTTTGATGTGTGATAAGAAACAATTGACAAATGATTTCCCGCCAATTGTTTTTTTTTATTACTAAGAAGGTTGCAATGTTTAAAAAAATATAACATTCGAAATTCAAATAGTTCCGATTAGCTAGAAGTGCAAAACTTAGTGTGCCCCATGTAGATGGTAACAAGTATTCCGACTACTTTGGGATACTTATTGCTTTCTTGCTGACCCTACATAGTCTATGAGCCTTCGGGGATGAATGTGAATAGGATAACATCTGGAAGACTACAAAAGGTTGTAACAGAAAAGGTACATACAGTGGAAACAAGATTCAAAGGGTATGTTTAACATTGTACCTAACTCAAGTGTGTATAACTTTATAGTAGGTATGGGTATTCTATATTTTACGTTTGAGGGGCTCGTGTTCTAGTGGTAACCGACAATGTTAACACATTGCAAAGGTTAAGTAACGTCGAGACACACCGGTCTTAGGATGGGTGACCATTTCTTAAGATATTTAGACCCAACCGTGTCTCGGAGAGAACGTTTTAAGCCGTCCCGGTTGTCATACAAACATCTATGGCAGTCGTAAGGTATAGATGGAGCCCTAAATCAAAAATCCGACCGGTCTAACTACAGAACTTCGATATCGGCCATAGGTTGTGACGGTCAGATGGCAGTCACTTCACGTGAAATATCGAAGTTGGAATCTTTTATAACTCCGATCCATGGCTGCGTGTCATTCTTATAAATTGCTGCCTGTCGGCGCCAGGTATCGCTATGAGGTGACACTGAAAACCAGATGAACTGAGATAGGCAATATGCTCGTCTCAGTACAATACGCTGAGTGTCATCCCATATTGTGCGTGCGTGAATACGAAATTTAGGCCAATTTAGGCAATATATGTAAACAATTAAATAATATGTTGTAAAAACGCGGCACGTGCTTGCCACGTATTTCCTGCCACACATACGTCACTCATAAGTGTCAAACCAAACCACACTGTGTTGTGACAGTTATTATAACACGACCGTGTCACTTACGTCAATTTTATGTCTGGCCGTCGTGACCGATAAGTTATATTTTTGTTTGTGTGAGTGAAAAGTTGTGATGAATAAAAAAATGTTCTTTCTTTCTTTCAAAGTTAAGCCAAATCGCAGTTAGACTAAAAAGCCGACTCCAACCGCGTTGAAAGACTCGATAACTAGATGATGACGTTTAACACGGGAATCAACACATAAAACGAAGTAGATATGCAGAGGTACCTTTTATTGCCTGACGTTTCAACCAACTCTACGTCGTTTTTCGTGTTAATTCCCGTTTTAAAAGTAAAATATAGAGTTTGAAACGGGAAAGTTTAAAATTTAATTATAGGTATTACTATGGGTAGTCCAGCCCCTGAAAATTCCACACGAAGTCATTAACTGTTAACCCCCACTGTGGGGACAGCAAAGTGCGTAAATGTACAAAAATAATAAATATATTTTATTGTTTTTTCACAAAAAAAAAACATTTGTTTGATATTTACAAGGTTTGGTTAAAAAAATCCCCCGCATCATCGGGAAGGTTCACAGAATTAATTATAATTTATAATTTCATTTCAAGTCTGCGTTAAAAATGCGGTTCATCATGCAAGATTGCATGTCAGTATCAAAAAATAAAATACTGCCACCATAAAAAAATAATGGTGATTCTTCAGACATAAAACAGTAAAGATTTTTTAAATTAGGTACTTGATAAAATACAGCCACGAAGTAGTGACATTTATAACTTATAAAATAAATAGGTGTCCTATCAAAAACTACTAAAAATACAGTCAAAAAGAAAGAAAAAAAGCACGCGGTATTTAATGCAGGTACTTTTTTTTTTTTAATTCCGCGGCCTCTCTAACGTCCAATGCCGGGAGTCTCTGGTTACAAGTGTTTGTTGGTTTTTGGAATAAAAGACAGGAGCTCGTAATAATACGTGTCGTGTATTTCAGTCGGCCATGTTACAAAGTGAAGGAAGAAGGAAGTGAACATAGACAAGACAATATTGATATAATCTAAGCATAGACTAAACTAGGCTATGGCTTACAAGCTAATATAATATTATGACATCTTCCCTTTAAGTAACTTATATTTTAGATTCTTATATAAAAATAACAAAACGCATTTTAGTGTTTTGACACGAGACAATTTGACGTTTTAAAAGATTCTGACAGTTGACATAATTTGACGTTGTCAATTCGACGATTGTTTCTAAATGTAAACAAACAATGGTTTACAACATTTTAGTTTACTAATTAATTACTTATAACTAAGTACATGACAATGAATACGAAACAATGCTTATAAGACTGTGTCTATAAGACGTTGTGGTTGCCTTATCTCTCTTCCTGAACTAGAATATTTCTTAATTGGTTGACTGCTAGTACGTTGAGGAGATTGACTATGAGAAATTTTAGAGTAATCATTTGTATAACAAGGAGTATAACTGATATAAGTTTGATTGGAACTGACTGGTTGAGTGTGAAAATTATTAGTCTGTGTGTTATGTGAATGAAAAGAATATTGAGACTTTGGTCTAAGTGTTATGTATTGTCTATTGCGACGATATGTACCAAATTTACTTTTTATGATATACGACCTAGGTTCAGGACCAACTTGTTGTATAATACCTGGAAACCAAGACGATTGTGGATGTTTTTGAAACATAACATGACTATTTACCTCCAAGGGTTTAAGATCTTTGGAATTTTTGTTGTAATACTCTTTCATCTTATGTAAATTTTGATTATTGACTTGTTTAAGATGTCTATAGTTACACAATTTTGGTTTTAAAAGTTTTTCTACTATAGGTAGCTTTGTACGAAGTCTACGTGACATGGAAAGTTGTGCTGGTGAACATAAATTGTTTTTGGGAGTATTGCGATATTGCAGTAATGCTAAATATGGATCAGTATTATCAAGTTCTGCCTTGACTTTATCCTGTAATTTAAAAGGAATTTTTCTACTTGCGTCTACCGACGGCTTGACATTTTCGTTGAGAGTTAAATGACATTCATAGTTTTTAAGAGCTCCTATTCCATTAAAAACCTTACTATATTTCTTTAGTATTGACAGACTGTTTGACTCTGTAGGGACTTTGTGACACATTGACTGTGATATGACTTGACTTTGACTGTTAGACTGACTTGACATTGACTGTATATTGTTGTTCTGGCTATGCTGACTAAGTGTGTAGTTTGGACTGTGTTTAGATATGTTTTCATCAAAGGTTACTGACTGTATTCTTTTTATGACTTTTAACTGTTGACATGACTGTCTACCCAGAATATTTTTGCAATCTAACTGTGTGATATGGAAACACAAGTTGTATGATTTGTCATTATACTTACATGGTAATGTACAATAACCGATTGTAGGTATACTTTAACCTGTAAATGTTGTCAAGTTAAATGGTGTTTGTATAAGACTTATCTCTTGCAACGCTAGTTTTTCAAATGCTTTCTTAGACATCAAATTCACATCTGCACCTGAATCAATAAGTAAGCAAACAGATTGACTACAGATACTTAGGGTTATTGACCATTGGTTACTATCTTTTACAGAATTACATTGATAAACAGCACCTAGAAAAGCTTGATCATCATTAGAAAAATCTTCTTGCACATAATTAACATATTTTTGCTTGGACTTACACATCTTTGAATAATGATTAAGTTTTTGACAGAAATTACACTTTGCACCAAGAGCAGGACATTTAAAACGATGTGTTTGACCACACTTTGGACACATTGAGTTATTCATAGACTGATTGTTACCTTTATAACCATTGGGACTGCTATAACTCGATGAATGGGATGTATTGTATGACTGGTTAGGATTGTACCTTGACTGTTGACTGTGACTCTGACTTCTTGATTGACGATCCTGTGACTGCGGATTATACCTTAATTGTTGACTGTGACTCTGAATTCTTGATTGACGGTCCTGAGACTGCGGATTATACCTTGATTGTTGACTACGACTATGATTTCTTGACTGATTTCTTGACTGACGATGTTGTGAATGACTTCTACTGGACTGTTGACTACTTCTGTTATGTATACTATCTATACTAGCTACAGATGAATTGGGATTTGTGCCTGATAATATTTGAACTTCTTTCCGGGACGATTCTAGTGACTTAGCAATATTTATAGTGGCATCTAAAGTGGTAGGTAATTCTTGCAAAATTTTCTCTTTAATGTATTGATTCTGATCATTTAGATTCCAACTAAATATATCTTTTAGTAAATCGTCTTGCAATTCACCAAAATTACACTAATGGGCTATATTTTTGAGATCTGTTATATAACTGTCTAGCTGTTCATTTTGCAGTTGCTTTCTGTTAAAAAGTTTATGCCTTATCATGGTTATATTGACTTTTGGGCTGAAATAACCTGCAAATCTGTCGATCAACACTTGTAGCTTGACTGTTTCGACATCTAGGTTGAAAGAATAAAATATGTGAAGGCAATCTGGTCCTATATAATGTAATAAAAGTGCAACTTGCCTATCTTCGCTTTCTTGATCATATTTAAATGCTTTGAGATATATTTTGAATTTGGTGATCCAATTTTTCCACGTGAGCGGCATGTTGGATGCATGAACGTCCATGTGCTTGAGGCGACCCGACGACGTTGAAGATTCGTCCATTTTTTTTCTTCTGGTTGATCCAGTTCTTCCTAAGACACGCCAGTTTACACCACACCTGATGTTTGTTGGTTTTTGGAATAAAAGACAGGAGCTCGTAATAATACGTGTCGTGTATTTCAGTCGGCCATGTTACAAAGTGAAGGAAGAAGGAAGTGAACATAGACAAGACAATATTGATATAATCTAAGCATAGACTAAACTAGGCTATGGCTTACAAGCTAATATAATATTATGACAACAAGCAGGTATTCAGCAGGTATTTATTTTGTAAGCAGGTATTTCCAGTGGCGCCCGGCGGACTTTGACCACCCCTGTGGTCTCTGCGAATGCAGGTAACCTACCTTCAATACCGCAAGAAAGACGAATGACCTATCAGTTCTTTGATATATTTGAACGTAATTTTTTTATTATTTTGCAACAGTAGGTACTACTTAGTGCATAGTTTACTTTCCGTGGGAAGGCTCTACTAAACTACCAAGACCACAGTCAAAGACATCGAAAATAAGGATCCATATCTTATATGTTATTGGGCGTGATTATATATGTAATTTTAATTAGAAACTATATAACCCCACGTATTTACAAACAAACCTTCTAAAAACTAAAAATTATCTGTGAAAAATTTTTCTCCCTCAGACAAAATACCCAACTTCAACTGAATTAGTCTATTAGTCAGACTCATGCCGTCAATATTAGTACAGTAACGTTCCACAGAGTAATGAATGGTCCCAATTTGTGAGTCTACGTTATCTATGAGGGATACTTATCCACACAGCTCTTTAAAGTGTCATTGCAAAAAACGGGAGCATTAACCTTTGTATTACTGAGATGCTATAGCTATCTTATAGTTGTGGCTTCACCTAAGTATAGTATTCTTATATCTGTGACATGAGTAACTTTGCCGTCCCCTATTCCCATAAGAAAATCCGAGATAAAATGTAGTGTAATCAGTAATACTCGTATCTGCTCAAGATTATAAATCAACGAACCGAGTTAGATCAAATTAAATTCAGTAATTTTAACAGTTTTACAGTAATTGAACAGAAAAGAGTAGGAGGATTTTAAAGGGCCTGTCAACGTCTTCATAGCCGGGCAGTCATCCTCACCACCTGCTGACATCCAGGAGAGGCAATTGGCAACATATAGGTACCTAAGTTACAAAGTGCCCGAAAATGCAGGCCGCCATGTGGAAGGATGCGGTCAGGCTGTGGAACTTACTACCCCCTGATATACAAAGCTGTAAATCTCTAGTCCGAGACGCCGAGGACTGTAAGATTTTGTTGCCTTTCATAAACATTTTTTTTTGATTCAATTTTTTTTTCAAAATTACAATATAGCTGCTACTTTTTGTTAAATTCATTCGACCATTTTGGACATAACCCATTATAAATGAGCCCGGTGGCGGCAACAGGCTTGCTCCCTATTACGTGGGACTAAAATTACTGGCAAATTATGGGTGTGTCATGCACCTGTGCCGACCCCTTCGGGGATATAGGTGTGATATGTGTGTGTGTGTATAAAACTCTACCTCTCTTTAAAAATAAAGTCACAACACGAGTATATACTGTATAGTAGTATATGCAAGTATTGTATAGATAGCACAGTATACGTAGGTCACATTATAAGATATGTTTATTGCTTTTCAAAATACTCTCCTTTACACTTGAAACATTTTTTCATGCGATCGAACCATTTTTTAAAACAGGATAACCACAGATCTGAAGGCATGTTTTCTACATGCTGATTGAACGCTATCACTGCCTCTTCGGAGTTGGTAAAAGTGAAACCTCTCATCAAATCTTTGATTTTGGGGAAAATACAGAAATCACAGGGTGCTAGGTCGGAGCTATGCGCAGGATGGGTGACGAGTTGTACTTTTTCGGAAGCTAAAAATGACTTTGTTTTGTTGGCCGTGTGTGAGGAAGCGTTGTCTTGAGGAGAACGCGGCTTTTGGGTCGTCTTTCGCGAACTTTTTCTAACACCCTGGGTAAACAAATGGTAGAATACCACTCAGTATTAACACTCTTTTGATCTTCAAGTGGAATTGTACAGATGGGACCCGTAGCTGAGAAAAAAAACGCAATAATTTTTTTACCAACGTTTCTTGCCCGCTTCACTTTTGTTGACTTGTTCTCATTTTCAAACACCCATTCACAAGATTGCTCTTTTTTTCGGGTTTAAAACAATAAATCCACATTTCGTCTCATGTGACAATGTCATAAACAGCATTAGAATGTCCGTGGTCGTACTTCAGTAGCATCTGTGAGCACCATTCCACGCGAGCCCGCTTCTGCTCCGCTGTCAGTTCATGAGAGATCCAACGACAATAAAGTTTCCGAACTTTTAAATCTTCGTGTAAAATTTTCTGGATTTGACTCATACCAATCCCCAATAGTCCTCGAATTGTCTCATAGGTAATCCGCGGGTTTTCTTCAATTAACCGCTTAACAGTAGCCACATTATTTTCGTTGACGGCAGTTGAAGGCCGCCCTTCACAAAATTCGTCATGTAAAGAAACTCGACCTCTCTCAAATTCAGCAAACCATCGCCTCACGGTGCTCAAACAAGGTGCTTCTCTCCCAAAAGCATTTTGAAGACGAGCGGCACAGTCTTGCGGAGAGAGAGAACCTTTAAAATCATAAAAAATCATCGCTCTAAAATCTTTTCGACTTAATTCCATTTTCGTTGCATACGTAGATCTTTGATGTGTGATTAAAAACAATTGACAAATGATTTCCCGCCAATGGTTTTTTTTTATTACTAAGAAGGTTGCAACGTTTAAAAACATATAACATTCGGAATTCAAATAGTTCAGATTAGCTAGAAGTGCAAAACTTTTGGTGTGCCCCATGTATATTTATTTATGTATATATTATAGCACCCATAGTTTATGTAGGTTTATTTATTACTTGCACTGCACACACTTAGCCCTTTCTCTTACTTCTCCTCTCAGCCCTGCTGAAAGAGATTCCTTTAGGAATAAGTAGTGCCCTTGTAGGTAGCCCCCTATTGTTTTGACGGCCAAGGTCCTCAACGGTCTATCGAGGAGCGTTGAGTTGTTGCCTCGCCGCCCATACGGGAGCCCCGTATAGGGCCATACGCCGCACGATCCTCAGGTACAGTCTCCTGCAGGAAACGTTGGGTCCCTTTAGGTTGGGCATCAGTCGCGAAAGCGCGACCGATGCCTGTGTCACCTTGGGGACCAAACTTCGGAAATGAGGTCCGAAGTTCCATCGGCTATCAAGTACGATCCCTAGATACTTCATCGAGGGCTTGATGTCGATGCTAACGCCTCCCACATTTATGCTGGAACCTTCAGGCGGACCGTTCCGAGGTCTATGAAAACACAGAACCTAGGACTTGTGCAAGGCCACCTCCAGACCCAGCTGCCGTATCCGACCCACGACTTGAGCAGCACCTTGATTGCTGCCTCCTGGTACGATGCACCCCACGCCGTGACGAGGGTATCGTCGGCGTAGCACGTTACGCCGACACCCTCAGGCAGCGCACCCCGCAGCACCCAGTCGTAGCCGATGTTCCACAGAAGCGGCCCCAGGACCGACCCCTGTGGAACACCGCACGACACATCTTGCCGAGCTGGCCCGAGCCAGCTGGGGAAAGCTATGGCCCTCTCCAAGTGATAGCCCCCACCAATGAAACGACGGAGGTAGAGAGGCGTTTCGTGATACACGAGAGCCTCCCTAACGCAGTTCCATGGCAAGGTGTTGAAAGCGTTGGCGATGTCAAGAGACACCGCCACAAACACCTTGCCCTGCGAGACTGCTTCCTCCCTCAGGCTCTTCACGCGCATGATCGCGCTCACGGTGGAGCGTCCCCGACGGAAACCGTACTAGTTGTCTGCCAGGTCTGGCCCACTGTCGTGAGATGCTCAACGAGGCGTTCCGCGAAAATTTGCTCAAAGAGCTTACACACCTCGTTGAGCAACACGATCGGCTGATATCCGGCTGATGAGTCCACCGGCCGCCCCGCCTTACGGATCAGGACCAGTTTCCCCGGCCTCCAAACCTTGGGAAACTGGCCCCTTTCGAAGCATGCGCTAAACAATACATATAACAAAATAGTTGTATACATATAATACTTTTATATACATACATAGATATATTAGGCCATGAATGATACATAAAGCCAGAAAGCATTCCCTTGGGAATAAAGATCTAGAAAATTATAATATACAGCGTTAGATAGTTCACACATATAAATGAAATAATTATTTTATTTCACAAGATTACTTGAACGAATTTGCATATAAAATTACTGTCTAATTAGTTTAGTGGAACTTCTTATAATATTTCACAGCGTCTTGGGACACTCACCGTTCATAATTAGATAGGAATTATAAGTGTATGTTTATGTAGGGCAAAAATTCCATTAAAAAACTGTAGTTTCTCGAGATTTTATCACTAGATATGACTAGGGACAACAATAGGCTCGGTGGTAGTTGAAGTACATGGAAGCAAGAGAATGAATGATATTTGAATGAATGAATTGCCAATGTTGAATCTAGCCCAAATCTTTACCTAATCATAACATAGTATAAAACAAAGTCACTTCCGTTACCTATGTACGCTTAGATTTTTAAAACTACGCAACGGATTTTGATACGGTTTTCACCAATAGATTTAGAAGTTTTCGAGGAAGGTTTTTTATGTAGGATAATATAATTTTTCAAGCCGCGGGGGTCCGCTAGTAACATTATAAATCTGGAAAAATAGTTCGATTTGTTTCGTTGAACATGCTAATCTCAGGTTAATAGTTTTTAGTTGAATCATCCATTTATTAAGGAATTTATTACATAAGGCTATTTATTGTAACATCACGCAACGACCTACGAAGAAACAATGATAAACGGGAAAATTTATTTCTTTTGAGTGTGAAGGAAGCGTTTGTTTGTCTTGCTAAAACCCGAGAATGGAAGGTAATTGAACCTTCCATTTGTTAACTTTGGTCTTGAAACCGTCGTTACTACTACGACGGTCTTTCTTAGTACCTATTACTATAAGGTATATGCCTAATAAAAAACGACTTTTTGTTTTCTATTCATAATTTTACAAATAAACCACAATATATAATGCTAGGGTGTACTCTGGAAAATATTTTAAATTATTCATTTAAACTAAAATATCTTACTGTAGAAAATTAAACATTAGATTTATACAGTGTCATCTGTGAGCTCTAGGTAAACGGTTTGAGCCCTTTTTGTGACCTCTTGGATTACTCGCTTTAAAGGCATTAACCTCTTCTAAAAAGAGAAGATTTTATTTGCAATATTTAATCTCAGCTGTACCTCAGGTATAAGCTATTTAAATAAGATTTAAAATTTATTACTTACTAGTGAACGCCCGCGGCTTCACCTGCGTGATATAGTTATGGGGGTGCCTGCCGTTTTGCCGAAAAGACTTTGACAAAATTTCATTACCCAAACACATTTTAGCAACCTTTTTTTATACCATTGCTATAATTTCGAATGATTTTAGTTTTATTTAGATTTTAGTCTAATTTTTACTTGGCAATATATTACCAAGTAGAATGTCATTAAGGCATTTGGTCTTTAATCAAATGATTTATTACAGCAAACAATCTTCAGACAATAAACGTCTGGTGAAATGATGTTGGTTGTTTGGTGAATGGCACGCACGAGCGGTGCCGCGGCAGCGGACGACGAGTGCCAGACACGACTTGCATTAATAGAAAAAAATATATTGTTTTTAGTAGGTTAACCGGAACTCAACTATTTAGATTAGGTTATTTTTTTCTTTAAACAAAATGGGTAGGTTTTTATTTTTTATTTTTTTTTAGTTCCGCTCTAACGTCCGTTGCCGGGTGTCTCTGGTTACAAGCAGAACTATTTCCAGTGGCGTCCGGCGGAAATGGGTAGGTTAGGTTAGGTTAAAACTGTGACCTCCTACGCACGAGCCGAGCGAGCGAAGCGAGCGGCCGGCGAGTGCCAGAAACGACTTGCTTACTAAATATTTGGCTTATTTGATTTTGCGTAAAAACTGTTATTCCAACTGAAATATTTGACTAAATAAAAAATGTTAAAAGTACTAGTTGGTAAACAAGTTATAGTTTAAACGTTCATTTCTCAAACATTAGGTTTGCGTTACAATTTTTTGTGAATAGATTTTTTGCCAAGTAATAATTTGGCAAATGAAATTATGCGAAAATTTTTTTGGGACGTGAACATTTGTCAAATTCCTTTCGGTCAAACATGGGAGACCCTAGTTATGGTTCTCGATTCCCGCGGGAACAAGTTCCCGGGGTAAAAGAAGTCTATATTTTACTTTTTTTTTTTTTTATTACATCAGTATTGTTTAGATATAGTTTTCTAGTTTTGACCCGATAAGAAGGCAATGCTTTGTTTTTGTCTTAATTTTGAATTTGAATTCGACTATTCATCTTCTTATAATACTCGTATAAAAATGAATCGCTATAATGTGTTGGTAAGCGCAAATCTGGAGAGCATCTGAACCGATTCCGCTAATTCTTTTTTTGTTGTGATCGTTACTATTAGGAGAAGGTTCTTATTAATGAAAAAAAAGTTTAGCGTAACATTAGAAAAAAATATGCGGTACGAAGTTCGTCGGGACCGGGACCGCTAGTATTATATCATTATCACCCACCAATACACAATGAAATTGTCTATGAAAATAGTATGGAACTTTAGGTTTTTAACCGCCCATGTAACATGAAATTATGTAAGTAAATAACTGTATGTTTCCAAAATAAAATAAAATCAGCTCTCTGCCAGTGAAAGTCTTTTTAAAATCGGTCTAGCCGTTGAAGAGATTAGCCGGAACAAACAGACAAACTGCAGGGCACCGTATATACTGTCATATGCATTTTGGAAAGCTAATAATTTGGAATTACACACAGACACTTCAATTATATTTATGAAAGTAGCGGGTTTGCCGCATGTCCACCCGGGTGATGTGGTTTTCTCGATCCCGGTTCCCGTGGGAACACATTACCAGGATAAAAAGTAGCCTATGTTACTCAGGGATAATTTAGCTACATATGAGTGAAGAAATTTTCAAAATCGGATCATTAGTTACGGAGCCTAGTCGCTTTAAACAAACAAATCTTTCCTCTTTATGATATTAGTATAGATATACTAAAATACGCTACGTCACTTAGTAGTTAAAGCCTTCACCCTGTCAGGAAACGATTGCTGGTTCGATCCCAGCTGGATGACATTTATTTTTTGCGAATTATTACAATACCACACATATATTACGCCTATTATATATATATTTTTTTTTTTTTTTTTTTTATATTTAGGCCGACAAATTGACGCCACCCGCCTGATGGTAAGCTGAGGCGACGTCTGGTAATTGAGGGCGACTCTCACAGTACACAGGAATACTATAGAGAGTGGCCCTCAACTTGACGACCCAGTAATGTGCCTCTTCACGCTTCGCTTAAAGAGCCCAGGGTTATATGTTGGAGGAAACACGTGCGCAGGCAGGGCGTTCCAAGCCACCATCGTTCGGCAGAGAAACGATCGTTTAAAACGCTCGGTTCTCGCGAAGACGGTTTCCACGGTATGAGGGTGACATCTCTGCCCGGCACGCGTTGTTCGGGATCGGAAGGGAGAGGGTGGGATCAGGTTGAAGAGCTCTTCAGAACACTCACCGTGGTAAATACGGTAGAACGCGGCCAAGGAAGCAATTGTTCGGCGCTGGGCTAGCGGCTCAAGGCTTCCCGTTACCTCCGGACAGTCTATAATGCGAACAGCGCGTCGCTGCATAGCGTCGAGTGCGTCCAGCAAATACTTCGCGGAGCCGTCCCAGAGGTGAGAGCAGTATTCAACGCAGGGTCTAATCTGCGTTTTGTACAGCAGACACCTCTGGTGCGGTGTAAAGAATCGCTTTACCTTGTTCAGTATTCCTAGTTTCCGCGAAGCTAGCCCAATACATCTCTCAATGTATTTTGTGTTATTGAGCTCTCGACGAACGTCTATGCCAAGGATGTCTAGATTGTCCTTCATTGGTAATATTGCATCCTGAAGAGTGGGTAGGGGAAGGAAAGGGGATTTTTTCGCTGTAAATGCACACGCCTGTGTTTTGTGGGCATTGAACTCGACCAAGTTCTCGGCACCCCATTGGGAGATACTGTCGAGGCTTCGGTCGAGATCACCCACGAGATGTCGTCTCTCCTCCTCTATCACAGATCGCCCCGCCGTCGGACGAACCGAGTAACTCCCGTGCAATGTACTGTCATCTGCATAGCAATGAATGTTCCCGAGGGAAAGCATATCATTGATATGCAGAAGAAAGAGAGTTGGTGACAGTACGGACCCCTGCGGTGTGCACTTGCAAGAAGCGAGAAGCCTGGCCATCGCAGAGGACCCGCACTCGGCGCTCGTTTAAAAAACTGGCAATCCAGCTGCACAGTTAAGGAGGTAGACCATATGTCGGAAGCTTGGAAAGGAGCGAAGCATGCCAGACCCTATCGAAAGCTTTGGCGATGTCCAGACTAATAGCCAAGGACTCGCCGAACTTTTCCATAGCCTCACCCCATACATGCGTGACGAATGCCAGGAGGTCACCCGTTGATCGTTTTGGCCTGAAGCCATATTGCCGATCATTGATTAGCGAGTGATCCTCCAGGTATCGCATGAGCTGCTTATTAATAAGAAGCTCGAGCACCTTGCAAATGACTGAGGTGACAGCTATGGGTCGATAGTTGCCTGGATCGGATCGATCCCCTTTCTTGGGGATCGGTTGTACGTTTGCCTCCTTCCAGGCCTCCGGCACGAGGCCTGTAGAGTATGACAGGCGGTACAGACGCGTTAATACTGGAGACAACTCAGCAGCACATTTTCGTAGCACCACCGCCGGAATGCCGTCAGGGCCACTGGCTTTCCGCGTGTCGAGTGACCGCAGCACTGCCCGTACATCACATTGCCTGATAACAATATCAGGCATAGTGTGGCCACAGTTGGCGATGGCGGAGGGCTGCAGGCCACGGTCATCGACCCGGGAATTAGCCGCAAAGAGGTCTGCGAGCATGTCCGCCTTCTCTTGGGCTTTGTGAGCCAGTGATCCGTCAGAAAAACGCAGTGGTGGCAGCGAGGGTTGACAAAAATTTGACTGTATGGCTTTGGCCAGTTGCCAGTATCCACGGCTGCCCGTGGGATGGGATGTGAGCTCCTGAACAAGCCGCGCGACGCGCTGGGCATCCGCTCTCTTGAAGGCCCTCTTCCTGAACCTAGTGGCCCGATTGTACGCTGCTTTGAGGCGGTTCACGTTCGGGTCACGTGCCGCCCGAGCCCTGACCCAGGCGCGATATGCCGACTGTTTTTTCTGGACAGCCTCGGCACATTCACGCCCGAACCAGGGGCGAGCTTTGCGGATGCTGGCGACATCAGTGAAAGGGATATAATATTCTATCCCTAGACTGATCTCGCCAGCAATGGCAGCAGCGCTATCCGAAGGCGCCTTCCCTACAAAGCAGCGCTGGCTCCACGGGACGGACGCAAAGTAATCGCGGAGACCGTCCCAGTCTGCCGACGAGTAGTGCCATAGTCGTCGAGTCATTTGTTCAGCACGAGCAGGTGGTGGCACTTGGAAGCTGGCGTGCACCACACAGTGGTCGGAAGTGCCCATATCCCGGAGGGGTAGGCAGAGGGGCATTACACACCCACAATTTGCCAGTAATTTTAGTCCCACGTAATAGGGGGCAAGAATATTGCCGTCACTGGGCACACATATTATAAGTTATGTATAAAAATGGCCGAATGAATTTAATATAAAAAAGCAGCTGTATTGTAATTTTGAAAAAAAATTGAACCTGTTGCCTTGCGATGAAATGTTGATTAAAGGCAACAAAATCTTACGTGCCAGACGCTTTAGCACAGCCAATTAGAGTCCTGGGCGTCTCGGACTATAACAATACCAAACACAATAACTCTGCAGCAGTAAGATAGTACGTAGTTATTACACAGTTAATATTTAACTTGGTCAGTTGAACTGTTGGTGCAAATAATATTAGAACAGTTACAACATGGTCGAACGTATACACTACATCAGCTGAGCAGAGCTTAGAATTACTGCAGTGTTACTGAACTATGCATTTCTAATTAATAACTGGGGATTGCAGACCAAGTTAATATATTAATCGTGAATGTTACCAGAGAACTATAATGTATCTTCTATGTCATTCACCGAGCCTTTTCCCAACTCAGTTGGGGTCGGCTTTCCAGTCTAACTACGATTCGGCTGAACTTCGATATTTTCCGTGAAGCGACTGCCATCTGACCTTAACAACCCATGGGCGATATCGAAGTTCTGTAATTAGACCGGTCGGATTTTTGATTTAGAGCTCCAACTACCCCTAACGACTGCCATAGATGTTAGTATGACAACCGGGACCGACGGCTTAACGTGCTCTCTGAGGCACGGAGGGGTCTCAGTGTCTAAGAAATGGTCACCCATCCTAAGACCGGCCTGAGTCGATGTTGCTTAACCTTTGCAATGTGTTAACATTGTCGGTTACCACTAGACCACGAGCCCTTCTCTCAATGTATCTTCTATGTATACATGGAGCACACTAAAAGTTTTGCACTTCTAGCTAATCGGAACTATTTGAATTTCGAATGTTATATATTTTAACGTTGTAACCTTCTTAGTAATAAAAAAAACAATTGGCGGGAAATCATTTGTCAATTGTCTTTTATCACACATCAAAGATCTACGTATGCAACGAAAATGGAATTAAGTCGAAAAGATTTTAGAGCGATGATTTTTTATGATTTTAAAAGTTCTCTCTCTCCGCAAGACTGTGCCGCTCGCCTTCAAAATGCTTTTGGGAGAGACGCACCTTGTTTGAGCACCGTGAGGCGATGGTGTGCTGAATTTGAGAGAGGTCGAGTTTCTTTACATGACGAATTACGTGAAGGGCGGCCTTCAACTGCCGCCAATGAAAATAATGTGGCTACTGTTAAGCGGTTAAATGAAGAAAACCCGCGGATTACCTATGAGACAATTCGAGTACTATTGGGGATTGGTATGAGTCAAATCCAGAAAATTTTACACGAATAATTGAAAGTTCGGAAACTTTGTTGTCGTTGGATCTCTCATGAACTGACAGCGGAGCAGAAGCGGGCTCGCGTGGAATGGTGCTCACAGATGCTACTGAAGTACGACCACGGACATTCTAATGCTGTTTATGACATTGTCACAGGAGACGAAACGTGGATTTATTGTTTTGAACCCGAAAAAAAACAGCAATCTTGTGAATGGGTATTTGAAAATGAGAACAAGCCAACAAAAGTGAGGCAGGCGAGAAACGTTGGTAAAAAAATGATCGCGTTTTTTTTCTCAGCTACGGGTCACATATGTACAATTCCACTTGAAGATCAAAAGAGTGTTAATGCCGAGTGGTATTCTACCATTGGTTTACCCAGGGTGTTAGAAAAAGTTCGTGAAAGACAAACCAAAAGCGTTCTTCATCTTCATCTTCATCATAACAACGCTTCTTCACACACGGCCTACAAAACAAAGTCATTTTTAGCTTCCGAAAAAGTACAACCCGTCATCCCTCTTGCGCATAGCCCCGACATAGCACCTTATGATTTCTGTATTTTCCCCAAAATCAAAGATATGATGAGAGGTTTCACTTTTACCAATTCCGAAGAGGCAGTGATAGCGTTCAATCAGCACGTAGAAAACATGCCTTCAGATCTGTGGTCCTCCTGTTTTAAAAATGGTTCGATCGCATGAAAAAATTTTTAAAATGTAAAGGAGAGTATTTTGAAAAGCAATAAACATAATATTTTGATTTTAACATGTTGTTTTTTAAGTTACGCAAAACTTATAGTGTGACCTACGTATAAATAAAAATAAATCACCGTTCGTTTGTCTCGCTAAAACTTTAAAATGGCTGAACCAATTTGGTTAATTTTGGTCTTAACATATTTGTACCGACTCAAGTAAGGTTTAAAAGGTTAATTTGAGGCGGTACGAAGTTCTTTGGCACAGCTGGTTTAAAATAGATTCATATGAAAGGTCATTGCCACTGAATCAACCAATACAAAATGAGCTCGACCCCTCTTCCCAACAACTTGCACCACCCAGTTTCTTTGATATGTTTGTTCCTCGGTGCCCATGACCTTTTATACCAACCTATTTGGGATTAGAGTATCAGAGAAACTGGATTAAGTAGACGACAGGAGATGCTAGAAAATGTAGCAGGTTTACAACCGAAACTTCAGGAAACAACAGATAGTACCTATATTACCTACCTTCAATTATAAGCACAATATGATGGCCTAGTTTAGCCCTCGCATTTGGGTGCCCATTCCGCCAAAATGTGGGCATATTATACGTCTCTGTCTACCGCCTTGTCTACCGAAATGGGTCGAAAATTACTGTCGGTATGGGACCAAATTGAAATGGGACACCTCTGGAAGCAAGAATTTGGAGGTAACAAAGATAAAACAAAAACACATACAGTTGAATTTAGAAACTTCTCCTAATTTAATAAAAAATCATCATCTATCTGCCCTTATCCCAATCATTTGGGGTCGGCGCAACAAGTCTTTCTCCTCCACACACCTCTGTCAGACGTCATCTCTTCATTCACTCCTCTCCTTGTCATATCCTCTTTCACACATTCCATCCATCTTTTCTTTGGCCTACCTCTACTTCTTAAACCCTCTACAGTCATACTTTACACCTTTCTAACGACATTGCTGTCCTCTCTTCTCATAACATGTCCATACCATGACAGCCGCTTGCTTCTCAATTTTTCATTCACTGGTGCAACTTTCAAACTTCCTCTAATATACTCGTTCCTTACCCTATCCATTCTTGTCACACCACACATCCATCTTAACATTCGCATTTTTGCTACATGCAATTGTCTTTCATCCGTCGCTTTTACGGCCAAACATGAAAGTCCATACAGGACGGCAGGTCTGACGACAGTCTTGTAAATTTTCCCCTTAAGTTTCGGAGGAAATTGGGGGTCGCATATAGTGTATTTTGTATTTTATCCAACCTGTGTCAATTCTGTGCTTCACTGTAAGATCGATTTCCCCATCATCCTGGATAAGAGAGCCGAGGTACCGGAAACTGGAGCAAACTGGTATTGGTGCGCCATCTAACACCATGGGTGTAGGACTGGAGAGACCGCCGAAATCAGAGAACATGTACTCAGTTTTGGTTCTACTGATTTTCAAGCCTATACTCTTAATTTAATAAAAAACAAATAAATATAAATATTTTTGGACATTTTCACACAATGTCATCTAGACCAAATTAAGCTAATATAAGCTTGTGCTATGGGATCTAGACGACTGATAAACATATTATTTATTTCTAAATACATACATATTATATATAGAAAATACCCAAACTCCGAAACAAACAATTGTGGATCGCACAAATAATTTGATTCGACCTGGAATCGAACCTGGGACCTCAGGGACGGTAGTCGCATACTCATACCACTACGCCACCGAGGCAGTCAAAATTTGGAAGTCAATTGAAAAATAAAGTACGAGTAGCAAGTACTTTTCCCAGATTTTCAGATCCAAATTATCTGATCATTGAAATTCTACCAAGCAATCATCTAAATGATCCATAACTAACTATCTACCTGAGCGTAAACGCTTTAATTATTCATTTACATACAATACCCGTGGGTTTCGAACTTCGAAGATAGCGCACCGCGTTCGTCTTTCGAAGGAAATTTTGAGACCACGGCACAAACGTGACCGGGGCCAAGTGAGTTTAATTATTGATCGGTTCAATGAACTTTAGGGGAAGGGGCTGGAAGTCCTCAAAACTAACTACAGTTATATACAAGTGAGAAGTAAGACATTTGCATTATACATTATAGTTTCTAACTAAGCAGAGTTGGTGCTGTGAGACAAATACTTGTAAACTTATAAATGCGAAAGTGTCTAACGCAGTATCTCTATGACGCTTTCACGCGTGAAATACTTAAGCGAGTTAAATGAAATTTGATAAAGCAATAAGTCTAGAGTTTGAGAAAGGACTTAGGCTACTTTTGATCCTGGGAATAATATTCCCGTGGGAAAACTATTTCACGTGGGCGGAGCGGTACATCTGTAGCTGTACCCTATATCTGATTAGATGACAATAAGTAGGGTCCCTTAGCCACTTAGTTCCAGTATGAAAAGTGAGGACAGGTACTTAATATAAAACTACATTAGAACTTAAAATACACGTCAAAACTTGATTTGTATTGACAAAAACTGATATCATCGGCAGGACTCGAACCCACGGCCTTTCATTTAATTTTAAGACTAGTTTAAGCAAGCTCATTGCTTTGAAATACAAAAATATATGGGACCATATAGTTGTCGCAATGGGACCAAATTGAAATGGGACCACTTGAGAAGTAGTAGCTGTCATTTAAAAAAAAATCTGTTCACCCAGTCCAAAAATATGACGTAAGAACATACAGTCGAATTGAGAACCTTATAATATAGCTTTTTAACATTGGAGTCAAAGGGCTTCCAAAAAACCTCCTTTATTGGAAGTCGGTTGAAAAGAATCGAGTAGTCTAATGATGTAAAGAACAGCTTTGTTAGACTAGCATGTTAGAAAGCGATATTACATGGGGCACACTAAAAGTTTTGCACTTCTAGCTAATCGGAACTAATTGAATTGCGAATGTTATATTTTTTTAAACGTTGCAACCTTCTTAGTAATAAAAAAAAACAATTGGCGCATTTGTCAATTGTTTTTTATCACACATCAAAGTTCTACGTATGCAACGAAAATGGAATTAAGTCGAAAAGATTTTAGAGCGATGATTTTTTATGATTTTAAAAGTGCTCTCTCTCTTTGCAAGACTGTGCTGCTCGTCTTCAAAATGCTTTTGGGAGAGAATCACCTTGTTTGTGCACCGTGAGGCGATGGTTTGCTGAATTTGAGAGAGGTCGAGTTTCTTTACATGATGAATTTCGTGAAGGGCGGCCTTCAACTGCCGTCAACGAAAAGCATAAATATGGCTACTGTTAAGCGGATAATTGAAGAAAACCCGCGGATTACCTATGAGACAATTCGAGGACTATTGGGGATTGGTATGAGTCAAATCCAGAAAATTTTACACGAAGAATTGAAAGTTCGGAAACTTTGTTGTCTTTGGATCCCTCATGAACTGACAGCGGAGCAGAAGCGGGCTCGTGTGGAATAGTGCTCACAGATGCTACTGAAGTACGACCACGGACATTCTAATGCTGTTTATGACATTGTCACAGGAGACGAAACTTGGATTTATTGTTTTGAACCCGAAAAAAAACAGCAATCTTGTGAATGGGTGTTTGAAAATGAGAACAAGCCAACAAAAGTGAGGCAGGCGTGAAAAGTTGGTAAAAAAATGATCGCGTTTTTTTTCTCGTAGCTGAGAAAAAAAACGCGATCATTTTTTTTACCAACGGTCCCATCTGTACAATTCCACTTGAAGATCTAAAGAGTGTTAATGCCGAGTGGTATTCTACCATTTGTTTACCCAGGGTGTTAGAAAAAGTTCGCGAAAGACGACGCAAAAGCCGCGTTCTCCTACATCATGACAACGCTTCTTCACACACGGCCAACAAAACAAAGTCATTTTTAGCTTCCGAAAAAGTACAACTCGTCACCCATCCTACGCATAGTCCCGACCTAGCACCCTGTGATTTCTGTATTTTGCCCAAAATCAAAGATTTGATGAGAGGTTTCACTTTTACAAACTCCGAAGAGGCAGTGATAGCGTTCAATCAGCACGTAGAAAACATGCCTTCAGATCTGTGGTCCTCCTGTTTTAAAAAAATGGTTCAATCGCATGAAAAAATTTTTAAAATGTAAAGGAGAGTATTTTGAAAAGCAATAAACATAATATTTTGGTTTTAACACGTTGTTTTTTTTAAGTTACGCAAAACTTATAGTGTGACCTACGTATTAGCATAAGGTGTGGGAAAAGTAAAGGTGTTCCGTGTTGTGCATGATAAAGCTTAAACCTGAACTTTAAATCACTCTCTACTTTGTTTTAGTTTTAGGAGACGAGTTTTGGGGTGTCACGTGTTTCTTTAAGCTTAATAAGCTAAACTTTGTATTTACAATCCTACTAATATTATAAACGCGAAAGTTTGTGAGTATGTATGTATGTATGTATGTATGGATGGATGGATGTTTGTTATGCTCTTTAACGTAAAAACTACTGAATGGATTTTAATGAAACTTTACAATAATATAGCTTATACATCAGAATAACATATAGGCTACAATTTATAAATTTATTATGACGCGGCGCGACGGGAACGGGAAAAAATCCAAATTACCACGCGGACGAAGTCGCGGGCGACTACTAGTAAGAATAATAATTTACATAATTATGTACAAAAAATATTTACACTACAAAATGTCGTTTACAAAATTCTCCACGTCACGTGTGTTGCCACGTTGGATGGCGATACTTATTCTTTGGACTAGAAAATAGCCAGCCTTCTGGTCCTGAGAAGCATCGATTAAGCGTTTAGCAATGTCTCTAACAAAGGTGGCGAGCGCTTGGACCCCATGACCCCAGTGTTTCAACCCCAAACGGCGCCAATATGTAATCACCTGCTAGGTTAGCATATTTACGCCGTTTGAGGCCTTCAGCCGATGCAGCAGCAGCGCCGGCGATATAATAAGTAGGTATTTGTGTTAGTTAAATAATACCCTTTCGGAAATGTTGCATTGGTTCACAAGTAACAACTTGCTGCTCAATGCGAAGAAAACAAAATGTGTAAAATTTACTATGCCCAATGTTAGACAGGTGGATACTCATATTACTATGAATAATGAATTAGTTCAAATAGTCAATACCACATATTTTTGTATTTCAAAGCAATGAGATTGCTTAAACTATTCTTAAAATATTAAGAAAGAAATTATAAATAGATCACAAAAACTAATGTCATCGGCAGGATTCGAACCCACGGCCTTTCCCTAACAGGGGGACTGCTCTGCCAACTGAGCTACGATGACCACTACCGACAACATCGAATTTTTGCTTCATATCATATTCATAATTTCTACATCGCGCTATTAAGGTTAGCGTTGGATCCACCTACCGCAGTTCTATCGAACTGACGGTACCAGTGTATCGTGTTACAACGATATTTAGACACTGAATTTTTAGATGAATCCTTACCAAATCCATATATTTTTGTATTTCAAAGCAATCAGTTTGCTTAAACTATTCTTAAAATATTAAGAAAGAAATTATAAATAGATCACAAAAACTGATGTCATCGGCGGGATTCGAACCCACGGCCTTTCCCTAACAGGGGGACTGCTCTGCCAACTGAGCTACGATGACCACTACCGACAACATCGAATTTTTGCTTCATATCATATTCATAATTTCTACATCGCGCTATTAAGGTTAGCGTTGGATCCACCTACCGCAGTTCTATCGAACTGACGGTACCAGTGTATCGTGTTACAACGATATTTAGACACTGAATTTTTAGATGAATCCTTACCAAATCTATATATTTTTGTATTTCAAAGCAATGAGTTTGCTTAAACTATTCTTAAAATATTAAGAAAGAAATTATAAATAGATCACAAAAACTGATGCCATCGGCGGGATTCGAACCCACGGCCTTTCCCTAACAGGGGGACTGCTCTGCCAACTGAGCTACGATGACCACTACCGACAACATCGAATTTTTGCTTCATATCATATTCATAATTTCTACATCGCGCTATTAAGGTTAGCGTTGGATCCACCTACCGCAGTTCTGTCGAACTGACGGTACCAGTGTATCGTGTTACAACGATATTTAGACACTGAATTTTTAGATGAATCCTTACCAAATCCATATATTTTTGTATTTCAAAGCAATGAGTTTGCTTAAACTATTCTTAAAATATTAAGAAAGAAATTATAAATAGATCACAAAAACTGATGTCATCGGCGGGATTCGAACCCACGGCCTTTCCCTAACAGGGGGACTGCTCTGCCAACTGAGCTACGATGACCACTACCGACAACATCGAATTTTTGCTTCATATCATATTCATAATTTCTACATCGCGCTATTAAGGTTAGCGTTGGATCCACCTACCGCAGTTCTATCGAACTGACGGTACCAGTGTATCGTGTTACAACGATATTTAGACACTGAATTTTTAGATGAATCCTTACCAAATCCATATATTTTTGTATTTCAAAGCAATGAGTTTGCTTAAACTATTCTTAAAATATTAAGAAAGAAATTATAAATAGATCACAAAAACTGATGTCATCGGCGGGATTCGAACCCACGGCCTTTCCCTAACAGGGGGACTGCTCTGCCAACTGAGCTACGATGACCACTACCGACAACATCGAATTTTTGCTTCATATCATATTCATAATTTCTACATCGCGCTATTAAGGTTAGCGTTGGATCCACCTACCGCAGTTCTATCGAACTGACGGTACCAGTGTATCGTGTTACAACGATATTTAGACACTGAATTTTTAGATGAATCCTTACCAAATCCATATATTTTTGTATTTCAAAGCAATGAGTTTGCTTAAACTATTCTTAAAATATTAAGAAAGAAATTATAAATAGATCACAAAAACTGATGTCATCGGCGGGATTCGAACCCACGGCCTTTCCCTAACAGGGGGACTGCTCTGCCAACTGAGCTACGATGACCACTACCGACAACATCGAATTTTTGCTTCATATCATATTCATAATTTCTGCATCGCGCTATTAAGGTTAGCGTTGGATCCACCTACCGCAGTTCTATCGAACTGACGGTACCAGTGTATCGTGTATCTACACGACTACCCTAGAAACCCCACAAAGTTGACTTCGTTTGAGGTGGAGTTCGCGAATATCCGCGGACTCCATGCAAACCTCGATACCGTCCACCATCACCTGGAGTCGGCACGGCCTTCTGTGATGTTCCTAACGGAGACACAGATACGCCGCCCTGACGACACGTCGTACCTCTGTTACCCGGGCTATATCATTGAAGAACAATTCCGCGATAAAGCCGGGGTGTGCGTGTTCGTTAGGGCGGATGTTTGCTGCCGCCGGTTGCGCTGTCTGGAGAACCCTCCTACTCCGTCCTTTGGCTTCACGTGGATCATGGCTCCATGAGCCAGATCTACGTGTGCGTCTACCGCTCCCACACAGGGGACACTGGGACAACAAGGCTTTTCGAATACCTCAGCGAGATGGCTGACGATGCGCAGGTGCGGTTCCCGAACGCTGACCTGGTTTTCCTGGGGGACTTTAACGGTCATCACGTTGAGTGGCTGGGGTCCCTTAGGACCGATCATGCGGGACGAACCGCCCATGCATTCGCTCTCTCCCACGGGCTGACCCAGATGGTACGGGGGATCACCCGGATACCTGACAGGTCAGACCACACGCCCGCCTTGCTGGATCTACTGCTGACGAGTCGCCCAGCCGAGTACAGTGTGTCGGTACGCGCCCCACTGGGCACATCCGACCACTGTGTGGTGCACGCCAGCTTCCAAGTGCCACCGCCTGCTCGTGCTGAACAAATGACTCGACGACTATGGCACTACTCGTCGGCAGACTGGGACGGTCTCCGCGATTACTTTGCGTCCATCCCGTGGAGCCAGCGCTGCTTTGTAGGGAAGGCGCCTTCGGATAGCGCTGCTGCCATTGCTGGCGAGATCAGTCTAGGGATAGAATATTATATCCCTTTCACTGATGTCGCCAGCATCCGCAAAGCTCGCCCCTGGTTCGGGCGTGAATGTGCCGAGGCTGTCCAGAAAAAACAGTCGGCATATCGCGCCTGGGTCAGGGCTCGGGCGGCACGTGACCCGAACGTGAACCGCCTCAAAGCAGCGTACAATCGGGCCACTAGGTTCAGCAAGAGGGCCTTCAAGAGAGCGGATGCCCAGCGCGTCGCGCGGCTTGGTCAGGAGCTCACATCCCATCCCACGGGCAGCCGTGGATACTGGCAACTGGCCAAAGCCGTACAGTCAAATTTTTGTCAACCCTCGCTGCCACCACTGCGTTTTCCTGATGGATCACTGGCTCACAAAGCCCAAGAGAAGGCGGACATGCTCGCAGACCTCTTTGCGGCTAATTCCCGGGTCGATGACCGTGGCCTGCAGCCCCCCGCCATCGCCAACTGTGGCCACACTATGCCTGATATTGTTATCAGGCAATGTGATGTACGGGCAGTGCTGCGGTCACTCGACACGCGGAAAGCCAGTGGCCCTGACGGCATTCCGGCGGTGGTGCTACGAGAATGTGCTGCTGAGTTGTCTCCAGTATTAACGCGTCTGTACCGCCTGTCATACTCTACAGGCCTCGTGCCGGAGGCCTGGAAGGAGGCGAACGTACAACCGATCCCCAAGAAAGGGGATCGATCCGATCCAGGCAACTATCGACCCATAGCTGTCACCTCAGTCATTTGCAAGGTGCTCGAGCTTCTTATTAATAAGCAGCTCATGCGATACCTGGAGGATCACTCGCTAATCAATGATCGGCAATATGGCTTCAGGCCAAAACGATCAACGGGTGACCTCCTGGCATTCGTCACGCATGTATGGGGTGAGGCTATGGAAAAGTTTGGCGAGTCCTTGGCTATTAGCCTGGACATCGCCAAAGCTTTCGATAGGGTCTGGCATGCTTCGCTCCTTTCCAAGCTTCCGGCATATGGTCTACCTCCTCAACTGTGCAGCTGGATTGCCAGTTTTTTAAACGAGCGCCGAGTGCGGGTCCTCTGCGATGGCCAGGCTTCTCGCTTTTTGCAAGTGAATGCCGGGGTACCGCAGGGGTCCGTACTGTCACCAACTCTCTTTCTTCTGCATATCAATGATATGCTTTCCCTAGGGAACATTCATTGCTATGCAGATGACAGTACATTGCACGGGAGTTACTCGGTTCGTCCGACGGCGGGGCGATCTGTGATAGAGGAGGAGAGACGACATCTCGTGGGTGATCTCGACCGAAGCCTCGACAGTATCTCCCCATGGGGTGCCGAGAACTTGGTCGAGTTCAATGCCCACAAAACACAGGCGTGTGCATTTACAGCGAAAAAATCCCCTTTCCTTCCCCTACCCACTCTTCAGAATGCAATATTACCAATGAAGGACAATCTAGACATCCTTGGCATAGACGTTCGTCGAGAGCTCAATAACACAAAATACATTGAGAGATGTATTGGGCTAGCTTCGCGGAAACTAGGAATACTGAACAAGGTAAAGCGATTCTTTACACCGCACCAGAGGTGTCTGCTGTACAAAACGCAGATTAGACCCTGCGTTGAATACTGCTCTCACCTCTGGGACGGCTCCGCGAAGTATTTGCTGGACGCACTCGACGCTATGCAGCGACGCGCTGTTCGCATTATAGACTGTCCGGAGGTAACGGGAAGCCTTGAGCCGCTAGCCCTGCGCCGAACAATTGCTTCCTTGGCCGCGTTCTACCGTATTTACCACGGTGAGTGTTCTGAAGAGCTCTTCAACCTGATCCCACCCTCTCCCTTCCGATCCCGAACAACGCGTGCCGGGCAGAGATGTCACCCTCATACCGTGGAAGCCGTCTTCGCGAGAACCGAGCGTTTTAAACGATCGTTTCTCTGCCGAACGATGGTGGCTTGGAACGCCCTGCCTGCGCACGTGTTTCCTCCTACATATAACCCTGGGCTCTTTAAGCGAAGCGTGAAGAGGCACATTACAGGGTCGTCAAGTTGAGGGCCACTCTCTATAGTATTCCTGTGTACTGTGAGAGTCGCCCTCAATTGCCAGACGTCGCCTCAGCTTACCATCAGGCGAGTGGCGTCAATTTGTCGACCTAAATATAAAAAAAAAAAAAAAAAAAAAAAAAAAACTGCGGTAGGTGGATCCAACGCTAACCTTAATAGCGCGATGTAGAAATTATGAATATGATATGAAGCAAAAATTCGATGTTGTCGGTAGTGGTCATCGTAGCTCAGTTGGCAGAGCAGTCCCCCTGTTAGGGAAAGGCCGTGGGTTCGAATCCCGCCGATGACATCAGTTTTTGTGATCTATTTATAATTTCTTTCTTAATAAGTCAATACCACAGTTTTTCTTGGGATAACTCTAGATAGTAAACTACAATGGGGTCCTCATATCACAGCCTTGGCAGGAAGACTTAGCTCAGCTGCCTATGCGGTTAGAAAGATAAGGTCAGTGACTGACGAAAAAACTGCACGATTAGTTTATTTTGGCTACTTTCATAGCGTTATGTCATATGGTCTGCTGCTGTGGGGCTCAGCTGCCGATATTGAGACAATATTCATATTACAGAAACGAGCTATACGAGCAATCTATAGACTCGGACCCCGTGACTCGCTGAAAGAACTATTTAAAGAAATTAATATTTTAACAGTTGCTTCTCAATATGTTTACGACAACATCTTATATGTACGGAAGAACATAGATCTCTTCAAAAAAATTTCCGATAACCATAATTTTAATACAAGAAATAAAAATATACTGGCAATGACAAAAATTAGACTTCATAAAGTTGGTAATTCGTTTGTAGGGAAATGTATAAAAATTTATAATAAAATTCCTCAGGATTTGGTTGACATGCCTCTTAATAAGTTTAAAAGAGTAGTTAAAAATGTTTGATGATGAAAGGCTACTATAATGTAGACGAATATCTTAATGATAAAAATGCATTGTCACCCTAATCTTCTGTTGTTGGCCACTCGTATAATACAATATAAACTAATTGTAACAATGTAAACAAAACAATATTAAAAAAGAAAATGGATAATCTACCAGAGTTTCTTGCTGGTCTCTTCTCAGGAGGACCAACTTACCGAACCAGCGAGAGAATCATTTTCTAATGGTTATTTATGTACTTACTTAATTTAGTATTTTTATAATATTACTTGACAAAATTGTAAAATTTTGACATTCATATGTGCTCTTTATGTGCCTAAACTGAATAAATGAAATTGATTCAGATTAGAGTCAGATAAATGTAAAGTGAGGGACACTGTTACTAAAATTAAATTAGAAAACAAGAATATAACCTCTCCGAAAGATATTATAAATGCATTTGAAGATTATTTTACCAACATTCCATTTAAAGTCGCTTCTTCTGTTAATTCATGTGCCCTCGGTGCGGTGGCCCTTCTCGAAAGTAATATTGGTTCTTCATCTAAATTTAACTTCAAACATATCGACCCCAGTGACATCTTGAAAGCATTTAAAAATCTCAAAATTAAAAAGTCGGAAGATCATTGGGGCATATCAGTTAGCTTAATCAGTAATGTAATTGATATTATTGCACCTGACTTGGCACTAATTTTTAATGAATGTGTAGATGAAGGCATATTCCATAACCTAATGAAAAATAGTAGACTAATACCATTATTTAAGAAGAGATCCAAGTCAGGACTTGGTAACTTCCGCACCATTTCTATTTTGCCAGCTCTGAGTAAGGTGTTTGAGAGAGTGATGCTAAATCAAATGCAAGTCCACTTCACGACCTGTTGGTCGTAAAGTGGACTTGCATTTGATATCTTTTCCACAGCCAACAATTTGGCTTTACTCGCGGAAAATCTACCACCGATGCGGGAGCAACCCTTGTTAGCTTGATTTACCACGCATGGGAGGGATCGCAGGATGCCATTGGGGTATTCTGCGATCTGTCTAAAGCATTTGATTGTGTTGACCATCAGACACTATTGCTAAAGTTACGTCGGTATGGTTTTGACAAAAAATCCTTAGAACTATTAGAATCTTACCTGACAGATAGGCTGCAAACTGTTCATGTGAACTACGTTAAGTCAAACGGAACTAACGTCAAAATAGGCGTACCTCAGGGATCAATCCTGGGACCTTTTCTCTTCTTGGTTTATGTTAATGACTTGCCTTGCATGATCAAGACACAAGCTGGCATAGTAATGTTCGCGGATGATACATCACTTACATTCAAAGTAAATCGGCATAGTACAGATGCGAATAATGTTAATAATATTTGAAATGATATTTCAAATTGGTTTTCTACAAACAACCTATTGTTGAATGCAGAAAAGACCAAATGCGTAAAATTTACAATGCCCAATGTCAGACAAGCAAACGTCCATGTCGTGCTGGGTAGCCAAAGGTTAGAATTTGTAAATAACACTACCTTTTTAGGAATAACAATAGATTCTAAATTACAAAGGGGAGGCCATATTACCATTTTAGCTAATAAGCTTAGCTCTGCTGCATATGCTGTGAGACGGATTAGACAGTTGACAGATGTAGCTACTGCTAGGCTAGTTTACTTTGGTTACTTCCATAGCTTGATGTCATATGGAATACTACTTTGGGGAAATGCAGCAGATATAGAAACAATTTTTATATTACAAAAGAGGGCAGTCCGTGCCATTTATTGTTTAGGTAAGAGAGATTCTCTTAGGGAGCTATTTAAAGATATTAATGTTTTAACTGTAGCTTCCCAATATATATTTGATAACATACTGTATGTCAGGAAACATAGATCTAGCTATACTGAAGTAAGTGACGTTACAGACAGAAATCTACGTAATAAAAATAAACTACTCCCTCCGTGTTATCGGCTTAGTAAGGTTAGTCATTCTTTCAAGGGGGAAGGTATACGCTTTTATAATAATTTGCCTGAATCGGTTCTTTGTATGCCCGACAGTAAATATAAAACCTTTATAAAAACCACTTTATGTCAAAAAGAATATTATAAGACAGTTGATTACCTTAATGATAAAAGTGTCTGGCTTGAGCATGGTGCAGCTGCCTCCTAAAATGCCGTAATTGTAGCATATTTTGTACTTAGGTGACAAACAAATTTTTTTTGCATTATACACGCTTTTTGATTCTGACACGAGACCAATGTACATTCGTCCACATTTAGTCTTAAGAAAATGTGTAAATGAGTAAATTATTGAAAAAGAGTGACCGGGAGTTTTATTGCCAGGTTCATTCTCTCGGTTCTACTTATTGCTTTGCGAATCTGGCATTACATGTAAATATAGAAGCAATGTCATTTTTTATTTTAAGTACTTACTGACGTTTGTTAGAGCCATTTAGTGACCTATACAAATAAATAAATTATTTCATTTCATTTCATGATTCTTTGATTGATTTTTTGAGTTGTCTAGTTCTCGTAGTACTACAATTTCTGTTAAATTTGTGTATAAATTGTCCTATTATAACTAATATTTGTTTTAATAAGATCCAGTGATTTACACAGTAAATTCGACAGTAAAGGTAAACGGGCATTTTGTTCTTGATTTCAATGCACTGTTCGTGAAAAGTTAAGTCATCGAATAGAACCTATAAACATTTAGACCCGTTGTAAGAGTTAGCTTTTTAGCATGATGTAGGTACCTTCTAAAATAATATAAAATCAACAAAATAAAAAAGATGTAATTAATAGGGTTTGAGTGGCTAAGAAAAGTAAATCTTGGTTGCATTCTACCATATTCTGTTTTTATCAGTTAAAAAATCACGCTATCGAAAAGGGCGGTTCACGCCTAATCTACTTTTACCAGTTAAAATCTCAAAAATGGTTTTACCCTTATAATTCTACAGAGCACAAACCATTGCACACATTATGCAAATTATTCACCCCCATGTCGATAAAATGAAAGACTCTCTTAAATATATAAAACTCCAATAAGAGCTAGGTAACTTAAAATCAATATTGACAATTTGAATTATTCATGAAATTCCAATTCCAATAGAATAAAAAGGTAAATTTATTATGATAAAAGGAATCTGATTGAAATTTCCTCAGCACCCGGTGGACAAAATAGAACTTTCTCGTTAAGAAAAATTAAATAAGACACCTTATATTTACGCTCATCTACGGAGCTATTTTGAAGCACTTTACTTTTTTTCGTTCCCTCAAACTTGGGTGGTAGTAAAGGTGCGGTCTGTGTATGAGCGGGAAGGTAATCTTTTTTAAGGTAACTTCGATCAAAATCTCAACTCAGACTTTGGACGTATAAATAACCAAGTAAGTAATAAAATAACCGATCAAATGTATTTGTTTTTAATGTCTCTGTCGAAAAGAAATCACTGCATTATGGTCATATAATTTGCCTTTCTTAAGAAATGTGGAGAAATGTTTTTCTGTTATTTTGTAATAAGGCTATTTTATATGTCAAGATCGCACATAAGTTTAAAAGTAAACACCTGAAGAAATTTATATTATAATATCTACTAGATTATGACAACCTATATGTGGTATAAGTACCATAATAACTACTATACACTACCTATGTAAATTCCCTTCTTTTTATACCACCTCTTTAGGTGTACCGTATTACCCGGTATGTACCTACCCAGTTGATTCTCTGCATCACCCTAAGGTTGGCTGGTAAATGATGCCTGATTAACCCCGCCTTTGTACAGTGGATAAAGCTTAAAATATATAATAAAATAAATATGAATAGTGTTCCTAATTTGGAACAGAAACTATGGGGTAGAGTATAAAATCTAATATATGAATAGATTGTTTACTGAGACTGCTAATTTCATTGAACTTGTTAATCAACTTCCATTCCCACCAGACGTGAGAGGTACCGGCTCCTAACAAGAGAACTTTTCACTTCGCTAGTTATCATGTCGCTGCTATGAATAGTTCATTGGAACCTGTACACTTAAAAATATATAAATAAACAGCAGTCGCTATCATTAAGGCCCCACCTTATCATTTAATAGTTTTCACCCAAAGATCTACGTCCCGACTCTTTGTGCGTGTCATATTTAATTAAAGAAAAATAACTAATGAAAACATAATGGCAGAACATCAATATTCTAACAATAAGATTATTACTAATGCAAACAAACAAACAGCCTACACGATCGTAGGTAATTAAGACGGAGCGTAGCGGAGTCTTCTCTAAGATGGGCCCAATCGAAAATGTATGTAAAACGATACCGGTCGCAATTTTAAACCTATCGACTTGAAATTTGGCTGCAGATAGAACACATTAACGTGCTTTGCTGCATAGGTTATGGTATACGTGGCTTTTATAGTTTTTGAGTTATTAATTACGTTCTCCGTCTTATTTATTTCGACGTAACCGCGTGTTAAACGACGTAAACGAGCGTTCCGGTGAATACCTAGTAAACTTATATCAAAACCGCTTCCACCCAGGCGAAAGAAAGGTAAAAAACATTTAAAAATATAGTCTAATTGAGATCTTCGTCCTTTTTCACGTCGGTTAAAACGTGACCCGTTTAGTTTCATCAAAGGCTCAAAGGTTCTCTTACATTTTTTTTTTCATTTTTTTTTATATTTTTTTTTTAGTTCCGCGACCAAGGTTGCGGCCGCTCTAACGTCCGTTTGCCGGGCGTCTCTGGTTACAAGCAGAACGTATTTCCAGTGGCGCCCGGCGGAGGTTCTCTTACACTAGTATAAAATAAAGCTAAAACTGTTTATCCCCTATATGAAATCAAGGTGTCAATTTCGACATTACAAGAGCTGGTAGGGTGTTGAATTCACTTATATTGAGTAGTTATTTTAGTGAAAATTCTCAGCACGTGGCCAGTTAGACCCTTGTTACTTTATCTCTAAGGACCATTTCTATATAACTTAGAACTTAAGTGAGTTACCTTTACAAGTGTATGAGATCGGTGGAATTCATACCACAAGTTTTTTGAAATAGAGATTTTACTTGTACATTTTTATACTAAAGGACAACCGCGGCTTCGCCCGCTTAATAAATTTAATACACAAAAACGTCGAGAACCTATCCATTAGTGAAAACCACATTAAAATCCGTTGCGTAGTTTTCTACACATACATACAGAACGGGTGAATTTGTTTTATGTAGTAATAGTATTCCCTTATTCACAATTATCATTAATCCCGGTAATCACATGAAATATCCCAAAAAAATCTTATAGTTGACCGAGCGAGCGAAGCGTCTCAGTTTTAACTTGAGGACTGGCCGATTTGGCGTTGTTTGTATGTGTGTCAGTTCAGGTCTAGAGGCCGCATTTTTCAGCCGATTTTCATGAAATTTGGCACAAGTATTCTTTGTTGCAAAGCGCAATTTTTGTCGAAGGGATTTTTCGATTGGGGGGAAAATGGGGGAGAAATAGGGGGAAAATGTGAAAATAACGCGAGGTGTACTGTTCACAGAACCACTTTTATTTTTTTTACTAAAAGAAAACTAATCTGTTTGAAGATATATGAATGATAGATAGAGAAGAAAGATAGGTATGGAAAATCCTATGTTAATATACCCTGGGCGCCACTGGAAAACCTTCTGGTGCATACCAGAGACGCCCGGCAATGAACGTAAGAACGGCCGAGCTTGAGCGAAAAAAAAAACCGGTAAAGTTTTCTCGTGAAAATTCGGAGGGTACGATACAAGGATATAATTTCAAAATATACTGGATGTCCCAGAAGTCGACGTCAAGCCGGAATCGGGTAACAGGCTAGGTCATAACAGTTGTCAGATTCTTTTTAATATTTTTATTAAAAAAAATCTAGGTCTTGTATTTTAAAAATTATAGACGTTCAAAAAATGTAGAGAAAATCTACGCCTTGTGAAAGTTTTTTCATTCCTGATGCTACAGATATGTACTTTTTTGTTTTGTTTTTTCTCTAATGTAACCCTGAATACTTTTTCTTTAAAGTCTAAACTGAAATTTAAAGTCAATTTCTCTAGCTCGGAAGTAAAATGTCACCATTTGCCCAACCAAAAATTCAAAATAAATACTTAGCTCAGTTTTAACTGGCCACACTGAAAATAATGTACTAGGTGAGTTAGGCAAGTAACTTTAAAAGTTAGCGCGTTTAATAAGGATTCTAAAACTTTAAAACACTCACTAGTTTATTTCTTGCATTGCGGCCATTTTTTTAATTTTCGAAAAAAAAAACAGGTTTTTAAGTGTTTTATTACTTTACTTAGAAATTATTCTGATGTACCTGTGGCTTTCCACAAGGCCGTAACTCTTAATATTATAGCTAGAGGAGTACCAATAGACTGATTTGACGAGTTGCGGCAACGATTAACGGAAGCAGCTGAATTTGTTAAGAACGGAAGATTCGCCCGTCAGATATCGCGATCTTTAAGAAGAAAGAAGCTTGCATTACGATTGAAGGAAGGCAGTTTGAACATCTGTTGTAATTTTAATAAATCAAAGTTTTTCAATTATTGTTGCTTTATTTAATAACGTCTGTAACAACTATCACATTTTAATTAGGTATCTCTATCTCAATCAAATAATAGTAGCTATCTGTCTCGCTCACACTGATTAAATCAGTCTATTGGTACTCCTCTAGCTATAATATTAAGAGTTACGGCCTTGTGGAAAGCCACAGGTACATCAGAATAACTTCTAAGTAAAGTAATAAAACACTTAAAAAACTGCTTTTTAAAACAATGGTAAGTAAAAATTTTTTAAGAAAAAACTTTTTAGCATTAATTAATAGCATTAATTTTTCGCAGAATCAAAAGGACAACAAAACGTCGACAATTGTTTCGCCTCTAAACGAGGCATTATCAAGACTGTCTCAGAG
Organism: Nudaria mundana; assembly: GCA_963556515.1. Taxonomy (NCBI): domain Eukaryota; kingdom Metazoa; phylum Arthropoda; class Insecta; order Lepidoptera; family Erebidae; genus Nudaria; species Nudaria mundana. Next base: position 16,876,307 of record OY748301.1, read on the forward strand.
AGAACAGCAAAATTCGTGGTTGGAACGTGTTTGCTTATAAGTAAACGCGTGCAAATTTCATTATCGCGATGTAGGATTCTTTACAATAACTAATGTGGGTAGAAACCTCAGATCATGCTAACTAAGTTCCAAAAATAGGTATTCACCAATACTTGACCTTATCTGTTTGATTTAATTACTGTCTCTTGATAAGTTGCATAGAAAACCCAAACAACACACACAAACCAACAACAATTAATGTGTCTGTCTGTTCGCAAACAGATTAAGTAAGGGAGATGTGTGAAAATCTATTTGTTCGTTGAGTAAGGTGTCCGCATCTCTTCTAACTATTTCTAACCTTTCCCAAACACTTAACTTGAACCCTTTGAAACTTTAAAAGTGTTACTATTGTTCAAGGAATGACCAGTGTCAAGAAGATGCTTCGCGAAGAGGGACCTTTCAGGACAACCATTGCGGGACGCCGCTCTATGTTCCTTATATCTAATATCGAAGGACCTGCCAGTCTGTCCCACATACTTCAAACCACATTCATCACAACTCAACAAATAAACACCTGATCTGCGTGAGACCGACACCGAATCCTTGCCATTACACAGCTCCCTCAAGGCATTCTGAGTTCTAAAAGCAACAAATATACTACTTTCCCTCATGATCTTAGCTATACTCAACGAGACGGGACCCACGAACGGCAAACAGGCCGTGTACTTCCTAGGTGGATCTTGAATCGGATATAATAAATGAAAACTAGCTTTTTTTCGAAAATTAAAAAAATGGCCGCAATGCGACAAATGAACTAGTGAGTGTTTTATAGTTTTAGAATCCTTATTAAACGCGCTAACTTTTAAAGATACTTGCCTAACTCACCTAGTACTTTTTTTTTTCAGTGTGGCCAGTTAAAACTCAGCTAAGTATTTATTTTGAATTTTTGGTTGGGCAAACGGTGACATTTTACTTCCGAGCTAGAGAAATTGAGTTTAAATTTCAGTTTAGACTTTAAAGAAAAAGTATTCAGGGTTACATTAGAGAAAAAACAAAACAAAAAAGTACATATCTGTAGCATCAGGAATGAAAAAACATTCACAAGGCGTAGATTTTCTCTACTTTTTTTGAACGTCTATAATTTTTAAAATACAAGACCTAGATTTTTTTTATATTTTTCTGACATCTGTTATGACCTAGCCTGTTACCCGATTCCGGCTTGACGTCGACTTCTGGGACACCCTGTATATGATTGGAATATATAAAGTTAAAATACCGAAAATCAAAATATATAATGCATCAAAATATATTAAGTCATTTGACATAAGTTCTAAATTTCCAAGTTTGAATGCCATAATGGTCGAAATATATAACAAACACAATGCATAATGGTTCCTAGGGCTACGTTTTATAATATATAATTTCAAAATACATACGGTTGGAATATATACAGTTAAAATACCGAAAATCAAAATATTTAATGTATCAAAATTTATAAAGTTATACGACATAAGTTCTAAATGGGTACATATTTGAATAACTAAAATTAAAATGCCTAACGTTAATAACCTATGTTTAAAGTACCTAAAATCGAAATACCTTATGGTTTAAAATACCTAAGCGACTAATACCTACGTACAAATATCTAATTTTGAAATACCTATTGAACTATTTAACTTATGTTTAAAATGTCTAAAGTTAAAACAACAAAGGTTGATATACCAACATTTAATATCAATTAAGGTCAAAAAGTTTTTTTTAAACCACCCAGAAGAACATTAGGTTAAATGAATTGGGTATTTTAAAAGTAAGTCAAACAAAATTCATCATTGAATATTTTTTTTATTAATAATAATCACATACCAAGACGGTAATGTTCCTGATTATTATATTGTCGATTGTTAAATATAATTATCATTTATTTATTATAAATATTATAGATTAGCAGCAATAGCTCTCAATAACTGTGAATATGTGTAGTCAGTAATATTTTTCAAAATATTATCGATTCTTTGTAATTTTTGTTCGTTTTTCTGCTTCCTTTTCTTGGCTTCAGGTTCTCCGTTTTGTAACTTTTCAACGTACACATTATTTACTTTTGTCTCTTTGATTAGCTGTGCTACTAAACGATAAAAACCAATGTGTCGCTTAGCACTAATTTGGTTGATGTGGTGGTGAAACGATTCAGCACTATTCTGTGTGCTGTGTACTCATATTCGGGATGTTACAGCAGCACCAAAAGCTTGTATTATATTGGGGTGGCTGGTTATTTTTACCAATAACGTAATTTTGTCCAAACCATTCCGCAATTTGAAGGGCATAGTCATCGCTCAATGATTGAATCAATGCATTAAAATATGCTGGTATATTCTGGTGATGAATGTAGGCCAAATCTAAATTACTTTTATATCAATATTAAATGACTGATCATTGTTGTATTTGATACTCAATCCTTCTTTTTGAATTCTGCGATTCTGAAATACTTTTATATTTTTAATTTTTACACCAAATCATATACATTTGGTGTAAATGAAAAAAACATCCTTTTATAGTCAGGGATTCAAAATGTTGCCTCAAGCTTAAACAGACCGCTTTTTCAAAATCCATTATTACAAATGATGGATTTAAACATACATTATTTTCAGAACAATAGTCAATGATCAATTAAAACATTACGTCGTAGGAAGCTTTATCTTTATGAGTACATAAAACAAATAATAGTGGAAATGTTGTATTACTGTTTAGCACAGGGCCGTGGATAGTGTACAGTTGCTGGAACACCGCAGGTACGATCTTAAATGTTCCATCCATGACCCAATACGAAACTTGTGCAAGAAAGGTCATTAACTTCTTCGTACTTAATAAAATCACCCTTTTGTCAGATCCGAAAATTTTGTCTTTAATAACAAAATTATTTCAGCCCTCCAACATAGTAATATAATTCTTGAATATTTAATATAACAATATAACATAAAATATTCAAGAATTTTATAACATAGTAATATAATTCTTGAATATTTAAGTCAAATGTAGTAGGTTCGTATTTTGTGTCAAATAACTTCTTTTATTGTCGATTAACGATTTGTCTTATTGCATCTTTCGAGGGTAAATTACTCGCAATATCCATTGAAGTCGATGCAATGTGTTCCTGGACGATTTGACAAGTTTTGGCCATACACTGGTGTTTCGTGTTCGATTTTAAATCACTAATATTATTGGCAACGCTTGCTCTGATTGGGTTTGGTTCGTGATTATGTTCACCACTACTTGAAAACACGGATAATGATTTTCCTTCCGTTAACGTTATCAACCGAGCACGGCATTTTTATACATACTATTATTGAGTACTTCGCAATAATCGCAATACCAATACACTTTATTACCGCACTGTCTATTTTTCATGTAGGCAACACCATTTCGCTGCACTTTAAGTCCTCCTTTTTGCGTTTTAAATAAATGGAGACTATCTTCTGACATAATTAGTAGGTAACCTACAATAATTAATGTCACTCGCACACTGCACTACAGACTCACTGGACGCAAGCTAACATGTACCCCACATTTACTGACTCGTAATAATAATATAAAACTACCCTCCGAACGATAAAAATATCCGCTTCGATACGTAAACGTATAGGTTTTAAACTTATGCATTATGACATTTGTATAAAACGTAAATTATGCATATTGATGATTATTTCTTCAAACTATTATACTTTTTGATTTTATATATTTTGAACTTATACATTGTAAACTTATAGATTTTAAACTTATGTACGAGTATTATGAAATTTATATGTAACGTAAATTATGCATATTGATGATTATTTCTTCTGACTATTATATCTTTTGATTTTATATATTTTGAACTTATACAATGTAAACTTATAGATTTTAAACTTATGCATATGTACCCATTCTACGACAAAACGCACGCATAGTTTGATGTAGGTAAGTAGGTAGGTAGGTTGGTACCTGCCTTGTTTCCTGTAATGAGTCGGCTGCAAATGCTGTGACTATGTAAGTGTCATTGAAACAGCAGTCTCTTACTAATTGCAGCTATTCATTACACTGTGAAGCGATGCGACGTCATTAGTCTACCTCATACAAAGAGGTTTAGCACTGCAACGCTTTTTTCTCAAAGATTTTTTTTAAATGAATATGTTACACACATTTTCAGTCACCTGTTTATAGTTACGGAAGCCTGAGATTTCGTACGCTATGAACAAAAGTGAATTTTGACTTGCAGTTAAACTAATTAGTACAAACAAAAACTACGAGTATTTATAGGCCTGAAAAGTTCGTAATAATGAATTTCCAATGTAGGGTAGCTGTACGTAGAATACCAATCATGCTACCCGGTATCTAAATTCCAACATTCTAACAGACAGGACCGATGTTACATACCTAATACCTTAATTTTATTTTGGACATTCTCACACAATGCCCAAACAAAGCTATATAAAGCTTGTGCTATGGGATCTAGACAACTGATAAACATGAGTACATAAAAATATATTTTCATCTCCCATGCTCTGAAAGTGGGTCATTGTTTACCTGATTTGCGGGTTGAAAGACATTTCGGCTAAAGGCCGGAAAAGCAAAAAAAAAAATATCTGTACATCTTGAGGCGATGGCTAAAACGTATACAGCCAAAGTTCGATTAAGTCAATACAACTTTCTGGTTTTTAAATGGTCATAAACAAAAAAATGGTGAGTTACAATAAAATAAAACGTAAATAACACAAACAATAATTTTTTGGACAGTTTTACCTTAAAATACTGAGTATTTTACTCAGTATTTTAAAGTTGAGACTCCAACTAAACCTGACTAAATCGCCCGCCATAACACGTCAAATCATAAAAAAAAAACTTTATAGCGCTTCAAAAAATATGTGCGTAAAAAATTAACTGAAGAAATTAAAAAACTGGGGACTATTTTACATGGAAAAATATAACTAATGACAAGGCGGTATGATCAAAATACTACAGCCTACCCTGAGAAAAGCGCGAATGAGAAACAAAAATAAAAAAAGGCGGGAAGCACAATACTTGATATGTGATCAATCTCTATTGGTATAATCTTTTTATTTGACTTTTATTTGCTTTCCTCGTATTCGAAATGAAAAGTAGAGTGTTTAACTCGGGTGAAAACACCCATTTCTGCCTCGAACTATTGGTGATCTCACTACGTTCGAGCGCCAAAATGTCTCGTCAGAAATGGGATGCTTTCATCCCTTGGTTAACAATCTACTATTCTAAATCATCATCCATTGAGCCTTTTCCCAACTCAGTTAGGGTCGGCTTTCCAGTCTAACTGCGATGCGGCCTTCGAAATTTTCTGTGAAGCGATTGCCATCTGACTTTCACAACCCATGAGTAATATCGAAGCTCTGTAGTTAGACCAGTAAAAATATATTTCTAAATACAGGATGTTACATAAGGGTTATATCAACCTGAATACTCCCATGTTGTATTTATTTTAGTTCCGCGGCCCGAGGCCTCGGCCGTTCTAACGTCCGTTGCCGGGCGTCTCTGGTTACAGGCAGAATGTATTTGCAGTGGCGCCCGTCGGACTTTGACCACCTCTGTGGTCTCTGCGGGGGTTAGGTCGGGATGCGAATCCCGCGTCTTTGGGGTAGGGGTTTATCCCGATTCGGTGAGTGAATCTGGTTGCGTGCTATGGGGCAAAAGCACCGCAGCACGCAAGCCTTCTAGCCTGCTAAGCCTTCTGTAAGGACGGCGGGTGGCGATCCCGCCGTCCTCAGGCCCTGATCATGGAGGTCTTGGGCGTAGATGAGTCTGCGGCGCCCCCGCCACTGACTACGGAACTCGGGGGAGGGTACGCTCCCTCTCCCTCTCGGCCGCCTCCTTCGCGAGCACGACTTGCTCGCAGAAGGACATGGCCGCGTTCCACCTACTATGTAACACCCTGTATAATAATATAGGCAGAAAACATCCAAACTCCGAAACTAACATTTGTGAATCACACAAATCAGGAATCGGACTCGAAACTTCGGAGTCGAGAACCGATGCACTATTATCGACCCCGCCACCGAATTTTAAATTACCTAACACGCCAATTTACGGTGATTCCCGGTCACTATAAGCAGTAAGTAACAAAAAAAGAGTTCATTACTTAGCTGAAAGAGTACTTACTTAAAAATAAAGAACAAGTGACGTAACGGTCGTGCCGTACAACCCCGGGCTTTAAGTGAACGAGAATTTCAGTGGCGGATGAGATACTTCAGAAGATTTACGTTTGCAAAAATCTTAAGTCTTTTGTACTTTATACTTTTAAAATGTTATAGGCTACCAAAAGAACTAAGAGATATTAGACTTGTCTTTCATGATTACTTGAATATTCTCGGTTACGTTTTTCAATATTTGCAGAGGCAGATACTGCTTGGAACTGCGTTTTATAATAATTTAGAGATCGATGGGACTGCTGTGATTATATTTGATTGTTATGACTGTGTGTGATTAAGACGTGATATATCAACTCCCAAGAAAATTATTATGTATTCATTCAGTAACATATACACATTTTACACCTATATAGTATTAGTAGTCCATCAAAGTCACTTAAAAATTAAAAAGAACGCGGTCTGGTAAAAATAATCTCTTTACTTATATTTGAGGTACTTTTGAACAAAAGAGAGGGCGTGTTATTATGATTACTGAACAGGTTCAACAATACTTAAACCAAAAAAACACTCGACAAGTTACAAAAATAATTCATCTGTTTAAGAAATATATAATAAACAACACCTACCTATTAAATATAACTGCCGGAAGGAAAAAATAATTAGTAGGTACTGTGAAGGTGCCTGCACATTCGCATACGACCTCATTGAGTTTATTGTAAATTTGTATTGGCAGGAAGGAATCAGACAATTTAAATATTAACAAATCAAAGTTAAATAATAAATTTAAAAAACCCCCTATGTATAAGTTATGACCTTTCATTTGATACCCAACACGGGTATATTTGATCACATTCAATTTTTCATCACCACTTTCACCCCTCATATCTTTGAAATGGCTTAACCGATTTCTATAAAACATAGCTAAGAACACTCTCCCCTAACCCATCTTTCAAACAAAAGAAGCAGAATCAAAATCGGTTCATCCGTTTGGGAGCTACGATGCCACAGACAGACTTACAAACACACACACACACACACACACTCCCACACACACATCAAACTATAAGTTTGAACACCCCGTTCGGGTTTCCATCGGGGGTTAAAAAACATTTAAACGGAATCAGACAAATGAAGACAATGGAAGAAGGAGAAGGGATTCGAGCGAGGGCCGCGGCGGGCACCTGAGCTCCGATAGAAGAATTATAAAAGTGTAATATATGTAATAATTGTTAAATACAATCAATATCTGGGAAGCCGAACGCTTTTAATTCCAGTAGTTAAGATCCCTGGTTACGCAACGTTATACAACGTTACAGTACCTACTGCAAAAGACTCTTATGTAAAGAAGTATTTTTAATGATAACAATTTACAAGAACTGATAATTAAATTGCTCTTAAACGGTAAAAAGTAGAATCTTTAAGTCTTTCAATTCATCCCTCCTGGAAAGATTTTTGTAACATTTATCTAGTACTCTGATTTAATACGAGTACCATAAATTACTACTTATTACTATACTGCCTCGGTGGCGCAGTGGTATGAGTATGCGACTGCCGTCCTTGAGGTCCCAGGTTCGATTCCGGGTCGAATCAAATTATTTGTGCGATCTACAAATGTTTGTTTCGGAGTTTGGGTATTTGTATTAGAAATCTATACTACTATTATAAACAGGAAAGGTTTGTATTTTTGTATGTTTGTAATGAATAAACTCAAAAACTACAGTGCCGATTTCAAAAATTCTTTCACCATTAGAAAGCTACATGCACCCTGAGTAACATAGGCTACTTTTATCCCGGTAAAGATGTATTCCCATGGGAACCGGGAACTAGTAAACTAAATCACGCGCCTGGAGCTGCGGCGATCAGCTAGTATATAATAATTATATATTGTATTAATATGTACGTATTTAGAAACATGTAAGTATTTTTTTCAGTCGTCTAGATCCCATAGCACAAGCTTATATACTTTTTTTTTTTTTAATCCCGCGGCCTGAGGCCGCGGCCACTCTAACGTCCTTTGCCGGGCGTCTCTGGTTACAAACAGGTATTTCCAGTGGCTCCCGTCGGACTTTGACCACATCTGTGCTCTTTGCGGGGATTTGGTCGGGATGAGAATCCCGCGTCGTTGGGGTAGGGTTTTAGCCCATGTCAGTGAGTGAATCTGGTTGTGTGCTATGGGGCAAAGGCACCACAGCACGCAACCCTTCTAGCCTGCTTCTGTAAGGACGGCGGGTGGCGATCCCGCCGTCCTCAGGCCCCGATCATGGAGGTCGATGGTCTTGGGCGTAGATGAGTCTGCGGCGCCCTCGCCGCTGACTACGGAACTCAGCGGGGAGGGTACGCTCCCTCTCCCTCTTGGCCGCCTCCTTCGCGAGCATGACTTGCTTATATACTGGCAAGCTTATATACTGGCTTAATTTGGGCTAGATAACGTCATGTGAGAATTCTCACAAAAATATTGATAAAAAAAATTAAGCAGAGCCAGTATTATAGGTATTATAATATAACTCAAATCAACAAACATACATAGTACTCTGATATAATACCATAAATTAGATTAAATTTTTTCAAAATCGGTCATCAAGTCATTATAATATTAGAATGTTAATGAATATTTATATCAAACCATTTAGAAACCGAACCATAAAATAGACACAGTTAAAATTAAAAACTTCGGAGGTATTATCTCCTTTTTCCAACATAATCATATAATCCCAAAGGATAAGTGGGACAGGGGTGAAGAGTACGTCCAAATTTTGTCATTAAATATGTTAAGATGTAAATAAGATAAAGATAAATACTCTTTATCTACTTTTATGTCGAAAAATTCAAATTGTGATTTCAAAAGTTACATATTAGACAACCTACTAAAAATTTAAAAGTTTTTCATGATACAGATTCTGTATGAGATTTACTGTAAATCTGTACAATAAAGTAACTTTTTAGTAATTATATTACAGTCTACTAGCAATAATAGGCTAAAGTCTGTCGACCATACCGCTTTGTTGTGTTTTGCCGCCATATTGTCGATAACTTATTCAAGTTTGTTTCTCAAAATGCCTAGATTAGATAAAGTTATGTATGAAACTACACATTAATAGGTAATAGATACTCAATAAACAGTTTTAAAAACTAATATTACGTAGGTACACAAACAATAAAGCTTGAAACACACCGGTCCTTGATATCCGACGTATGCAACACGACGTGGGAAACAGCGACACACTGGTACTACGTCTGACGTTTACATTATAATATATTTATACGCTCTTGACACAATTTTAACGTGTGTGACAGCGTAGTACGCATGGGATAGCATGGGAACATGCGATGACGCGTAAGACAGCGTGGTGAATGACCAGTGTATTTGTTATCATACAAATTGTATAGGCCAGATCCTCTTCAGATGTCATAATGCGTGGTGGACGTCGCAAGTGAAGGATGTTTGACCGTGCAAGGTAAAGAATAAAACAAATACCTTAAAATGTTTGATGGTTACATTACCGCACTTTTGCCTATGAATATTAACTACACAGTATTTATTTGTGTAATTGTAGATGTTAATTAGTACAAAGATACATTCTTAACATAATTATATTTTCAACCCGCAGTATTCCACAGCTGGTAACTTTCTGCAAAGTTCTCAAAGTAGTTCTGACTGCAGCCTGCATGGACCAAGAAGTATATTTAAGTTGAGTCTTTGATATTATAATTTCAAAGTACGAACGAGTCTCGACTTACACGGCAAGTTATGTGAAGCGTACGATATGTTCTCAAACGGTCTGTTTTTATATGAAAATGAGAATAGTTATGGCAAGTAACATTTGGTTAACAATTTGCATAATACATATAGCGCACGTGATATTTAAGTCAACTTACTATTTAATTTATTAGATAATGATCTAATATCTCGATATGCTTCTTACAGGGAAGTTAATTTTGCATTTGTCAGGCTTTAATAAATAATGATAAATGGTTTGGACATTCGCACACAACATCATCTAATCCAAACTAAACTATAAGCTTGTGCTATGAGATCTGGACAACTTATAAACATTCTTATATTATATATTTTTCTAAACAATATTAATATTATTTGTAATGACTTACTTAATACATAGAAAACACCCAAACTCCGAAACAAATATTTATGGATGACACAAATATTTGATTCGAACTGGAATTGAACCTGAGACCTCAGGGACAGCAGTTGCATACTTATATTGCTGCGCCTCCGAGGCAGGCGTTGATCGTCAGGAATTGTAATGGAGGTAAGCCTCTAAGATTTTCGTAGGTTCCATATAAAACAACTACGTTTTACAATATATAACAAAATCTTCGTCTCGAGTTGAACAAGCGCCATTTCCTTTTCAGAGCACCAACTGAGTAAAATATCACACAAGGTACCTACATACTCGTATTTTGCTCAGTTGGAGCTACTCGTCTAAATAATTCTTTATAAAATGCATGCATTTAATTGACTTCATAAAAGGAAGAGATTCTCAAGTCAACTGGTTTTTTTTTGTTTGTTATATTTCAACTGGGTGAACCAATTTTGATAACTTATTTTTTTCGTAACCCTTTTTAAGGTGCTGGCAACTATGCTGCCACCATGTATTTAATCGATTATCTGCTAACTTTTTAAATTTTAGTAGATTTTTTTATCTGTATCGAACACTGCTAAGTATTATGACATGATCAAACCGATTTTTTACATTACCAAACGTCATAACTCAGTCATTTGAACTTGAAGTGAGTTAAAAATTTGGTGGTGTTTCTGATTTTTTTTTCTAATTTAGTTCAATCTCGAATTTGGTCTTCTATTTCGGTAAGTTTTAATTATTATTTCAATCATCTAGGTAGTTTGCATTACAATTGGTATTATCGGGATGTTTACCATGTAGGTAACGTTGGTTTGAGATTCCGATATTTCGGCGTTGTAGCAAGCGGTGGATGTTGAAAAAGTTTATTAGGGATAAATATTTCTATCTAACCTCCTTCGACTTCTTAGTGACAAATAAATAAATGTAGTGATAAGTGCTGCCTACAAAGAATACATGAACAAACCGCGAGGCGCCACTGGAAATACGTTCTGCTTGTAACCAGAGACGCCCGGCTACGGATGTTAGAGCGGCCGCGGCCTTGGGCCACGGAATTAAAAAAAACACATGAACAAAGTGTCTTCGCCTTAATAAAAACTGAGAAAGTGTTAATGGACGCATGCTTAGTGTTATGTTTACATAGTAAATTCGACGAAATGTATTTACTTATTAGTCAATTTGGTTAGATTGTAATATAAATAAAGTACTACGGTACTTTATTAAAAAAAAAACCCTCCTTCGAGTCCGTTTACTGCGCGTGACACCACTGCCACTGGTCTTGCAACAGCGTCGAAATATCGGAAACTCAAAACAACGTTTAATGGTAAATATCCCGACAATTCCAATAGTAACACTTATTTTTTTATTTGAAAGCTACTGCTTCCCATGTCAATTTAGTCCTATTTCGACAATTATTTGGTGTTTTTTAGGGTTCCGTAGAAAAAGTTTCGGAATGTAGCTTCGTCATGTCCGCCGGCCGTCCGTCCTCTGCTTTGCTCCCAAACGGTTAGAGTTAGAAACATGAAATATTGCATGGATATGTATATTTACTACGACAAAGTGCCAAAATAAAATTAAAAAAAAAAAACTTGAGAGGTGTCAAGGGACACCCGGATGGCACGAAGTTCCTTTCGATTAATTAGTGAAGGAATTGTAATAAAATTTATATACATAATTGTATATATAATATACTAGCTGACCCCGCGAACTTCGTACGGTACCGCCTAACAGTCAATGAATGTCGTGTTACTTTTTAGCTGAACTAATTTAGGCTTTGATGAACGTAAAACAATGATACAAAATAATATATTTATATAGATAGAAACAGAAAAGTATTTTATTATGATGAATGATGATGAAAACATACATACAGAATGAGAATAAAAAAAATAAAAAAATAAAAATAATAATAATTAAGTACTTCAAACTCATGTCAGAAAAAAATGATTGAAAACTATGTTGTGCAGATTGAAAAAAAAAAACTCGGATTAATTCATTAATAGGATTTTCATTCAAGCACTTTGTGGTAAACGACATTCTATGTTTTTTGGTCAGGCGCAAGAACAAATAAAGCGGATGGTTTGCCGACACGTGAGCATGCCACGTACAATTGACCATGAGAAAAACATGCATTTTCTATATTGAGGCCACAAATAGTCAAGGATTGGCCCTGTGATTTGTTGATCATCATGGCGAAGGCAAGACAAATCGGGAATTGAATTCGTTTAAACTCAAAGGGCATATCCGTTGGGATCATCGGAATCCTTGGAATAAGAACTTCCTCATCTTTAAATTTTCCTTTAAGTATCGACGCGTGAATCACATTGCTCATCAGTTTTCTTATCACCAAACGCGTTCCATTACACAGTTTTGGTTGGTTTAAATTTCTAAGCATGGTGACTACCGAGCCAACTTTAAGTTTTAAATTGTGCGGTGGTAAACCAGGCACATCCAAGGAGTTTAAAAATTCAGTTGGATAATTAGTGGCTTCTTCTTCGTTTATTACACAGTCGATAGATTTGAATGAATACAGAGTACCTACGATTTGATTTTGAATTATAAAATTGAGGTCATCTACATCTTTATTTTTAGCGGCCAAAATTGCTCGCTCACTTAACCATTTAGTATTTTTGTGGTTAGCAATGATATCCGGGAATACTTTGTTGATAAGCTCGTCTTTTGATGATACGAAATTGCAAAAATTTATAGGAAATGAAATCAAACCGCTCGATTTGTCAACAGGAACACGGCCATTACCGATAGTCAGCAATTGCTTCGAGAAATCATCAGCAGATAGATCGTTCAACAATGCAACTCTCATATTTACAGACAGTTGAAGTTTCTTTACATATCGCCACAGATTTGATGCTTTGAGGCAAGCGTTTATTTCGTCGGCAGCAGTAGATCTTGGAATGACTGGTAGTGTTTGTCGGAAATCGCCAGATAATAAAATCATTGCACCACCAAAACATCTCGAGTCATTGCGCAGATCTTTTAATGTTCGGTCTAGTGCTTCCAATGCGCGTTTGTGCGCCATTGTGCATTCGTCCCATATGATGATTTTTGATGCTACTAAAACTTTGGCCATTGCTGAGTGTTTCGAAATGTTACATGTCGGTTGGTCAGTAGTTTGAAGGTTTAATGGCAATTTTAACGCTGAGTGAGCCGTACGGCATCCGTCTAACAATGTGGCCGCTATTCCAGAAGAAGCAATTGCTACCGCAATTTCGGATCTCGCACGTACAGTGGCCAAAATCAATGACATGAGGAATGTCTTCCCAGTTCCACCGGGGGCATCCAAAAAAAATAAGCCGCCATTTCCATCATCAATTGCATTAATCAGTGTATCATAGACTTCCCTCTGCTTAGGATTCAACAGAGGTACATTCGTTTGAACTGATTGGATTAGTTCATGTGGATCATATTCACGTTCACGTTCCAATTCTCTATTAAATGCGTCATTCATTCCACGATCTGGCGCTGGCATTCCTAACCTAACTAACAAATTGCCGCACATGAGGTAACACATATCTTCGATCAAGAGCAAAGTCTGGTTATGGATCTCCTCATTCACCTCAAGATCGGAATTTCTTGAGCTGACGCGAATTCGATGTAAAATATCTTCTGACATGTTATCTTTGTATTTGTTCCACAGGTCACGTGGGTTCGATGGGAAGCATGTTGAAATGATGATAGCAAATAATGTGCGTATCTGACTTGGAGATGCAGAAATAATTGCTTCAGCGATTGTCGTGTCCCAATGAGTATCGTTTTCAAGCAAATTTAGCTCTTGACATGCTGCACGAAATGTGGGGCACACGATACCATTAACAGTTCGTAGTGATTCAAATGATGTTGGCCCTCGAACATGTACCAGCAACAACCGCAAATAGAAACATTCATCATTCTTCGGATGAACTGTGTAAATACGACCAAGAGCATCAGTAGAACGCATATCTGGATGACCAGGAACTGCATCGCCTTGCTTCCGACGTTGAAATTTCTTCGATGTAGCGTTCTAAGTGTAATAACGTGGCATTTCTGAGTAAAGCAAAGTTCGTGCGAACGGATTGCTTTGACAAATCGCAAAGAAACTGGTCAGTGTTGTCGCTGGAGGTGTTTCGGCACGTTGAGCAGCATTCGACGCTGTGAAATATACTCTCTGACCGTTCTCTGGATGCACCTCCAAATGTAAAACAGTGGGATGACGTTCGTGAATAGGGAATGAAAATATACGCCAAATTGCTTCATTGCAGTTCACATATCTACCAACTTGATAGCGCGTGATTTCATCGTTGGTATTGGATGTTTGGATACCAAAAACCGCCATGTCGCTCCCTTTCGTGACATATTTGCAAATGTATTTAATTGACTTGACCGAATTGCAATACTCAACATTACAATGTCCTTTGAATGTTTTGGAAAGAAGTGGCGAATATGGAACAATCCAACTGTTGTCAACTACGAAATCGACGCTCAGCAAATTGAGGTTAGGGCTAATGCCGCCCTCGAACATGTTAGGAGGTGGGGTGTCCAAAACAAGCTCAAATTCGCTCCGCACAAAACCAGCGCGATGGTTATTACGCGAAAATTGAAGTACGACACCCCCCTCCTTACCATGGGAGGGGTCGACATCCCGATGGTAGAGAGAATCAAGATGCTGGGCGTGACCATAGACGACAAGCTAACCTTCAAGCCGCACGTAGCTAACATATGCAGGAAGGCCTTGGGCGTCTACAAGCAATTAACCAGAGCAGCGAAGACCACCTGGGGACTGAATCCGGAGGTCATCAGAACAATATATGTGGCTACGGTAGAGCCGATTGTGCTGTATGGCGCTAGCGTGTGGGAAACTGCAGTGTCCAGGAAAGGCACGATTAAGCAACTCAGCGTGGTACAACGCTTAATCGCACAACAGATCTCGAAGGCCTACCGCACGGTGTCGCTAAACTCGGCGCTGGCGTTGGCTGGGGTTCTCCCCCTTGACCTCCGTGTGAGGGAGGCAGCCTCCCTGTACCGGGCCAAGAGGGGGGAACCGCAGCCGGCGTTACGCGACCGAGAAGTAGAGCAGATGACTCCTGCTATCGCGGCCCCGCACCCGTCTGAAATCACGCACATCAACTTCGTCAGCCTGGTAAACCAAGAACAACTTGATGCCAGCGGTGAATATGATATCCGCATATTCACCGATGGCAGCAAAATTCAAGGTGAGGTCGGAGCCGCTCTCTATATTTGGAGAGGAGAGACCGAGACCAAAATCCGGAAACTGAAACTGGCAGATTATTGTACGGTTTACCAGACTGAACTTCTGGCGATACACTGCGCCACTCAAGAAGTGCTGAAGGCAGGGGCAACATCGTGCGGTATATACAGTGATTCCATGGCAGCACTTCAATCGGTCCAAAACCCGAGATGCCTCCATCCACTGGCGGTGGATACGAGGCATAACATTCGAGCAATACTGCACCAAAACAAAGTTGTGTCTTTGTTTTGGATTAAGTCACACGTCGGACTGGTTGGCAACGAAAGAGCGGACGAATTGGCCAAAGCTGCTGCCATGAACCGTAAAAAGAAGCCGGATTATGATCTATGCCCGGTCTCATTCGTCAAGCGAAGTCTACGGGCTACAACGCTTGGCGAATGGAACCTGAGATATCTCACTGGCACTACAGCTGGTATTACCAAACTGTTCCTACCGGATGCGCTAGCGGCTTACAGCACAATGCGGAAAATCAGCATCAACCGTATCACCACGCAGGTCATGACCGGACATGGGGGGTTCTCCCATTACTTGAATCGTTTCAAGTGCAAGGAGAGTCCCGCATGCGTCTGTGACCCGGATGCTGATGAGACTGTGCCACATATATTGTTCTGCTGCCCAATCTTCGCACGGGAACGTTACGACCTGCAGCAGGAAACTGATTGTGCGGTGGCTGTGGCAGGTCTTGCAGAGTTGATGAAAAGTAAAAACAGAGATAGTTTCCTGGAATATTGCAACAAATTGGCAGCAATAGTTATAGAGCGAAACAAAACATAGGTAATAAAAAGTATGCTTTCATAATATTATGAAATATTAAATGTAAAGCACTACACAAAAAAAAAATAGCAAGACAATACACAGGACAAACAACACACACACAGTATACACATAATACGACTGAGACTAAATAATTTAGCGACTGTAAGTACTACAGCCGGAAGGTCAAGTTAGTAACAAAAAGAAGGGAGAATATAAAAACATATTTATTTTCTTTCAAAATTATGTAATATAGAGAATGCAATGTGGATCCCTGGTAAAGCAGAATGATGGAAAGTCACTCAAAGAATAGCAAAGTAAGAAATAAAACCTTGTTTAGAGACTAAGATAGAATAAGCCAAAATATATAAGTAGACATAAGATAGCGATAGGAAAAACTTGTACTGTGTAAATATATAGAGTTGTATTATTATTTGCCCCGATACAAATAAAGAATATCCTAACAAATAGCTAGTAGATTAGGTGTAACGTGGGAGTCCCACCCACTAAAGACTGAATGAGTGATGAATGAAAGAAAGATCAAGTATGCAGGATAAAAGTGCGAGAAGAATAATTGCGAGAACTGGTATGACAAAGAGCATTAGGATTAACATAGTCTCCACTTAAGGGGGAGGTAGCTAGGAAAAAAAAAAAAAAAAAAACTACGAAATCGTTTCCTTTCACTTTAGTTGTGATAGTTCTACCATTATCATCGGGCGATCGACGCCGATACAATGGATCACCATCGTTGCCTGTAATGGTCTCTGCCGTCAATTTTCGTGGATACCGTTTGGAACACTTGCCGTCGACCATGCACGGTGATTGTCGGTTGATAGTGCCACACGGTCCATGAATCATATTCGTGACTACAACATCATGTAGGTCTGGATCGGTTTCATTAGCAGGAATCTCCGCACATATGATGTCATCTATTTGATCTGGCCGAATTCTTTCGACTAACCAAATCAGAATGTGAGCATGCGGTAGGCCTCGTTTTTGCCATTCGATTGAATACATCCAGCATCGAGTATTCCCAAAGACGTGTTGCTTAACAATGTAATTCATTAGTGACCGAATTTTTTGCCTGAAAACACGTGAGGTGATGTGGTGTCGATCACTTGATGTTTGTCCGGGAAGTAGCAATTGAATAATTTCTATCCATTTCGGATTACATGTAAATGTAATGAATAGATCTGGCCGACCATAATTACGAACATATGTCATTGCATCTTGCGCATATTCATGCAAATGACGCGGGTTACCTATGTATGTCGCCGGTAAAATAGTCAATCGACCAACATTTTCTGAATCTCCTTCTGTGCTAATTGCATCGCGTAAATGGATATACTCTTCCGAACTCAATTTAGCTTGATTCAACCGAATGAAAGTCAGGCGCTCCGTTTCGATTTTAACGTACATGTCAACGCAATATTGTTGAAGCAGTCGACGAAATCGCAACAAATAATTGTCAGAATTTTCACGAATCATCAAACGATATGCGTAATAATTCATCGAACTAACCTTCTTGGTAGTTTCCTCACCTAAAACAAATGCAGTAAAAATTGTATTTTAGAACCCGTAATAGGTTAACGACTCTTACAGCTACTCTCTACTAAATTAGAAATTACAACTTTTTTTGAGTACTAAAAGCAAACAGAATAAAATGTATATCAAGTTAAAATGAAAACAACAATATTGATCTTACCATTCAATGGATTAATCATTTTGATATTAAAGTGATATCCATCGTCTCCTTGCCAAAACATCAGCGGGTATTGTAACGCGTCATATGAACGGTGTGTTTCATATATTCTTTGTTGCCCAGTATTGCGTCGTGTAAGTACAATATCACGTGTTTCCAAGTTTTCACCAATAATCAGGATTGCCACTTCATCGATTGTTGGAGCATTAAATGTGCATGTGTTCCAGCTGGTCTTTTATCTGCTCTGATCACAACTTTATAGTCATCACTTGGCATGCGCTCTAAAGCAGTCTAGAACAGCCTGACCAATGCATGATGTTCATGAAGCATTTGCTGCAGATCTTGGAGAATTGCTCTTTTCGTAGCTGTGTTGATCCCTTGACGCCGGTTAAGTTGTTCTTCCATATTGCCCATGAAGTATATTTGCAAGAATTTATGCTGTGCATCTTCTATAGGTTGCAATGATCCAATGCGATGGCAAATCTGGCCTTGAATCTGTAAAGTCAAAACCATAGTTATAGTTAGATTTACAAACACTTTTTTTACAAACACTTTTTTTTTCTAATAATAACATGCCATTTTTATTTCAGAGACAAATACAGAAATCTAACAAACTACATTCCAGATTTTTTTTACAATGATAGAAAATAAAGTTTTTAACGTAAATTACCTTAAATGTCGGATTATATCCGTGTTCTTCGATAATTTCCGCCCCAAATGAAGTCATTTGGAAACAGACATTGTATTTTTGAGTGTTCGCTAGAAAATGTCGTGATTCTAGTGTTTCGCCATAAAGCAGGGAGCACAATGGCTCTGGTGGCGGGACCAATAATGGCAATTTCACTTTACCACTAAGGCAGCACAAACCAGGAGTTTCACCAGCAAACTTCAATGCTCCACAATGCTGGCAAACAACGTCCATTGGACCAATGCAAACTAAACGATGCAAGCTGTAGTCGATGGTGCAATCATACAGAAACGCTGCTCGATTCAAATCAATACTTGAACCATTTCTTCTTGCACTTCGAAGATTATTCCTCTGTTCATCTGTACGATAAGCTCGACGATTTCTCGTTTCTAACCTAGCGGTTTCACGGGCTGCCTCTCTTTGCTCTTGTGTTTGAGAAGCACGAATTAAGGCCCTTCTTTGCTGCATACTAACGCGGCGCTGTTCTCGTGCAATTTCTCGTTCTCCATCAGATAATTGACTCGCGATATTCCGTTGCCTAATTGCATTACGGCTTCGCTGGGAAAGATTAGATCTTCTAGGACGCGGCATTGTTATTAAAATGTGCACTCGCATAAAACCACCAAATATAATAACAGTGACTACTTTCGAGACATAGACAATAGCTCAAAGAGTATATAACCACTACGTATGAATATCTTATCAAGAAAAATCATATACAACCTATAAAAAGACATTTACACTTTTGTTAACCTGTAGATTTTTTTTCCTTATTCTTATAACCTTTACCAACTGATTTTTTATTATTTTTTATTTTGTTCCTTTCTGATGATTTTTTTTTTACTGTAGAATAAATCTTAGTTATTATTTTCTGGAATTAAAAATTAAATAATTAATAAATAATTTTCGAAAATTAATGGCTAAAACAAACAAATATAACACTACCTGAACTTTGTAGACATTTTACAAAAAATAAATTTCTGAACGCACACATGATGTCTTCAGAAAAAAATAAATTTTTTGCTTAAAGTTCTCAGCAACCAGGACATAAGCTCCAAAAAAAAAAAGTTGTTACACTATTTGACAGGATTGTACAACTAATGTTTTACATGTAATAAACAAATCAGCATCTATTTCATTGTTTTTAAGATGTATTCTGCTATTCGTGACGGAAACAAATCCAACAAATCAAAAACCATGGCAATCGGTCCAGCCGCTCTCGAGTTATAAGTGTTGTAACAAGCACGACTTTCTTTTATATATTTAGAAGAAGATATATAATAAAACAGAATTGTATATACGAGTATACTAATAATTGGTTGTCCATGTACTGAACTTTAAAGGAAAACTATAACGAAAGGTATGACTCTGTTATTTCAGGAGTTATAGAGATTTTTATGGGTAACTACGGAACCCTATCTTATGCGTGGCCCGACACACACATGGCTGTTTTTTTTAAATAATCCCTGCACCTAACACTAGCATTCTCGGTAATCCTACCATTCAAGCTAGAAATGCTTGTGTTAGGGGTCCACGTCGAATAGAGAAAAAAAGATGTTATACAGACTATGTTGTAGTCATAAACCGTATAGTAACAGTTGAGTTGTTCCCACAAAGAGCAGCCCGCCAGTAAATCATACGTACGACAAAATTGCGGTTCGGTCACGCTATGATTCTGCTGAAGTAAAACTTTATGTTGTAAACGCTTAGTTTAGCTTATATGTTAGCCCAATGTTGTTGACGCGCAATTCGTTTACTCAACACAACATCTAGTTTGCGCTAGAGAAATTCTCTTTGAATATACTAACCTGGCAGTGTGCGCAACTTCCGTTAGCTTTCCACTTGTTGTTAAACTTATTATTTTGTTGGCTTTACAGAAACACGTACGTATATTACTCGCAGTAAACTAGAATTTAATATTTTAGTTTAAAGTCATAATCATAGAGACACAAACAAAAAAAAACACACGCACATATCACGCCTATATCCCGAAGGGGTAGGCAACCCACAATTTGCCTGTATTTTTAGTCCCACGTAATAGGGGGCATCAGAAGTGTTTACTCATACTCAATATGACATTGAAGTGAATCATATTATTAGCGGAATGTGTTCTAAATAATAAATAATATTAGTAGAAAATGTGTTACAAAAGTGAATTGTGTGAGTGATTGAGTATGAGTAAACACCTCTGATGATGCCGTATGGCATAACCGGTCAGGGTTTACCAATAATAAAAATATTTATGGAATGGTGTGAGTTTTTTTCAAAAACGTATTACTATAAGTTTCACCAAGTGCCTACAATCGAATGCATAAATCAATTACATACAATAAAATTGTAAGTGGTCGATGTTTGTATATCGAAGATATAATAGAGAAACTGTTGTAGGGGGGCTTTATGAGCGCAATAGTACCCAAAACAATGGTTTTTAGAATTTTTGTCTGTTTGTCTGAATGTTTGAACACGCTAATCTCAGAAACGGCTTAACCGATTTGAATGCGGTTTTTAATAGTGCGTTGTGGTTTATTCAACTTAACATTTAAGGTCTTATTTCAATAGGTTCATAAATAAAAAAGTTATGTCGATCTAAAGTACCACGCAGGCGGAGCTGCGGGCAACAGCTATACATAATAAATCAGTAACTGGTGATCAACAAAACTATAACACGCAGGCGGAGCTGCAGGCAACAGCTAGTTATATATAAGTATGTTTATCAGTCGTCTAGATCCCATAGCACAAGTTTCCATTAGCTTAATTTGTGCTAGATGACGTCGAGTAATTATGTCAAAAATAAAAGTTTAAAAGTTACTAAGATATCCTCCTCATACTTCACTTAGGCTACTTTTCATCCCGGGAATAGTTCTCCATAAAAAAAAAGATTTCTTAAATCTACTCCACGTGCGTCGTAGGTATTTACCTATTCAAAGAAAATGAAAAAGTAGTAAGAGGCTCTATTCAAGTTATACAGTCGCCTTTTAAGTTCCGAGGTTAAAAAATATTCGTAGTACAGTTTAAAGTACTTTATGAAAAGTGTTTAAGTTGTAAAAGCCATTGTACTCGTAGGCCCACTTCTTACTCCTATTATTAAAGTGACTGCAGTTCAGTCTTGAGTTTCACTTTGTAAGTAGTTACACTACATGAATGTGTAAGAACTTGTTAAGAAAACAGTTTTCTAGTTACGTCAATTCTACATTTAGTACCAGCTTTTCTAGGCAATAGATAGAGTCTGTAAGAAAACAATCTGGCTATAAAAAGTCATGGCTACGCTTTAATCCCACTCTTACCTACACTCTCGTTCTTTGTTACATTTATTATGGTCACAAAACGTCTTTAATTTCATGCCGCATAGAACATACTAGGTTAGGTATATTCAAACTAACCACTCACATTTACAAATTCTACATACATTTATGCACCTGCTTCCCGATGGAGTTATGAGAGGTACAGTCAGCAACATCTCAACACTAAAATATTCCATAAGTAAGTGCCGTGACAAGAGGAGAAAATAATCGTGTCATTAGTAGTTTACAATAGTCATTAGTAGTTTACAATAAGTCACTGAAAATTAATAGCGACCAGCGAAATTGAATGTGTTCATCAACTTTTGTAGCTGACTGTACATTACGCGCCCATAGTACGCCAGTAATTTTATTGAACCCACTTAATAATGAAAGAGATTATTGCCGCTAATTATTTGTTAGAACCCAGTTCGTTGATGGACAGTTATCATACCACTTGCAGCCCAATCAGTATCGACTAAAGCTTCTCGACTTGTTCAACCAATGGCAGCGCAGAAACTGTGGTCACATGCCTCATATCATTGGTTATGACTTAAGTCGACGCTGGCTATGATCTTGAAAGCACTTCTATACAATTTATTGAAGTTGTACCTACCACAGAATGGGTATCTAATGAAAGGTACGCTTGTACTGACAACGAAACCCGTTGTCTCGCAGTTTAGGTTATTATGTAATACTTAAAATTTAAAGGGTATTTCCACGAAAACTGTATACAACAAACAATAGAGTCTATGAAAATATTAATAAACTCACTTCTAAGTTCCCAACGTTAAAAATAATCACCAAATTAATTCTAATGCGTTGAAACTTCGTATGTTAATATAATTTTAGGGACTGTTTCAGTGTTTAACTCCATCACAAAGGACAAACATTCCTGTAATGAACTTTGTATAATGTTCACGTGTTTGTTAAATATAAACTTAGAGAGTTACTTGTAAATTTCAGACACGAAACATTGTAAATGAAGATTTAAAGTATTTTGTTTGCTGTCTGTTTTCGCTGCTTTAATTTTAAAGCGTCAGCAAACGAAATACGCGTGGTATCTTTTTTTTCGAAACCCGTGTAAATGTAACACACATATTATTATGTATATTCCCAATAGGATATAATACACTTACATTTTACTTATAACTTTTTGGTTAGACTTTTGGTGTAACATGTGACTAGGTCGCTATAAACACTTCACGAATACGAAAAGCAATAAAAACGTCGATGCTAAAAAATCTAGCAACTATAAAAATTATTATGTTGATTCCCTATATTCTTAGTTAACTCTCCAAATGCCACTTCACTTTACTCAATCACTTTTGAGTGATTTGGTAGTTATAGTTATGGAAACTAACTCCACTCAGAGTTTAAACATAAAATTCACTCAAATAAGTGTAGAAAAGAAATATTCATCTCAAGTAAGTACACTATCTTACTTGAAATTGCACTCGAAATCGCGTTCTACCGTAAATATTATAAAAATGTATATAAATAGTTTTGACGAATTTATTAATTTTATATACGGTGATGATACATCCTAGAATTACCCGTCAAAAACGTATTTAAGGTATGAAGACACTCAATTGAGTTAATAACGAAAACTCGAAAAGTTTAACTTACTAAGTCCCCTTGTCCTAAGTCCCCTAGATGGAGCAGAGGGCGTCCACAGTGCATCGCCATCCCGTACGATCTTGAGCTACGCGCTTTATTTCACTTCAAGTCTTCGCTAATGCATTCACTTCTGCAAGATAGTCCGCCGCCAGGTCTGTTTCGGGCGACCACGTTTGCGCTTTCCTTGGGGGTTCCAATCGAGAGCTTGCCTCGGTATGTGACTCTGGTCCCTTCGGAGAGTATGTTTGACTAAAAGTCCGATTTTGAAAGAGTGTAAATGGGAGAAAAATGTACACGCTACGGAGATAGAGTGGAGAGGCATTGGGAGTGTTGTCTAAGAATATGGGGGTTAGTCATAGTTAGTTTGATTGTTGTTATAGAAGTGATTCAACGTACCTATTTACATTTGGTGTTGTATTGTATATCAAATCTGCTGTATCAAGTCGTGTGGTTGCTCTTTTGGTGTTGTATCATTATGTATAACTGTACCTAAATTATTTTAAGATCATCTCTAAAACCCCAATTCTAACTTAAATTTAAATTATTTAGTTGATTTATTTTATGAAATCATTCATATGATTTAACAAACCTGGAACTTGTGGTTTGATAATATTATGTACAAGTGAGTTCTTTCATTATGCATTAATATTCATCATCATCATCATCTGCCTGCTCTTATCCCAATTATTTGGGGTCGGCGCAACACGTTTTCATTTTACATCCCTGTCACACGTCATCTCCTCAGTCACTCCTTTGCTAATCATATCCTCTTTCAAGCATTCCATCCAAATTTTCTTGGGCCCACCTCAACTCCTCAAGCCTTCATTCATACTTATTTATTTATTTATGTACAACACATAGAGAAAAATAAAACAATAAGAAGAATACAAAGAGAACAAACAGTTAGCAGTTAGTACAAGGACACTACTTATTCCTAAAGGAATCTCTTCCAGCAGGCCTGAGAGGAGATGTATCTAAAGGTGACAAGGTAACGTGTGTGCAGTGCAATAATAATAAAACTAAATAAACTAAAGGTGCATTATAATATATACATAAATAAATACATACTGTACTATAATATACTTAAATATATAATAGACTACAATATTATTATTACTCAATATATATAACTAAGATACAGAGGCTTTACTATTCGAAAGCATAAATTATTATGTTTAAAGTTTGGGTGTTTAAATAAGTTTAATTAACCTGTAAACCAAATAGAACGCAAGTTGTATATAAATGAAGATTAGAATTTCAATCTAGAGTATGTTGTGGTATCACCTCATAAATATGTATACACTATTCTAGAATATTGGGGCAGAACATTAAGTATTCAGATGTGATGCGATCGAGTGCAATATAGGATAATGTTCATTGTTCATACATACATACTCTCACACCTGCAAATAATTTCGTCCCACGTAATAAAGCTAAGGCATCTTGAAGGTCCCATACAGCTGTAGGATGCGAACAGTACAGTAAAGGCTTTCTCTAGAAGTGGGCGTCAATTGGCTGTTGATACTCGTAATAGGGACCCATTACTAGTCTATAGGCCAACATTTGACAAGTACTTACATAATTTATTAGACCTGTTTCCGCAAGTAGATGCAGTTGATTTACGCGATGGCCATATTGATATATGCTCTGAATATCTTCTAAAATTTTATCAAGATGTGTTCAACTACAGCTTAGCGGCGGCCATGTAAGATTTTGTTGCGTTTCATCAACATTTCATCGCTAGGCAACGGGTTTCAAATTTATTTTTCAAAATTAGAATATTGCTGCTACTTTTTATGAAATGAAATGAAATGAAATGAATTATTTATTTGTACATACATACATACATAGCATCACGCCTTTTTCCCCGAAGGGGTAGGCAGAGGTGTGCAAACACACCCACATCTCGCCAGCTATGTTAGGTCCCATGTATTAGCGGGCAAGCCTATTGCCATTTACAAGTTCCATACTCTGGGATAACTATCTAGGTAAAATTCTAAAGAGAATTATACATTATCCACCAGACCCGGGAATCGAACCCGAGACCTCGAGCGTGGCAGTCCGTACATAGTACCATTGTGCCACCGGGGTAGTAGATACAGTTAAAATATTAATATCTTTAAATCGCTCCCTAAGAGAATCTCTCTTACCTAAACAATAAATGGCACGGACTGCCCTCTTTTGTAATATAAAAAATGTTTCTATATCTGCTGCATTTCCCCAAAGTAGTATTTCATAGGACATCAAGCCATGGAAGTAACCAAAGTAAACTAGCCTAGCAGTAGCTACATCTGTCAACTGCCTAATCCGTCTCACAGCATATGCAGCAGAGCTAAGCTTATTAGCTAAAATGGTGATATGGTCACCCCATTGTAATTTAGAATCTATTGTTATTCCTAAAAATGTAGTGTTATTTACAAATTTTAACCTTTGGCTACCCAGCACGACATGGACGTTTGCTTATCTGACATTGGGCATTGTAAATTTAACGCATTTGGTCTTTTCTTCATTCAGCAATAGGTTGTTTGTAGAAAACCAATTTGAAATATCACGTAAAATAATATTGACAGTATTCGCATCTGTACTATGCCGATTTACTTTGAATATCATCACTTATATTGTTAGTTCTGTTTGACTTAACGTTGTTCACATGAACAGTCTGCAGCCTATCTGTCAGGTAAGATCCTAATAGTTCTAAGGATTTTTTGTCAAAACCATACCGACGTAACTTAAGCAAAAGTGTCTGACGGTCAACACAATCAAATGCTTTAGACAGATCGCAGAATACCCTTACAACACACACAGAACACCTTACTCAGAGCTGGCAAAATAGAAATGGGGTGGTAGTTACCAAGTTCCGACTTAGATCCCTTCTTAAATAATGGTATTAGTCTACTATTTTTCATTAGGTTAGGGAATATGCCTTCATCTACACATTCATTAAAAATTAGTGCCAAGTCAGGTGCAATGATATCAATTACATTACTGATTAAGCTAACTGATATGCCCCAGTGATCTTCCGACTTTTTAATTTTGAGATTTTTAAATGATTTCAAGATGTCACTGGGGTCGATATGTTTGAAGTTAAATTTAGATGAAGAATCAATATTACTTTCAAGAACGGTCACCGCACTGTGGGCACACGAATTAACAGAAGAAGTGTCTTTAAATGGAATCTTGGTAAAATAATCTTCAAAAGCATTTACAATATCTTTCGGAGAGGTTATATTCTTGTTTTCTAATTTAATTTTAGTAACAGTATCCCTCATTTTACATTTACCTGACTCTTTTTTTTTTGTTTGTTTATAACTTTCCGTGTTTCTTTTATTTTGTTAGGAGCCTCAATTATTTTCCTTTTGATGTGAATGGATTTAGCCTGTCTACATACTTTTTTATTACATTATTTTTTATTTATTCCATTTACAAAGTTACAATGCATTTTTTTTAATTCAGCGAGACCGTGGCCGCTCCCATGTCCATTGCTGCGGGCGTCTCTGGTGACACCAAAAGGTATTTCCAGTGGCGCTACTTTGGACACTAATATACCTCGCCAAACTTTGTCGTTTGATGGCGAAACACGCTCATTTGCTTTAAACCTAGAACCGTACCCACTTTACAATATACTTTAACGGTACCCTGGGGTACCGTTAAAGTATATTGTAGATTTACCCCAATAAGAAAACGCATTTTTACAAAAGGATAATAAAACTTTTATTAAAAAATCAACATACATAGGCTTTCTTACATTAATTAAGTCTTTTTATCACAATCGAAGTTAATTAATTAGGAACTGTTACACAATTATTGCATACTAGTGGTCGCCCGCGACTTCGTCCACGTGGTAATTTGGATTTTCTCCCGTTCCCGTCGCGCCGCGTCATATTTTGAACAATTCACACAATATCTTTATAAATTGTAGCCTAAATATGTTATTCTGATGTATAAGCTATATTATTATAAAGTTTTATTAAAATCCATTCGGTAGTTTTTACTTGAAAGAGTAACAAACATCCATCCATCCATACATACATACTCACAAACTTTCGCGTTTATAATATTAGTAGGATTTTACTTTGATGCTCAATGCAAATGAAAGTTTTACATAGTTTTACGGTGCTTGGACCTTGGGCAAAAGGTACATCTTCCAGATTTTGAAATTAAAGAAGTTGCCACCCCTAATGGTCGTGATTTTTCTAAAATATCTCCAATACTTATTTGTAGGGACGTTGGCAAAGTTCGGTATTGAAAAAGCACCAAATATGTGTAAATATCTTGGTAAAATAAAAAAACTTTACAGCAACTTTTAGTATGTATAAATAATTAACATTATGTTGTTGAAAAACTTTACTTACATCAATTCATATCGAAAATAGTATAAATAACATAAAAAAATCGAAATAATAAAGGTACAAAATACAATGAAATACTTACGTTGAAAGTACCCTGGTGTACCCCGCAAGCAGCGTACCACGTCCTATTACTAGCAGGACCGACCCGTCCGACTCATGCATGCGCGCGTCCCCCCGCCCCGCGTGAAAACACAGAAGCACGAAATAAACAGGCGTAGCGAAAAAGAGTTATAAACGATTTTTTTTTATCGATTTTAACTTTAAATAACTAAACTTACATACTATGTTGGTACCTATGAATTAAATTATTATAACTATGTACCTATTTTTATATTTACTCTAAAAATGATGGCGACTTAATAAATTCAACTGTTCTTATAAGTATGATACTCGTAGATAACAGAAGTAAACTTCGACTGAACTTACTGAACACACTACATATATCACTACACTAAACATATACATTGCAACTGAACAATATAAAATTATTTTTATACATGTTAATAATATAAAATAATAATATAATTTAATAGTATTTATATAAAAGAAAGTACATAAAGTTAGTCTTATTCGATCTAAATGTTTTCTTTTTTCGATAGTTTTTAGTCCCTGCACTATGTCAGTTGCTTGGTGACCTAAGTGGAAAACTTTCGGTGACCAAATCGGTGACCATCGAGGAATACCTTTTAAAGTTTACAAGTTACAATTTGTAATCAAAATTTATCTTACAAAATTAATAAGTAAACAAACTTTTCTCTGTACATATTGAGCGAAAACTGTGTACTTTGTAATAATCACTAATGATGTTTGTGTGTCTGTTGCTATAAGATAACACTCCGTACATACACACGCTGTATTCTGTTTCACGCTGTTTATTTTACAAACAACCGGTAATGCCGCATTGAGGATAAAATTTTCAGTACATTTTCATTTAAAATATGTATGACAACTTTTTACAATTAATTTATTAGAGTACGTACTCACTAATATAGTACTGACTGAATTAGCCTGGACTGCAGAAATTCTATTAAGTGGTAAGTAACATCTGTCCTTTCTGATAGGATTTTTACGATTACGTGGGGACCAAAACATTACTAGCTAAGTGTGGGTGTGTATTATAACTCGGGCAACCCCTTCCGAGATATAGGCGTGATGTATGTCTGTCTGTCCAACTGATAGCCGCAGCTTTGCTCGTGTGGCTTATGACAATGTCTGTTTTTCCTGTCATCCTGATTGCTGTATTTTTTTTTGCCTTGAGATTGGAGTTAGCCTCCGGTAATGTGGAAATGAGAACGAAAAACGTATGTATAGTGTCATTGTGTTTAGATATATTTTCCTATCACCAAACATATCTACATCTTCTTCTATAATATAAAAATGAATCACTGAATGTGTTGCTAAGCGCAAATCTAGAGAGCAGCTGAACCGATTTCGCTGATTGTCTTTTTGGTGTGATCGTTACTATAAGGATAAGGTTCTTATGAAGGATAAAAAAATTTTAGCGGAACATTAGAAAAAATTATGCGGCACGAAGTTCGCCGGGACAGCTAGTTATAATATAATAGAGCACAATAATAAATTCCGACCGACTATCATCGATTAGATCAGGCATTGTATAGGTATTAACTGCCCAAATAAGGCTGTTTTAAATTCAAAACAAGGAAAACTCGGATTCCTGCTACAATTCTCGATATAGTCACGTTTTCAATTCGAATGCTGATCAATATCACTGTAGGTACATCTCTCGAGCTACACGTAAACCCGAGAGAGCCGGAGCTTCCCCTTAATTGACTATTTTTCCAAGTTGAGAGCCAATATACACTTTTGTACGATCCTCTTTGAAAAAAAAAATTAAAGTTTTGAATTTGAAATTTAGTGGAGTAGGCTATCGTCGAATGTGCAGTTACGAATATTGAAGTTCTTTGAAAATATCACCAGAAACAAAACTCTATAGAGAGGCTAGCGGTGCAAAATTACACACACACACACACAAAATACACACAGCCACAAGAACACGGAGTGTGTCCACGAATAACTGGATTGATCCACTACTGATTTTGAATGAGTATTGAACCTGATCGGATGAGGGTGATTAAGCGAACATATTCTACTAACCGAAGGAAGTGACACGATATTCTAGCCTATCGAGTGTTCGACTAGAACGATAGAAGAGGAACCCGAAAAGTCAACTCGTGTCTTCAATGAGTAGGTACAATTTAACCGATAACTAAGAGAAACTAAAGATATCGTACCGATATTATTATCTAGATTAAATTCCGTTAAAAACAGGTATAAGAGAAGTCGGGGCTTTAAGGATCATTAATCTACAGCTATATTCCAAAAGGCAGTTAATTAAGCAGAAGAACGTCAAGATACTACTTGGTTGCTCTTTTTTTAAACGACTATAATAAAAATACACGTCCAAAATTTACACGACTGACTTCAAATTACCGAAATGGGACAATATAAGTGTCCGAATGGGACCACTTGGAAAGATATGAGGTAACAAACATAAAAAAAATAAAAAACCACAGTCAAATTAAGAACCTCCTCCTTTTTTTGGAGGTCGATTGAAAAGGAGGTGTTCTCAATTTGACTGTTTATTTTTTTTTCTTTGGTTTCGACTGGGTTTGGAAATGAATCCATGTAGTCCAATAAAATTGGGTAAGTAATAGATGATAATATAACAACAACATCTCTAATATTCACAAAATATAACAACGGAACCTATAATTTTTTTGAATATAGCGATTAGTTAATATAATGAACGATTGATATAATTTTAAAATAACAAATTTTTATAAGCATCACATACATTAAATATAAAATCGTTTGACATAACATACATTAAATATAAAATCGTTTGACATAACGCACATTAAATATAAAATCGTTTGACATAACATACATTAAATATAAAATCGTTTGACATAACGCACATTAAATATAAAATCGTTTGACATAACGCACATTAAATATAAAATCGTTTGACATAACGCACATTAAATATAAAATCGTTTGACATAACAAACATTAAATATAAAATCATTTGACATAACGCACATTAAATATAAAATCGTTTGACACAACATACATTAAATATAAAATCGTTTGACATAACGCACATTAAATATAAAATCGTTTGACATAACGCACATTAAATATAAAATCGTTTGACATAACGCACATTAAATATAAAATCGTTTGACATAACGCACATTAAATATAAAATCGTTTGACATAACGTACATTAAATATAAAATCGTTTGACATAACATACATTAAATATAAAATCGTCTGACATACCACTCAAAAGATATAAAACTTATTTGGTCTAATATGATGAAAACGGGTCTCCCTTGTTTGACCGGAAGCAATTTGACAAATATTCACTTCCCAAAAAATTTTTCGCATAATTTCATTTGCCAAATTATTACTTAGCAAAAATCTATTCACAAAAAATTGTAACACAACACGAATTTTAGCGAAAACTATAACTTGTTTACCAACTAGTACTTTTAACATTTTTTATTTTGTCAAATAACCATTTTTTTAATCCTCATCTAAATAGTTCAGTTCCGGGTAACCTACTAAAAACAATCTTTTTTCTATTAATGTAAGTCGTTTCTGGCATAGGAGGTCACAGTTTTAACCTAACCAAAAAAAAACAAAATGAGTAGGTTATACTCATTTTGTTTCAAAAAGAAATTAACCTAATCTAAATAGTTCAGTTCCGGGTAACCTACTAAAAACAATCTCTTTTTTCTATTAATGCAAGTCGCTGGCACTCGCCGGCCGCTGCCGCGGCACCGCTCGCTTCGCTTGCTCGGCTCGTGCATAGGAGGTCACAGTTTTAAGCTAACCTACCCATTTTGTTTTCACCAAACGTTTATTGTCTTAAGATTGTTTGTACTCAGAGTCGGGGTGTTAACCATAATGACATTTATATAAAACGTTATACCTAATGATTTTCGATTAAATAAACAATATATATATTAAACGTTAGACGAAATGATTTTAGAATAAATAAATGTTATATGTAAAGAAATTATATCAACAGTTGGTACATCTCACGTTGATTATATCTTATGAACGATAATAAAATTAAATTAGACCAAATGAGTTTATACCTTAGGAGACGCACCCAATAAAATTTGGTTCCATTCCGACAATCACTTAATTATTTTTTTCGGTTTTAGTGTCTCAGTTTGACGTGTTTTTTATGAACATGTCTTGGGCATCGGTATAATAGCAATGTGCATTTTCTATTATATTATAAGTTACAACCTCGCGAACATTTCCTTACACAAATAATGCATTAATATTTTACAAGAGAAACGTTTTAAGTTCAACGCAAAATACCTTTTAAAAACTGCTAAGACTTCGCTCACTAAGAGTATATAATTTATAAGAAGTGTGCACTTAGTACGCACTTCTTCTAAATTATGATAACATTATGATTATGCCTGTTTTCTCGAAGTTAGGTAGACGTTTCCACGGGTACCACAATAGACCTCACGAGCACAAGGGGTACATATCGGTACCTCTTTATTTTTTAAATAAACTCACCATTCTATGTCACTTACAGTCTACTTGGGGATAAAATTTCAAACAATTAGTCTGTCTGTCATATCTCTGAAATGGCAGAAGCGATTTTAACGCTGGCAGACAGCACCTTAGTTTTAACGAATAGATACTCGTAGCTTAGGCGTTGATTTGATAACGAGAAAACGTTTTGCATGAGGTAAATACTTAAATAAAAATAAATTGTAAAGATAATTTACATCTGTTTCTGTTGTTTATACACACGTATATACTCGTATTATATCTAAAAAACAGTAGTATCAAGGCGTGCCATAAAAATCCATCGAAATAATTCTCACGAGTATTAAGTTGAACATTATTTCATTAACAAATGCCAGCGGTTTTAAAACAACAAATAACTTTTCGCCATGACGCTCGTGCTCGAGCTTCGTGAAAAATTGTACCGAATTGTTTTATCTCTTAAAAATGCTACGTATCCTCGGTATATTACAATTAAAATTCTCTGGTGTAATTCGTTTGTTCAGAACACTATTTTAAAATATTGGAAAAAGTATTTCTGTTGGTACAGTAAATTATATTTATCATAAATTGAGTGTGGGCGTTATAATCAAAAATTTAGTTTTTCATGTAGCCTGAAAATAAATTCATAATATTCAAAGAATCAATTTCGTTTAGTCAGTTTAGGCACATAAAGAGCACATATGATTGTCAAAATTTTACAATAATTGTATGTCAAGCAATATTATAAAAATACTAAATTAAGTACAAAAATAACCATTTGAAAATGATTCTTTCTCTGGTTCGGTAAGTTGGTTCTTCTGGAAAGATACTAATTAGCAAGAAACTCAGGTAGATTATCCATTTTCTTTTTTGATATAGTTTTGTTTACATTGTTACTGCGACTGACCTAAGTAGCCATTTTAACAACTGCCTAGGCTCTGAAACTATAGAATAGATCTTCTTGCAGTTTTCAAAACTAACAAAGACAATCGCTGCCAGTAATACCCCACCTTTCTGTCTAATGGTGAAACCCCACGTGCCGCATCCCGACTACTTTGCTAGTGTTTTAATTTAATTAAAGGTAAATAAATAACAATGTATATTTTTATGATGTAATTACTGTTATGCTGTTTTTGTTATTATTACACAAATATTTTAAACTACAGGTTTTGAATGTATATATAATATATACTAGTGGTCGCCCGCGACTTCGTCCGCGTGGTAATTTGGATTTTTTCCCGTTCCCGTCGCGCCGCGTCATTTCACACAATATCTTTATAAATTGTAGCCTATTTTTTTTTTTTTTTTTTTTTTTTTTTTTTAGTTCCGCGACCAAGGCCGCGGCCGCTCTAACGTCCGTTGCCGGGCGTCTCTGGTTACAAGCAGAACGTATTTCCAGTGGCGCCCGGCGGACTTTGACCACCTCTGTGGTCTCTGCGGGGGTTGGGTCGGGATGAGAATCCCGCGTCGTTGGGGTAGGGTTTTATCCCGCGTCAGTGAGTGAATCTGGTTGCGTGCTATGGGGCAAAGGCCCCGCAGCACGCAACCCTTCTAGCCTGCTTCTGTAAGGACGACGGGTGGCGATCCCGCCGTCCTCAGGCCCCGATCATGGAGGTCGATGGTCTTGGGCGTAGATGAGTCTGCGGCGCCCTCGCCGCTGACTACGGAACTCGGCGGGGAGGGTACGCTCCCTCTCCCTCTCGGCCGCCTCCTTCGCGAGCACGACTTGATCGCAGAAGGACACGGCCGCGTTCCACCTACTCCCGCTGGAGACCATGGCTTGAAGCATGGTCTCCAGCGAGAGGGTATCCACGCCCAGACCCACTACGAGGTCCCGGCACTGACTCGCCCACGCTGAGCACTCCACCAACGTGTGGAGTGCGGTGTCGTCGTCGGAAACCTCGCAGTGTTGACACCGGGGTGTGACCTCACGATGGATGCGAAACAGATAGCTACCGAAGCATCCATGCCCGGTAACGATCTGCGTCGCACGATACGTGAGGTCACCATGCTGCCTCTGCAGCCAATCGTCCATGATCGGTCTCACCGCCGAAATTGTAGCCTATGTGTTATTCTGATGTATAAGCTATATTATTGTACAGTTTCATTAAAATCCATTCAGTAGTTTTTACGTGAAAGAGTAACAAACATCCATCCATCCATCCATCCATACATACTTACATACTCACAAACTTTCGCGTTTATAATATTAGTAGGATATATATATATATCCTACAGCGCTGCAGCGCTGTATGTTCGGCGGGAGCGAGTTCCACAGCCTGACCGCATGAATACTGAAGGAGTAGGAACGAGTAATACTTACCTTAGCCCATATTCTTACGAGTGCGAACCCGGGACGCACGGCAGAAATAAAAAAAAAACTACTCACAGGCCTTTTAAAAAGTTTTAGCACAGAATTGCGGTTTTTTTTTAATAATGGTGTGGGTGTGTGTTGATTGAAACGGGTGATATTATCCTACGCAGGCGGAGCACCAATTAGTTTTATATAAAAGGTAATGTTACGATTTGACTACATATATTTTTTAGGGTTCCTTAGTAAAAGTCTCGGAACCCATATAGTTTCACAACGAATTTAATGAATTTTACACGGATACCTATATGTATTTACTATTCCGATAAAGTGCTGCAATAAAATTATTAAAAATATTTTTTCTAGGGCTCCTGCCCTACATGTTAAGTGGGGACATTTTTTTTCCCGCGTCAACCCTATCTTGTGGGGTATTATTAGATAGGTATTTTTAAAACATTGGGAGGTTTCTAAGAAAATTTTTTTATTTAGGTGTCCGTTTGTCAGAAATTCAACTTTAAAGCGCATTTTTTGGTAAAATACCCCGTCCCCCTCTGAAATCTAAGCGTCAAGCTCGAAGAATGTGAAAAAATTAAAGATAGAAGAGAGAGAAACTATAACAGACCAGATAACTTTGTTAGTTTAGGAGTTATAGAGCCTATAATGAGTAACTACGGAACCCTAGTTTTTTTTAATATTCAATAATTTTTAGAAAGTAATTATAAAAAAATATAAATAAAACCGAAGTCCGAGACGCCCAGGACCTTAATTGGCTGTGCCATAGCGGCTGGTAAGTAAGATTTTGTTGCCTTTCATCAACATTTCATCGCAAGGCAAGGGGTTTCAAATTGTTTTTCAAAATTACAATATAGCTGCTACTTTTTATTAAATTCATTTGGCCATTTTGGACATAACCCATTATAAATGTGCCCGGTGACGGTAATAGGCTTCCCCCCTATTACGTGGGACTTAAATACTGGCAAATTGTGGGTGTGTAATGCACCTCTGCCTAACCCTTCGGGGATATAGGCGTGATATATGTGTGATATAAAAATATATATTTTAGTCACGTCTAACTTGGCATATAACTACAAGTACATTTTATTTTTGCACCCAATAACATTCATTGCACGTATCACAGATTCAAAAATGACATTTATTTGACAGTGTTACTTAAATATTTTAGAGCTCGCTAGAATTTAAAGTGTAGTGTCAAAGTAGAAAAATATAATAGTGACTATTTATTTTATAATCAAAACAATTATTATAACAAAAAAAAACTTCATACTGTCGGAATGTCGACTTCACGGGAAGCTCAGCTTTCAATAAAACATAAATAAACTAAGCTATAAGCTTGTGCTATGGGATCTAGACAACTGAGAAACATACTTATATATTTCTAAATACATACATAATTTACATAGAAAAATCCCATCAATTGATTTCCAGAAATTGGTTCATCCCAGTCCAAAGTTATCTGACTGCTTCGGTGGAGTAGTCGTTAGTGCATTGACGCCGGAGTCTGTGTGCTTCAAGCTGTAATCCTCATCATCAAATCTCAAGGAAAACTAATTTTGACAACGCTAAAAAATAGTCATGAAATAGTCATAAATAGTCGTACATGTAAAAAAAATTGTCGTTTTATAGTTTCGGCGTTATAGCTATAAGTTAGTGAGGATTATGGCTTGAACGTCAAGCTGTAATCCTCATCTCTGGTGCAAGAAAACCTGTAAACCCTATTGAATTGGTTTAGGTTCCAAAAAATAGTCATGAAATAGTCATAACGACATGCTAAATCTCAGAAATAGTCCTTAAAAGGTTCCAGAGATATAAAGGTAACCTGATGAGGATTATGGCTTGAACATTTGAAAACTTCAACTTTCTCCGGAACGCCTGCGGTTTTCGGTTTAAAGATTATGCCAAAAAATAGTCGTGAAATAGTCACATGAACTACAATAAATTTGAGCTGGTTTAATTAGAAAAAGAAAAGTTTTCGTTTGCTCTACATTTGTTTGGAGTACAGTCGTGTACAAAATTGGTAACTTCATATTATTGCCTGCGTATAATCTGTATGGAATATGACAGTACTAGTCCACAAGTCCACAAGGGTTACTGACACTGACAATATTGTATTTATCTTTACATAGTATAAAACAAAGTCGCTTTTCCTGTATGTCTGTCAATATGTATGCTTAGATCTTTAAAACTACGCAACGGATTTTGATGCGGTTTTTTTAATAGATAGAGTGATTCAACAGAAAGGTTTTAATGTAAAATACTAGTGGAATACCGATTATTTTAGAGGTTTCTAATGTAATGTCGTAAATAAACACACTTTTTTGCACTTTCATTGCAAACGCTGACGAAACCCTACGAGACAGATCAAAATAATGTACTACAGTATTGCTATTTTTAACAATGCAGTATTATTCCTTATCTAATTGAATACTTTACATACGTTGTGCATTTAATGTAGACCAAAATTGCCATTCAAACCATATAATTTTGACGATATTATTTAAGAGATATCTCGTGATGAAAGAAAAATAACAGCGCGGCGACGTGGCCGGGCGGTGGTGGCCAATGACGGCAGTGAACACAAAGCGATTTTTAACAATCTATACCTACTTATAATAAATCTGTAGAAGTGAAAATTGTGTACATTGAAAATATCAAAAAAACTAATGGCAGGGGGTGTTACAAGGCCGACACCGAAACCAAAAATGTGATTAAAAAAAATTTTGTCTGTCTGTCTGTCTGTTTGTTCAGGCATCACGCAAAAACTACCGGTTCGATTATGATGAAACTTGGTATAATTATTCTTTAATATCCTGGTCACCACACTGGGTACATTTCATCCCGGAAAAGTATATACAATAAAAAACAAACTTAATTTTGCGGTTCGATCCCTAGACCCGATTACTATACCAACCGCAAATAATAAGTTTGTCTTAGGGTTTTTTTTTATATTGGGTTCGCCAAATTGACGCCACCCACCTGGTGGTAAGTCGTGACGACGTCTAGCGATTGTGAGCCACTCTCACAGCACACAATACTATAGAGAGTGGCCCTCAACTTGACGACCTACTGATGTGCCTCTTCACGCTCCGCTTAAAGAACCCAGGGTTATATGTGGGAGGAAACACGTGCACAGGCAGGGCATTCCAGGCCACTATCGTTCGGCAGAGAAACGAACGTTTAAAACGTTCCGTTCTCGATAACATGCTATCCACTGTGTGGGAGTGGCATCTCTGCCCGACACGCGTTGTTCGGGATCGGAAGGAAGAGGGTGGGATCAGATTGAAGAGCTCTTCAGAACAGGTTACACTGGCTGTTTACAGGCGCTGCACACGGCTAAGGTATAATATTTTAACTTAAGAAACAATATCGCTCGCCATACAATTCAATGGACTACACACACGACGAAGATAATAAATAATATTTCATATTTTCGTATCTTAAGATGAATTTTTATGGTATAACGCAATATACGGGCAACAGCTAGTTACTAATAATTGTTACTTGTTTATATCTAAGTGCTATTTTTTCCGCCGGGCGCCACTGGACATACCCTCTGCTAGTAACCAGGGACGCCCGGCAACGGACGTTAGAGCGGCCGCGGCCTTGGGCCGCGGAATTAAAAAAAAAAAAAAAAAAAAAAAAAGTGCTATTTTTTCCGCCGGGCGCCACTGGACATACCCTCTGCTAGTAACCAGGGACGCCCGGCAACGGACGTTAGAGCGGCCGCGGCTTTGGGCCGCGGAATTAAAAAAAAAAAAAAAAAAAAAAAAGTGCTATTTTTTATACATATATGACATTGCTGTGATTATATCAATGAAACAACTATGATTATTATGATTAAAACTTTTTTGGAGTAGTAAGTTTTTTTAAGACAATGACAAGATACTTAGGTCACACTATAAGTTTTGCGTAACTTAAAATCAAAATATTATGTTTATTGCTTTTCAAAATACTCTCCTTTACATTTTTGTTAGAAAAGTCTGTCCACGTAGACTTCACTAACAATGCAAATAAACACCTGCCAGTTCTTATCAATAACAAGCCAATACCATATGCTAACAAAGCGAAGTACCTTGGTATGACACTTGACGCTAAGTTGGACTGGAAGGCGCATGTTAAAAAGAAAAGGGAAGAGCTTAATACACGCTACAAAAAAATGTACTGGTTACTAGGGAGACACTCCTCATTATCAGTGCACAATAAAGTCCTACTTTATAAACAGGTTTTAATGCCTGTCTGGACTTAGGGTTGTCAGCTCTGGGGCTGTACCAGTAAGAGTAATAGACAAATCATACAGCGATTCCAAAATATGGTACTCAGAAATGCAGTCAATGCACCATGGTACGCACGAAACAGCGACATCCACAGGGACCTAACCATGGATGACGTAGATACTGTTATACAGAAATATGCTGAAGCTCACCACAATAGACTTCATCATCACGTGAACGTCGAGGCTATACAGCTGCTAGACGTCACTGAATTATTGAGAAGACTAAAACGGACCAAACCGTTCGAGTTAGTCTAGTGTTACGTACTAATAATGACGAACTAAATAAATGTAGCGATAAGTGCTGCGATAAGAACACATGAACAAAGTGTCTTCGCCTTAACAGACTCTAAGTAAAGTGTTATTGGACACTTTCTTAGTTATTGTTTACGTAGTATATTAGGTCAAAATAAGTTACTCATTAGTCAATAGGCTAGATTGTAATATAATTAAGGTATTGTTTTGATACTCTACTTTAATATAAAAAAAAAATATTTATTTACAGAATTCATACCCAACACAACTGTTTTAAACACTGTAATGCGTCTGATTTTCCACGCAATAACTTTTCTATTATTTTTTCTTTTTTTGTATATTTTATGATGTTAGATGTTTTCCTCTGCTTCTCATCTTCTCTTTTCACTTTATTTAAATAATATTTCACTTCCTTTTTTAAAATACTTATATAAGGAAAATTTTGTCAAATACACTGATTGATTCCGAGGTGCGATGCAAGACCGAGGCCATAAATGCTTGGAGGATGTCTTGTCCCGACACTGACCTGCCCTCACGCCTAGGCTCAAAGCGACTGTGGGATTCACCGCTCTGTAAATTGAGAATTAATACACTAATTAACACTTCTGTCAATATTTCAGAGCGTGCACGCCTACTAGCTGTTGGAGAATGGGAGTCAGGGTTATGGATCCAGGCGCTCCCGTCGCCCAACATCGGTACAATGTTGGACGACACAACCTTCCGCATTGCCACTTGCCTTCGGCTGGGTACACCTTGTGTATCCCCGCATCATTGCACCTGTGGAGTAGCCGTCGAT
Source organism: Nudaria mundana (assembly GCA_963556515.1). NCBI lineage: Eukaryota > Metazoa > Arthropoda > Insecta > Lepidoptera > Erebidae > Nudaria > Nudaria mundana. Next base: position 16,916,380 of record OY748301.1, read on the forward strand.
AATCTGGGACACCATGGCCTTTCTTGTAGCAGAAGCGCAGGTAGTATACCTCGGCACGCTATTCTAAACGACATAATTCGTAGGGCTCTTTCCACCGTAGGTCTTCCGGCCGTACGTGAACCAAATGGTTTAGCACGAAGCGATGGAAAGAGACCGGACGGTATGTCGTTGCTACCGTGGAAGATGGGAAGGCCTTTGGTGTGGGACGCTACATGCGTTGACACCTTAGCACCTTCACACCTTCCAAGCACATCCGGATGTGCCGGCGCTGCTGCTGCATCGGCTGAAGGCTTTAAACGGCGTAAATATGCTAACCTAGCAGGTGATTACATATTTGAGCCGTTTAGGGTTGAGACACTGGGGTCATGGGGTCCGAGTGCTCGCCGCCTTTATAGAGACATTGCTAAACGCCTAATCGATGCTTCTCAGGACCAGAAGGCTGGCTATTTTCTGGCCCAAAGAATAAGTATCGCCATCCAACGTGGCAACACAGCCAGCATTCTGGGAACCTTCCCAGTCGGCAATGACGCGGAGGATTTTTTAAACGATATTTTGTAATGTAAATATTTTTAGTCTATAATTATGTTTATTTTGTATATTGTAATTCTTATTGCTTATATACATGTAAATATTATGTTTTTCTTGAACTTTAATCCCTAATCTCCTATGCCAAGCCTCGACCGCATTAATAGTACGATGGCGTTCATTTGCACAACACCACATGTCCTGAGAAATCCTTTTTTGCCATTACTCTGTAAAATATTTTTGAAAATTTTCCGCCTTGCTATCATTTTCTGGCATCATCTCAAGTATAGCTAACCATCCTTCAGGAATATACTTATAGGGGGGCAGTAACGCTAGATTCGTAGTTAGTCTAACAATTTTTTTCAATTTTGTCGTCAGCCATCATCCCAAGTGCTTTTGCTTTTTTATAAATTGTTTGGTTAAAATGGAAAAAGCAGCCTTTGCAAGCACATCAGGGAAAATGCTTTTTGCCGCGTTAATTATTGCCATTTCGTAATCACATTTTAGAAAATGCACAGCTTGAATTGGAAACGCAAAACTGAGAATACTCTCTCATAGGTTTGCTGAGTTTTATTAGGCATGAGGCAAAACATATGGGAGTATTATTGGTGTTTGCTGTTGTACTGCCCACGTCTACTTGTACTGATAAAAGTTGAAAAATAGGCCGCGGTACGGTTCTAAAAGTGCCATCTACAAAAATCAAATCCGTATTTAATGCTATTTCTATACCACAAACATACAAAGGAGGTACCAATTGATCCAAATTAAACCTCAAAATACATCAATTCTATTTTACTACATTTTAATTAACCAATATTATTTTTAATATAATATGCGTAAATAAAACAGTTTGTTCAGAATAATTTGTATACTGTACGTATATGTAAAAATTTTCCCAAAAATATTTAAAAATGGTCAAAATTTGGGTACCTATAGAGGGCGCCTTCTCCTTTTGTAAGTTCTTACAAATTATGTAATTCAAAATGCATGTTTTCATCGACAGTACATACACTTGACCAATAGCGTATTTGGCAAATTTCATAATTGGACAAACAGACGAATTGACGAACTACAGCTTTGACCATTGTCACATTGGACGAAATGCCGATTTGACGAATATCAGATTTGACCAATGTCGTTCAACCCAACCAATTCGATAGGGTTTACCGTTTTCTTGCACCAGAGATGAGGATTACAGCTTGACGTTCAAGCCATAATCCTCACTAACTTATATCTATAACGCCGAAACTATAAAACATTTTTTACATGTACGACTATTTATGACTATTTTTTAGCGTTGTCAAAATTCGTTTAAATTGAGATTTCAAATATGAGGATTACAGCTTAAGCACACCGGAGTCTCGCGTTCGATTCCCTGTCGGGACGAACTTTGTATGAAGACAGATACGTTTGTACTGAAGTCGTACGTACGAAGTGTATGTATTTAAACCACAGTACCCATTTTGAGGCATAATAGTGAGGCTATATGTGTTGGAACCGCAGTCTCTGCTAATTGGTGGTATTCACAGCAAAACGAACCCTTTCTAAAAGTGATGAATATCAATGGTGTACATTTACCAAATCACGAGTTAATTGGGAATAATGACAAGTAATTTACACATAACTAGCGGAAGCCCGCGGCTTCGCCAGCTTGACAAATTATATACACAAAAACCTTCCTCAAGAACCATTCTATCTAATAGTGAAAACCGCTTCGAAATCCGTTGCGTAGTTTTAAAGATCTAAGCATACATACGGAGCTGGTGACTTTGTTTTATACTATGTTATGATTTTAACAGTAATCACACATTTACCGTAACATTTTTTTTTTCAAAAAGCAGTACTGGTAATCGCAAATCTGATTTACTAAGCTTCTCGTTAATCCCTCCAGCTAAGTTCAATGTGCTTGTGTTACAAGTGGTTTCACGTCAGTAGTGCGGTAACCAGGGATCAAACTAACGTCATCGGATGCAAGTGTAACCCCTTAGCCACTAGACTATACAGATGCACAATTATATACTTACAATGTAAACTTTATGGAACCAACAAAATTACCAGCAAAGTGTGGGTGTGTAATACAACTCTGTTAACCTTTCAGGGATATAGGCGTGATGATACATAGCAATAAAAAGTTTTTAAGCTGCCACAACAGTGTGAACGATTAATTATTTAGTAGCAGTTAACCGCTAACGTTGTATATTAATATTCAGCCATGCAGTTTTTGCTATGACCTAATTAGTACCGAACCTGGTGTTTTGAACCCATTTCAAAGTTGTAATTACTAGGTTAATATACGTAGTTATATGCATTAGGCACTTCGCCATCCCGTGGCGGGGAATGCAGGGTGAGGTGGTGTTGGCCTCCCGGAGCCTTTTTGTCCGCGTTACTTAAGGCGCAAGTTTGCAGTCACAACTAGTCATAAGTTGCATGTAAGTTGTACGCAAATTGGCAGACTTGTGCAATCAATAGAATAGCGTAATAATTTTACAATAGGATTCGAACAGGCAAGTGTTCCTCTAAGTCGATTTTTTTTCCTCAAAACAAAAGCCTACTTTAAATCTATTTCTAAGAAATCTAGATTTTACTGGCGACTCACTGGAGACGGTACACACGTGTGGTAAGTTGTTAAAAATCAGCTATAGAACATCGTAATTATGTCGCCTTCTCGATACACCAATATTATTACGTGTCCAGATGGTAAAACAATAACTTTTAAGTTTATAAAGATAAAGATTTATTTATTTGCATAAACACGTGTAACCTACGTGTATCACAACATCGTCAAATGCAGTACCACAGATATTTCAAAAGTTTAGACTCAACATGTTTCGCCAAAGAAAATAGCACACAAATATGTATTATAGTTTATACAAGTAGATAGTTGTTTCTGTTTGAATTAAATCGGTGCTACATTGGCAATTACAAATTTATATAATAGTAAACCTATAAGTTAAGTTTAAGTGATAAAACCAACATTTAAGATAAAATGAGTCTGTTGATACACAACCAAACCACTTGAGATTAAATTAATTATCCTGGTTCTATTCACAAGTTAAGAGCTTGGAACACTTGAGTGCAATTAATGCCCTTCATTTCATTAAGCACTAAAGCAACTGAAGTAATAAAAACTGAACAGTCTGACGACGGGACATTGTTTTACTTGAACAAGATCTTAAAGTATGAACGCTATTTGGAGAATATTTTTTTATGTAGATATTTAAAGGTTATTCGGTCGGTGTTGGAATTTCTTGATTATTAACCGAGCGAGCGCAGTTTCTATATTTTAAGATTGGATAATTTTGTATGTCTGTGTTCCGGGCTAACGGCCCCATTTATTATCTCCACCATCTCAAGTAGTCCCGAAAGATTTTATTCAGGGTAAGTTTTTTTTTGATAGGGGGAACGAAGGAATATTCATTAGTTATAAACATAGGTAATTTCAGTTAACTTAGTATCTATCAGTTTTAACTCAAAAGGAGCCGCCATTTGACTCAAATCTTCTTAAAGATCTGAAAGAAAGAAAGACGAAAAATCTATTAACCCAAAGTAGACTTCATACAATCTTAGATTACATAAAAACAACAACAAAAAGTAAAACGACATGAAAATACGTAGTGGGTATGTACCTATATTTATTTAACTTCTTTTTAAAGTCTTGTACACACAGTAATATACAAAACAGTAAATGGATATAAACTAAACATGTATACAATGGCGCCACTTATCTCTAAAGAGATCTCTTCCAAGGGGCCTAAGAGAGATCATGATTGCAAACGGTGCTTGTGTGTGTAGGTTAATAAACTTACATAAATACTCAAATACATACAATTATTTTTATATATTGTAATTATTTGTACGTGTATGCTACATAAACATACATAAACGCAACAAACTTACAAAAAACCGAGATAATATAATCTTTCACTCTTTTCTTAAAGATATACACAGTTTTGCAGTTAGCGTACCACCGTCCTTACAGAAGCAGGCTAGAAGGGCTGCGTGCTGCGAGGTCTTTTCCCCACAGCACGCAACCAGATTCACTCACCGACGCGGGAGGGGGACCAGGTGTCAATGCCTTAAAGTGTCACCAGAGACGCCCGCAGCAATGGACATGGGAGCGGCCGCGGTCAGACGTTTGAGGCTCTGGCAAATATCGAAATTGGAATGGAAATCGATCGAGCGATCTGTACTTATACTTTTATTATGTTGGACCAACACGTGCGATTGCATGCTAGATTTTCACCACTTCTGTTTGCAAAAAAAAAATGTCAAATCAAACCAGATACCGAATTATCAGGTCAAAAGACTGAACTCAAACTTATAATTATAATCAGTCGTCAGTAAAGCATATTTCATGATGAACACACATGAGAATCAAGATACGTAGATTTTTATGCTCATAAGTTAAAAAAATAAATTCAAATCAAAAAGGACCTTTGAAGTGTCAAAGGGTAAAAAGATTGCAAGGGTACGTAAATGTAATTCTGAAAATATGTAGCAAAAACTGGTTGAGTTGACTCTTTATATTACAGTCATTACAAGGAATGAAAAATTCAAATATGAAAATGGAGTATAATATGTTTTAACCTCAGACTAGAAGAAGAATATGTTATTCTTTTAGTCTGAGGTTTTAACTCTCGAGTTGGCAAGGCAAAAATCACGTCCATATCTCCAAAGGGGTAGACAGAAGCGTTTAATATACCCATATTTGGCCAGTCACTTTGTTCATTCTACTAATATATAAGCTAGAATAGCAGTCGAGCCTATTGCTGTTGCCCGGAACTTTGTTTTTGCAAAAGTCTTGTTTGTATTTCAGAAGTTCCACCGCAAATTAGGTAAAGGAAATTTGGGACCATTGTATTTGATTCAGACTGTACTAAATGCTAATTGTAAACGATTGTCTTTGGCTGGACTCCAATTGGCGACTGATTCCTTTCCAGGAGATGTATTCTGCCGACAGACTAAGGCTCCAGTAGCCAACTCGCGATCATTAATGGGTGACTTACGACAATCGGTCAATAGTCAGAACATTCTTCCGAACATGCTTAGAAAAATATATTCTCGAAAACACTTCGTAACAGAAAGATACTAGTTACTAAGTACGTTGTTATCTAATGTATTAACGTTAGCAACATAGCTAGTATTGTGTCTACTGCATGAACCCTTGTCAAGGAAACTAATTAACGACCAACCCACGATGCTATGACACTACGCCACAAATTACATGTGGTTTTACTACCTGCCTACAAGAGACAGTCATCTATAATGCTTTGTCTTTAGGTAGGTATACTTTGCTGTTGGTAATTTCGGATACAAGCCTAACTAGAAATCATGACTTTTAGATTTAATTATACAACAGTAATGTCCGTCCGTCCGTCCATCCGTCCGTCTGTCCGTGAACAACTTTCAACTCGAGAACGGTAAGAGCTAGAGACTCAGTGTAAAGGCCAATCGACTTAACATAGTCAAAGACCTCTAAAATGAACTTGACCTTTGACCTCCGATCTCAAGTTCAAGGTCAAAACGAGAACGTTAGTAGTTAAAGACTCAAGACCAGCTGCAATCATCTCAACATGGACAAAGACCTCTAAAATGAACTTGACCTTTGACCTCTGATCTCAAGGGCAAGGTCAAAACGAGGTCAAATCGAGAACGGTAATAGTTAGAGACTCAAGACCAGCTGCAATCAACTCAGCATGGTCAAAGACCTCTATTACCGAAAGTCTCTAATACCGTTGTCGATTTGACCTTGACCTCTGATCTCAAGGTCAAGGTCAAATCGACAACGGTAATAGAGACTCAAGACCAGCTGCAATCAACTCAGCATGGTCAAAGACCTCTAAAATGATGTTGAACTTCATGTCATGTGACATTTTTTAGATTTTATGATAAAACTTTCGAAAACTCTAAAATATATGGCAAGTTTTTGTCATATTTTTAACTTGTGTACATGTGGTTTTACTACCTGCCTACAAGAGACAGTCATCTATAATGCTTTGTCTTTAGGTAGGTATACTTTGCTGTTGGTAATTTCGGATACAAGCCTAACTAGAAATCATGACTTTTAGATTTAATTATACAACAGTAATGTCCGTCCGTCCGTCCATCCGTCCGTCTGTCCGTGAACAACTTTCAACTCGAGAACGGTAAGAGCTAGAGACTCAGTGTAAAGGCCAATCGACTTAACATAGTCAAAGGCCTCTAAAATGAACTTGACCTTTGACCTCCGATCTCAAGGTCAAGGTCAAAACGAGAACGTTAGTAGTTAAAGACTCAAGACCAGCTGCAATCATCTCAACATGGACAAAGACCTCTAAAATGAACTTGACCTTTGACCTCTGATCTCAAGGGCAAGGTCAAAACGAGGTCAAATCGAGAACGGTAATAGTTAGAGACTCAAGACCAGCTGCAATCAACTCAGCATGGTCAAAGACCTCTATTACCGAAAGTCTCTATTACCGTTGTCGATTTGACCTTGACCTCTGATCTCAAGGTCAAGGTCAAATCGACAACGGTAATAGAGACTCAAGACCAGCTGCAATCAACTCAGCATGGTCAAAGACCTCTAAAATGATGTTGAACTTCATGTCATGTGACATTTTTTAGATTTTATGATAAAACTTTCGAAAACTCTAAAATATATGGCAAGTTTTTGTCATATTTTTAACTTGTTTATTTGAAAAATATAATGTGATTTCGAAAAATTCTGCTTATGCTGGAGCTGGACGGTGGTCATAGGAAGTTGGTGTTTTAATTCAAACACGAATATGACCTATGAATAAAACCTAAAACCTCGAGGAGGTTCTCTAGGTTCCTTTCGATTGGGTTAAACGTTTTGCTACTGCTTGCCAAGTGGGCCCATTCCTGTAATTTGAAGTTAGTTTTTGTGTCAATGTTTGACGTGCTTAGTTTTTTTTATATCAGGTCGTCAAATTGATGCTGCCCGCCTGATGGAAAGCTGTTGCGACGTCGGGGCGATTGTAGGCGACTCTCACAGTACGCAATATTTATTTATTTATTTATTTATACTTTATTGTACGCCAATACAGTAGGTATTAATTAATATGTACATTGAGCTTATTAAGTCTAAGAGCAATACAATGGGCGGCCTTATTGCTTAAAGCAATTTCTACCAGGCAACCTTTGGATGGAAAGATCCTTGTAGGAAGAAAAGGTAGTAGTGGCCGTAGGTAAATAAAATTACAATCTAAATACATACACACATACATACATACATACATACATACTTACATATATAATACATAATATTTATAGATAAACAGAGGAGTAATGTTTGTGCATACCAATGTTGCAGCTCATAAGTGTTCCAATGCTAAATAGTGTTCCCTAACCATTGTTTTAAATTTATGTAATGTCTCGGCTCGCCTTATCTCCACAGGTAACCTATTCCACAATCGAATAGCTGTAACCGTGAAAGAGTTATCGAAGAAGCTTGTGGAGTGCTGAGGCATTCTCAACCGTAGGGTTTTCGATGATCTCAAGCACCTATCATGCGTGTCATGTAGAAACTCGAACCGAGTCTTTAAGTAGGTAGGAGTGGAAGGATTGAACAATATATTGTATAGAAGGGAGAGAACGTGCGTATTTCGGCGAGATCGAATGGGCAACCACTTGAGCTGAGATCGAAACTGTGAAACATGATCATATTTGCGCAAACCAAATATGAATCTTAAGCAAACATTCTGAAGACGCTCAAGTTTATCTAGTTGGTTCTCGGCAAGATCTAGATAGCTGGAATCTGCATAATCAAGGATAGGGAGAAGTAATGACTTTGAGAGGGCAACCTTTGTGGAAATAGGAAGTAGATTTTGTAGTGTTCTAAGCGACCCTGCGGAAGCAAACAGTTTCCTGCTCACCTCCTGCAATTGTGGGTCCCAAGACAGTGTATGATCAATAGTTACCCCCAAATTCTTGACCCTCTCACTCAAAGGTAAAGTGACGCCATCAAATACCACCGGTGGGATCTGCGTCGTGTCCATGTTTGAAACGGTTCTACTGCTGCCAACTATAATCACCTGAGTCTTCAACGGATTCACTCTCAATCCATAGGATTTACTCCAGGAGACTATCCGTGACAGATCTTCGTTGATCACGTCCACCGCATCCGATAAGTTTTCCAAAGGAGCCTGCGTATAAATCTGTAGATCGTCTGCATAAAGGTGGCAGGAAGAACGAAGCTGATTAGAGATAGAATTGATAAAAACCGCGAAGAGTAAAGGAGAGAGAACGCCGCCTTGGGGCACATCGACGCTAGTACTACACCAGTTGGACCCAGTGTCCTCAATGCATACCCGCTGTCGGCGGCCGCACAAGTAACTACGAAACCAATCTATTACAGTTGGAGATATGTTAAGAGAGCGAAATATCGAAAGCAAGACATCAAAATCCACCGTGTTAAAGGCGTTGCTGAAGTCTAAGAGACAGAGTATTGTTAACTTACCACTCTCCATTCCAGACCTAATGTCATCCGTAATGTTAATCAAGGCAGTGACCGTACTATGACCAGAGCGAAAACCGGATTGGAGAGGGTTGAGGAGATTGTTTTTGCGGATAAATGAACTTAGCTGGGCATTAACGAGCCGTTCGAGGACTTTGGAAAGGAAAGGAAGTATGGATATAGGACGATAATCGGTTAGTAAGGATGGGTTTGATTTTTTTGGGAGGGGAGTAATAAGTGCATCTTTCCACGATGATGGGAAAGTAGCATTTGTAAGCGAGGAGTTAAGAATAAAACAAATGATTGGAAGGATCTCATCGAGGATGGGAAGGATCATATTCCGGCTAATACAGTCACTGCCGACTGCTTTGGATGTGATTGCTATAATACTCTTCTTAACATCACAAGCTGTAAATAGATCAAAGACAAATTGAGAATGGTTAGGAGTTGGGAGTGATGAAAGATAATGTAAGGTCTGCGCCTTAGTTGTTCCATTAAAATAGGATAAGACAGTGAAATGCTGGTTAAGAGCGTTGATATTTATATCCTTGGGAAGGGCCTGATGGCGAGATTTCCCAACTCCAAAACTTCTTAGAAACTTCCACACTTTTGAGGAATCACCATTTTGAACTGTGCTATGAACATACCGGCGTTGTGCATTCCTACACACCTTACTGCAGAGATTTCTTGCGGCTACATATTTTTCTAAATTGATCTCATTGGGTTTAATTTTGTATCGGTACTTCGCCGCAGCCTTCCTAGAAATTACCGATTTAATGTCGTCCGTAAGCCACGGTGACGGCGGATGCTTCATTTTCACCTTCCGCACAGGGGCATGTTTATCAAACAGATTAATCAATTGCGAGGTAAACATGTCAACCTGCTCGTCGACTGACTCGGAAATCATCAATGAGGTCCAGTCGATGTTGCTAGCGTCTATGCGTAGTTCATCTGGGTTAACACCACAGAAGTTACGCTGCATAAGAACCTTAGGTTTGGCTTTAGGAGGACGGATTTTAAATGACAGGAATAGCAAATCATGATAAGAAAACTCATCGGCGGGGTATTGCCCATGCTTGGCAACGCGATCTATGTGCGAAACGATGATAAGGTCAAGAAGTGAGGGCCTACGTCCTGAAGAATGGTGAGTGGTATTAGATGGAAGAATAGCTAAATTACAGGATTTAATTATAGATGTAAGATTGGAAGAACGGTTATCAAATTTAAGTAGACAAGTGTTAAAGTCCCCCATGATAATGCTGTGACTGTAAGAAGGAAGGAGATTTAACAAAAGTGTTTCGAAGGAGGAAAAATAGTTAATGTCGGATGAAGGACAGTAGTAGACGCCGAGAAGGAGTTTGGAGTGATTAAGCTCAACTTCAAGAAACAAATGCTCACCAGCATTTGACGGAGGCGGCTGCTGTGACATGCTCATAACCGTATATAGTATGTATGATCTAAGGTATATAGCAACACCGCCTCCCCCACGATCCGAACGATCGTTTCTTATAAGCTGAAACCCAGGAAGGATACACTTGACGGGAGGAACTTGAGGTCTTAGCCATGACTCGGAAACAAGGATAGCATGAATATTCTTACAGTCAAAAGCGGTCAGCATCTCTGAAAAATGAGCCGAAATACTTTGGGCGTTGATATGAACGACATTAAAGTGCCTGGGAACATCAGAAAACTGTGACTTTAGACTATCAGCCAGGGAGGGTATACTCACATAGCTGTCATCTGAGCTACTTGCTGTTTGGAAGTTGTCATCATCACTATTATTATTGATATTGTACATAAAACACTTACTAAAATTATAAAAAGCAGTCAAAAAGTGTAAATACACTAAATAAATTAGGTACCTATCGAAAAATAAAAAAATAAGATATAAGTACTTATATAAATAAAGAAATTTATAAAAATTAGATAAATTAATTAATTATGAGGTCTTCTATAAAAAAAGAATGCAAGTGGAGTATGCCACCTGCCAGTTGCGCTAGTACAGTAAATTTATAAATCAATTATTCTATATTTTAAGACGATAATATTCACAGTCCGGGTTTACATATAAATAGTTGTAAAGATTACGGTTTCAAGATGAGAGGTTTAAGAAGAGAGAAGGAGACACAGAGGGAACGAGTGGAAAGTACAGTGCTATTATCTGTGGCAACGTTTGTATACCCTTGTATGGTACCCTTGATTGGACAAGGGCCTGGGAGCCATGCCAGGAAATTGTCTTGACAATTTGACATTGACAACCGTACAAACGTCAGTGTGTGGTTCTATCAAAATTATCAATTAAATGAAGGTTTATTTTATAAACATAAAACCAACAAAGCAAGAAAACAACATAAGAACAGTGTTAAGTGAGTAGGTAGAACTGGAAAGAATATGAAAGTATACAAGAGAGATTATGAAAAGGCACAGACTACCCGGACTGTGTTTTGATGATGACAATAAGCAAAGCGTTATTTCTTTGATGCTGCAGCCCGTTTCAGTTTGGTTTTTGCTGGTGTGATGACCTTCGCTGAGACAGAAGTGGACGGCGCCGGGAGCTCCACTGGGCCAGATGTAGTCGGCGTCGGGGGCTTCTCTGCAATTCCCTGCGGCTTATTAGAAATATTGTGTAGCTCGCCAAGGCTCACGATGCGATGTCGATTTCCATCGGGTGCAGAAATATAAATCGAGCCCTGCTTAGTCCAACATTGAGTTTTTCCGAACATTTCACGCGCTGCCATGAAGGTTTGATGACGCTCCTTCGTCAAGAACTCCGATACTGTGACATCAGAGCCCTTGAATTTAGTTTTTGCAAACCAAACATCATCGCGAGTCGCAGTCGTATTAAACTTCACAGCAATAGGTCTGGGCTTATGACTTGATGAGGGCCGTCCCATTCTGTGGCAACGCTGTATATCACCAGCTGTTAGTGGTACCTGAGTATGTTCCTGGACAACCCTAGCCACCACATCCGCCACCACTTCCCGCTGCACTTCACCTACTCCATGAAGCAGCAACATCTTACGCCTACTCCGCGTTTCCATAGTATCCACTGTCCTCACAATCAACTCAATCTGTCGTTGAAGGTTGCCCACAACCTCAGACATTAATAGTTTGAAAGACTTAAACTCAGTGGATAAACTCACCACTGATGGAGTATCTTGCGCCTTCGGAAGTTCCGCTTCAAATGTGGCCATACGTTTCTGAAACATCTCCTTTAAGTTGTTCATGGATTCTTGAAGTGATTCATACATGGCTTGTTAGGTTTATCGGTATAAGAATAGACGACAGGAATAGTGAAAAAGAAATTTTCTGGCAGGTATTTGGCAACACTGATTAATTTGTAAGCATTAGATAATAGAATTTATGAAGAATTACTATTAATTAAAATAAATAATTGAGAGCTGTAAATTACACTTGTTTATTTCACGACTACGTATACGTATATGTACTATTAAGAGCGACCCTCGGCTTCGGACGCCCGCGGCTTGGCCCACTTGCCAAATTATATACATAAAAACTTTCCTCGAGAACCACTCTATCTATTGGTGAAAACTGCATCAAAATCTGTTGCGTAGTTTTAAAGATCTACTGTTTTATATGTAGTGATAGTGATACTTTCCATACGCGCTGAGTGAAAGGATGTTAATTTGGAATCACCAAACTGACACTCCAATTTTATACTGTTTGGATAAATGTTATATTCAAAAAAAAGCATTTTAATGTACAGACCTAAGTAATTATTGTATAGGTTATAAGTGATCTATTTCTCATAACACAAGCCCCGTTTAGTTAGAAACTGGACCTACGTAAATATAGGTAGGAGTATTAAAATAAATAAAATAAATATTTTTGGACATTCTCACACAACGTCATCTAGCCCAAACTAAGCTAATATAAGCTTGTGTTATCTAGACGACTGATAAACATACTTATATATTTCTAAATACATACATATTATACATAGAAAATACCCAAACTCCGAAACAAACATTTGTGGATCACACAAATAATTTGAATCGACCCGGAATCGAACCTGGGACCTCAGGGGCGGCAGTCGCATACTCATACCACTGAGCCACCGAGGCAGTCAATTTATCCTAACATGACTATTTATAGTATATGTATGTACCTATAGTAATTACTACCAGAGTCAGAATGGACAACCCACTGACCGCCATCAGACAAAACTAAAGTTTTTCAATTAATAACACGGGTTATTCATTAATCATGACGTCAAAATCCGGTAGCACCTGCGGTAGAAATTAACTTGCATCTTCCTAATCTAACCTATTTAATCCCAACGCGGAAATGCGGCCAGCCTTTTGGGAGGGACGTTACTCACTGATGCGTAAGCGAGGTTCCAGTTTTGAATACCAATTTTGCATTTAGTTATAATTTTTACTTTTTACGGGAATAAAATCCAAACCAAAGTGCAAGTCAAACTCGCGCACAAAAGGTTCCGTACGAAAACGGCAAAAAAGTCACGTTTGTTGTATGTGAGCCCCCTTTAAATAGGTATTATATTCTAATTGTTCATCCTATATTCTCATTCCATATGTTATGACTACCTCGGTGGCACAATGGTACTATGTACGGACTGCCACCCTCGAGGTCTCGGGTTCGATTCGCGGGTCTGGTGGATAATGTATAATTCTCTTTAAAATTTTACCCAGATAATTATCCCAGAGTCTGGAACTTGTGCCCGGTAAATGGTAATAGGCTCGCCCCCTATTACATGGGACCTAACATAGCTGGCGAGATGTGGGTGTGTTTGCACACCTCTGCCTACCCAAAGGCGTGATGCTATGTATGTATGTAAGTATATGTTATGACAATTGAGTAGGTTTTTATTGTAAATTATTATTTTTAAATGATGAATTGTTATTTTATTGACTTTTAATTTTTTATTTATTTTTATGGGACTTTATTGGATTTTTTATATATGAGATTTTATTGGATTATTATTTTTACTAACTTAATTATTATTTTCATTATGTTTATTTTCATTATAGATTAAGAATTATTGTTTTGCTGGAGTAATATTAGGATAATTACGAATTATTGTTCCATATGATTGTTTGTGGTACTTGCCTGTGTGAAATTTTGAAATGTGTTTAGTAATGTTGCTGCACTGTCGCATTGGATTTTTTCTATAATTACTGTTGCATGTAAGAAATAAATTAAATAAATAAATTTTTAGCAGATATTTGTTGTTATAGAGGCAACAGAAATATATAATCTGTGAAAATTTCAGCTTTCTAACTATCACGGTTCATGAGATACAGCCCAAAACACACGGATGGACGTACAGCGAAATCTCAGTAATAGGGTTTCCGTTTTACTCTTTGGGTACGGAACCCTTAAAACGGTCAGGTCATGTCCACTTCATAATGACAGCCAGACAAATTCACAAAAATATATGTGTATCTATTTGTGGGTGTGTAGGAACTCCATCGTTGCTCCCGAACGTATCGACCAATTTTAAAGCGGATTTTTTGTTCGAAAGCGAAAATTATGAATATGGTTACTAGCAGCTCTTTAGTGATGAAGGGGTCTCACTCACAATCATGACGAGGTTTTCAAAATGTTCTTTCCTGTTAGGAAGATATACTAAAATCACATATTTCCAATTAACAATTTTTTTACTAAAAATAATTTAAAGCAACCATACTTTTTCCGCGCAAACAGAAATTGGAACTGGTAATTCCCAAATTCCCAAGCGTCTAGAAAACTTTTAACATAACGTTTTTGTTACAAATGTAGCACCTCGCTGTGCTAGAGATCTGGCTTTAGAAAGCTTACGTGAAGCTGTGCAAACACCTTCTGTAATTGAAATAGTCTGGATTTTTCGTCACATTGGAGTAGAAACTCCTTTCATACATACCTACATAAATATATTACACTTATGCTAACGAATGCTTGCCAAAAAGTTAGGCAAAGGAATGAGATCCGAAATAGGAGCAGGGTCGCCAATATAATTCAAAAAGTCACTAAGCTCAAGTGGTAGCGGGTGGGGCACATTACTCGTAGGACTGATGGCCGATGGCTGGAAGACCCAGGAGGAGTTACACCCATATTCACAAACGACACTATAAGGCACGCGGACGCTAAGCGCTGAAAAATCTAAAATACGTTTTGACAGCGCTTAGCGTTCACGCGTCTCATAGTGTCAATAGTGTGTTTACGGGTGTTGGAACTGCCACAAGGTGGACTGACGCCATAGTAAAGACATATCAGTGCAGTAGTAGCTGTTGGCGTCAATTGGCTGAAGATGATGAAAGGAATATTATACGCAACTTTTTGCTAGTAACTTTGTTGCTTCCATGTGACGAAACTACGAGTGTGGATTGAAAAGTAATCGGCCTAACCAAGAAAATAAATACATAATAAATGAAATATATTTTTATCTTTCAACGTAATCACCATCAAGCTCAATGCACTTTTGCCATCTACCCTTCCAAGCATTTAGCCCGTTCAAAAAAAAATATTCTTCCTTAAAGTCAAAATATGCGCCTACTGCTTTGCTTTGACCTCGTCATTTGTCAAAAATCTTTGACCTCCCAAGTGCTTTTTTAGGTTAGGGAACAGAAAAAAAGTCTGACGGTGCCAGATCAGGTGAATAAGGTGGATGCGGTAACAGTTCAAAGCCACAGTTGTGAATTTCTGCCATTGATTGGACAGACGTGTGAACACGAGCGTTATCTTGATGAAACAGGAATTTTCTTCTGATCATTCCTGGACGTTTTTCTTTTATTTCCTCTCGTAAACGACGTAGTAAGGTGCAGTAATAATCAGAGTTTATAGTCTGACCCCTTTCATATAATATTACATTTCAGATAATCAACCGTAATCACACCCTTCGAGTCCCAGAATACTGAAGCCATCACCTTTCTTGCCGACAAAATCGACTTAGCCTTTTTGGGAGGTGGTGAACCAGGTCTTTTCCACTGTTTTGATTGTTGCTTTGTTTCCGGTGTACAGTAATGAACCCATGTTTCGTCCATAGTAACAAAACGATTCAAAAAATCACATTCATCAGCTTCAAATAACTCCAAACAGTCGCGTGCAATAGTCAATCGCATCCTTTTTTGCTCAACTGAAAGCAGTCGCGGAACCCACCTCGCAGACACCTTGTGGAAACCCAACACGTTGACTATTATGTTTTGAGTATGCCTATAATCTCGGCTATCTCTCTAATTTTCAATCTGCGGTCTCTCATAATTAAGTGGAGTATTTTTTTAACGTTTTCATCAGTAGTGGACGTCGAAGGCCTTCCAGACCGGGGTTCGTCTTTCACACTCTCTCTACCACGCTTGAATTCAGCTATCCATTTTTTGACGGATGAATATGAAAGAGCGCAATCCCCTAACGAACTGACCATATCATCATGGAAGACTTTTGATGACAGCCTCTTCTTATGGAGGTACTTAATGACGGCACGCTGCTCGATTTGCTCCATTTGCGGAAATGATGTCAGATTGCTTTGAATAAATTTATAAAATTAAAACTAACTATCGCACACGTTTCAAACTTCACACAATTAACAGGTCTGAACTGAACTAAATAATGTGTGTAGATTTGATTTTTAGAACTAAATGGATCAGTGTTAGGCCGACTACTTTTCAATCCACCCTCGTATAATTGTCGCTTATCGAAAAAAAATTGTTAGAGTCTATGTTGTCTGTGCATCGTCTTCTTCTTTTTGAAAAACGTGGCTCCATCGATATTCATCGATAATTTCGCCAATGTCAAGGTAATGCTTGATTAGTTGGTCCCGCACAGTAGAACTAGTTATTCCTAACTAGCTCCAGGTGCAGGACAAGAAACGTTGTTCGGTATGTGAGTGTCTGGGAACCCGATTTTTGCGCAGCGCCAGAGGTTACCTAAAATGCCACCAGCCACGCGCTCAGCAAAAATTGAACTCCGTGCATTGTCTGTTGATCGGCAGGTGCATTTTTTTTTCACTCTACCTACCTCCCCTTAAGAGGAGTATGTTAGTCTAACGCTCTTTATCATGCCATTTCGCACTTTTATTCTTGATACTAGATCTTTAATTAGATCTTTAATTCATACATCTCTTGCATTCTTTGGGTGGGTGGGACTCTTGCAGGTGATGTTAGATCGGGCCTTTAAAATCTTGCTGAGAGAACTTCAAATGAATCAGTATTATAACAATTAATATTTTTTACATTAGGTAGGTACCTATGTATAATGAATATTAAAAATCTTTAAAAATAAAGTCAAATCACATTATCTGTCCTCTTTACCCTAGCTCTATATTGTAGTATATGTAAGTATTGTATATATAGCTCAGTATATATTTATCTATGTATATATTATAGCACCCATGGTTTATGTAGGTTTATTTATTTAATTGCACTGCACACACTTAGCCCTTTCACTCTTACTTCTCCTCTCAGGCCAGCTGGATGAGATTCCTTTAGGAATAAGTAGTGCCCTTGTACTATGCTCACTTTATTCTTTTGCACTACTATTTCTGGTTTTTTGTTTGTGTGTATATACAAAAATTATAAATAAATAAATAAAATGAATAAGAAAGAAGAAAAATTTAAAATAAAGTTAAATTAAAATGGTTAAAGTATTTTTTTACAATTGAGTAAGACCTAGTAATATTTACCCACTGAAATGTTCAACTGTAAAAATTCCACAACAATTCCGTTTCCCCTGCGTTACCTCGTTCTCGTTTATTTTCGCTCGTTCAAGCTCTGGGTCCTCGCAAACATTGTGTTCTGCACATACCTCTGCACGCTCGTGTTGGGAAATTCCTACTTCTTATTAAACCAATGTGTAGTTTCTGATGATTTAAATAGAAATGTTACAAAAAAATGTTTTATTTATGTTTTACGTTTATGTGAGAAAGGGTTCAAGTTAAGTGTTTGGGAAAGGCTAGAAATAATTAGAAGAGATGCGGACACCTTACTCAACGAGCAAGTAGATTTTCACACATCTCCCTTACTTAATCTATTTACGAACAGACGGACACATTAATTGTTGTTGGTTTGTGTGTGTCATTTGGGTTTCTACGCAACTTATCAAAAGATAGTAATTAAATCAAACAGATAAGGTCAAGTATTGGTGAATACCTATTTTTGGAACTTAGTTAGCATGATCTGAGGTTTCTACCCACATTAGTTATTGTAAAGAATCCTACATCGCGATAATGAAATTTGCACGCGTTTACTTATAAGCAAAAACATTCCAAACACGAATTTTGCTGTTCTCTCTGAGACAGTCTTGATAATGCCTCGTTTAGAGGCGAAACAATTGTCGACGTTTTGTTGTCCTTTTAATTCTGCGAAAAATTAATGCTATTATATAAATTTAAAAGGTTTTTTCTTAAAAACATTTTACTTACCATTGTTTTGTCATGGATTTTCGCCAAGTAACGCCTGTTTCTATCCAATATGTGTGAATAAGTATTTTTCAGAACTTTTAATAATTATGCCCATATTTATTTCTACTCATCGATAATATTTTGCCAGCAGTTTCTTTAGTCCGGCTCGTAAGATTTTGTTGCCTTTTATCAACATAATATGTAATAAAAAAATTAAAACCCGTTACCTTGCGATGATATCATCATCGCAAGGTAACGGGTTTCAATTTTTTTTTCATAAATACCATATTGCTGCATTTTGGACGTAACCCATTATATGTGTGCCCGGCAATGGCAATAGGCTTGCCCCCTATTACGTGGGACTAAAAATACTGGCAAATTGTGGGTGTGTAATCTTCGGGATATAGGCGTGATATGTGTCTGTCTAGTTTCGTTAGTTTCAAGTAATATTTTTTTTTTTTTATAAAAAATAGGCTTACGTTTGGCCTCAATCTCGCTTGATGGAAGGCGAAGACGAGGCCTACGATGGTACACGTTTGCCTAGAAGGTGTCTGTTCACTTTGACCTTAAAGATGTCCAGATTATAGCATTCCGGAAAAACTGACCTCGGCAGAGAGTTCCACTCCTTAGCCGTACGCATAATGAAAGAAGAGGCAAATCGCTTCGTGCGTAATGGAGGAATGTCTACAACATAAGGATGGAACTGCTCGCCGCGCCTAGTCGTTCGGTGACGGAAAGGGGAAGGGGGTATCAGGTCATGTAAAACCTCCGCACACTCACCGAAATGTAACCGATAAAAAACCGAAAGGCAGGCCACTCGTCTACGGTGTTCTAGGCTCTGAAGATTTGCTCCCACAAGTGAGTCACTGCCTATGATCCTCTTCGCTCGGCGCTCCAACGAGTCCAAAGCATCCAGCTGATATCTAGCAGACCCATCCCAGAGATGGGAACAGTATTCCACGCAAGAGCGAACCTGAGCTTTGTAAAGATTTAAAAGCTGCTCCGAAGTGAAGTACCGTCTCACCCTAGAGAGGATACCAAGTTTTTTGGCGGCAGTATTTGCTATGGACTCGATGTAGCGACCGAAATTTAGACTGAATGAGAGATCCAGCCCTAAGAGCCCAAGACGGTCGTTAATCGGAACGGGGACATTCCGGAAAGTCGGAGTCAGTTGGAATGGACTCCGTTTCGCCGAAAAAAGACAAGCCTGTGTTTTTGAGGGGTTGAACTCGACCAAATTAGCATCACCCCATTGAGAGACCGCCTCCAAAGTCGAGTTCACTCCCTCGATCATCGACTCCCTGAAACAATGGACCCTTGATCTAGACTTCGCATCGGACAAGTATCTCACCGAGACTGTGCTGTCATCTGCATACCTAAAGATACCGGGTGTTACCAGCAGGTCGTTAATGTGCAGCAAAAAGAGAGTCACGGAGAGCACAGATCCCTGAGGGACACCGGCATTAATACCAAGGAGATCGGACGAGGAGCCGTTAACAACAACTCGAATCGATCTGTGCCTCAGGAAATCTTCGATCCAGGTGCAAAGCCCAGGAGCAATAATAGGGGAGCTATTACCTTTAAGGGGCAGTACCTATAGATATAACCACTCTGTAATTCAAACTGAGATTCTAATAGTCAGGACAGAATATTTATTTATTTATTTTATTTATTTATTTATGTACACACATGAAAAATAAAATAAGAAGAAGATGAACAATAAGGATAGATTGAGTACAAAGGCACCACTTATTTCATAAGAAATCTCTTCCAGTGGGCCAGGGGAAGGAAATGCTTGGTAGAATAAGTCTTATGTGTACTTAGGTGGATCTATATTACACAAATACATATATATAGATATTTACAGATTAGGTTATAATAATAATATATAGGTACAATATATATACATGAAAATACATATATACAAATAAATACATATAAACAAATATATATTAATAATATATATACATACATACAGATACTTAAGACAGAGATGAGAGATAGTGTTCCTTCACTTTCCTTTTAAATGTAAAAATAGTGTTGCAGCGTTGTATGTTCGGCGGGAGCGAGTTCCACAGCCTGACCGCATGAACAGTAAATGAGTAGGAATAGAAATCGGATTTGTGAGAGGGACAGGTAAGGCGATATTGGAGATGTGACCTACACGGGGCATCGGGTGCGTTCATGTATGAGAAACGCTCCCGTAGGTAGGACGGATAGGAAGGATTGTGTAGAACGTTAAACAGCAAACACAATATCCGAGCATCTCTACGAAGACGGATCGGGAGCCACTTGAGTTTCTTGCGATATTGTGAGACGTGATCGAATTTACGTAAATTGTATATGAATCGGATACATAGATTTTGCAAGCGCTCAAGTTTATTTAGGAGCTCCTCGGTGGCATCCAAGTAGCAGGCATCCGCATAGTCCAGGATGGGTTGAATTAACGTCTGCGCAAGAGAAATTTTGATATCCAAGGGCAAGAAGCTTTGGAGACACTTGAGAGTGTGAAAGGTGAAATGGACCTTTTTACTCACTTCGCCTACATGAGCGTTCCACGTCAAATTGCAATCGATTAAGACCCCGAGGTTTTTGGCGACTTCAGTATACGGAATGGTAGAGTTATCCAATACAACTGGTGGAAACAAAGCCATATCTAACCCACTACGCATCTGCCTACTTCCAATAATCATGGCCTGCGATTTGTTGGGATTAATGTGAAGGCCATACGAACAAGCCCACTGATTAATAGCCGCGAGGTCTCTATTTAAGGCTGCAATGGCAGTTCTAAATTCGTTTAAAGCAAAATGTCGATACAGCTGCAAGTCGTCTGCATAGAGATGGAAGTTACAGGAGATAACTCGAACAGCAGAGTTGATGAAAATGGAAAAAAAGTAAAGGAGAGAGTACGCCGCCTTGAGGGACGCCGGCACTAAGGTTACACCACTCCGAGTAATGCTCATTGTGGCGGACGGACTGCGAGCGTCCCCGAAGATACGAATCGAACCAGGCCACAGACTCCGTAGAGAAGTTGAGGGATTTAAGGATTCCAAGTAGGACATCGAAATCCACGGAGTTGAAAGCACTACTGAAGTCTAGTAGAACTAGCACAGTAAGTGACCTATTCTCCATGGCCGAACGAATATCGTCAGTGACCTTCAGGAGTGCAGTCACCGTACTGTGGCCCGATCGAAAACCAGATTGAAATGGACTGAGGAGATTATTCTGCGATAGGTGACAAGACAGTTGCCGATGTACAATGTGCTCTAGCACTTTGGATAGGAAAGGGAGAATGGAGATGAGCCGGAATTGGGATAATGAGGAAGGATTTGGGGTTTTAGGGAGTGGTATAATAAGTGCCTGTTTCCAGGCCTTTGGAAAGACACCCGAGTGAAGGGAAAAGTTAAAGATATGGGTGAGGATAGGGATAATGGCAGGGAGAATCGGGGTAAACATTTTAGAGCATAACTGGTCGTCACCTATGGCAGAGGAAGTAATAGCTAGAAGAGACTTTTGGACGTCATCTTCAGAAACTGTTTTCATACTGAACGGGGGACATGGCGGTAGTGGTATCTGTGAGAGATCGAGCTGGGTGCGCGCCTTAGTATGTGGACCAAGTGTAACAGGTGGTTTCGAAAAGTGTTTGTTAAGGGCACTCAGATCGATGTCGTTACAATCAGTAGACGGAGATCTACCGATACCGTTTGCCTTTAGAAATTTCCAGATCACGGAGGAATCGCGAGTATCTAATGATTTATGGAAATGGCAACGTTTTGCATCTCGACACAAACGATTGCAGCGATTACGTAGGTCCTTGAACCTCTTAAAATTAGTATCAGTGGGATTACGTTTTAGCCTGCGTTTACAATATGTTATACAGGGTGTGATTCAAATGGATTAGTATAGGAAAGTCTGAAACTACGAGTATAATATGAGTACATACGAAGATCTGTTCTTTACTACATATTATTTTTAAGTCTACAGCTAAGTGACTATTGTAAAACTGAGGGTTGCATGTAATAGGGTGCTTCATTCCGTATATCTACCTCTAAATAGAATGTCTGCAATCCGAGATATAGATTATAAAAATAAAAAATGCTTTAAATAAAATTTCAACTCATCCTAATGTAAATTTTTTATTCCGGCATAAAACCTCCAAAGGCTTTCGCCTACTTGGAACATTATTCAGTTGGAAATGCACTTTAATTTTTTACGTGGCCCGGAAGTGAGGCGACGGGGACGCCCCACTTCCGTTTCCAGTAGCACTATTTACGTTGTTCTCTCCTGACCGACTCTTTGTAATGGTCCAAGTAAGAAAATGATTATTTTTATTAGGTATTTCTATATTTTTGTAGTATATTTATTTGTAACTAGCTGTCCCAGCGACAAGCTTTTAAACCTTCCACGAATTCAAGACCAAATTGGTCGAGCCGTTCCCGAGTTTTAGCGAGACAAACGAACGGCAATTCATTACAAGCTTTTTATTAGCTTACAATGTTTGTATGTAAGTAAGTAAGTATGTTTGTTCGGGTGGAATCTTGCAACTCAATTTTGAAGCAGATTTCCTTTGCCGATTGAGCTCAAATTTTGTATACACTTTGGTTTTGGATGACAATTCATGGTTCACACTGTGACGTCTTTCTAAATCCAAAATGGCGGCACATACAAAATGGCGGACTAATTATGTTCAATGCGCTCCTGCAATATGGGTATCAAATGAAAGGGCTTTTTAGTCCAATATTAGCGGCTTATGTTGCTTCACTACCCCTTCTCCCGGCAGCACCTTGCAGTCTTTGACACAGACCAACCTACTCCTCCGGATTAGAAAATAGTCGATCTGTGTCAAATGAACACCACTTTTATAAGTGATTAGGTGCGAGTCCTGTTTACAAAACCACGTGTTCACTATGGCAAGGTTAAGGGAGGAAGCAATCTGCAGTAGTGTTTCACCGTCACTGTTACGGGTTCCATATCCCCATCCTCCATGCACTCTTTCATAATCATCATTTACTCTTCCTACATGTCCATTAAAATCACCTCCTATAGATATTTCTTCACTTTCTGGTATACTAATCATGACTTTATCAAATTCCTCCCAAAAAATTTCTTTCTCTCTGTCATCACACCCGCTCTGTGCTACATACACGCTGATCACATTTAGCACCATACTCTCCCATACTACTTTCACAACTATTATCCTGTCGTTTACTCTTTTCACATCCGTCACGCATTCTTTCAAGTTACCATCCAGTACTACACCAACTCCATTCCTTTTCCCATCACTCCCAATGTAGTATAACTTATATCCTTCACCAATCTCTCTAGCACTTGCACCCTTCCACTTAGTTTCCTGTAAACATGCCACATTTATTCTTCTTCTCTTAAACACATCGGCCAATTCTCTTCCTTTCCCAGTCATAGAGCCAACATTCCAACTTGCATACCTCAGTCTTACTTCTCTTTCGCGATGGGCTTGCGTCTTACGTCGCATCCACCCCCGATGCGACAACCCTTGTCCATTTCCCACAGGTACCGGGTGCTGTCCCTGCGCGTCGTCTGTGAGGTACGCCCTAGCCCTAGTTCTCTCTCTATTATCGCTCATTTCATGTTGCAATATGGTTTTGGCTATGGTTTTTTTTTACAACCGGCCGCCTGCCTGACGTCAACCCTCCTTGGGAAAGCTATTGTGGGCGATTTGTCCCCCGCCTGATGGGTGCCCTGCAGTGCTGGTTATGATGCACCGGGCCATCTCCCTCAGTTGAATTTTACGACACCCCAGCTGGACCATTCTAGGTTTTTCCTTTGCTCCCAGGCCAGCATGGAAAAATCATTACCCATGTAATCAACTTTAAAGCAAAACTATAACTATTTGTGATGGTAGTCCACACTACCATCACAAATATTTTTAGATTTTTCGGGGGGATTTTTAGCCATTTAAATTTTAGAGAGGAGGGCGCTCTGATTTACCAAAAACATGAGCTTTATAGTTGAATATCTCGCAAACGAATACTTAAATCCTTAAACCTCTCAATGTTTTTAAAAGACCTATCTAATGGTACCCCACAATTCGCCACCGGGCGCCAACCTTCTGCTTGTAACCAGAGACGCCCGGCAACGGACTTTAGAGCGGCCGCGGCCTTGGGCCGCGGAGTGTAAAAAAAACCCCACAATTCGGGGTGGACGCAAGAAAAAAAGGGACCCAACGCTTCCTGCAGGAGACTGTACCTGGGGATTGTGCGGAGCATGGCCGTGTACGGGGCTCCTGTATGGGCGGCGAGACGGACAGCCTACAACGCTTCTCTATTACACAGATCGTTGAGGACCTTGGCCGTCAGAACAATAAGAGGATACCACATGATCTCCCTAGAGGCTTCATTTCTTGTTGCCGCGACCTCTCCATGAGACCTGAAAGTGAGAGCCCTTGTGTCACTGTTCCAATGGGACAAGGAGGTGTTGGAGTCGATTTCTGGAGACGCAGTCCTGCGTCTCGTGAAATCGAAGCTCAGAGGTCCAATCTCCGCCAGGATCTTATGGAGACATGGAAGGTGCTACTTGAGCAACCGAAATGGGGAACCACCACCCACATCGCGGCGGTGAGACCGATCATGAAGGAGTGGCTGCAGAGGCAGCACTGTGACCTGACGTATTGTGCGACACTGATCATCACCGGGTACGGAAACTTCGGTGAGTACCTGTTTCCCATGCATCGTGAGGTCATACCCGCGTCTCAACACTGCGAGGCTACCGGCGACGACACGGCACTCCACATGTTGCTGTTTTAGAGTTAAAGTTTTAAAGTTAAAGTTTATTTTTGTCTTTTTAGAGCATTTAAATAAAAGCTTGTTCTTTAAAAGTTTTTTTATTTTTTATTTTTTTTTATTTATATCGATTTGTGAGTTTAAAATGAATCATGAATCTGTATTAAGAGTTATATTACCTACATTGTCTGTGGTATTACTAACCAGCTGATTACCGGGGGTCCACCCTCGTGATATAGTTCTCGATTCCATAATCCCACGGGAACATAGAAATTACCGGATTAAAAGTTATCGTATAGCTACAATACGTTCGCCTACCTTTCCATGGGAACAATGGCATGACTGACGTAATATTGGTGTGTATCCCTCTGCTTACCTCTTCTAGGAAACTGGCGAGATATGGTGAAGGTTTCAGAATATGAACATTAATAGAACCGGTAAGAATCTCAGAACTTGGACCACGTGAAAGTATTAATGGGGCAGGTCGTTAACCACAGCTAAAGATAATCACAAAAGTCTGCGCCTAATGTGTTTACCTACTGTTCTAATTTATACTGTGTCCGTTACATATTGAAGGTCAGAATTGTACTGATTTTTAACCGATTTTCAAAAAAGGAGTATTACCTCCTAAAATATGTAATATGGTTTGTTACCTCATTTCTTTGGGCTGGGTGAATCGATTTTGATTTGAAATTAATAATTAATATTTTTTATTTAAATGAAAGCTACTACTTCCCAAGTGGTCCCAATTCAATTTGGTCCCATTCCGACAATTATTTGGTCCTATTTCGGTAACTTGAAGTCGGTTATAAACTTAGACTAACGGGTCTTTTACGCGATTATTGAGATATTTACATACCTCTTTATTACCCGACGTTTCGGCCCTGTTACAAGAGCCGTGGTCACGGGTGGACTGACTGGTAATAAAGAGGTATGTATATATCTTAATAATCGCGTAAAAGACCCGTTAGTCTTAAGTTTATAATGTGTACAAAACGCGAAAGTTTAAAGATTGAAGTCGGTTGTTGAGTAAATTTTTGACGTGTATAACAAACAACTCGCTACCACATGATATTCGTGCTAGTCGTTCATTGGACATTTTTAAGAAAAGGGTAAAGGAGCATTTCCTCTCCCAATTATGATTTTCCATAATTATTCTTTTGACTTTTATTTGTTTCATATTATCACCTTCTTATTTAGTAAGTATATTGTATATTTAGTAAGTATGTAGCATGTAGGTATTTAGCCTTAGTCTTATATTATTAAGTTCTTATGCGTATGTATTTAATGTCTGTTATATGTATTAAATTTATTAGTTTAATTTTCTTCTTGTATTATATGTATTGTTGTATGTGTACGTGTTTACACTTTCCTCTTCTCTCTTTACTATTATTTATCTCCTCTTTACCTCTAAGGTCTGCTGGAAGAAAAGCCATTACTGGCTTAAGCACGCCTTTGTACATATTGTTATTGTTTGTTTTGTGTTTCTGTAAATCTGTACAATAAAGAATTATAAAAAAAAAACGTTAAAAAAAAATATTTGCAGCCGAGCGACGCCGTAAGTCGCATATTAATAATGAATATTAGGGATTAGGGAAGGTTTCAATATTGAGAACCCCCTGAAGAGACCACACGGGAAATTTCCTGGTGTTCACCAGAGGCGCTCGGCAATGGACGTAGAAGCGGCCGTGGCCTTGGGCCGCGGATCTTAAAAAAAACAAGCAAAGGTTCCAAGATTATTATGAATTAAGTATTTATGATATAGTAATGGTAAGTAAGATGTTAAAAACTTATTAAAATTATAATAGCATTATTTTTCGCAGAGTTAAAAAAGACAACACAACGTCAACAATTGTTTCGCCTCTAAACGAGGCATTATCAAGACTGTCTCAAAGAGAACAGCAAAATTTGTAGCCGGAACATATTTGCTTATAAGTTGAGTGTGCAAATGTTATTAGCGCGATGTAGGATTTTTAACAATAACTAACGCGGGTAGAAACCGCAAATCATACTAACGAAATACAGAATAGGTATTCACCGATACAAGACATTATCTTTTAAAATTTATTGTATAGAAACGACAGGTGACACATACAAACCAACAAACAACTACTGTGTCTGTCTGTTCACAAACAAATTAAGTAAGGGAGATGTATGAAAATCTATTTGTTCCTTGAGTAAGGTGTCCACATCTCTCCTAACTATTTCTAGCCTTTCCCAAACACTCAACTTGAACCCTTTCTCACATAAGCGTAAAACTCTAAAGGTGTTATTATTGTTCAAGGAACGACCGGTGTCGAGGAGATGCTTCGCGAAGAGAGACTTCTCTGGACAACCGTTGCGGAACGCTGATATATGCTCTCTGTATCTGACCTCAAAGGACCTACCAGTCTGCCCCACATACTGCATATCACAACCATCGCAACTCAACAAATAAACACCTGATCTGCGTGAAACCGACACTAAATCCTTGCCGTTACACAACTCCCGCAAGGTATTCTCCGTCCTAAAAGCTGTAAATATCTTGTTTTCCCTCATGATCTTAGCTATACTCAACGAGACGGAACCTACGAACGGCAAACACGCAGTGTATTTCCTAGGTGGATCCTGAGTTGGATATAATAAATGAAAACTAGCATTTCTACGTTTTTTATTTAATAATGAGTAGACCATTCCCACGTTAAAGCCATTACTGTACGCTATATAACAAATGATAGATAATTCCTCATTAAATGCCTGTGGGTTCAACGGTACCGCCAATAACCTACTCAGTAAACTGTGGAAAGCTGCCATCTTATGTTGCCATGGGTGATTGGATAAGTAAGGGATAACTGTGTCTGTACATGTTGGTTTCCTATAGATACTAAACTCATGAACCCCATTCCTAGTAATTGATAGGTCTAAGAAATTCAGGGTGGAATCTGACTCCACCTCTAACGAGAAATCAATTTTAGGGTGTACTGAATTCAGGTTCGATACAAGGACGCTGAGTTGACGCTTTGTTCCTGTCCAGCAGATGATAATGTCATTCACATATCTAAAGTAGTACAAAATATGAATGTTCCCAACTATGTGGTTAGTCTCGAACGCATCCATGAATATATCGGCTATTAGCGGGCTCAGTGGCGACCCCATCGACAAGTGACAGTCTTGATATTGCCTCGTTTAGAGGCGAAACAATTGTTGACGTTTTGTTGTCTTTTTTAACTCTGCGAAAAATAATGCTATTATAATTTTAACATCTTACTTACATCTTACTTACCATTACTTTACGCCGGGCGCCACTGGAAATACCTTCTGCGTGTGAACCAGAGACGCCCGGAAACGGACGTTAGAGCGGCCGCGGACATGAGACGCGGAACTAAAGATATTATAAAATATTGGATAGAAACAGGCGTTACTTGGCGAAAATCCATGACAAAACAATGGTAAGTAAAATGTTTTAAGAAAAAACTTTTTAAATTATATAATAGCATTAATTTTTCGCAGAATCAAAAGGACAACAAAACGTCGACAATTGTTTCGCCTCTAAACGAGGCATTATCAAGACTGTCTCAGAGAGAACAGCCGAAGTTTTTTCTTAAAAACATTTTACTTACCATTGTTTTGTCATGGATTTTCGCCAAGTAACGCCTGTTTCTATCCAATATTTAACAACATTAGGGTTACCAAGCACGCTTACTCTTATCGAAGACACGCCTATATCCCGAAGGGTTAGGCAGAGGTGCATTACACACCCACAACTTGCCAGTATTTCTAGTCCCACGTATTAGGGGGCAAGTCTATTGCCGTCACCGGACACACATTAGCATGGGTAATGTCCAAAATGGCCGAATGACCTTATCGAACATTGTACTTATAATTCATCATTCACCGAGCCTTTTCCCAACTCAGTTGGGGTCGGCTTTTCAGTCTAACTGCAATTCGGCTGAACTTCGATATTTTCCGTGAAGCGACTGCCATCTGACCTCCACAACCCATGGGCGATATCGAAGTTCTGTAGTTAGACCGGTCGATTTTTTTATTTTTGGGGCTCCAACTACCCCTAACGACTGCCATAGATGTTCGTATGACAACCGGGACCGACGACTTAACGTGCTCTCCGAGGCACGGTGGGGTCACAGTGTCTTAAGAAATGGTCACCCGTCCTAAAACCAGCCTGACTCAATGTTGCTTAAACTTTGCAATGTGTTAACATTGTCGGTTTTCACCAGACCACGAGGCCCTCGTGCTTATAATTATGGTTTTTTAGTTAGACAGTTTTTCAGTTCCCATTTTCCTCAGAAACCTTAGTCTTAGTAGATTACTATTACATTTATTTATAATAAGAATTACAATATACATAAATATATTAAAAATATTTAAATTACAAAATATCGTTTAAAATATCCTCCGCGTCATTGCCGACTGGGAAGGTTCCCAGAATGCTGGCCGTGTTGCCACGTTGGATGGCGATACAGCCTTCTGGTCCTGAGAAGCATCGATTAAGCGTTTAGCAATGTCTCTATAAAGGCGGCGAGCACTCGGACCCCATGACTCCAGTGTCTCGACCCCAAATGGCTCAAATATGTAATGTCTTAAGTAGTAGATTACATCAAAAGCCTTAGCAGCGAAAGCAATAATTTTAATAGTATGAATGAAGACTAGTAAGCCATTAATAAGTTAATACACGGGGCACACTAAAAGTTTTGCACTTCTAACTAATGGGAACTATTTGAATTTGGAATGTTATATTTTTGAAATGTTGCTACCTTCTTAGTAATGAAAAAAAACAATTGGCGGGAAATCATTCGTCAATTGTTTATATCACACATCAAAGTTCTACGTATGCAACGAAAATGGAATTAAGTCGAAAAGATTTTGGAGCGATGATTTTTTATGATTTTAAAAGTTCTCACTCTCCGCAAGACTGTGCCGCTTGTCTTCAAAATGCTTTTCGGAGAGAAGCACCTTGTTTGAGCACCGTAAGGAGATGGTTTGCTGAGTTTGAGAGAGGTCGAGTTTCTTTACATGACGAATTTCGTGAAGGGCGGCCTTCAACTGCCGTCAACAAAAATAATGTGACTACTGTTAAGCGGTTAATTGAAGAAAACCCGCGGCTTACCTATGAGACAATTCGAGGACTATTGGGGATTGGTATGAGTCAAATCCAGAAAATTTGACACGAAGAATTGAAAGTTCGGAAACTTTGTTGTCGTTGGATCCCTCATGAAGTGACAGCGGAGCAAAAGCGGGCTCGCGTGGAATGGTGCTCACAGATGCTACTGAAGTACGACCACGGACATTCTAATGCTGTTTATGACATTGTCACAGGACACGAAACGTGGATTTATTGTTTTGAACCCGAAAAAAAACATCAACATCTTGTGAATGGGTGTTTGAAAATGAGAACAAGCCAACAAAAGTGAGGCAGGCGAGAAACGTTGGTAAAAAAATGATTGTGTTTTTTTTTCTCAGCTACGGGACCTATTTGTACAATTCCACTTGAAGATCAAAAGAGTGTTAATGCCGAGTGGTATTCTACCATTTGTTTACCCAAGGTGTTAGAAAAAATTCGCGAAAGACGACCCAAAAGCCGCGTTCTCCTACATCATGACAACGCTTCTGCACACACGGCCAACACAACGTACAACTCGTCACCCATCCTGCGCATAGCCCCGACCTAGCACCCTGTGATTTCTGTATTTTCCCCAAAATCAAAGATTTGATGAGAGGTTTCACTTTTATCAACTCCGAAGAGGCAGTGATAGCGTTCAATCAGCACGTAGAAAACATGCCTTCAGATCTGTGGTCCTCCTGTTTTAAAAAATGGTTCGATCACATGAAAAAATGTTTAAAATGTAAAGGAGAGTATTTTGAAAAGCAATAAACATAGTATTTTGGTTTTAACATGTTGTTTTTTTAAGTTACGCAAAACTTATAGTATACGTAGGTCACACGTATAAGATCTGTAACTTGACTGACGTAGCCTGATAATAAATTAATAAATAAAATAAAATAAAAATACTATTTTTTTTTGCCGTGTTTTGGTAAGTACATCATAATATTTTTTTTGTCGAAGTTGATTTTGATTGTATTTTGGTACGATTGATTTAAAAAAGAACCCAAGAACTAAAGAAGGTGGCTGTTTAAATGTTCGTTTTAATTACAGGGGTTCTGTAATTTCTGTAGTGCCCGTTAACAGCAATAGGCAATAGTTACTTACCCTTACTACCAAAGTATTGGTGTATAATGCACCTCTGCCTACCTCTTCGGGGATATAGGCGTAATGTATGTCTGTCTGAATGCTTATCTGAATTTAAACATAATCAAGTGACAACCCTTTATAAGATACGGATTTTGTTATCAACTCGCGCGTGTTCCGTGATATTTTACTATGAGAATTATTTTTTCTTGCGAATTTGCAGCTCCAATCGATTTATGGGTAGTACAAGATGATATTGGGTATGTTATGTGAAGAAAAGTGCCGCGTGGGAATGATGGACTGGTATTTTAATATGTTTGGAACTTCAACCTCGGTGGCACAATGGTACTATGTACGGACTGCGACGCTCGAGGTCTCGGGTTCGATTCCCGGGTCTGGTGGATAATGTATAATTCTCTTTAGAATTTTACCCAGATAATTATCCCGGAGTCTGGAACTTGTGCCCGGTAAATGGCAATAGGCTCGCCCCCTATTACATGGGACCTAACATAGCTGGCGAGATGTGGGTGTGTTTGCACACCTCTGCCTACCCCTTCGGGGAAAAAGGCGTGATGCTATGTTATGTTATATGTTTGGAACTTCAAGATAAAATGGTGGAGTGGGATTTTAGTCCGTTTTGTTTGTGCCTTATGTCATTGTATCATAGTAATAGAGGGGCATTACACACCCATAATTTGCCAGTTTCTTTAGTTCCACGTAATAGGGGCAAGCCTATTGCCGTTACGTCCAAAATGGCCGAATGAATTTAATAAAAAGTAGCAGCTATATTGTAATTTAGAAAAATAAAATTTAAACCCGTTTTGCCTTGCGATGAAATGTTGATGAAAGGCAACTAAATCTTACGTGCCTGCCGCTATAGCATAGCTAATTAAAGTCCTGGGCGTCTCGGACTATTCTTCTGTCTACTGCTTATAAGTATAGGTTTCCCTGACTGCTACATGTATGAAGTTAGTTAAAATTATATCGCAGCTTCCCGGTGCAAAAACGTCATCACCTATACATTGTATGTCAAAATTTATCGATTATATTATTGTCGAGGCACACATAAGATAGGGTTTCGTAGTTCCTCTATAACTCTTGAACTAACTGAATTATAGTATCCGTTATAGTTATTCTTCAAATTTTATTACATGAACTACCATCATGAATGTTTTCAGGGTTTTCTCGCCAGCCGTGTAGATTTTAGAAGGGGGGATGCCCTGTTTTTTGCAATAATATGCTCTTTAGAGCTAAATATCTCGCAATAGGATACATAAATCAAAAAATTATCTTAGCGACCTTCCATTTTTTTAAATACCTATCTAATGATACCCCACACGATGGTGTAGATGCGAAAAAAAAAAATCATCCTAAAAAAATTTTACTTTAGCACTTTGTCGGCGTTGTAAATATACATATTCCTGCAAAGTTTCATGTTTCTAACACTAACCGTTTGGGAGAAAAGTCGAGGACGGACGGACTATAACTATAAATATATAACTATAAGTAGTTTCGTCATGTCCTAATAAAAGTCTCGGTCTAATAAAAGTAAAGTCTCGGAACCGTAAAAAGGTGCGATATCATCGATAAATTTTGACATTCATATGTGCTCTTTATGTGCCTAAACTGAATAAATGAAATTGATTCTTTGATTGATTCTTCTTTGAAATTACACATATAGATATTCAGGGGCGGGGCCCCAAGAGATTAGACTACGTCCTCGCCGTCCGCCCTGGACCCCAACTTGACCACGGTAACGCAGTGGCAAGTTGGGTGACCGAACGTCGAAATCGAAACTTGAGTGGCCAACACAGAAGGAATTGTGCTTACTATGAAGCCTGAAGAGACCCCCGGTCCTGACACTGCCCTTCCCCGGGCAGTCTCAGCCGACGACATATTGCGCGAACAACGGACTTCGATGCCTTTTGATTTGGGGGCTCGCGTCGCGCCGCCTAGTTGCAGCGCGACGTCCGTACGTTCGGAGGAGGAGGTGCCGGTGAAGACGGTGCGCACGCGTCTCGACGCCTACAGAAAGCGCCCGCCAACACCACCCCCGTCATCTGTGCCGTCCCTGCGCAGTCGCAGGGATATCGGTGTGCCGCCCGCGCGGGAGATAATGAGTATTTTCTCCCGCATGAACGCGGCCATGCGGGGGAGTAAAAATATGTCGGGGAGGAAGAAGATTGTGGCTTCACTGGTGGATGAAGCCCAATCCTCCCTCGACAAGCTCCTCGAGCGGAGTGTCACAGAGGAGGAGGCGAAGCTCCGCAAGCAGGTTGCGAGCCTGGAGGTGGAGCTCACTGCCTCCCGAAAGGAGATGGAAGATCTCCGTCGGGAGGTCGCTGAGCTGACCAAAGCGGTCAAGGCACCTCCAGGTCCCATGCCGCCTCCTCCTCTGACGGCTGGACCAGCGCCGAAGACGGCGCCTAGGACCGCGCCCACCATGGCGCCCGGCTCGCCGCCGAAGCCTGTACCGACTACGGTGCAGGTCCTGACGGCGATCGAGAGGCGCCTCGCGGTCCTGGAGGACCGGGCGTACCGCCTTCCGCTAGCGCGTCCCGCGTTTTCATACGCGGCGGCTGTCGGCGGTGCTCCCGCTCCGGGTCCAAGCGGCACACCCGCTGTCCGCCACCCCGCTCCGCCCCCGTCCGCTTCAGCGAACCGGATGCCGGCCGAGACCGCGGCCTAGGCGCGGAAGGCCAAGGGGCGCGGTAAGAAGAGTGGCACCCCTGCCGCCTCGTCTTCCTCTAACGTCGCTCCCGTTGCTTCCTTACATCCCTCCAGACGGGAGGGATGGGAAGTAGTGGGAGCCAAGAAGAGGAAGACGAAGGCTGCCAAGAAAGCGGCCAAAGCCGCCGCGGCGAAGGCGCCGAAGAGGCCCCGCCCCCCTCGCTCCACCGCCGTCGTCCTGACGGTGACGACGGTAGGTGTGGAGAAAGGGGTGGGGTACGCCGACGTACTGAGGACCGTGAAGTCCTCAGTCAACCTCTCGGCCCTCGAAATACAAGGGGGGCTCCGGTGCAAGACGACACGCACCGGGGCTCGCCTCCTCGAGGTCTCCGGCGCCTCCAGCGGCCCTAAAGCTGACGCCCTAGCGGCTCAGCTTAGGGTCGCGCTGGACGAAAAAGCCGTCCGCGTCACCAGACCCACCAAATGCTCCGCATTGCGCATCACGGGTCTGGATGACGCGGCCACGACGGAGGAAGTTGTCTCCGCCGTCGTGGAGGCGGGCGGCTGCCCCCGTGACCAGGTGAAGGCTTCAGATATCTCCTTCGGCTCCACTGGTCACGGGATGACAGTCGTCCAGTGCCCCGTCGCGGCGGCACTGAAAGTGGCGGACGGACGAAGCCTCCTCGTAGGGGGCTTCCTAAAGGCGCAGGTGCAACTCCTTGGTGCCCGGGAAACCAGATGTTTCCGGTGCATGGTGGTGGGGCACGTCGGAGTGCAGTGTACAGCGGAAGTCACCGTGGGCGATCGGTGCTTCTGCTGCAGCCGGCCCGGTCACAAGGCAAGTGCCTGTGACGCCCCGCCTCGCTGCTTTAGATGCGAGGCGGAGGGCAAGACCGCGGATCACCGGGTCGGCAGCACAACCTGCGCCGCCTCGAAGCCAAAACCTCGTCCGTCCGCTGAGAGCGGTGGGGGTGCCGCCCTTGCGCGGCCAGTTGCTTCGCGGCGGGATGCGGTTATGGACGTCAATTAATGTCTGACGCCCGTATCCGTATCCTGCAAGTGAATTTGAACCACTGCCGTGCTGCTCAGGATCTTCTGTACCAGAGCATCCGGCAGTGGTCCATAAACTTGGCCGTGGTCGCCGAGCCGTACTACGTCCACCCGGGAAGCCCGGTGGACGAGGACGGCTCGGCCTGTTGTATTTTTGGGGGGTCCGCCGCAGACAACTCGCGCCTTGCGATCATTGCAAGGGGCCGCGGGTGTGTTGCGGCGGACTATGATGGGTTGGCAGTCGTGGCCACCTACATCTCGCCGAACATTGACGAGTCTCAGTTTGAGCTATGGCTCACTGAGCTCGACGTCGTCTTCGCTGCGTGCCGTCCTCGCCCTGTCCTGCTCCTGGGAGACTTCAACGCCTGGAGTGAGGTGTGGGGCTCCCGGGAAACCAGGGACAAGGGAAGGCTTCTTGAGGACTGGACCAGAACACGTGGTCTGGAGGTCCTCAACCGGGGGAATGTCGCCACCTTTTGGCGGCGGGGGGGGGAATCGATCGTGGACGTAACGTTCGCATCCCCTGACCTCGCCCGCCGTATTACAGGCTGGCGCGTGGAGGAGGGTGAGGAGACGCACTCGGATCATCGGTACATCCGGTTCGATGTCGTCCCCCCACCTGACCTCCCACAGCCGGTGGCAAATCCCCCGGATCCGCGTTGGGCACTTCACCATCTGGATCGGGAGGCTCTCCTGGAGGCATCCATCGTGCAGGCCTGGATTCCAGCGCCGGACCGGCCTGCCGATGTGGATGCCGAGGCGGAGTGGTTCAGGAGAGCCATGTCGCAAATCTGTGATGCGGCGATGCCTAGGGTTACACCCAGACCGGCCAGGAAGCAGGTGTACTGGTGGTCGCCGGAGATTGCAGAGCTGCGCGCAGCATGCATCTCCGCCCGCCGCCGGTACACCAGGTTTCGCCGGAGGCGTCGCCGCCCAGACGACGCGGCAGCCCGAGAGGCGGAGCTTTTTCAGGCATACAGGGAGGCTAAAGGTAATCTCCAGGAGACGATAAAGCGGGCCAAGACGGCGGCCCGCGAGGAGCTCCTGGAGACCCTGCAGCAGAACCCATGGGGGCGCCCGTACCTACAGGTCAGGGAGAAACTCCGACCTAGGGCGCCCCCACTGACCCAGAGTCTCCAGCCGCAGCAGCTGGAGCGGGTCATGGGCTCCCTGTTTCCGACGAGCGCGGAGGAGCACGTCCCTCCGCACATGGCTCCGTCTCTGCCCGACGCGGATAGCACCAGCGAAGACGACGTACCCGAAGTCAGGGTGGGGGAGCTAGGTGCGGCAGTACTCCGGCTTAAACGCCGGAAAATCACTGCCCCCGGACCCGACGGCATTCCTGGCCGTGCATGGGTCCTGGCCCTCGAAGAACTCGGGCCTCGACTGATGGGGCTCTTTAGCGCATGCCTCGAAAGGGGCCAGTTTCCCAAGGTGTGGAGGACGGGGAAACTGGTCCTGATCCGTAAGGCGGGGCGGCCGGTGGACTCACCGTCCGGATACCGGCCGATCGTGTTGCTCGACGAGGTGTGTAAGCTTTGAGCGCATTATCGCGGAACGCCTCGTCGAGCATCTCACGAGTGTGGGGCCAGACCTGGCGGATAACCAGTTCGGTTTCCGTCGGGGACGCTCCACCGTGAGCGCGATCATGCGCGTGAAGAGCCTGACGGAGGAAGCAGTCTCGCAGGGCAAGGTGGTGGTGGCGGTGTCTCTTGACATCGCCAACGCGTTCAACACCTTGCCATGGAGCTGCGTTAGGGAGGCGCTCGTGTATCACGAAACGCCTCTCTACCTCCGTCGTATTGTCGGGGCCTATCTCTCGGAGAGGGCCATAGCTTTCCCCAGCTGGCTCGGGCCAGCTCGGCGAGATGTGTCGTGCGGTGTTCCGCAGGGGTCGGTCCTGGGGCCGCTTCTGTGGAACATCGGCTACGACTGGGTGATGCGGGGTGCGTTGCCTAGGGGTGTCGGCGTAACGTGCTACGCCGACGATACCCTCGTCACGGCGCGGTATGCAACGTACCAGGAGGCAGCACTCAAGGTCACGACGGGTGTTGCTCGAGTCGTGGGTCGGATACGGCAGCTGGGACTGGAGGTGGCCTTGCACAAGTCCGAGGTTCTGTGTTTTCACAGACCTCGGAACGGTCCACCAGAAGGTTCCAGCATAAATGTGGGAGGCGTTAGCATCGGCATCAAGCCCTCGATGAAGTACCTAGGGATCGTACTTGATAGCCGATGGAACTTCGGACCACATTTCCGAAGTTTGGTCCCCAAGGTGACGCAGGCATCGGTCGCGCTTTCGCGACTGATGCCCAACCTAAAGGGACCCAACGCCTCCTGCAGGAGACTGTACCTGGGGATCGTGCGGAGTATGGCCCTATACGGGGCTCCCGATATACTTTTTGGCTGGATTGGCTGCAGAGGCAGCATGGTGACCTCACGTACCGTGCGACGCAGATGGTTGCCGGGCATGGATGCTTCGGT
This sequence comes from Nudaria mundana, assembly GCA_963556515.1. NCBI lineage: Eukaryota > Metazoa > Arthropoda > Insecta > Lepidoptera > Erebidae > Nudaria > Nudaria mundana. The sequence goes on from OY748301.1 coordinate 16,953,861, forward strand.
AGCTATCTGTTTCGCATGCATCGTGAGGTCACACCCCGGTGTCAACACTGCGAGGTTTCCGACGACGACACCGCACTCCACACGTTGGTGGAGTGCTCAGCGTGGGCGAGTCAGCGCCGGGACCTCGTAGAGGGTCTGGGCGTGGATACCCTCTCGCTGGGGACCATGCTTCAAGCCATGGTATCCAGCGGGAGTAGGTGGAACGCGGCCGTGTCCTTCTGCGAGCAAGTCATGCTCGCGAAGGAGGCGGCCGGGAGGGTGAGGGAGCGTACCCTCCCCGCCGAGTTCCGTAGTCGGCGGCCAGGCCGCCCCAGACTACGCGACTACGCCCAAGACTATCGTCCTCCATGATCGGGGCCTGAGGACGGCGGGATCGCCACCCACCGTCCTTACAGAAGCAGGCTAGAAGGGTTGCGTGCTGCGGGGCCTTTGCCCCATAGCACGCAACCAGATTCACTCACTGACGCGGGATAAAACCCGACCCCAATGACGCGGGATTCTCGTCCCGACCAAACACCCGCAGAGACCACAGGGGTGGTCAAAGTCCGCCGGGCGCCACTGGACATACCCTCTGCTAGTAACCAGGGACGCCCGGCAACGGACGTTAGAGCGGCCGCGGCCTTGGGCCGCGGAATTAAAAAAAAATAAAAAAAAATAAAAAAAAAAACATATAGATATTCAAAGTATGTAGATCAAAATAAAAAATAGTCACGCCCTATACCCACTCATTATATTATACATAATGAAGGGTACTTGTAGGTTATACAATTATATAACTTATAAAGCTTATAAAAAGAAACAAAGTTATGTACTTTTTACGATATGCCGCGACTTAATGGGCTAAGCCGTTAAACGTGGCATAAACTAAAAAGACATGATAAGATTAAGGACCTTCAAATGCTTGCTACTTTTATATTCAAAGCAAATGTTGATGCCCGCGTCAAAGAAGCAATAACTACTAGCAGAATATACAAACGACTCAATATATTTTTATAATAAACATCGGCTGAAGGCCTCAAACGGCGTCAATATGATAACCTAGCAGGTGATTACATATTTGAGCCGTTTGGGGTTGAAACACTGGGGTCATGGGGTCCGAGTGCTCGCCGCCTTTATACAGACATTGTTAAACGCCCAGAAGGCTGGCTATTTTCTGGCCCAAAGAATAAGTATCGCCATCCAACGTGGCATCACAGCCAGCATTCTGGGACCCTTCCCAGTCGGCAATGACGCGGAGGTTTTTTTAAAAGATATTTTATAATGTAAATAATGTTAGTATATAATTATGTATATTGTAATTCTTATTGTAAATAAATTTATTTTGTTTAGACATAAACATTATACATATTAAATTAATACTAATTTAGGCTAATTTATGCGCCGTAATACTTTTATATCGAACTAGTGGTCGCTCGCGACTTCGTCCGCGTGGTAATTTGGATTTTTTCCCATTCCCGTCGCGCCGCGTCATATTTTGAACAATTCACACATCTTATATATATAAAAGAAAGTCGTGTTTGTTACAACACTTATAACTCGAGAACGGCTGGACCGATTGCCATGGTTTTTGATTTGTTGGATTTGTTTCCGTCACGAATAGCAGAATACATCTTAAAAACAATGAAATAGATGCTGATTTGTTTATTACATGTAAAACATTAGTTGTACAATCCTGTCAAATAGTGTAACAACTATTTTTTTTTTGGAGCTTATTGCCTGGTTGCTGAGAACTTTAAGCAAAAAATTTATTTTTTTCTGAAGATATCATGTGTGCGTTCAGAAATTTATTTTTTGTAAAATGTCTACAAAGTTCAGGTAGTGTTATATTTGTTTGTTTTAGCCATTAATTTGCGACAATTATTTATTAATTATTTAATTTTTAATTCCAGAAAATAATACCTAAGATTTATTCTACAGTAAAAAAAAAATCATCGGAAAGGAACAAAATAAAAAAGAATAAAAAATCAGTTGGTAAAGGTTATAAGAATAAGGAAAAAAAATCTACAGGTTAACAAAAGTGTAAATGTCTTTTTATAGGTTGTATATGATTTTTCTTGATAAGATATTCATACGTAGTGGTTATATACTCTTTGAGCTATTGTCTACGTCTCGAAAGTTGTCACTGTTATTATATTTGGTGGTTTTATGCGAGTGCACATTTTAATAACAATGCCGCGTCCTAGAAGATCTAATCTTTCCCAGCGAAGCCGTAATGCAATTAGGCAACGGAATATCGCGAGTCAATTATCTGATGGAGAACGAGAAATTGCACGAGAACAGCGCCGCGTTAGTATACAGCAAAGAAGGGCCTTAATTCGTGCTTCTCAAACACAAGAGCAAAGAGAGGCAGCCCGTGAAACGGCTAGGTTAGAAACGAGAAATCGTCGAGCTTATCGTACAGATGAACAGAGGAATAATCTTCGAAGTGCAAGAAGAAATGGTTCAAGATTGTATGGTACAAGCAGCGTTAACGAGGCTTACGATTTTCTTTATAATTTAATTTATAGGATAATAGATGATAGCACTCCAAGAAAAATGCCTAAAGCTGGCTATTCGCGGTACAGTTACCCAGAATGGTACACGACGGACATAATAGGCGACATAAAGAGTAAGGCGTATTGGCATAAAACTTTAAAAAAATCTAAATGTAGTGATGCTTATGATAAGTTTGCTTATTATAGGTCAGTTGTTAAAAGTAAAATTAACCCTGCTTATAGAAATTACCAGAGACGTATTGAATCGCAATTTTCAAAAGAACCTAATACTTTTTGGAGCTATATTAGTCGTAAATGCTCGAAACGTGGTAAAACGACCATTCTCGGAGACGGTTCACCCATCATAGAGAGTGAATGTGCTCAGGCATTTGCGACTTATTTTCAGTCAGTTTACGGTGATGTAACGCCACAATTAAATGCAGCAGCTGCAGCCCGGGAGGCGCCTGAACGCGGAACGCGTATTCATGTGGGACAGTTAACTCTCAAGGATGTAAGCAGTGCCCTGGCCCGCCTAAAACCTAAACGATCGATCGGCCCAGATAGTATTCCTCCATATATTGTGAAAGACTGCCGAATGGTATTAGCTCGTCCTCTCAGGCACCTATTTAATCTTTGTTTACGTAGTCGGGTGTATCCGAGTGGTTGGAAAATAACGCGAGTGATCCCCGTACCAAAAGGTTCTGCCAGCTCTGAAGTATCGGGATATAGGCCTGTTGCGGTATTGTCGACATTCGCGAAGGTCTTCGAGATGACTCTGTGCTCTATTATAACCTCACAGATAAATGTACAGCTTAACGACGCACAGCACGGGTTCCGGGCAGGCTACAGTACCAACTCTAATTTATTATGTTTTATGAACCAGGCTGTCCCGGTCCTCGATTCTGAGTCTGGAGCACAGCTGGATGTAGCTTATTTTGATTTTCAGAAGGCCTTCGATAGTGTCGATAATGACATCTTGTTAAAGAAGTTTGCAGCGGCTGGATTTACGCCTGATCTTTTAGCTTTTTTTGCTGACTATCTGGGTAACCGGCACCAGTATGTCGAGTACGCGGGGTACACTTCGAACCCATATCCCACCCTTACAGGAGTTAGTCAAGGTAGCAATTTGGGACCCCTGGAGTTCCTTATAATGATCAATGATCTACCAGAGGTTGTTAAGTCTGCGAACTGCCTTCTGTTTGCGGATGATTTGAAGTTATCGCTCCGAGTTGATAACGTGCGCGACTGCGAACGACTTCAGATGGACATCACTCATGTTGTAGATTGGAGCATTGAGAATAAGTTATCCTTCAATGTTTCAAAATGCAACATTATGTCTTTCACGCGCGCGTTGGAACCACTGCACTATAAATACACCATGGAGGGACAAATTATTCCGCGAGTCACAACGGTGCGAGATCTCGGGGTCTTACTGACTACGGATCTCTTGTTTAGGCAGCATATTGTTAATATTTGTAAGAAGGCCTATCAGAATATAGGGTTTATAATGCGAGAGACGAGGGACTTTTATAACATAAATGCCGTCAAGTCATTGTATAACGCATTGGTTAGGAGTAGATTAGAAACTAGTTCTATCATCTGGAACCCCCATGAGACTAAGTATAGTTTGATGGTGGAGAAAATGCAAAATAAATTTACCCGGTACCTTTACTTAAAGCTATATGGAGTGTATCCCTTCTATCCTCTTATGTACCCAACGCTCTTCGTTTTAGGGATGGTTGGATACTATAAGTTGGAGGTAAGGCGAAACATGGCTTTGGCTAAGTACGTGTTTCTGCTGTTCCGTGGTAAACTGAGTAACCCTCGGGTGTTGGAATCGTTAAAGTTGCTTGTACCAAACACACGACTGCGGCAGGCCCCTAGAACCAAGGTGCTCGATGTACCTGCTTCCCGCACTAATCTGCATAAATTTTCTCCAACAGTCCGCGCTTTATGTATATTATATGATGTTTCCCAACGTCTGGACATTTATAGCTGTTCATTGGCGGAGTTTGAGAGGTTGACACTGGATTGGCTTAGTTGCTAATAGTTTATTGTTGTCTCTTGGTACATTGCTGTATTGGGTATATAACCTGTAAAACAATGTGTGCTTAATTAATAAATAAATAAATTAAAAAAAAAAGTATTGATTTCAATCGAGCAGCGTTTCTGTATGATTGCACCATCGACTACAGCTTGCATCGTTTAGTTTGCATTGGTCCAATGGACGTTGTTTGCCAGCATTGTGGAGCATTGAAGTTTGCTGGTGAAACGACTGGTTTGTGCTGCCTTAGTGGTAAAGTGAAATTGCCATTATTGGTCCCGCCACCAGAGCCATTGTGCTCCCTGCTTTATGGCGAAACACTAGAATCACGACATTTTCTGGCGAACACTCAAAAATACAATGTCTGTTTCCAAATGACTTCATTTGGGGCGGAAATTATCGAAGAACACGGATATAATCCGACATTTAAGGTAATTTACGTTAAAAACTTTATTTTCTATCATTGTAAAAAAAATCTGGAATATAGTTTGTTAGATTTCTGTATTTGTCTCTGAAATAAAAATGGCATGTTATTATTTGAAAAAAAAGGGTTTGTAAAAAAAGTGTTTGTAAATCTAACTATAACTATGGTTTTGACTTTACAGATTCAAGGCCAGATTTGCCATCGCATTGGATCATTGCAACCTATAGAAGATGCACAGCATAAATTCTTGCAAATATACTTCATGGGCAATATGGAAGAACAACTTAACCGGCGTCAAGGGATCAACACAGCTACGAAAAGAGCAATTCTCCAAGATCTGCAGCAAATGCTTCATGAACATCATGCATTGGTCAAGCTGTTCAAGACTGCTTTAGAGCGCATGCCAAGTGATGACTATAAAGTTGTGATCATAGCAGATAAAAGACCAGCTGGAACACATAAACGCACATTTAATGCTCCAACAATCGATGAAGTGGCAATCCTGATTGTTGGTGAAAACTTGGAAACACGTGATATTGTACTTACACGACGCAATACTGGGCAACTACAAAGAATATATGAAACACATCGTTCATATGACGCGTTACAATACCCGCTGATGTTTTGGCAAGGAGACGATGGATATCACTTTAATATCAAAATGATTAATCCATTGAATGGTAAGATCAATATTGTTGTTTTCATTTTAACTTGAATACATTTTATTCTGTTTGCTTTTAGTACTCAAAAAAAGTCGAATGCTGCTCAACGTGCCGAAACACCTCCAGCGACAACACTGACCAGTTTCTTTGCGATTTGTCAAAGCGATCCGTTCGCACGAACTTTGCTTTACTCAGATATGCCACGTTATTACACTTGGAACGCTACATCGAAGAAATTTCAACGTCGGAAGCAAGGCGATGCAGTTGCTGGTCATCCAGATATGCGTTCTACTGATGCTCTTGGTCGTATTTACACAGTTCATCCGAAGAATGATGAATTTACTATTTGCGGTTGTTGCTGGTACATGTTCGAGGGCCAACATCATTTGAATCACTACGAACTGTTAATGGTATCGTGTGCCCCACATTTCGTGCAGCATGTCAAGAGCTAAATTTGTTTGAAAACGATACTCATTGGGACACGACAATCGCTGAAGCAATTATTTCTGCATCTCCAAGTCAGATACGCACATTATTTGCTATCATCATTTCAACATGCTTCCCATCGAACCCACGTGACCTGTGGAACAAATACAAAGATAACATGTCAGAAGATATTTTACATCGAATTCGCGTCAGCTCAAGAAATTCCGATCTTGAGGTGAATGAGGAGATCCATAACCAGACTTTGCTCTTGATCGAAGATATGTGTTACCTCATGTGCGGCAATTTGTTAGTTAGGTTAGGAATGCCAGCGCCAGATCGCGGAATAAATGACACATTTAATAGAGAATTGGAACGTGAACGTGAATAATATGATCCACATGAACTAATCCAATCAGTTCAAACGAATGTACCTCTGTTGAATCCTAAGCAGAGGGAAGTCTTTGATACACTGATTAATGCAATTGATGATGAAAATGGCGGCATATTTTTTTTGGATGCCCCCGGTGGAACTGGGAAGACATTCCTCATGTCATTGATTTTGGCCACTGTACGTGCGAGATCCGAAATTGCGGTATTTCGGATCTCGCTGGAATAGCGGCCACATTGTTAGACGGATGCCGTACGGCTCATTCAGCGTTAAAATTGCCATTAAACCTTCAAACTACTGACCAACCGACATGTAACATTTCGAAACACTCAGCAATGGCCAAAGTTTTAGTAGCATCAAAAATCATCATATGGGACGAATGTACAATGGCCCACAAACGCGCATTGGAAGCACTAGACCGAACATTAAAAGATCTGCGCAATGACTCGACATGTTTTGGTGGTGCAATGATTTTATTATCTGGCGATTTCCGACAAACACTACCAGTCATTCCAAGATCTACTGCTGCCGACGAAATAAACGCTTGCCTCAAAGCATCAAATCTGTGGCGATATGTAAAGAAACTTCAACTGTCTGTAAATATGAGAGTTGCATTGTTGAACGATCTATCTGCTGATGATTTCTCGAAGCAATTGCTGACTATCGGTAATGGCCGTGTTCCTGTTGACAAATCGAGCGGTTTGATTTCATTTCCTACAAATTTTTGCAATTTCGTATCATCAAAAGACGAGCTTATCAACAAAGTATTCCCGGATATCATTGCTAACCACAAAAATACTAAATGGTTAAGTGAGCGAGCAATTTTGGCCGCTAAAAATAAAGATGTAGATGACCTCAATTTTATAATTCAAAATCAAATCGTAGGTACTCTGTATTCATTCAAATCTATCGACTGTGTAACAAACGAAGAAGAAGCCACTAATTATCCAACTGAATTTTTAAACTCCTTGGATGTGCCTGGTTTACCACCGCACAATTTAAAACTTAAAGTTGGCTCGGTAGTCATCATGCTTAGAAATTTAAACCAACCAAAACTGTGTAATGGAACGCGTTTAGTGATAAGAAAACAGATGAGCAATGTGATTCACGCGTCGATACTTAAAGGAAAATTTAAAGATGAGGAAGTTTTTATTTTAAGGATTCCGATGATCCCAACGGATATGCCCTTTGAGTTTAAACGAATTCAATTCCCGATTTGTCTTGCCTTCGCCATGACGATCAACAAATCACAGGGCCAATCCTTGACTATTTGTGGCCTCAATATAGAAAATGCATGTTTTTCTCATGGTCAATTGTACGTGGCATGCTCACGTGTCGGCAAACCATCCGCTTTATTTGTTCTTGCGCCTGACCAAAAAACACAGAATGTCGTTTACCACAAAGTGCTTGAATGAAAATCCTATTAATGAATTAATCCGAGTTTTATTTTTTTTTTCCAATCTGCACAACATAGTTTTCAATATTTTTTTCTGACATGAGTTTGTACTTAGTACTTAATTATTATTTTTTATTTTATTTTTTTTATTCTCATTCTGTATGTATGTTTTCATCATCATTCATCATAATAAAATACTTTTTTGTTTCTATCTATATAAATATATTATTTTGTTTCATTGTTTCACGTTCATCAAAGCCTAAATTAGTTCAGCTAAAAAGTAACACGACATTCATTGACTGTTAGGCGGTACGAAGTTCGCGGGGTCAGCTAGTATCTTTATAAATTGTAGCCATTGTGTATGTGTTATTCTAATGTCATTGTATAAGTTATATTATTGTACAGTTTCATTAAAATCCATTCAGTAGTTTTTACGTGAAAGAGTAACAAACATCCATCCATACATACATACATACATACATACTTACATACTCACAAACTTTCGCGTTTATAATATTAGTAGGATTAAAAGCTAAGTGATGAACAATTTAAATAGCTCTGAACGAAGTTCGTGGTGCAAGTTTCTGTTCTTGAAAACTTTTTCAGTTTAATAATAACGAATTAAGTCTTTAACTACAAGACTTTCATCGTTCGGTCACAGTTAAAAGTTATTAAAGACTGACTACATAATTCTGTTATTTAGTAACTCAATTATGCAACACAGAAAATTGTACACTGTGAGTTTCGTATTTATTTGAATTACATAGTAAATAACCACTTCTGTTTCTCTGAAAGTGTTCATTTATTTAATACTAGATACGAGTACAGACACAGACATCAGATCGCTTAAATCTGAGCTGCTTACATTATATGTCTATATTTTCCCAATAGGTGACTAGAATTTTACAATTCGAATCCCAAAAACTAAAGACTTGGGCTGGACTCGAGCCAGCGACTGATCCCTTTCCAGGAGGAACGTTCTACCAACTGACCGAGACACCACTAGCCCAAGACATCTAATTTTGTGATCACATTGTGTTAATATCGCGACTTACGGCGTCGGTACAGCGCCATCTACCGGTCCAGCCCAAGACTATAGTTTTTGTGAATAATATTGTAAAATTAAGTTAGCACACTTCACTGCATATAAAATATATTAAGGTGACAAAAAAATCTCGTTTGCCAGAGTTTTGTCCGTTTTGCGTCAGATTGTAACAGATCAGCTTGCTAATTTATTTGATAGTAAATATGTTAGGACAATTTATAACGAACACAACCTCATCTAGTCTCAAACTAAGTAAAGCTTGTACTTTGAGTTAATAGATAACTGATACAAACACTTCAAGACCATCATCCGACTACGCTTCCGATGCAGTCGATGTATTTGTACCTATATTAATACAAAGGAAAGATACGTAAGATAAAAGCACTTCCACAAACAAGCCAAAGTTAATAAAATAGCAGTTCACCATACTCCTCGTAGAAGCCGTTTCTATCTTGTTTATAGAATCAATAAAGTCAGTGCAATCGCACTTCAATAATATGAGGCAAGAGATCACTTGAAAGTTCGTACCGCACACCCCGAGAAATAATGGCGTAAGACACAAACACCAACTTTACAGCTCCAAAAAATATGTTTAAGCTAACGTTACCTAAACCTATTTTCTTATAATTTATGCTATCATTTTGGGAACCTTCCCAGTCGGCAATGACGCCGAGGATTTTTTAAACGTTATTTTGTAGTGTAAATATATTTAGTACCAGTAGTAGTATGGTTATGTAATCATGTATATTGTAATTCTTATTGTAAATAAATCAGCTCCCCTCTTTATCTTTTGTTAACATCATATATAAAAATACAGTTGTTTTGTTAGTATTCAAAACACCTTAATCTCAGTAAATAATATTTAATTGGTATTTAAAGTTTTACAAGCATTTTCCTATTACTAACTTACTTAAAAATATTTTTTGTCATAAAACTTTCGTTTTACGCCGAATTTTCCACAGAAAAATTATCGGGTGTATCTTTACTTGCACTATTTAAAAGTTCCCAAAATTGTTTTTTATGTATTCGGACTTATGCCTTCATTTCACTGGGTGTGCGGTATTCATTTGTATTCAAATGAGTGTCTTCACTCGAATAGTACCGTAGACAAAGTTAATAACGTATGAATACGTAGTCCCGTTTTGCGATAGATAACAAATGCCATTCGAATTAAAATGTAATTTAAAACTTGATATTGAACTGAATATTGCTGATACTAAATCATAACATGGTAAGTATAAAACAGTCTATCCGTCTTGCTTATGCTTAGATCTTTAAAACTACGCAACGGATTTTAACGCAGTTTTTACCAATGGATAGAGTGGTTCCTGAGGAAGGTTTTTGTGCATATAATTTGTCAAGCGGTTGAATTCGCAGGCGTCCACTAGTATACTTACTTATAATTTACTGTGCAGCTGAGAATCATTTATTAGAAAACTAACAACTGCAATATTTAACATTACCAATGTTATTCAGACATACTATAATGGCGTACTGAATATTTTATGGCAATGAATAATCTATGTTCCCGATAGATTATTGCAGTGTAGAGTGCTCTATATTAATTTAATGTTAATGATGCACTGACATTTTGAATGGCTTTTTAGTTATGTCTGAAAAAATAAAAGCACTACAGAAAAAACCGGACAAGTGCGTGTCGGGCCACGCATAGAATAGGGTTCCGTAGTCAAATATAATAACCTCTATACCTCCTGAACTAACAGAGTTATCGGATCCGTTATAGTTTTGCTTTAAAGTTCATTAAAATGTACAAATGTTTTCAGATATTTCGAGCCAGCCATTTAGATTTTAGAGGGGGCACTCTGTTTTACCATAAAAATGAGCTATAAAGTTGAATATCTACTATCCTATCCAACCTGGGTATGTAATGACGGTCTGCCGTAAGTATTTGTGGGTTATGTAACTCTATCCAATGATCAGTACCTGCCTCAAGTATATGCTCCGCAATCGCAGACTTCTGTGGTTCATTATTTCTGACCGCCCTAATATGTTCCTTCATTCGGCATGAAACCGATCGCTTAGTTTGCCCAATGTAGGAGCTACCGCAGCTACAGTCGACGTTATACACACCCGGCTTCTCCAAGGGGAAACTGTCCTTGGGCGAGCGCAAGGACTGTTTGAACTGTTGTGAAACAACAACCTAAACAAAAACCGCGAGTGGATACCGTGAGTATTGTGTGCCGTGATCATGTTCGAGTTGGTAGTGAGAACAGTTCGGACAATAGTAGTGGTGCGCGACAAAAACGAGTGAGAAGGAGGGTAGACCGATACGGTTTACCTTAAAACTATTTCGCGATGTACTGACAGTTCCTCCGTGTCCATAGCGCTTGCAATAGTGCCGAAATATCGGAAACTCGACAACAATATAATACATGGTACATATCCCGAATACATTTCCAAAGTTTAAAATAAACGAACAAAAGAAAAAACATGACATTGTATCATCCGACAAGCCTACCCAGTGTAAAGTATATTTTATCCATGCAACTTTAATGAAAGAAGTTGTGGTGCAGCGATTAAGATAACGTTGCAATAAAAATCTTCTTTGTTGTGAAGTTTAAACCTATGTCTCACTGAACTCCGGCCTCATTAATATTCAGTTATAAGTTGTTCAACAATTTCCTGCAGTTTCGTTATAGCTCGTGAAATACTGTTTTAGTTTTAGCTGCAAAGGGGTCCCTAACAACTTGAGGACCAAGACAACCTCATATACAAGCGGTGCACCTGCCGATCAAAGGATGAAGCTCTTACAAAGATAAAAGTTCTCGGGTAGATTCAATAGGCCATGTCTCATTACGTGGGACCCTTTCATAGAAACAGATCAGATTATCAACACTACATGTTATAAAACAAAGTCCTTCGGAGCGTCTATTTATCTGTCTATTCGCGTTAAACTCAAAACCTACGGCACCGATATTCATGCTGCTTTTACTAATGGACCAAATCATTCTCGAGAAAGGAAAGAAAGAAAAAAAAGAAAGAAAAATATGTTTATTCTTAGACATGGCGATAACAATACACAAGTAAATATTAGAAGTATAATAGGTATAAGGACAGGAAAATCGTAGGTGTACCTCTCAGCTTATGCTGACGTGGGCAGACCCACTATTGCCAGCGCTGGTTTTCAGAGGAGGCCAGTGATACTGAAAATGGCGCACCCATGCAGTATCTCACCCAGCACAATTAATCATAATATCATACTGCCAAATGCCACGAAACAAGTGTTGTGTAATATTTATAATAATATGTCGTGTGTTTGTGACTATATACATGGGACACACTAAAAGCTTTGCACTTATAGCTAATCGGAACTATTTGAATTTCGAATGTTATATTTTTTTAAACGTTGCAACCTTCTTAGTAATAAAAAAAAACAATTGACGGGAAATCATTCGTCAATTGTTTTTTATCACACATCAAAGTTCTACGTATGCAATGAAAATGGAATTAAGTCGAAAAGATTTTAGGGCGATGATTTTTTATGATTTTAAAAGTTCTCTCTCTCCGCAAGACTGTGCCGCTCGTCTTCAAAATGCTTTTGGGAGAGAAGCACCTTGTTTGAGCACCGTGAGGCGATGGTTTGCTGAATTTGAGAGAGGTCGAGTTTCTTCACATGACGAATTTCGTGAAGGGCGGCCTTCAACTGCCGTCAACGAAAATAATGTGGCTACTGTTAAGCGGTTAATTGAAGAAAACCCACGAATTACCTATGAGACAATTCGAGGACTATTGGGATTGGTATGAGTAAAATCCAGAAAATTTTACACGAAGAATTGAAAGTTCGGAAACTTTGTTATTGTTGGATCCTTCATGAACTGACAGCGGAGCAGAAGCGGGCTCGCGTGGAATGGTGCTCACAGATGCTACTGAAGTACGACCACGGACATTCTAATGCTGTGTATGACATTGTCACAGGAGACGAAACGTGGATTTATTGTTTTGAACCCGAAAAAAAACAGCAATCTTGTGAATGGGTGTTTGAAAATGAGAACAAGCCAACAAAAGTGAGGCAGGCGAGAAACGTTGGTAAAAAAAAGAATCGCGTTTTTTTTCTCAGCTACGGGTCCCATCTGTACAATTCCACTTGAAGATCAAAAGAGTGTTAATGCCGAGTGGTATTCTACCATTTGTTTACCCAGGGTGTTAGAAAAAGTTCGCGAAAGACGACCCAAAAGCCGCGTTCTCCTACATCATGACAACGCTTCTTCACACACGGCCAACAAAACAAAGTCTTTTTAGCTTCCGAAAGAGTACAACTCGTCACCCATCCTGCGCATAACCCCGACCTAGCACCCTGTGATTTATGTATTTTCCCCAAAATCAAAGATTTGATGAGAGGTTTCACTTTTATCAACTCCGAAGAGGCAGTGATAGCGTTCAATCAGCACGTAGAAAACATGCCTTCAAATCTGTGGTCCTCCTGTTTTAAAAAATGGTTCGATCGCATGAAAAAATGTTTAAAATGTAAAGGAGAGTATTTTGAAAAACAATAAACATAATATTTTGGTTTTAACATGTTGTTTTTTTAAGTTACGCAAAACTTATAGTGTGACCTACGTATAAATAACAAAAGCAAACAAGCTGTGTCTATGGCAAACTCTAGGTCTAGGACTAGGTCCGGTACCATAGCTTCGCGTTCGAGACCAACTCAACTGACAGCCGTCAGTACTGTCATCCGTCAACCTAGACTGACAAGAATACTAGATGAGATGACACGTCACGACACGCGGCAATCCGTCCAAAAGCCAAGAAGTACTCCTTGAATCCCCCAAAAATCTTTCCAGACAATCATTATTTAAGAATATGATACAACAACAAAGGTTTTGTCATGGGCGAAGCAGTGGGCCTCCCCTGGTGTATTGTAAGTAGGAAACATAGGTACTTAATATATGAGGCAAAATGTGGGCGTAATTAACGCCTCTGTCTCTTCGGTAATAAATGCGTGATTTTGTGATGCGTATTATATTTTATAAGCGATATGTACCAACAAAATTAGTATCGTAATTCTTTTCGAAACTTCCACAAAACCTGTCAAAAGCAACAAGCTTGAATTATCACTGACTGTGTTCTTATTAGAACCGTATTCAACAAAAAGTTGCTAAAAGTATATTATTATTATCTCTTCATATTCATTGTTGCTGCCAAAGCGGTACTAAATAAAAGGGCAGCTCGGTATATATTATCTCTGGTTAGTGAAAACCTCCCCACGAATACTTGAGGAAGAAAATTGCTCCGACATCTAGAGACTGGCATAAATTCATGGCTTTACATCATCGTTTAAAAAAGAAAAATGTTAAGAACATGGATGGTTATAACCACACTGTAAAATAGACCTTGTACCATTAGGTTACATTTCAACTTATTGTGGCAGATGAGCGTTTTATTTGGACCTAACTTTTGTCTGTACAAAGTTGGTAGTAATAATAAAAATGTTTTAGTAATTTTTTCAAAAGAATAAATTGAGTGTAGGAACTGTTTGGATGGGGTTGTTAGAATTATTAGCTAATGTGGTCTAGGTAAGTATTTTATCATCATAGATTAAACTATGAGATTGTAGAGCATAGGGGCTCGGAGAGCACGTTAAGCAGTCGGTCCGGCAGTCGTTACGGGTAGTTCGCTTCACGGAAAATACAAATAAATAAATATGTTAGGACAATTCACACAACGCGATCTAGTCTCAAACTAAGCAGAGCTTGTGATATGAGTACTAGACAAACTGATATAAATACATATTCCTTTACCGTTCATGCGATTAGACTGTGGAAACTCTTCCTCTCTTTAAAAGTAAAGTCAAAATACATTATCTGTCCTCTTTACCCTAGCTCTATATTGTAGTATATGTAAGTATTGTATATATAGCTCAGTATATATTTATCTATGTTTATTATAGCACCCATAGTTTATGTAGGTTTATTTATTTAATTGCACTGCACACACTTAGCCTTTTCACTTACTTGGTGGACGACCACTAATTATATAACGAACATACACTTTAGTTCAATAATTCCCCTCTGACTGAGACTAACATTTTTATCATTATTCAGCAGTTAGATTTACAATCAACAAGATAACGGAGAACTAACGGAGCATTTCTTAGGTACTGGAAATTTTTATTATTCAACAAGAAAATAGCTACAATTATTGGTCACCATTATACACGAAAAAGCAGTCTCCCATTTATACAGACGAAGACGAGAATACATGGCACTATAAATAATTGGAGGTTCCTTTATTTAGAATTAGCTCACGTGGAAAATATCGACGCAGAAATACCTACCACATAACAGACATAAACATTCCATTGGAAAACTTCTATTAATCGTAACGTAATTTATGTACGAGTATAACTTGCCTTGATAAATGGGCCAATTTTAAACAAAAAGTAGGGTAGAAGGAATTTTGATAGTTACTCGAGCGCGTCCGATTGAGGGGCTCGTGGTCTAGTGGTAACCGACAATGTTAACACATTGCAAACGTTAAACAACATCGAGTCAGGCTGGTCTTAGGATGGGTGACTATTTCTTAAGATACTGAGACCCCTCCGTGTCTCGGAGAGCACG
Source organism: Nudaria mundana (assembly GCA_963556515.1). NCBI lineage: Eukaryota > Metazoa > Arthropoda > Insecta > Lepidoptera > Erebidae > Nudaria > Nudaria mundana. Next base: position 16,969,301 of record OY748301.1, read on the forward strand.
TTAAGCCGTCGGTCCCGGTTGTCATACGAACATCTATGGCAGTCGTTAAACGTGAGCACTAAATCAAAAATCCGACCGGTTTAACTGCAGAACTTCAATATCGCCATGGGTTGTGGAGGTCAGATGGCAGTCACTTCACGGAAAATATCGATGTTCAGCCGTATCGCAGTTAGACTGGAAAGCCGACCCCAACTCAGTTGGGAAAAGGCTCGGTGAATGACTCGAGCGCGTCCGATTAGTATACTGTAGGTTCATTATGATGTCACCAATCACACTGCACTACACATTTAGCATCAATGCCTCCTCTACTATAGTTGTATCTAACTAATTATTGAAAACTGTAAAATAATACGGCATAATAAAAACCTAAAAAAAAACTCATTTTATCGTGTCTGTTAGTTTGTCTGTAATTAGGATCTCTATTGGCTTAAAGGTCTTGTAACTAAGCCATCGAATCTCAAAAAAAAATGGCTCTGTTGCAAAGTTTGTTTGCTCATTGTCTCAAGCAAAAAACAGCTAGGCTAGGCGGAGTGGTCGTCCGCGTTTGTTTATTTTATAGAAAACCGTCTCCAATTTTTATAGGTTCTAGGCAAAAACACTTAAACCGTCATTAGAGCCGTGGCGTTCGGTAACAAGTTTGGGTCCAAATTCAACCGATTCATTAACTACAATCAGTATAATTTCCAATAACCTCGAACATTAATTAATTGTAATGATCTTACAAAGGACAGGGGCGGATCCCTTATACCTATTAGTAGGTACTTACACCTTCATTGAATAATTACTATCGAAGTGTAGTTATGAACTATTATAATGACAGTCTAATATGTTTTACGCATAAGCGCGGCCGCTCTTACGTCCATTGTTTCTGGTATGCACAGAAGGTATTTCCAGTGGCGCCCGGGACTATTTTTTACAGTTACATACTTACTACACTATCGATAAATACCTACATCTGAATTATACATATCTGTAATAACACTTTTTTTTAAGTTAGTTATCTCTTTCATTTAGATATCTCTCTAATATGTACTTACTATTAATGTTTTACTAGACTAATATTTTAAAGATTTGTATTTTCAACCGACTTCAAAAAAGAACAATTCTTTTATGTTTGTAACCTCATATTATCTTTCGACTGGGTAAACCGATTTAGATTTTTTGTTTAATTGAAAGTTACTGCTTCCCGAGTGGTTACATTTAAATTTGGTCCCATTCAGACAATTATCTGGTTCCATTCCGGTAAGTTGAAGTCAGTTTTTGTGTCTAACGAAAAAACTAAAAAAATACTTGACCGATTTCAAAAATAAATTCGTTCACCCTTAGATTGCTTTATTATTCCTAAGTAACATTATTTTATTACTAGAAAAAGTTTATCAGTAAAATATTTTTTTAAATCGGTTGAGTAGTTACATACTCTTTACAAACAAACAATAGTTTTACCTAATAAAATCTTCTCTTATTCGCAGACATTATCCACAAATAAGGAAGGCTGCATTTTATGCAAAACCAATGACCTGAAAGCGGTTGGAGCTTGCGAATTCCCGAATGCCATTTCATAAAAAACATTGATTCATTTTTAAATTGGAGCATTTATAAATGATCATTTTTATACCAAGCGAACGGTCAATAAATATTATGTACGTGAAACTTTTTAAAATTTTGAATGTATGTTTTTTTTATTATTATTTATTTTACACTTTATGCACAGTTAAAGTACAAAGGCGGACTTAATGCCATAGGCATTTCTAACAATCACATCTAAAAATCACATCTGGCAATAGTGGGTCTGGTCTGCCCTCGTCAGCATAAGCTGAGAGGAGACTAGCATTCACCTACAATTTTCCTGTCCTTTTAGCTACTTTTACTATTTACTTGCGTATATTGTTATCGCCATATCTGTCTAAGAATAAACATATTTTTCTTTCTTCTAATAGTCAACGTTAGGGTGATGCAGAGAGAATTTGTAGTGAGTGATCTAAGGTTAAGATGGACAACACAGAGAAATATGTCCGAACGGAATTATAATCCATAATATTATATAAAGGAAATAAAGGTAATAAAGGAAAGGAAAGAAATCAGAACTGGTTCTGCTTATAAGTCACGATACAGTTTATATACCTTCTTCCTGAAAAGGATACGGCTGGTTGACATCCTGTTTTCCAAAAGGAGCACATTCCAGAGAAGAATCGATTGTAAATAAAATGAATAGTGACCTTGTTCACTAAAGTAAAAGAATATTGTTTGAAGAGCGCGTTATTGTTGTGATTGGAACCAAGAAATTCAAAGTATTGAGTAAGGTATGATGGGGCATTAGTATAATTTAAGAAAGAGTTTCAGTGGATAGCCTCATGGAAAACTCAGTTTTACCATTTTCTTTCTATCTTACCAGGTAACCTTTGGATCCATCCAAAGGTTGTCTGTAGAGATCGCTTTAAGCGATCAGACCGCCCTTTGTACATTATTAAAATAGTATTGTATTTTTCCTGTTATATTTCTTTGGTGTATAGCATAAATAAATTAAACTCTCGCTTTTTTCCAGAAGTCATTAGCAGAGGGTATTTACACTCAAGCACACATCCATAATATTACGTCGTCTATTAAGTATATACATAGTAAACATGTAAAAATAGAAGAAAATTCGATTTGGAAGGAATATTAGCACATCCTATTATATTCCTTCCAAATCGAATAGAATTCTTCTATTTTTAGATAACCGTATCGGGTTTAAATATTTAATATCTAATTCCAATAGAACGAAACGGTAGATATTACAGGTGAATTCCATATAGCTTTACACGTGGCAACATGAGCTTTTTTTTTTTTTTTTAATTCCGCGGCCCAAGGCCGCGGCCGCTCTAACGTCCGTTGCCGGGCGTCTCTGGTTACTAGCAGAGGGTATGCCAGTGGTGCTCGGCGGACTTTGACCACCTCTGTGGTCTCTGCGGGTGTTTGGTCGGGACGAGAATCCCGCGTCATTTGGGTCGGGTTTTATCCCGCGTCAGTGAGTGAATCTGGTTGCGTGCTATGGGGAAAAGGCCCCGCAGCACGCAACCCTTCTAGCCTGCTTCTGTAAGGACGGTGGGTGGCGATCCCGCCGTCCTCAGGCCCCCGATCATGGAGGAGGATAGTCTTGGGCGTAGTCGCGTAGTCTGGGGCGGCCTGGCCGCCGACTACGGAACTCGGCGGGAAGGGTACGCTCCCTCTCCCTCCCGGCCGCCTCCTTCGCGAGCATGACTTGCTCGCAGAAGGACACGGCCGCGTTCCACCTACTCCCGCTGATACCATGGCTTGAAGCATGGTCCCCAGCGAGAGGGTATCCACGCCCAGACCCACTACGAGGTCCCGGCGCTGACTCGCCCACGCTGAGCACTCCACCAACGTGTGGAGTGCGGTGTCATCGTCGGAAACCTCGCAGTGTTGACACCGGGGTGTGACCTCACGATGCATGCGAAACAGATAGCTACCGAAGCATCCATGCCCGGCAACCATCTGCGTCGCACGGTACGTGAGGTCACCATGCTGCCTCTGCAGCCAATCGTCCATGATCGGTCTCACCGCTGCGATGAAGATGGCACCCCCCTTGGGTTGCTCAAGTCGCACCCTCCATGACTCCATGAGATCCTGGCGGAGTTGGGACCGCTGGTCCTCGATTTCTCGAGACGCAGGCCTGTGGTCCCGCTCCAGCGCCTCCTTGCGCCAATGGAACAATGACGCAAGGGCTCTCGCTTCCAGGTCCCATGGAGGGGTCCCGGCTAGGAGACATGCAGCCTCTCCGGAGATCGTGCGGTACCCCCGTATGGTTCTGACGGCCAAGGTTCGAAGTGGTCTGTTTAACAGAGTCACGTTCCCCTTGACCGCCAACCTGTCTGCCCATACGGGAGCCCCGTATAGGGCCATACTCCGCACGATCCCCAGGTACAGTCTCCTGCAGGAGGCGTTGGGTCCCTTTAGGTTGTCCCAGTCGCGAAAGCGCGACCGATGCCTGCGTCACCTTGGGGACCAAACTTCGGAAATGTGGTCCGAAGTTCCATCGGCTATCAAGTACGATCCCTAGGTACTTCATCGAGGGCTTGATGCCGAGGCAACATGAGCTTAGTGTTGCCAGTATAATGTTTTATTTTAGACGAAGCACGGATATTTCTTGCATTATTAAACTCTATAGGGGAGACTCAGGATTTTTATTACTACCCCGCTCCTATTGATAGCAGCATGATGTTATATCTAACATGCTAACAATGTAGCTTCACACAGGTTTTCAAATCGGACGAGTAGTTTCGGAGCATTCAATGCAAACACACAAACAATTAAATCTTTCTTCTTTATACTTAGTAGTAGAATATATTAAAATACACGTCAAAAATTGACACAGCAACCGACTTCAATCTACCGAAATGGGACCAAATAGTTGTCGGGATGGGACCAAAGTGAAATAGTGTAGTTTATAAGACATATACTCATACTTAGTTATAGATTTATACTGTATGCAGGTACTGTATGGAGGTCCATATACACATGTATAATAAGGTTCATGCAATTATATGACAGTTATTATCCAGCAGTCAGATCTTTCATTTCTCTCTCAACACACATCCTTATAAGGCGACCCTGCCATGTTTTGTGTTCGGCATCGGGTTTCAGTTAGTAAAGTGCATCTAAGACAATGAGTGTGTTCGACATTCCTGTGACGCGCGAATTAAGTTAACGCCAACTAAGTTTTTAAATAAAACTTTATTTGAAGGTTGCAGAGCTTAGCCGATGGAACTTCGGACCACATTTCCGAAGTTTGGTGACGCAGGCATCGGTCGCGCTTTCGCGATTGATGCCCAACCTAAAGGGACCCAACGCCTCCTGCAGGAGACTGTACCTGGGGATCGTGCGGAGTATGGCCCTATACGGGGCTCCCATATGGGCGGATAGGTTGGCGGTCAAGGGGAACGTGACTCTGTTAAACAGACCACTTAGAACCTTGGCCATCAGAACCATACGGGGGTACCGCACGATCTCCGGAGAGGCTGCATGTCTCCTAGCCGGGACCACTCCATGGGACCTGGAAGCGAGAGCCCTTGCGTCATTGTTCCATTGGCGCAAGGAGGCGCTGGAGCGGGACCACAGGCCTGCGTCTCGAGAAATCGAGGACCAGCGGTCCCAACTCCGCCAGAATCTCATGGAGTCATGGAGGGTGCGACTTGAGCAACCCAAGGGGGGTGCCACCATCATCGCGGCGGTGAGACCGATCATGGACGATTGGCTGCAGAGGTAGCATGGTGACCTCACGTACCGTGCGACGCAGATCGTTGCCGGGCATGGATGCTTCGGGAGCTATCTGTTTCGCATGCATCGTGAAGTCACCCCCCGGTGTCAACACTGCGAGGTTTCCGACGACGACACCGCACTCCACACGTTGGTGGAGTGCTCAGCGTGGGCGAGTCAGCGCCGGGCCTCGTAGTGGGTCTGGGCGTGGATACCCTCTCGCTGGGGACCATGCTTCAAGCCATGGTATCCAGCGGGAGTAGGTGGAACGCAGCCGTGTCCTTCTGCGAGCAAGTCATGCTCGCGAAGGAGGCGGCCGGGAGGGAGAGGGAGCGTACCCTCCCCGCCGAGTTTCGTAGTCGGCGGCCAGGCCGCCCCAGACTACGCGACTACGCCCAAGACTATCGTCCTCCATGATCGGGGCCTGAGGACGGCGGGATCGCCACCCACCGTCCTTACAGAAGCAGGCTAGAAGGGTTGCGTGCTGCGGGGCCTTTGCCCCATAGCACGCAACCAGATTCACTCACTGACGCGGGATAAAACCCGACCCCAATGACGCGGGATTCTCGTCCCGACCAAACACCCGCAGAGACCACAGAGGTGGTCAAAGTCCACCGGGCGCCACTGGACATACCCTCTGCTAGTAACCAGAGACGCCCGGCAACGGACGTTAGAGCGGCCGCGACCTTGGGCCGCGAAATTAAAAAAAAAAAAAAAAGTAAACAGTAATGACTTAATTCTAAGTTTTGTGGTTTTATATAATATTAGTTAAATGCTAACAAGCATTGGGTGAAAGAGGGTGAGAAATAACAAAAAATAAATTAGAACAACAAATAGCTTCACATTTGACATTGACATTTATTTTGACATTGACATTTAAAATTGTAAGTATTTAAGTTATTGGGTCTCATTCTCATATTACAAGTTGAGAGAGTCGATAAGTTTGTCTCGTTGTTTTAAGTTAAGATATGAGTTCTTAAGTGTTATTGATCGGTCTAACGAACAAGTGTTTTATAAGTTTGTGCTTAACATAAATTATACAGAGTTATTAGAAACACATGTCAATAGATACAGTTTAAGTTAAGTACAAATGAATAATATAATAATTTATGTGAGAATGGTATGTCAATAGGCTCCATACATAACTCGCGCCCGTCGTAGTATTACAAAAACTCGCACAGTTTTTGTTATATTATAATAGTCTCTTCAAGGACAATTTTATTTTGTGTAACTCAAATGCTCCAAAACCAGAAGAGGTCGTGATAAACCAAAATGGTATTGGTTTGTCAAATATACACGAAAATGATACGCGAAAATTTGAGACGATCATTTTCTCGACGCAGAGAAACCTCTACCGCTGTCTACAACCGGTGTGCTACGTGTGAGGCAGCTGCAAACCTAGGTTATTCGGCAAGTCGCAATAAACAATAAAATAAGTGCTGTGCAAAAGGACATTAGCTCCATTATCCAGATAACGTGGTAAAATGTATACATTACATTATTTTAATTTCATATATTTCCTAGAATAAGGTGTGTTTCGGTTTTAATGGAGTAAAGTACGTATTATGGCTCATGAGCTCAAAAATATTACAAACTAGTGGTTGCCCGCGACTTCGTCCGCGTGGTAATTTGGATTTTTTCCCGTTCCCGTCGCGCCGCGTCATATTTTGAACAATTCACACAATATCTTTATAAATTGTAGCCTATTGTTTTTCTGATATATAAGCTATATTGTTGTAAAGCTTCATTAAAATCCATTCAGTAGTTTTTACGTGAAAGAGTAACAAACATCCATCCATCCATACATACATACTCACAAACTTTCGCGTTTATAATATTAGTAGGATGAGTTAAAGTCTATTAAAGAAAATTTAATTAGATTAAATTATCATCGGAGTCCAGAGTTCCTAAGAGAAAAGTTAAAGAACGCAGAAACTGTGTATAACCAGTATATTAATTTAATACCTAATATTGATGAGCAATTAGCCCATAAGACACCTTATACTACAGAGTGTTTACTATTAATCCAAGAATATAGTGATAGAATTAAGCAGTTTGACCATTTGAGCAGTGGTCATCGGTACACCCAGTCCAGTTAAAAAAAAACATACAGTCAAATTGAGAACCTCCTTTTTTGGAAGTCGTTTAAAAAGGTGGCACTAGGATCTGGGTCGCAAGTAAACCACACCTGCAAGTATGCACCTACCGAGTAACCTAATCCCACTTTCGCCTTTTCGATCACAGTTGATAAAAGCTTTACCAGAAGTGAGCGTTGCAAGAGATCGTTCCTATGTAGAAGGATTGAGACTTGGAACGCCCTGCACGCGCACGTATTTCCTACCACTTACAACCCAGGGTTCTTCAAGCGGAGCGCTGAAGAGGCTCATCACTAGGTTGCCAAATTGAGGGCCACTTTTAATAGTAGGTACATATTGAGTACTGTGAGAGTCGCTAACAATCGCCAGTCACAACAGCTTTTCATCAAGCGGGTGGCACCAATTTGGTGAACCTGATGTATAAAAAATACACGTCAAAAATTGACACAGCAACCGACTTCAAACTACCGAAACGGGACCACTTGGAAAGTAGTAGAATCCAAAAATATCAAAATCGGTTCACCTAACCGAAGATATATAACAAACAAAAATACCGATCCCGAACAACGCGTGCCGGGCAGAGATGTCACTCTCATACCGTGCAAACCGTCTTCGCGAGAACCGAGCGTTTTAAACGTTCGTTTCTCTGCCGAACGATGGTGGCTTGGGACGCCCTGCCTGCGCACGTGTTTCCTCGAACATATAACCCTGGGTTCTTTAAGCGAAGAGGCACATTAGGGCCGCTCTCTATAGTATTCCTGTGTACTATGAGAGTCGCCATAGCTTACCTTCAGGCGGGTGGCGTCAATTTGTCGAACTAAATATAAAAAAAAAACAAAGATAGGCAGTCGAATTGAGAACCCCCCGTTTTTTTGGAAGTCCGGTTGAAAAGGTGTCACTAAGATCTGGGTTAATTATGTTGTAAGTATGTAAGATGTGGGTGTTTATTTCTGGTGTTAATTATGATTATGAACTTCTCTAAGAATATCAAACTCTTTCCGAACATGCAACATATTTCCAAATTATATTTTGTCCACCAATTATATGGGGTCAGTAAAGTTTCAGACAAAAAGTAGACGTAGGTACTTGCGCCTACTTTAATTTCATGCTGTTGCAACCGCTTAGGGAATATTTAAAAAAAAACCTTTATTTTCTTTCTATTTGGTGAAATTTCACAAAGCTTTCACTCAACATAGACGTTCAGTTTTGTAAAGGCTGTTGAACAATTGCATCTGGCGTGGATGGACGGTGTGACAGCACTTTTGAAAATAAAAGATTTCAAAATATTGCAATTTTTTTAATAATATTATTCTATTGTTCGTAGAACACAGTAGACGTTATATGCGATAGAACTTACTCAAATATATTAAGAATAATATTTATTTGAGACTACATGGCAATATGTTCAATTAATCTAACTAACATAGTTGATTTCTAACAGAGACACAACAACGCAACTATGGCAATATCATAGCACTGATATTGCCATAATATTATGTGATCTATACAGAAAATTGAATCTACTCGTATAAACAAAATTAAAGTGCTTTCTCGCTTAATTCATAATTATGAATTCTTACTTACATAAAGAGTCGTTTCTCTACGTCTCCCTGTTACAATTCGTTTCGGCTTTTCTCAAAAATGGCGGGACCGATTGCAACGATACTTTCTTTGGCAGATAGCTGATGTTATAAGGAGTTACTTAAGCTTAAAAATTTGTGTTGATTTTACGACTGTAATAATGTGTTTTGTAGTAATAATAAAACTACAATAGTATATAAACAGACTTACTATATGCACTATAGGTACCTACATACCACTGGAAATACCTTCTGTTGGATATCAGAGACGCCAATGGACGTAAGAGCGGTCGCGATGGCACGGATTTCAAAAAAAAATAAAAAATAAAGGTACCTACCAAACATCATTATTTTATAGACCAATTATTAAATAACAAATGCTTCAAATCATCACTCAATAGCCTTTCACCAAATGGATGCTTTTACTTGATTATATCATTCCATCACTTAACTAGATCACTTCTTGAGTGTTGATGTGTGTCCATTTTCTATCAACATTTACACTCCGTGAAAAATCACTTAGCGATTAATCAAGATATCTAAGATACAAAATACTGATGTTCATTTAGGCAAGTTGTAGTTGAGAAATTGTGTTTGATTTCCTGTATTCGTGTAAGGCGATAAGGGTCCTTCCTGTTTTGCAAATGATGCGGGAAGTCATACTTTATTACCTACGAGAATTGAATTTACATAAAAACATAAGGTAGAAAGAATGAAACGAAGGATTTTTTACACAATCTTTTTTACCTGAACTACTCGAACTGCTGAGATCTGCACGAACTGCTGGGATTATAGGTATGTAACATCGATTTTGGCTGTTGGAATTTAAGTCAGAATGGTTAGGTATTGTCTATTGTGTACAGTTAAACTTTATAATCAACGTTTGATTATTTTTTTAAATTTTAATTTCCCTTTAAAAAGGCTGATCTGTGATTTACAAATCATTTAATTATATTTTAAGTTAGTTGAATATTTCACCTTTCTAACTATCATGGTGTCTAACTAACAGCCTTATTTTCTTTTTCAAATACGCGGCCTGAGGCCACTGCCGCACCTACGTCCATTGCCGAGCGCCTCCGGTAGACACTGAGAGAATTCCCAGTGGCGCCCGGCGGTAACTAACAGCCTGGTGACAGACGGCCGGACAGACGGACAGCGGAGTCTTAGTAATAGGGTTTCGGTTTTCTTTGGGTACGGAATCCTAAAAATAAAACATTAGTGCGAATCGACGAAGTACCTACAAAAACCGACTGAACTCATTCAAAATTAGTCCTTGTGCAGTTCATAATGTGGTCCGAATAAAACTGGTATGAAACGGGAAAGACCTCTCCTAACATAAGCATAGTACGTAGGTATCTCGGTAATGTTCCCGTGGGATTAGTGAACGAGACAACTACCTATTTCACGGAGTTTCATTCTAAAACCTTTAGTAGTTTAGGTATTTAGGATTCCAAGTTGTCGTACTTAGGTCGGATTGGACCAAGCTCAGAGTTAAACTCGTGTTCAACTATCACGAGAATATTATACTTCGACAAAAATATATGGGATATTATTTCTACTATTTTACTTGAAATGTCATAATAATTTAATTTAGTTGGATGGAAAGAGACCGGACGGTATGTCGTTGCTACCGTGGAAGATGGGAAGGCCTTTGGTGTGGGACGCTACATGCGTTGACACCTTAGCACCTTCACACCTTCCAAGCACATCCGGATGTGCCGGCGCTAAACGCTTAATCGATGCATCTCAGGACCAGAAGGCTGGTTATTTTCTGGCCCAAAGAATAAGTATCGCCATCCATCGTGGCAACACAGCCAGCATTCTGGGAACCTTCCCAGTCGGCAATGACGAGGAGGATTTTTGAAATGATATTGTGTAATGTAGATAATTATGTATATTGTAATTCTTATTGTAAATAATTATGTTGGATAATACAATGAAATGTATAAAATGTTGACATTGAAAATTGACACTGTATTATCCGACAAAATTAAATTTTTATAACATTTCAAGTAGAGTTAGTACAAATAAATCCCACATATTCTAGTCGGAGTAAAATTATCACCGTGACAGTTTAACATTCGAGTTTAGTCGAATCCAGCCTTTAGTATCTTCAGGTGTTACGAGTTTAGTATTCTCAACACGAACCACATTTACGCCTCTGGCGCCTTATGCAAATGTTGCTACGTTTCTTACTAACATGGTAGTTAAAGTTTCGTAACTTTAACTATTATTTCGTATTATTCTACGGAAATTAACACGAAACAAGGAGCAGGTAGAGGTGCATTATACACCCACAATTTGCTAGTATTTTCAGACCCACGTAATAGGGGGTTAACCTATTGCCGTCACCGGGCCTTATAATGTTATAAGGTTATGTCCAAAATGGCCGAATGAATGTAATAAAAAGTAGTAGCTATGTTGTAATTTAAAAAAAAAACGTTGCCTTGCGATGAAATGTTGATTAAAGGCAATCTTACGTGCCAGCCGAAACAGGGAACATGACGTAATATTAACCTTTTTTGCCTGAGTTTTCAACCAGGATGTACCGGGCCATGTATGAATAGGAACCGTCGACTGCCCTCGTCCTTTGACGGCCTCGGTGACGCAGTGGTATGAGTATACGACTGCCGTCCCTAAGGTCCCTATGGTTCAATTCCAGGTCGAATCAAATTATTTGAGTGATCTACAAATGTTTGTTTCGGAGTTTGGATATTTTCTATGTATAAATTATGTATGTATTTAGAAATATATAAGTATGTTTATCAGTCGTCTAGATCCCATAGCTCAAGCTTATATTACCTTAATATTGGCTTGATGACGTCGTGTAAGAATGTCCAAAATATTTATTACTAGCTGATCGCCGCAGCTCCGCCTAGCTCTGGCCTATGTTACTCAGGGTGAATGTAGCTTTCCAATTTCCAAAAAAAAGATTATTGGCTTGCCTCCAGATCGAGGGCTATCCATAGAGGTGTCAACCATCATTGGAGCATAAGCAGTTCTCGAGAGTTAAGGGGGACATTCCCCATTTCTATATATAGATGTAAGTAGGTACAGTTCAAGCGGAGATCTGTATGACCCCGAAAAGTAGAGTAAAATATCTTTTTGTAGCTGTGTGTACAACACATGTGTGTGCAAAAGAGGCCACATATACGTTCACGTACACTGCACTCACACAAATGCAAAGCTCCGCGTATCCCTCGCAAACTGTACCTATAGGTAAATTTTAATAACTGTAGCCTAAGCTACGCCCATGATAAATTTCTTAGTTGAATTACTATTTAGTCATAATGCGATGTACAAGCACAACTTTTGACATAATAACTATGCGAAGTTATTTCAGGTAGCAATAATAATTTATACGTCTAGGCTCAACGTCCACCAAATACCTTGAAATCAGAGACAATCTGCTATAATATAGCAGATAATAGATAATAGATATAGATAATATAGCAGATTGTCTCTGATTTCAAGGTCTGATTTCAAGCTATAGAGTAGTGAATATTATTCACTACTCTATAGCTATTTTATTTATATCCAATTACGATTCTATTTCAATTGAGCAAAACGTCGGCGGTCCACTAAATACTAGTAACGTTTATAAATAAATTATTATTAATATAATATAAAATAATTAATAATATAAAATATCCATTTATGCATGTAATTTATCATATTTGATAGAAATTATATAAATTTATAATTCACAAAAACTGAAATGTCATCATCAGGGCTCCAACAAACTCCTTTCTCTTACAAAGGGAGTGAGAAGCGTGCTGAGGCACATCATTGGTCCGCCAACGTGAAGATCACTTTGATAATTAAGTGTGCTGTGAATCCCCAATCGCTAGACGTCACTTTGGCTTTCCATCAGGCAGGCGACGGCACTTTAACCCAATATAAAAAAATCTGTCACAAAATTAATTCTTAATTTAAATATTATAATGTAATGATCAATGTACGCTAAGCCTAACTTTCTTGGGTAACGCGCTGGCAATAAAATTAATGTCTTGTTAATGTCGTAACAGCTTTATGCTAGTGTTTATATTTATTGTAAGCTTTAATGTGTACTATTAATGTAGGAGATTCTTTTAGTATGGAAGTTTACGGATTACTGCAGTTTATGTATTACGTGCTCAAATGAAACGCCATTTGAGCACGTAATACATAAACTGCCATTCTAAAAAGATAATACGTGTAATTATTACTGACAGACGGACGAGGTTGTGGCAAATATGGCGTTGATAACGCCCACTTTTCACCAGTCGTCCCAGGTAATATAATAATAATATTTTAAATATTGGATAGAAACAGGCGTTACTTGGCGAAAATCCATGACAAAACAATGGTAAGTAAAAATTTTTTTAAGAAAAAACTTTTTAGTATTAATTAATAGCATTAATTTTTCGCAGAATCAAAAGGACAACAAAACGTCGACAATTGTTTCGCCTCTAAACGAGGCATTATCAAGACTGTCTCAGAGAGAACAGCCTATTTTATTTATTTCAATTAATAAGACTCATTCGTTTAGTAACAATGCTTGCTTAGCCTATGTTAGTATATCAAATTACACAATTTACAATTGTTTTCTTCCATTAATATTTGTTTACAGTGCCGTTTTCCGATGCAACAGTGTCGGAACGTTTTTGCTTGAAGTGAACAAACCGTTGAAAAATAACTCCTTTCGACCACAGAACGACACTTTAAATGCATTATAGTCACACTTGCGTCTAATCGATATTTTTTCTCTAAGTGTAACTTTCTCCTCTGTTTTCCTCTAATAGAAGGGCGAGTTGATTGTCGCTTTCCGGCGCAGCAGATATTTTGAGACAGTCTTGTCTGTCTAACAGCTGATCAGCGGAGCAGATAAAAATTACCTCAGCCCCGCAGATATTGATAAGAGACTGATAAAATGTATTGCGAACGCGATGTTCTTCAGGGCGCCAACCACCACCTTTTACAAAACAATCTTACTTCAAGGAAGTTTTATATAAACCTATGATAAGAATACTCGTAATTCGTACCATGATCTTATATTAACAAAATTGTTTTATTCCTGCTAAAAGCTAGAAAAGAACGAATAATTTGTAATTTTGTCTATTCCTTGGCAATAATAGAATGTGAGTCTGTCTCGGGGTGCGCATTGTCTTACATAACTTTTCAACTCCTATCATCGGAGGTCCGAAAATGTTTCTCATACCATTTAAAATTATAATGATTGTTATTCAAAAAAAAATTACAACTAAATATTAAAAAACATAATCATTTAAATTCATAATATCATAAATAATACACTTAGTTTTTACTAATATTTGTTTTAATATATTTGTTTATACTTCATGATCGAAACTCATAATCATTCGAATAAATAACTATAATATTCATAAATGTGTTTTATTCTAATATTTGTTTTTATAAATTTCTTAATCATAAGTTTTTTCATCCATATTCCAGTGAAAATCAAATTGCTACCAGAGACGAGATGCTACCAGACAAGTAGGTTAGGCTAACCGAACCTCCTTGTCTGTGCCGGCCGGCGAAGCGCCAGATAAATTGCTACCAGAAACGAGATGCTACCAGACAAGTAGGTTAGGTTAGGTTAGAACTGTGACCACAACAACGCGCAAGCCGAGCGAGCGAAGCGAGCGTGTCGCGGGAGCGGCCGGTGAAGCGCCAGATAAATTGCTACCAGAAACGAGATGCTACCAGACAAGCAGGTTAGGTTAGAACTGTGACCACAACAACGCGCGAGCCGAGCGAGCGAAGCGAGCGTGCCGCGGCAGCGGCCGGCGAAGCGCCAGATAATTATCTGTTATAAAGTAAGCTATTCTGAACAACGACGTTATGAGTTGAAGTATGTTTGTAGTAACAACATTATTAATTAAAGCAATATGATAATAGAATGTTATGAAGAAAAAAGATCTGAAAAAATAAAATATTTAAACTGGTTCTTGGTAGTAAATTATAATTAATATAATATATTATTAAAAACGGATAAAATTATAATCACTAACTGTTGTGAGTTCCGATAATAGTAATAAAAATGTATGAATAAAAAACTATGAAAAATAAAATTATGAAGAGTGATGATTATGAACACAAATCGGTAGTAAGAAAAAGAATAGGATTAAAAATTTTATGTGAGCCAATATGGACCCGAGACAGAGCTATGTAGTTAACATAGCAATGTCCTTTTCAAACGTTTGGTCGGAAACCCTATTTTATAGAAAGTCTTCAAGCAAAATCGTTTTTCAATTAACTTGTTATATGTACGAGTAATATAATAATGTACCTAAAAAGAAACTACCAACATTATACAGGGTTACCTGGTAAGTCGTGCGAACCCCTTTCCGGGGCGGTAGTTCCCACCATTTCTGACAAATTTCACCTTGGACCCCTGCCCCCCACCCTAACCCTTTTCAAGTTATAAGGCTTTGAAGATTTTTTTGAAAAAATGCCGATTTCTTGTCTATTGGCCTATCTTTTTCGTTTATTTTTGTTCAAAGTTTTGTTTTTATACGTTTTTTGTGCAGCAGATTAGTTTCTTCATCATTATGAAAAATAAAATTAGAGTTACCTCAACTAAATGGGTCGTAGATAGAAGATTGATAGTTATAGCATCAATAAAAAATCACTACAAATCAAACTTCAACCAGCAATAGAAAAATAAAATCTAGGACACCTAAGCTGCAGACACGCTTAAAAATATCTACGTTTCATTAGCTATTCAACAAGGTATAACAAGCTAGGCTGCTATTGGAAGTCTTGGAATAATCTTTGATAAAAGTCTTAAAAGTAGTAGTAAAAATTACCGTAAAATTGATCAATTAGGTTACAAAATAAAATAAAACAATTCAAACATGACGGTTTTTTTTTAATAACGCGAGATCGCGGCCGTCCCCATGTGCATTGCTGCGAGCGTCTCTGGTGACACTGAAGGCATTTCCAGTGGCGCCCGGCAACATGACGGTTGCCCGGCACATTATAGCAGAAATGTCCGAGAATCGTTGGACAGAAACTATTCCAATAGGTGGATCGGAAGAGGTGGACCTATACCGTGGCCAGCGAGAAGTCCAGACCTGACCCCCATGGATTTTTATGTATGGTGGCACATGAAAAGCACAGTCTACGACGAAAACCACCCAATTGAGTCTGTAGACGTGTTAAAGGAAAGAATTATAGTGGCAGCAAATCAAATAAGAAGCGATTTAACAACATCTGTGGTGAGTTGGCGAGTCAGCGCCGGGACCTCGTAGTGGATCTGGGCGTGGATACCCTCTCGCTGGAGACCATGCTTCAAGCCATGGTCTCCAGCGGGAGTAGGTGGAACGCGGCCGTGTCCTTCTGCGAGCAAGTCATGCTCGCGAAGGAGGCGGCCGAGAGGGAGAGGGAGCGTACCCTCCCCGCCGAATTCCGTAGTCAGCGGCGAGGGCGTCGCAGACTCATCTACGCCCAAAACCATCCACCTCCATGATTGGGGCCTGAGGACGGCGGGATCGCCACCCGCTGTCCTTACAGAAGCAGGCTAGAAGGGTTGCGTGCTGCGGGGCCTTTGCTCCATAGCACGCAACCAGGTTCACTTACCGACGCGGGATAAAACCCTACCCCAACGACGCGGGATTCTCATCCCGACCTAACCCTGCAGAGAACACAGAGGTGGTCAAAGTCCGCCGGGCGCACTGGAAATACATATTGAACACGAAAGATAAAATAAAATACTTTTTTTGTACATACCTATTTGAATTGTTTTATTTTATTTTGTAACTTAATTGATAAATTTTACGGTAATTTTTACTACTACTTTTAAGACTTTTATCAAAGATTATTCCAAGACTTCCTAGCAGCCTAGCTTGTTATATCTTGTTGAATAGCTAATGAAAGGTGTCGTAGATTTTTTTTTTCTATTGGTGGTTGAAGTTTGATTTGTACTGATTTTTTATTGATGCTATAACTATCAATCTTCTATCTACGACCCATGTAGTTGATGTAACTCTAATTTTATTTTTCATAATGATGAAGAAACTAATCTGCTACACAAAAATCCTATAAAAATAAAAATTTGAACAAAAATAAACGAAAAAGATAGGTCAATAGACAAAAAATCGGCATTTTTTCAAAAAAATCTTCATAGCCTTATAACTTGAAAAGGGTTAGGGTGGGGAGCAGGGGTCCAAGGTGAAATTTGTCAGAAATGGTGGAAACTACCACCCCTGAACGGGGTTCGCACGACTTACCAGGTAACCCTGTATAATACATATAAATATTTCAAAATGTGAGCTGAATATATGAGAAAAATCAAAACTAATACGTTACGACTGCTGATAATGGACACCCATGATGTGATTCGGAACGTTTTTCTAGCTGTCGTTGATAAAGTTAGTAACCAAGCCATAAAATCCCCAAAAAAAGATAGTTGCACTGGCTAGGCTTTCGCAAGTAGGGAGCAAGCCTATCGCCGTTTTTAGTCCTCATTTAAATCTGGACATTTTTTGGGATTTTTTGACTTGGTTTTTCATTATGGAAATCGCATACAGCCTACAGGTAATTATAACTTGAAAACCGACGATCTTTTTTTCAAATTCAAATTCATTTATTTCAAGTAACATGGACTCATATTATATTACATTAACAATATCACACAGTCACATTATTTGATTACAAATTATATATGTCATTAGGTACATAATTAATTAGGTACCTATAAATTTGAAATATCAGTAAGTCAGTATTTTGGAACTACAACAAAAAATTTCAATAGGATAAAAATCACTCTGGTACTTACCGCTTCTGGCGACACACGTCGCATATTAATATCTTTATAAGACAATCAATCGTGTGCGAGAGAGATGAGTAGAGTATATATGAATATATGTGCATAAATGGGTTATTGTATGAAGGCTGGAAGCCAATTTTACAACGTACGGCATGTCATTAAATACTATCACAAAATCTATGAAACCTGTAATTTCAAATGCTAAAATAATTGTCACTGTAAAATATCAGGTACTCACGCGAATGACAACAAGATCCATCGGATTATTAGGGCTGTCTGTCACGCATTATTATTTTTGTTTTGTAGCTTAATTCTATGATTTTCATCGGATTGGTCATCACTGACATTTGATTTTGTTATGTTTGTCAGCTTTTATTCATTTGTGAAGGTGAATTCTAAATCATAATGAATTAGTGTCTTTAAAAAAAAAATTATTGACAACAATTTTTTAGAGACAAACAACGTCATCTAGCCCAAATTAAGCTAATATAAGCTTGTGTTATGGGATCTAGACGACTGCTAAACATACTTATATATTTCTAAATACATACATATTATACATAGAAAACCCATGCTTCGAAACAGACATTTTGTAGATCACACATATAATTTGATTCAACCCGTAATCGAACCTGAGACCTCAGGGACGGCAGTATGCGACATACTCATACCACTGCGCCACCGAGGCAGTCATAGTCTTTTTATTATATACTAGTGTTCGCCCGCGACTTCGTCCGCGTGATTATTGTTCCCGTCGCCGTATCATTATAAATTGTAGCCTATGTGTTATTCTGATGTACTCGTATAAGCTATATTATTGTAAAGTTTCATCAAAATCCGTTCAGTAGTTTTTACGTGAAAGAGTAACAAACATCCATACATACAAACTTTCGCATTTATAATATTAGTAGGATATGTACTGGGTGAAATATAATTCATGAGCAAAATTAAAAAAATTGATAGTATCGATGTGTGCAATGGAGTATTTTTTTTAATATTTAAAAACAAAAACATTTTTTCTATTTTTTTGGCGGTGATACACATATCACGCCTATATCCCCGAATGGGACGTGTGCATAGAGGAGCGAGTAGGGTCGCGTGTGGCGAGGAACAACACGAGGAGCAACACGAGCGGACATCGTTTGGCCGCAGCATTATGTCTACCCTTCGGGAATAACGAAGTGATTCCGTCTATGTACGTATATTATAATTACTAGTACGGTGTCTTGCGCGGTGCGTCGCGCCGCACCACGCCAAAGGGTTGGCCTATAACTTTTGACCCCTTAGGGCTAGGTCAAATTTTCGATTTTTTGGCTTGCCTCCAGATCGAGGGCTATCCATAGAGGGGTCAACCATCATTGTAGCATAAGCAGTTCTCGAGAGCTAAGGGGGGACAAAAATTACATTCCCCATTTCTATATATAGATATCTAATCATAACATAGTATAAAACAAAGTCTCCGTTCCTATGTATTCTAAGATCTTTAAAACTACGCAACGAATTTTGTTGCAGTTTTGCCAATGGATAGAGTGGTTCTCGAGGAAGGTTTTTGTGTATATAATTTGTCAGCGGGCGAAGCCGCGGGTGTCCGCTAGTTATGTATAATTCTCTTGGTATTTGATATATTTGTTAGTACAAATTATATTAACCTCTATATTACAGAGCACTCTTCATCATATTCACTTTATTAGCGTATTCTAGTCACGATTCAAAATGTTCTAGTGCCTTTTAGTTGCTTAGACAGCTGATTTAATTCCCCTTGAGAGCCGCATACAGTACACGTGTATACAAATACAGACTTATTTTCATGATAGTGTTAAGATCGGGTTTTAAGGAAGAATAAAAGAGTTGAAGTAGCAATTTCACAATTTATGGCAGGAGTAAAATTGGCATACTTAAAAGTAACCTTTTGGGTGCAAAGGGGCTCTACCAACATCTATAGGGCCCCAGCGACCTCACCTGCTAGTGGCGCACCTGCTGATAAACGGACGAGGCTCGTTAATTTACGGTACCTATGGAGTGGCTTCGGCCCCTACGTGGGTACCAGGTGGTACAACAGTGTTGGTCCGGGGGGGTACCACCGTGCAGCTGTGCTAAAGCCCCCCAAGTAACCCAGCCCAGGCTGGGTTGCGTTAGGGGTTCAGCAGCTGCATCGCCGGGCCCGGGGCGATGTATGGTGCAGCAGGCATGGGACCAGTGGGGGCGAAACGGAGTCTAGTGTGGGTGGTGTGGGTCGATTCGCCGGCCAGGGAGACCCTTAGCAACGGCGTTGCCGCGGCCGCCCGCAACACAGTCATGGGGCCCGCCTGGGGCCAACCACCCCAGGAGGCTGCCCCACATGTTGCGCATAATCCTGATGTGGGATCGCCGCTCCGGGTGGTAACCGGTGTGGGGTAGCGGCGGCCTTGCATCAGGGGGGTTTGGGAGCCCTTCCGTCCGGCGAGTCGGCTCCGACCTAACCACACGGTTCTAGACAAAGCTAGCCCCTGCGCTTTGTCACTTACTGCTGCACCAAATGTCACCCTGTCTTCACGCTTCTTCAAAATCTACAATGGCAGTGCAACAAAAAAGAAATAAACGTTACACAGCGGCCCTAGGAAACCCCACAACTTCACATTTCGAGGTGGAGTTCACTAACATCCGTGGACTCCATGCGAACCTCGATACCGTCCACCACCACCTTGAGACGGCACGGCCCGCTGTGATGTTCCTCACGGAGACACAAATACGCCGCCCTGACGACACGTCTTACCTGTGTTACCCCGGCTATGTCATCGAGGAACAATTTCGAGACAAAGCCGGGGTGTGTGTGTTCGTTAGGGCGGATGTTTGCTGCCGCCGGTTGCGCTGCCTAGAGAACCCCTCCAATTCCGTCCTTTGGCTGCACGTAGACCATGGCTCTATGAGCCAGATCTACGTGTGCGTCTACCGATCCCACACAGGGGATTCTGAGACAACAAAGCTCTTCCAGTACCTCAGCGAGACGGCTGATGAAGCGCAGGTGCGGTTCCCGAACGCTGACCTAGTGTTTCTGGGGGACTTCAATGGCCATCACATTGAATGGCTGGGGTCCCTCAAGACTGATCATGCGGGTAGAGCCGCCCATGCGTTCGCTCTCTCCCACGGTCTGACCCAGATGGTATGCGGGATCACCCGGATACCAGACAGGTCAGATCACGCGCCCGCTCTGCTGGATCTACTGCTGACGAGTCGCCCAGCCCAGTACAGTGTTTCGGTAGGAGCCCCACTGGGTAGTTCCGACCACTGTGTTGTTCACGCTGGCATGAAGGTGTCACCTCCTGCACGTCCTGTACAAACGTCACGACGACTATGGCACTACTCGTCAGCGGATTGGGACGGTCTACGCGATTATTTTGCGTCCGTCCCCTGGAGCCAGCGCTGCTTTGTAGGAAAGGCTCCTTCGGATAGTGCTTCTGCTATTGCTGGCGAGATCAGTTTAGGGATGGATTATTACATCCCTTTCACTGATGTCGCCAGTATCCGCAGAGCCCGTCCCTGGTTCGGGCGAGATTGTTCCAAAGCTGTTCGACAAAAACAGTCGGCATATCGCGCCTGGATCAGGGCCCGGGCTGTGCGCGACCCAAACGTGGGCCACCTCAAAGCAGCGTACAACCGGGCCACAAAGTCGAGTAAGAGGGCCTTTAAGAGAGCGGATGCCCAGCGCGTCGCGCGGCTTGGTCAGGAGCTCACTTCCCATCCCACGGGCAGCCGTGGATTCTGGCAACTGGCCAAAGCCGTGCAATCTAACTTTTGTCAGCCCTCGCTGCCACCGCTGCGTTACCCAGATGGAACACTGGCTCACAAAGCCCAAGAGAAAGCGGATATGCTCGCAGACCTCTTTGCGGCTAATTCCCGGGTCGACGACCGTGGCCTGCAGCCCCCCGCCATCGCCAACTGTGGCCACACAATGCCTGATATTGTTATCAGGCAATGTGATGTACGGGCAGTGCTGCGGTCACTCGACACGCGGAAAGCCAGTGGCCCTGACGGCATTCCGGCGGTGGTGCTACGAAAATGTGCAGCTGAGTTGTCTCCAGTATTAACGCGTCTGTACCGCCTGTCATACTCTTCAGGGCTCGTGCCGGAGGTCTGGAAGGAGGCGAACGTACAACCGATCCCCAAGAAAGGGGATCGGTCCGATCCAGGCAACTATCGACCCATAGCTGTCACCTCAGTCATTTGCAAGGTGCTTGAGCTCCTTATAAATAAGCAGCTCATGCAATTCCTAGAGGATCACTCGCTAATCAATGATCGACAATACGGCTTCAGGCCAAAGCGATCAACGGGTGATCTTCTGGCATTCGTAACGCATGTCTGGGGTGGGGCTATGGAAAGGCACGGCGAGTCCTTGGCTATTAGCCTGGACATCGCCAAAGCCTTCGATAGGGTCTGGCATGCTTTGCTCCTTTCCAAGCTTCCGGAATATGGTCTACCTCCTCAACTGTGCAGCTGGATTGCCAGCTTTTTAAACGAGCGCCGAGTGCGGTTCCTCTGCGATGGCCAGGCTTCTCGCTTCTTGCAAGTGAATGCCGGGGTACCGCAGGGGTCCGTACTATCACCAACTCTCTTTCTTCTGCATATCAATGATATGCTATCCCTCGGGAACATTCATTGCTATGCAGATGACAGCACACTGCACGGGAGTTACTCGGTTCGTCCGACGGCGGGGCGATCTGAGATTGAGGAGGAGAGACGACGACTCGTGGCTGATCTCGACCGTAACCTCGACAGTATCTCTCAATGGGGTACCGAGAACCTGGTCGAGTTCAATGCCCGCAAAACACAGGCGTGTGCATTTACTGCGAAGAAATCCCCTTTCCTTCCCCTACCCTCTCTTCAGAATGCATTATTACCAATGAAGGACAACCTTGATATCCTTGGCATAGACGTTCGTCGAGAGCTCAATAATAAAAACTACATCGAAAGATGTATAGGGCTAGCTTCGCGGAAACTAGGAATACTGAATAAGGTAAAGAGATTCTTTACACCGGACCAGAGGTGTCTGCTGTATAAGACGCAGATTAGACCCTGCGTCGAATACTGCTCTCACCTCTGGGACGGCTCCGCGAAGTATCTGCTGGACGCTCTCGACGCTATGCAGCGACGGGCTATCCGTATTATAGGTTGTCCGGAGGTAACGGGAAGCCTTGAGCCGCTAGCTCAGCGCCGAACAATAGCTTCCTTGGCCGCATTCTACCGTATTTACCACGGCGAGTGTTCTGAAGAGCTCTTCAATCTGATCCCACCCTCTTCCTTCCGATCCCGAACGACTCGTGCCGGGCAGAGATGCCACCCCCACACAGTGGATAGCATGTTCGCTAGAACCGAACGTTTTAAACGTTCGTTTCTCTGCCGAACGATAGTGGCCTGGAACGCCCTGCCTGTGCACGTGTTTCCTCCCACATATAATCCTGGGTTCTTTAAGCGGAGCGTGAAGAGGCACATCAGTAGGTCGTCAAGTTGAGGGCCACTCTCAATAGTAATGTGTGCTGTGAGAGTGGCCCACAATCGCTAGACGTCGTCACGACTTACCACCAGGCGGGCGGCGTCAATTTGGCGAACCAAATATAAAAAAAAAAAAAAAAAAAAAAAAAAAAAAAAAAAACCGCCTAAACCTAGGTACCAGTGTGAAGTTGGCACCACAAAGTCAAAAATTGAAAGTTTTCTCAGGAGTGCACAACATTTTGCACAACGTTCTATAGTTCCTGATACGTTTTATCAATAGTTCCGGCGAAAAACATCAAAAAATTATTAAGTTTTGAAAATTTGCGGTGCCAACTTCTCGTAGCACCGCAACATACTATGGACGTTAGAGCGGCCGCGGAATAAAAAAAAATAAAAAAAATAAAAAAATAATCTCACACCGTCACTCTCATCTTCACACCGGCAACCTCGGTACACGTTGCCCTGAGTTGAGTTTTGCTTAAAACCGCAAGACAATACGTTCAGTTTTGAAGATCAGCGTGAACATAAGACCAGAATGATAAAAATGAAGAAAACATGTTTTGTGATTTTCTTAGTATTTTTAAATCCCCAACACATATTTTTTGTTAATTTTATTAATACCTACACAAGATTTCTACAGAGTTGGTATATGATTGACGGCCTCGGTGGCGCAGTGGTATACGACTGCCGTACCTGAGGTCCCAGGTTCGATTCCAGGTGGAATCAAATTATTTGTGTGATCCACAAATGTTTGTTTCCGAGTTTGGGTGTCTTCTATGTATAATATGCATGTATTTAGAAATATATAAGTATGTTTATCAGTCGTCTAGATTCCATAGCACAAACTTATATCAGCTTAATTTGGGCTCGATGATGTTGTGTGAGAATGTCCCAAAATATTTATTATTTATTATGATGTTGGGGATATAAACCAGCATGAAAGTGTCAAAGAGCTACTAAGAGAAGTTAGACGTATTATTCTAAATATCCACCACAACAAGATAAAAAAATCGACAAGGAGAGAAATAGTCAAAAGAGTGCGATTTTGTATTCAGCAGGATGGGGTTCATGTCGAGCATTTGATAAATTGATTAATTTTATATTAAAAATGTTAAAATTCATGGTCTTCCCTTTATTTTATTTAGATAAAAAAATAACCCTTACGATGATGCCTTCCGATCGGTATCATAAAACTACAGACCGATTTTTTATTCTTTTTGGGGGTTTGATTCCCGGTTCAACGAGGCATTTATTAAAAATGTATGAATGCAGTTCAAATGGTTTTTAAAATTAAAATAAACTCTTCTTCCAGTAAAATGTCCCATTTACAATAATTAAGGTAATTTCCCTCCATATGGCATTGCCGTGGGACGCCCTATATATTGTTTCATTACAATACCTACCTATATATCTATAGAAGATGAAAGCCGCAATACTGTCTTCAGGGAACACAATGCATGTTACACGTTCTATCATGATATTGTATAGGAAATGTACCCTGTGCTCCCCTGGAGTGCAATTAATTAATGTTTACTAGATTTTGGAACAAACTTGGAAGTGGTGTACAAATTGAGGTCGTATTTTTGATGAGTTTGATGTTACAGTGTGTTGAGCTCTTTAGCAATACACACACACACACACACAAAATCACTGTCTTATTATCAATGAGGTAGACTTTTTTTTTTTTTTTTTTTTTAGTTCCGCGACCAAGGCCGCGGCCGCTCTAACGTCCGTTGCCGGGCGTCTCTGGTTACAAGCAGAACGTATTTCCAGTGGCGCCCGGCGGACTTTGACCACCTCTGTGGTCTTTGCGGGGGTTGGGTCGGGATGAGAATCCCGCGTCGTTGGGGGTAGGGTTTTATCCCGCGTCAGTGAGTGAATCTGGTTGCGTGGTATGGGGCAAAGGCCCCGCAGCACGCAACCCTTCTAGCCTGCTTCTGTAAGGACGATGGGTGGCGATCCCGCCGTCCTCAGGCCCCGATCATGGAGGTCGATGGTCTTGGGCGTAGATGAGTCTGCGGCGGCCTCGCCGCTGACTACGGAACTCGGCGGGGAGGGCACGCTCCCTCTCCCTCTCGGCCGCCTCCTTCGCGAGCACGACTTGCTCGCAGAAGGACACGGCCGCGTTCCACCTACTCCCGCTGGAGACCATGGCTTGAAGCATGGTCTCCAGCGAGAGGGTATCCACGCCCAGACCCACTACGAGGTCCCGGCGCTGACTCGCCCACGCTGAGCACTCCACCAACGTGTGGAGTGCGGTGTCGTCGTCGGAAACCTCGCAGTGTTGACACCGGGGTGTGACCTCACGATGGATGCGAAACAGATAGCTACCGAAGCATCCATGCCCGGTAACGATCTGCGTCGCACGATACGTGAGGTCACCATGCTGCCTCTGCAGCCAATCGTCCATGATCGGTCTCACCGCCGCGATGATGGTGGCACCCCACTTGGGTTGCTCAAGTCGCACCCTCCATGACTCCATGAGATCCTGTCGGAGTTGGGACCGCCGGTCATCGATTTCTCGAGACGCAGGCCTGTGGTCCCGCTCCAGCGCCTCCTTGCGCCATTGGAACAATGACGCAAGGGCTCTCGCTTCCAGGTCCCATGGAGGGGTCCCGGCTAGGAGACATGCAGCCTCTCCGGAGATCGTGCGGTAGCCCCTTATTGTTTTGACGGCCAAGGTCCTCAACGGTCTGTTAAGGAGCGTTGAGTTGTTGGCCGTCAACCGCGCCGCCCATACGGGAGCCCCGTATAGGGCCATACTCCGCACGATCCCCAGGTACAGTCTCCTGCAGGAAGCGTTGGGTCCCTTTAGGTTGGGCATCAGTCGCGAAAGCGCGACCGATGCGTGTGTCACCTTGGGGACCAAACTTCGGAAATGTGGTCCGAAGTTCCATCGGCTATCAAGTACGATCCCTAGATACTTCATCGAGGGCTTGATGCCGATGCTAACGCCTCCCACATTTATGGTGGAACCTTCAGGTGGACCGTTCCGAGGTCTGTGAAAACACAGAACCTCGGACTTGTGCAAGGCCACCTCCAGTCCCAGCCGCCGTATCCGACCCACGACTTGAGCAACACCCGTCGTGACCTTGAGTGCTGCCTCCTGGTACGTTGCACCCCGCGCCGTGACGAGGGTATCGTCGGCGTAGCACGTTACGCCGACGCCCTCAGGCAACGCACCGCGCAGCACCCAGTCGTAGCCGATGTCAATGAGGTAGACTGGGGTAAACCACGCATATACAAAAGCCGATGCTCGCGACTTTGACTGCGTGGAACCGTGGTTATTGCAACTTTTTACTTTGCTAAAAACTGTCAAATTAAGGGTGTGTAATGCACCTCTGCCTACCCTTTCGGGGATATATCCGTGATATGTGTGTGTTTGCTACTCCGCTTTTATTGATCGTAGCTTGATGTAGATTTATATAAGTGACAGATTTTTTTTTTCAAACTGGTCCTTTTGGGCCAAATTGAAATTTAATATTCTATAATACGTATAATGTCTAATAGTCTACGTAACTACTGTTACGGACTAGTGGGAAAAAAAACAATCAAATATTTTCTCTAACCCATCTCTAACCCTTCTAACCCTTTCTCCTAACCCTTCTCTAACCCCTTGCAAGTAAGTTGCCCCTTTGAAGTAGTTCGATTAATTCCCAGCGTAATTCTTTAACCAACTGTTCTTTTTTCTACGACATCAGCTAAAGCATATTTATATTCAGAAAATTAATCTTTAAAAAAACCGGCCAAATGCGATTCGGACTCACACGAAGGGTCCCGTACCATTTTTGTCTTCCAAAAAAAACAAGTTTGTTGTATTGGAACCCCTTCAATATTTATTTTATTCCTTTTTTAGTATTTGACTACCTCGGTAGCACAATGGTACTATGTACGGACTGCCACGCTCGAGGTTTCGGGTTCGATTCCCGGGTCTAGTGGATAATGTATAATTCTCTTTAGAATTTTACCCAGATAATTATCCCAGAGTCTGGAACTTGTGCCCGGTAAATGGCAATAGGCTCGCCCCCTATTACATGGGACCTAACATAGATGGCGAGATGTGGGTGTGTTTACACACCTCTGCCTACACCTTCGGGGAAAAAGGCGTGATGCTATGTTATGTTATGTTATGTTTAGTATTTGTCTTAATAAGCCAATAAAAACACATAATTAATGAAAATTTCAACTTTCTATGTATCACGGTTCATGAGATACAGCGTGGTGACAGACGGACTGACGGACGGATAGCGGAGTCCTAGTAATAGGGTCCCATTTTACCCTTTGGGTACGGAACCCTAAAATATACTGTATCATTATAAGAACATAATATACAACAAAGTCGCTTCCGTTGTATGTAAGCTTAGATCTTTATAGCTACGAAACGGATTTTGATGCGGTTTTCATAAATGGATAGAGTGGTTTTCGAGAAAGGTTTTCGAGTTTTCGAAACGAAAATCTCTTAAACAACAGTAATGTCCGTCCGTGAACAACTTTCAACTCGAGAACGGTAAGAGCTAGAGACTCAGTGTAAGCGCCAATCGACTTAGCATAGTCGAAAACCCAAAATTAACTTGACCTTTGACCTCTGATCTCAAGGTCAAGGTCAAATCGAGAACGGTAATAGTTTAGAGACTCAAGACCAGCTGCAATCAATTCAGCATGGTCAAGGACCTCTAAAATGGAATTGACCTTTGACCTCTGGTCTCAAGGTCAAGGTCAAAACGAGGTCAAATCGCGAACGGTAATAGTTAGAGACTCAAGACCAGCTGCAATCAACTCAGAATGGTCAAAGACCTCTAAAATGATGTTGAACTTTATGTCATGTGACATTTTTTAGATTTTATGAAAAAACTTTCGAAAACTAAAATATATGGCAAATTTTTGCCATATTTTTAACTTGTTTGTGTATTATTTGTCAAGCGGGCAAAGCCACGGGCGTCCGCTAGTCAATTTATAAATGGAACTCTTGAATGTACATAGGTATCTAATCTACATGTTTTACACTGTATTAACCCGTTAATGGGCAGTATTGTTCGTTGAGTTTCGATCTCCCAGAACGCCGGCGAATGACAGGTTAATAACACTAAATCAAGTGTCGAGCCGATGTTTTCATTCGAGGGTTAATAATGTGAGAAATATAACTTTACTATATACCACTGGCGGTTACAGGTTTGACACAATGATCTATGGATAAGGTTGGCTATTTTTATTTTCTAGGCATTAACAACTCAGTAATATCTAAAATGCCCGGATATTATCCCCTATTATAGTCCAAGACGCCCAGGACTTTAATTGGCTGTGCCATAGCGGCTGGCACGTAAGATTTTGTTAAGCCTTTCATCAAATTTTTTTTAAAGTTACATTATAGCTGCTACTTTTTATTTAATTCATTTGGCCATTTTGGACATATCCCATTATAAATGTGCCCGGTGACGGCAAGCGGATAAGAAACTGGCAAATTGTGGGTATGTACTGTACTTCTGCCTATGCTTCAGGGATATAGACGTGATATGTGTGTGTGTGATCGTCCCCTATTACATTTTGAATACACTCACTTGTACATTCCACAATTTTCTTTATTATTTAAACTCCTGACCGGTTTCGCTCAATATATGGCATCATCAAAGGTATTCACTTTCACTCTAAACACTATCTTATACATTACATATTATACTACACTACATATTATACATAGTATTATTGTAAGTTCCACCAAGTGCCGACAAAGTGTTAAAAAAATTAGGGAAAATTTTTTTTTTGGAGTATGCAAGAAACAAAAACACCGCACTTTACTTGTAAAAGGAAAGTGTGGATGTTTTTTTTTCTCGTGTCAAAAGTTTTCAGATTCTTCGATCATTAGATAGTTCTTTTTAAAACATTAGGAGGTTGCTAAGATAATATTTTGATTTGTTGAAAAACTCACGGTCACGTATTTCTAAATAAAAATTTTAATTCATAAAATAATCCATCATGTTTCCATCCAATATAATCAATCATGTTAAAATCAGCAACTATGCTCAATCACAAAATTCATATAGGTACAATTTTTAAATAAAAATAAGCAAAAATATTCCACAGGTATAGGGGACACCCGGATTTGAACCGGGGACCTATCGATCTGCAGTCGATTGCTCTACCACTGAGGTATATCCCCTGACAAATATCTATCTCTAAGCTTACTTTTACATTTGAAAACAAAAAATATACTAGAAAATTTTAATAAAGAATAAATATTCAACGCAGTATTCGTACCTATCCCAGCCTCATTGTCACCGCCGCCGCCGGGGGCCACTTCCGCCGAGCGCCACTGGAAATTCCCTGTATGCTCACTAGAGGCAATGGACGTAGGAGAGGCCGCGGTCTTGGGCCGCGGAACTGAAAAAAAAAAGCTCATTGTCAGTCGCACAGTCGGGGTGTAGCTTAGCGCAATGAATTTGGTCTCTGACCTAAGAGGTGTAGACGTGGAAGAATTTTTGGTGTTGTTATGTAGTATATATCTTTTTATGTCTATAGAACACAAATTATGCATAAAAAATATTTCACAGATTTTTTCTACACAAAGAAATGAGTATTTTGTAACAGTTATAATATTAAAATGTACTGCTAACCAACTATTTCACGATCCATCACTAAAAGTATTATAACTACGAGTACTTTCCTATTCACTTTGAGATGTTCACAAATGAAATGCGAAAAAGTGAATGATTTCATCATAATTTTACTCTTATCCAGTACTTTAATATTCATTATAAATTATTAGAGGGTTTATAATAATTTATAATGGTTTGTTAGCTATCGTTTTCGCTAGTGTAGTGAAAGAAATGCCGTGACCCTTTTTGTCCAGCTAGATTGGCCTTTTCGGTCACTATGTGTCGGTTGGAAGAGCGTTCCACAGTCTGACGGCATGAACGGTAAAAGAGTAGGAAAAGAAGTCGGATTTGTGAGAAGGATACATGAGGCGGTTTTTTATGTAGTATTATTATGTAGGAATATCGCGTGAGAGAATAAATTTACATAACATATTAAAACAATGGTAAAGGTATCAATTATATAGGTACGTAAATACCTATTATTATAAATTCAACTTTCAAATAATGCAACTACCGTCAGCACCCCATAGCCCCAGTGTCGTAACCCCAAACGGTTACTAGCCATTACCTATTGCCTGTTAATTTGAGGCCTTCAGTTCAGCTAATACAGCAGTGCGGGAACATATGGGTGTGCTTAGGGCATGTAGCGTACCACGCCAAAGGCCTTCCCATCTCCTATGGTAGCAAAGATATAACATTCGGTCTTTCTCCTTCGCTTCGTGGTAACCCATCTGGCTCCTGTCGGAAGGTCTACGGTGGAAAGAGCCTTCTACTGCAAGAGAGGCCATGGTCATCATCATTCACCGAGCCTTCTCCCAACTCAGTTGAGGTCGCCTTTCCAGTTTTACTACGATTCAGCTTAACTTCCATATTATCCGTGGAGTGACTGAGTGATCCAAAACCTATGGGCGATATCAAATTTCTGTAGTTAGACCAGTCGGATTTTGATTTAGGGCTCCAAACCTGTAATGACTACCATCGTATGACAACCGGGACTGCTTAACGTGCTCTCCGAGGCACAGAGAGATTTCAGTGTTTTGAGAAATTATCACCCATTCTAATTTGGCCTGAATAGATGTTGCTGTTTGGTTGATATTTGTAATGTTAACATATTTGGTTACCACTAAGCCACGTGCCCCACACACAAAAGTGTCATGGTCATAATTAATATTACCTATATCCTATTAGGTACCTCAATTTTATGGACTTAGACGCTACCTGTGTCAAACGACCTCTAGGTCTTATAAACTTAAGACAAACGTGGTCACGGGTGGACTGGCTTCAGCTCATCGTCGTCTTCGTGAAGTGCGGGTTTGTTCAACTACCCTCACTCCGTCGTCACTAAATATTGTGTTCGGAGAGTCACCACGGCACACCACACTGATAGTATCAGCACGCGGACGTTCGTTGAGGTGGCGAGTATATTTGCTGATCACCGGATTCCACAACGTAGATAGTCGATATCCATCTTCCCGGTTAAAGTTGGGATACTTTTTTATTTCGACGGCTTCCCGCACAATCCTGGAGTAATAGTGCCCGTCAGTGGATAGGACTTGTGGCTTGTGGAGTTCTATCCAGTGGTTGGGACCCGATTCCAACAAATGCTCGGCTTGTTTATTTGGCGGTAAAAATTACCTCTAGGTCTTTTGGGTATATTACGTAAATATCACTCGCCTGCGTAAAATAAGCCTAAGTTTGTATGCCGTAGAGCATCTGTACCAGTAGTATTTTAACTGTGTCATGAGCGAATGTAAAACAGATAAAATACCTTTTGCATGGCTAACAATATGAAGAGAAATAACTTTAACATTCAAGACATTGTCTTAACCATTTAAAGCACGAGTGTTTCAGAATTATGTGTGCACATAAAATCTAGGAACAGCTTCAAATATATCTGATACTGCAGTTTATTTCATTGTATGCTATGATCTTGTTGCAGCTGCACGGAATGTAAAGTCCGTACGTGACCAGTCCCTTAGCAGCGATATATATCGGTGTCTTTCGAGGATAGCCGACCAATAGTCATCTAGAAAGATATTCTAGTTGAGTTAAATCAAGGATGTTTATTGGCCAAATAGTTTCGAGAGCCTCAAAGATATTCTGTAATGCTCTATGGTCTAAAATGTATTTTTCTTGCTAAGTTGAGTATAACGAAACTAAAGATATTATAGAAGTTTCTAGGCTATTATTTACGTTCATATTCTTCGTACTAAAATTCGAGTTTCCTACTCTAATCAAAACTAAGTAATACTAATAAAGAGGAAAGATTTTAAAACGACTGAACCAATTTTGAAAGTTCTTTTACAAATATGTGGCTTCATTATCCCTGAGACTACTTTTTATCCCAGTAATGTGTTCTCATGATAATGTGGAACTAGAAAACTAAATCTGGCGGTCGGAGTCGCGGTAAATAGATTACGTATAAAAAAGACTTTCTAACTGAGATTACAACCTGACTTTGAAGGATTTAGAAGTACATTCAAAAATACCTTCCAAGTAAACAGTAATGCTCTAGATTTCTGGAATATAATAAACAGTACAATAAACAAGATTAACGATGCAGAAGGAGGCACGTTTCGTGGACAGTGATGTAAGTGCACATGGACCGGATTGTAGACGCATTTACACCGATGCCAACATTCAAACATAAATCTTTAGTAAAACTTCAGAAGGGTAGGAAGATGCATTTTATGCGTCAACGCTAGTTAAGTTTGCTGGTCCCACGTAATAGGTGGCGAATTTATTACTCCTGACCGGGTACTTTAATATCTGCCAGAGCCTTGTCTCTTGATCAGCAGATGTACCAATTGCAGGTGAACTTTGGGTTGAGACTTCGATATTAATTTAACGTAACTTTGAGAAAGATCTTAAAATACCAAGCTAACTTGATAAGAGAAATAATGCACCCTGTGAAACTTCAGTTTAATTCTTAATTATAATTTTGCATTCAAAAAAATAACTAAGTATTCAATGCATGCTGCTGTTGCAAAAACTGAGCGAAGTGTTAAATTTTCGAACGACAACGATTTATTTTTTTATGTTCAAACTTTTTTTAACTGCAAGACGTATAAAAATTACAAAAACAATTTTTCGGTGATTATTCCTCGATGGTATATCCGATTTTCAATCTTTTTTGTTCTAAGCCACCCTCACGCCACACGTTATCACTGTGGTAAGTTTGAAGGAGATCGGTTCAGGCGTTGAGGAGGAGTATGCAGACAAACGAAATATGTACATGAGTCGCCTAAGAATGAGCTTCGCTCAATAATATAGGCTGCGAAACACTTTCAAAACACTTTCGAAAAACACTTTGGAGACAGTTCACCAATAATCCTTTCTTTGTGCTTGATGCAATGAAAGTTTTCAAAATGAACAAAATTTCTGCAACATTTTCATTCCATTTCGTGATTTTTGATCTAACATGATGTTACATGTATACAGGAATTAAAATTAGTAGAAGTTTTTTTTTCTTTTTTAAATGATGAGTTTTGTAATGTAAATGTCTTTAGTTTATAATTATGTATATTGTAATTCTTATTGTAAGAGAATTATTATATTGTTGAAAGATCACTTTATTAGTCGGGAAACTAGATACTAGACTGTATAGTTATTTAAACATTCAGCATGTATTTTATATTGAATTTACGATATTTCAACTCTGTTAAAAATGCAAAGACACCCAGGACTTTAATTGGCAGTGCCATTGTGGCTGGCACTTAAGATTTTGTTGACTTTAATCAACATTCCATCTTGCGATGGAATGTTGATTAAAGTCAACAAAATCAAGGCAAAGGATTTTATCAATTTTTTTTCAAAATTGCAATATAGCTGCTACTTTTTATTAAATTTATTCGGCCACTTTGGACATAACCCATTATATGTGTGCCCGGTGACGGCAATTGACTTGCCCCCTATTACGTGGGACGAAAAATATGGCAAATTGTGGGTGTATAATGCACCTTTGCCTACCTCTTCGGGCTATATGCGTGATATGTGTGTGTGTAAAAATGATCGCGGACAAAACTGAAAATGTAATATCTCTTAAGTAAAATTGGACTAAATTTATCTAATCATATGGTAATAGATTTGAATAAGTACTACAAAGACTAATTCTAGAAAGTTTCTACAGTTCTCTGCCATGAAACTTTACAATTAGAATTTATTTCGGTGTAATAGACAGCCAGGTAAAATCCGTATAGCATGTCCTGATACTCGTTTAAACTCAAGTATTGTGGGTATTTAAAATTGTAATGGTATATTGTGGAAAAATGTTGATGCGTAATTATATTTCTTTCTATATTTTATGGCTTCGAAAATATTCCATGGGATTCGACTACCGCTGTAAAATACAGTTTTCAAGAAAATGTGCAATCAGAGCACAAACATTAATTTCATTTATCTGGAGAGCTTTTAGAACTAAGTTTTATATATTTTACACTTTCATACAAGTAATATTTATTTAACGTTCCACTTTCAAGATAACTATCATATATTATGGTTGTGGGCGAACGTAGCTTTCTACTTCTCGTCTTTTCTCATGAAGCTGAATGTTGTACTTAAGTAGGTACCTATACGAGGTTTTTGCCAAACCCTGTTTTGGGCAGCATACCCTGTAGCAATTGGGACATTAATAAAGTATAATAGAACCTAGTGTCGAAGACTTCCTGGTAGTCAAACATTCCTAAAAATAATTGCTTTATAATATTTCGAAGTCCGTAGACTGCAATCCAATCCTGCGATGCAACTCCTTACTTATTAAAAATAAGTAAAGGAAGTTTGGTTGCAACTGCTCCGGTGGCGTGGTCGGTAGTGTATTCGCTTTCGACGCCGGAGTCTCGGGTTCGATTCCCGGTCGGGACAAACTTTGTGTGATGACACACACGTTTGTACCGAACTCTGGATGTTTCCTATGTAATATAAGTACGTATTTCCAAAAAAAAAATGTATATAAGTATTTATATCAGTTTATCTAGTACTCATATCACAAGCTCTACTTAGTTTGAGACTAGATGGCGTTGTGTGAATTGTCCTAAAATATTAATTTATAACTTGTGCTTACAGTTGCATATCCCAAATGGGTAAGCAGGGGTGTGTTACACTGGTGCGTGGTGGAGGGTGTGGAGACGCACTCGGACCACCGATACATCCGGTTCGAGGTCGTCCCCCCACCTAACCTTCCACAGCCGGTACCGAATCCCCCGGAACCGCGTTGGGCGCTCAAGAGTTTAAACCGGGAGGCTCTCCTGGAGGCATCCATCGTGCAGGCCTGGACTCCGGCGCCGGACAGGCCTGTCGACGTGGATGCCGAGGCGGAGTGGTTCAGGTGAGCCATGTCGCAAATCTGCGATGCGGCGATGCCTAGGGTTACAACCGGGCCGGCCAGAAAGCAGGTGTACTGGTGGTCGTCAGAAATTGCACAGCTGCGTGCAGCATGCGTCTCCGCCCGCCACCAGTACACCAGGTTTCGCCGGAGGCATCGTCGACCAGACGACGCGGGAGCCCGGGAGGCGGAGCTATATGCGTCCTACAGAGAGGCTAAGGGCACCCTCCAGGAAGCAATCACGCGGGCTAAGACGGCAGCCCGCGAGGAGCTCCTGGAGACCCTGGAGCGGAATCCATGGGGGCGCCCGTACCTACAGGTCAGAGGTAAACTCCGACCGAGGGTGCTCCCACTGACCCAGAGTCTCCAGCCGGATTGGCTGGAGGGGGTCTTGGGCTCTCTGTTTCCGACGAGCGCGGAGGAGCACATCCCTCCGCGCATGGCTCCGTCTCAGACGCCCAACGTGGATAACAGCAGCGAAGACGACGTACCCGAAGTCAGAGAGGGTGAGTTAGGAGCGGTGATACTTCGGCTCAGTCGCCGGAAACCCACCGCCCCTGGACCCGACGGCATTCCGGGCCGTGTATGGGTCCTGGCCCTTGAGGAACTCGGGCCTCGACTGAGGGGGCTCTTTAGCGCATGCCTCGAAAGGGGCCAGTTTCCCAAGGTGTGGAGGATGGGGAAACAGGTCCTGATCCGGAAAGCGGGGCGGCCGGTGGACTCACCGTCCGGTTACCGGCCGATCGTGCTGCTCGACGAGGTGTGTAAGCTCTTTGAGCGAATTATCGCGGAAAGCCTCGTCGAGCATCTCACGCGTGTGGGCCCAGACCTGGCGGACAACCAGTACGGTTTCCGTCGGGGATGGTCCACCGTGAGCGCGATCATGCGCGTGAAGACCCTGGCGGAGGAAGCAGTCTCGCGGGGCGAGGTGGAGCTGGCGGTGTCTCTTGACATCGCCAACGCCTTTAACACCTTACCCTGGAGCTGCGTTAGAGAGGCACTGATCTACCACGGAGTGCCTCTCTACCTCCGTCGCATTGTCGGGGCTTATTTATCCGAGAGGGTCATAACTTACCCTAGCTGGCTCGGGCCAGCTCGGCGAGATGTGTCGTGCGGTGTTCCTCAGGGGTCAGTCCTAGGACCTTTCCTGTGGAACATCGGATACGAATGGGTGTTGCGGGGTGCGTTGCCTGAGGGCGTCAGCGTAACTTGTTACGCGGACGATACCGTCGTCACGGCGCGGGGAGCAACGCACCAGGAGGCAACACTCAAGGTCACGACTGGGGTTGCTGAAGTCGTGGGTCGGATACGGCGGCTGGGGCTGGACGTGGCACTGAATAAGTCCGAGGCTCTGTGTTTTCACGGACCTCGGCGCGGGCCACCTCCAGGATCCAGCATAAATGTAGGAACCGTTAGCATCGGCATCGAGCCCTCCATGAAGTATCTGGGCCTCGTACTCGATGACCGATGGAACTTCGGACCACATTTCCGAAGTTTGGTCCCCAAAGTGACGGGGGCAGCAGCCGCGCTTTCGCGACTGATGCCCAACTTAAAGGGACCCAACGCTTCCTGCAGGAGACTGTACCTGGGGATCGTGCGGAGTATGGCCGTGTACGGGGCTCCCGTATGGGCGCCGAGACTGACGGCCAACAACACCGCTGTTTTACACAGATCGTTGAGGACCTTGGCCGTCAGAACAATAAGAGGGTACCGCACAATCTCCCTAGAGGCTGCATGTCTCCTAGCCGCGACCCCTCCATGGGACCTGGAAGCGAGAGCCCTTGCGTCATTGTTCCAATGGCACAAGGAGGCGCTGGAGCGGGACCACAGGCCTGCGTCTCGAGAAATCGAGGACCAGCGGTCCCATCTCCGCCAGGATCTCATGGAGTCATGGAGGGTGCGACTTGAGCAACCAAAGTGGGGAACCACCACCATCGCGGCGGTGAGACCGATCATGGAGGAGTGGCTGCAGAGGCAGCATGGTG
This sequence comes from Nudaria mundana, assembly GCA_963556515.1. Taxonomy (NCBI): domain Eukaryota; kingdom Metazoa; phylum Arthropoda; class Insecta; order Lepidoptera; family Erebidae; genus Nudaria; species Nudaria mundana. The sequence goes on from OY748301.1 coordinate 17,006,364, forward strand.
ACCTCACGTATCGTGCGACACAGATCATCACTGGGCACGGAAACTTCGGTGAGTATCTGTTTCGCATGCATCGTGAGGTCACACCCGCGTGTCAACACTGCGAGGCTTCCGGCGTAGACACGGCATTCCACACGTTGGTGGAATGCTCAGCCTGGGCGAGTCAGCGCCGGGACCTCGTTGTGGGCCTGGGCGTGGATACTCTCTCGCTGGAGACCATGCTACGAGCCATGGTCTCTAGCGAGAGCCAGTGGAACGCGGCCGTTTTCTTCTGCGAGCAGGTTATGCTAGTGAAGGAGGCGGCCGGTAAGGTGAGGGAGCGTATCCTCCCCGCTGAGTTCCGAAGTCTGCGGCGAGGGCGCCGCAGGCGTGACTACGCCCAGGACCATCGACCTCCATGATCGGGGCCTGAGGACGATGGATTAGCAACCCACCGTCCTTACAGAAGCAGGCTAGAAGGGCTGCGTGATGTGGGGCTGCATCCCACGCAAGCCTTCACTCACCGATGCGGGATAAAACCCGACCCCAAAGATGCGGGATAAAACCCGACCCCAAGGATGCGGCACCCACACGTTGCCAGTAATTTTGTAGGTCCTATTTAATAGGGGTACTATCGAAAACCCATAAGCACCACTAAAATTCCAAGAGCAACAATTAAATAATACCATCTGTGTTTTAATTATTCACAAGAACGGCAACACCAAAAATAATCGAATCCTCTCACGAAGCTCGAGGCACATTTAGTACAATAATCATTTGTACACGCGCACAAACTCATAATGGAAAACACAACCTGTTAGCAGCGAGCACAACTTTTTGTAATACTCGTATATATTTGAAACAACTCCCGCAAAATCAAATATTGTACAATGTTATATTAAAGTCAGAGACAAAAGACGTCGTGTTGTCTAAATTAATAATTAAACAGTAGAAATCGTGTTTCTGTTGGTCTAAATGCATTTGAATGATATAAAAAAATTGCAACAAAAGAGTCCGAGACGCCCAGGACTTTAATTGCTGTGCCAGAGCGGCTGGCACGTAAGATTTTGTTAACCCATTATATGTGTGCCCGGTGACAGCAATAGGCTTGCCCCAAATTACGTGGGACTAAAAATACTGGCAAATTGTGGGTGTGTAATGTACCTCTGCCTACCCCTTCGGGGATTTAGACGTGATATATGTGTGTGTGTGTGTGCAACAAAAGAGGTGTATTTTAAAGTTTTTTGCCCGTTTATATTTATATCCTTATCTATGAAGTTGCTGAGCAAATTTTCTTGCGATTTTAACAGATAGATTAAGCTCTGGGTGGCTCAGGTCGGAGCAACATATTAGGGGCTTTGATTTATCAAAATCAGAGCGAAGACCAATAAGTTATCGTCGTATATGCGATGATCCGAAATTGATACGAACGAAGCTACGGACATCAGTATACAAAATGGGTTTCATGTAAAGGAAACCTTTAGAAATTCATAACAATATGTTTCAGTGAATAGATAACAGAAAGAATACATGCCAAATATACCTCATTTTAACCGACTTAAAAAGGAGGAGGTTCTCAATTCATCTGCATGTTCTTTTTCCATTTTTTTAAGCTAGTTCAGCCTCAGATACTTTAATAAAAAATTACTACTTACCAAGTGTACCCAATTTCAATTTGGTCCCATTCCGACAATTATTTGGTCCCATTTCGGTAATTTGAAGTCAGTTTTTGTGTAAATTTTTGACTTGTTTTTTTTTCTCAGCTAGAGTTACGTCTGTGCCGTAGCTTATCTTTTAAATTTTTCCATCCAAAACCAGTTTCTTCATTACCTACCTGGTATGAAATTGTCTTGTATATTTTACTTTCATGGCGTAGAGTAAAATAATAACAGTAGTAGTAACATACCTTTTATTGCCTGACGTTTCAAATAGGTTACACGGGTAATGGTCTTCTTTTCATTTTCATAATTATATTCTTCTTTCCTTTTCGTTGGTCATGTTCTCAAAATCACCATAAGGTTAGATTAGGTTAAGTTAAACTTTGCCAGTAAAATCAAGGACGCCACCGTTCTTTTTAAAGCTCCCCCTAACATACATTGTCGATCGAAGGATATTCCTAAGCGAAACCACAATGATTAACTCCTGCTTAGCAGAAAAATACGGCAGGATTATTTGTTTGTAAATACTTCTTAAACCGCAATAATCTGTTAGTTCGTCATACCTAACGAAGCTACGTGAAACCAACAAAAATGTGAATGGCAAAAGGTGACTTCTTGAAAATCAGAAAAAGAAGATTATTCTCTGAAAACATATAAGGCAATAAGAGGCGTTCAGTACGTGAGTGGGCTGAGACCCCACAACACGCAACCCTTCTGGCCTACTTCTGTAAGGACCACCTAGTCCACCATCACTTTCGTCTTACATTCTGAGGCCTGAGGGCCGACCCTATTGCCATTTTTGGGTACTTTAAATATGTTGTTCATCTGTCAAAAGCTGCAAGGTATGCAAGTAAGGGTGACTAGGGTCTTAGAGAGGTCGTTAACGCATACAACTTTTGTAATCGAAAGTGAAGGAAATTGATTGCATTGTGTTGGAAAACCTCGAAAATTGTCGAAATCTCATTCTAAATCTAACAGATAGTTCCAATGTGTATTGTACATATCTATACTAACTTAATAACCCCAATCTACAACACAAACTCACGTCAGTAGAATAGCCACTTTACTAAAACGTAATTTTGTCGTGTACATGATTTACTGTTGGACTATCCTTTGAGAGAACTCAACGTGCGGGCATTATGTAATCTCACCTACTTTCCTGTGTTTTACGACTTTGTACATACTTTGGCTAGGTTGCTTTTTATTTTACGCAAGTTATAGTTTGTACTTTCGATTATCGGCACTTTGTGAAACTTGTGGTAGGTTGTACATTGTCACAGAATAGAGAATAACATTATGGAATACACTCACTATTCCCCTGATGTTGTCTAGAACTATGATTGGTTTCTTCGTGTACATATCATCATGCCTTTATCCTTGGAGGGGTAGATAGAGTTAGTCCTACATGATTAGTGGCAAGCTTCCTCCCTACATATAGCCTTGGGTTGTTTAAGCAGGGCGTGAAGAGGCAAATCGCCACTCTCCATAGTATTGTGTACTGTGAGAGTCGCTCACAATCGCTAGACGTGTCGTCACGACTTACTATTAGGCGGGCGGCGTTATTTGGCGAACCTAATATAAAAAAATGTCGTTATCAGGCAATATAGAATATCCATAAACACTTTGTAATTGAAACCAAAATTCTCACAGCCGGGACAGACTATTACAAAAAGATAGTTAGAAACCCATGGATGATATACCTCAAGTTTAAAATTCCCGTCTACATGACATGTACTGGTTCTTTGATATTAATTTCAAACCATACTCTCTAAACAAATAACATCAACAATTATGTGCTCTAAAAACATGTGTGTCAGATACATAATAAAATAAAAGAAAGCTTAAACAACCGCCCATCCAAATTAAGAAGAATTTTCAGTGGCACCCGGCGGACTTTGGCCACCTGTGTTGCCGCTGCGTGGTGATCGCTGGATCGCTGGATGGTTTTACTCCGCATTTTTGGGGTTGGGTTTTATCCCGCGTCGGTAACTGAAGGCGTGCGAAAGCCCCACAGCACGCAGCCCTTCTAGCTTGCTTTTGTAAGTATGGTAGGGTGCTAGTCCTTCGTCCTCGGGCCCCGCTCACGGATGTCAATGGTCCTGCACGTAGGCGTGTCTGCGGCGCAGCCGCCACACACTTCGGAATCAGTGGGGAGGGTCCGCCCTCTCACGTCACACTAAGTTTCGGTACCAAGTGGGAACTAAAACTCATCGTGGGACACCGCCCTTTGCGGTATCGGTCCGGGGCGCTGCAACCGGACCGAAAACAGATCGCGTGGCTTCAGCGAGTGTTCACTGGAGCTGAAACTATGGAAACGTTATCAGTCTCGCCGCAAACCTACGCGGCAAGCGACCAGTCTCAATGCGGTAATTCCCCGCGTGCTTGTAGCTGTGCGACCGATTTCGGCGTTTGTTCTTATCTGAAACTCTGTTCCATTTGTTATACTCTGTGGTACCGTGTCCCCTTGACAATGAAAAGGGTGCCAACATAGCGACACATGTCTGCAATACCTATGGTTGTGGATCCTTAATTAAAGGTTGTCGCATTTCATTTGAGGTTGGGACAAGGGACTTTTCCCTTAGCAATTGCTTTTTAATTAGTGGCAAATATGGAAGGTGTACATTTGCTGTTGTTATGTTGAGGGATACGTTCCGCTGAGTATTTTACAGGAAAAACATAATTAACTGGATTGTTTGTTTTGTATGTAAAGGTAGTTACATAATTTGAGGTGCTGAATAAGTGTTGTCATAGGCAGTGGTCCTAATATTAAAGTTCCAAATCGCAGTTACACTGGCAAGCCAACCACAACTCCGATGGGAAAAGGCTCGGTGGATAATGATAGGCAGTGGTCATAGATAGGTATTTGATTTATATTGAGTCAAGCCAAATTATTGGCTTATCAACCTGCTTTTATTGAGCAGAATAATATTGACATAGACAGTTTGGAGACAAGCCAAAAAAACTAGTTTGTAAGACAACAGATAATAAATCTAGCAATCTTTATTTTAAATATATGCCCGAAGGTAAGGGACCTGTGGCCTTTGAGGAAATTGAGCCGACACCTAGTAGTGGTATGTATGGGGGTGAACGTAATTCTGTTGAGCATAACATTATGTCTAGTAATTTAAGCATAGTACACCAAAATATTCAAGGCTTATCTGATAAACTTTTGGAAATCGACCTTTACATTAGGGACCACTATGTTCATATTTTTTGTATAACAGAGCATTGGTTAAAATTATTGTTCAACAGTGAATTTTACTCACTTATTTGTGCGTTCGCAAGAAAGAAGGCTATTCGTGGTGGCTCTCTAATATTCGTGTCTAATAATATAAAATGTAAAGAACGTAAAGATATTGTTGCTTTTTCTATTGAGCGTACTGTGGAATTGTCCTGTGTTGAGCTTGAGCGACTCATTGTCCTCTGTGTCTATAGCCCACCGGATTGTGATTACGATTCATTTGAGATAATAATGGAAAATGTATTGAAACAATATTGTGTTTTAGTAAAAAGCATGTTGTGGTGTGTGGTGATTTTAATGTTGATTTACTTGTGCAGTCACCTAAATACATTTATTCAGTTTCTTCGGCTTACAACACTTATTTTCAGAGCCAACTAGAATCACATCACATTCTGCAACATGTCTAGATAATATATTTTGTAACTGTGAACTTCTGACAAAGGAGGTATTAATTAACTTCAAATCTGACCATCTGGGGCACAAGGTCGTATTTCCCATCAATATCACGGCTAAAGGAAAAAAAATCATGTAGGCCAATGAGTACATATCGCCTAGAACGATTTAATGAAAGCGTTTCTGCAAAAGTTGCTACTATTGACTTTAACCAGGTTGATCCAAATAACTTATATGAGTCCTTGTTTAATACAATTAAATCTGAGTTCGACAATATATTTAAATCAAGAACTTTTTATAAAAATGGAAACCTCCAGTTATGTGACTGGGCAACCACTGGCATCTACAAAAGTAGAGCTAAGTTGTATGAATTATATGGTATGAAGCAATATAATTTTAATCCTGATTTTATTCAGTATGTTCAAGATTATTCTATTACGGAAACTCAATTATTATTGTATCAGAGATTCGGCACTGGAGCTAGTTGCCTCATACCTCAGTGATAGAATACAACATGTTGATATCAATGGTAGTCGGTCTTTAGGGGGGCTTCTGTAGCTATGGGCGTGCCACAAGGATCAATTCTAGGTCCGTTACTATTTTTAGTTTACATTAATGATCTACCGTTCTATGTACAGAACTTGTGCGACATTGTTCTATTCGCCGATGATACATCACTTATTTTTAAAGTTGATCGCAAGCTGAGTTCTGGATTGGTTTACAACCAACAATTTACTTCTGAACGCAAAAAAGACGAAGTGTGTTAGATTTAGTATGCCTAATGTTCAGAACTACGGTACTAATATTATTTTGAACGGTGATACCCTTAATCTTGTAGAATCAACCGTATTTTTGGGTATTACTCGAGACAGTAAATTACAGTGGAACGCCCAAATATCGGGTCTTGCAGGGAAACTTAGCTCTGCGGCTTTTGCTATTAGTAAAGTCAGACAGCTCACGGATGTAGAAACTGCCAGGTTGGTTTATTTTAGCTATTTTCACAGTGTCATGTCGTATGGAATTTTACTGTGGGGCAAGGCAGCTGATATAGAGATCATTTTTATACTCCAAAAGCGAGCTATACGTGCGATTTATAAACTGAATGCACGAGTTTCTCTTAGAGAAAGATTTAAAGAAATAATGCGAATATTATGTTCGTTAAACAGAATATACATTTATACAGTGTGAACAGTGACATACATGCAATAAATACTAGAATTAAGCATAAATTGGTTGGGACGTATTATCGTTTACAGAAGGTTCATGACTCCTTTGCAGGATTTGGTGTGGGTTTTTATAACAAAATTCCTCTAAACATTATGAACCTTCCTTTGAATAAATTCAAAGTGGCTGTTAAGACACACCTCCTAAAAAAAGGCATATTATACTATTAAAGATTATCTAAACGATACAGAGAAATGGCAATGAGTTGCTTGCTCATCACTCGAGCTACATAGGGGCTACTTCTGTTTGAAATGTTGTTTTATTGCTGAAACTCACTTATTATTGTTAAATTATTATTATTATGATATTGTAAGGTATGGGTACTTTGAGATTATGTGGCACCTTTAACTAGTATTTGACTTTTTTTTTGTGAATAACAGAGATTCATAATTTTTAAGTTCACTTGGTCCACACATGGTCACGTACTGCCCTTGCCCTCTTTTTATTGTTGTAACAGAATCATTGTATTTACTGGCGAATAAAAAGAGTGGCCGTGAGTTTTTCTTGCCAGGTTCTTTCCTCACAGGCTCTGCCTATTGCCTTGCGAATCTAGCGGTAAATGTAAATGTAGAAGCATTTTCTTTTTTTGACGTTCATAAGTGTTACTTTGTGACCTACAGGAATAAAGATATTTAGATTTGATTTGATTTTGATTGAAACAATACGCTAGATTTCTCAAGTGAAATATTCTATACTTATTTATTTATAAGGTATCCTAAGATCTACCTTCATACTTTTACTAAAAATACTTACTTAAATATTTAAATTTTCATTTGATTTAAAATATATGAGAAAAATAGGATCCATGCGACACGACGGGTCAAACTGGCCAGTTAGGTAGTATTTTTGTAATACTAATATAATGAAGTCAATGATCAATATGTTTAATTATTTTTGATGATCGGTGTATCCTTAATAAAGCTTGTGTTTAACGGATTGGGTGCTGAAACAAAAAGAACTAATGTCAGATTTAAGAATCAAGTAATTTATGTGTTGCATCGAAGCGTTTGAGTAGTACAGCACTAATAATTAACATTGGTGGTGTTGTGCTGCTCAAATGCTAATGCATAATGATCTAGTTTATTTTTACTCATTCTTGTAACTCCATCTGGCAATCTGTGGACAATGATGTGGGTTTCATTCTCGCATAGTTTTTGTGCTGCAATGATGCAATTATTTTGAAAAGTTTGAACATCTTACTTACCATTACTTTGTCATTTCTATTTCCTTTACGCCTGTCGCACTGTTATTACATGTAACTGAGCAAGATTATCGGTCGAATCGACCGCATAAGCCGCGCCGAAGCTGATGACGTCATCCGAATTCGTCTAGGATTTCTGGGGTTCTTCCAGATTCAGACGATTCGACGCGGGAAAGTGTGCGAGGTTTCATGAGATTTCATATACAGAATTCTAAAATTCGTTTCATTCGACTCGTTCGACGCGTTCGGCTCGGATAAGTGTACGTTCACCTTTATCAAGGAACGCTAGGCTATATACGGCACATAATGTTTAGGCATGGTACGTACAAAAAGAGCGTATGGCATATAGAGCCTAGTAGCCACGGTTTTTTTTCTTTTTTTTGTCGAGGCCATTGTCCATAATGGGCATGTGAGCCTCATCTTACACTAAACAGTTCATAGCAAACATTTTTTTATTATTTTATTTAACGTTTCACAAAATAAAATACACAATTATTAAATAAACAGCACTAAAAACCAGGTTTAGTTTTGTGCTGTTATGAGTCTTTTTTTTTATATTTGGTTCCTCAAATGACGTTCGCCCGCCTGGTGGTAAGTCGTGACGACGTCTAGCGATTGTGGGCCACTCTCACAGCACACAATACTATAGAGAGTGGCCCTCAACTTGAAGACCTAGATGTGCCTCTTCACGCTCCGCTAAAAGAACCCAGGGTTATAATGGGAGAGGAAACACGTGCACAGGCAGGGCGTTCCAGGCCACTATCGCTAGGCAGAGAAACGAACTTTTAAAACGTTCGGTTCTCGCGAAGATGCTATCCACTGTGTGGGAGTGGCATGTGGCATGTGGGAGTAGTCTATTACAATATGCATACAATATACAGTTTTTAGGTCTTAACTAGGTACTTACTTATATTAAAATACCCACTTAACATAAAAATACTAAATTCCTATCGTACAGTCATATCCCACTCATACAATTAAATCATAGAAGTGAATTTAAAAAAATACTTATTTAACTTAAACTTAATATTTTTACTCGTAATACTATTTATAATACTATTTGTAATTTACATATTTAATATACAGAAATCATTAAAGGTACAGTAGAGTAATGAGCTGATTATAGAAAAAATTAGAGCCCAAGATGAGTCAGTCTCTCCCAACAAAAAGAAAAAAGCAGGCAGGAAAAGAAGAACAATTAAAAAAACTTTAAAATCAAACAGACAACATGGAAAGGCTTGACTTCATGAGCTCAATGGCTTACGTTTGCCACTTTAAAAAATAAAACAACACTTACATATATATTTAGTTTTTTATGTCAATATTGCATAATTAAAACATACTTGATTACTACTTGATGACCAATCAATTTGCATGTAAACTCTGAATTTAACATTCGAAAGATCAGTCCATCGATTAATAAATATTCGAAGAATCGTTCAGTCGAAGCAGCGTTTGACGACAAAAAGTTGTTTCGCAATAAACTCTATTCCCACAATCTTCCAGTCGATATTCCAATAATCTAATATGTCTCTCGAAATTAAGTTACGGACCCCACAATAAGTCTGCTTTTTCTGACGAAGGAGAAGTCCCAAATATTACCCAACGTCATAAGTGTTTAATTTATATTCAGCACTTTAATGAAGCAATAATGAGAAACCCGAACTAGTAAACAACCTTTGAAATCATTCCCAGCATTATTCAACCTAATAATTAGGATGTCAAAAATTGTATGTTGTTTTAAAAATATGTATTTTTTTCTAGAAAACAAATTAATGTCAACATCAAAACCAGTTTCGTAACAAAAATTAAAGCCTTTTACCGTCAAGCTTTGTTATGTCATTTTCAGAATAACATAGGAAATTACGTTTATAATTAAAAAAAATCGTGGACAATAATAATTACTAGTTATCCGAGCGAACTTTGTATCGCCTCAAATATAAAAAATATATATTTATATATATATATACAACGTGTTACATATTAGTGTGGTCATATTTGACCCTCGTTACACATGCGCGTTGAGTTAACTATACGCACGGACAAAATTGCAAATACAAGTTTAGTTAAAACTTTTAAGGTGTCATGTAGGGGTGCATGGGTCAAAGGGGTGCATGGGTCAGATCCTCCACGCGGTGCACCCCGGGCAACGGCAGTGGCTGCAACTCTGCGGCAACATACCGTAGAGTTGTAGCTACTACGGCAAATTCTGGCCAAGGTGGGGGTCTTGTCTCCTCAGACTGTGAGGAGCACAGACCCACCACGGTGGGGGCCTTTTGAGGCCCAGGTCTCTCCCCCGACACTCTGCAGAGCAGAGTGCTGCTGTGCGGAGAAACCACCAGGGCGACGGGTCCGACATCACTGAGATCATCAGCGGTGTCGGACACGGTCTCGTAGAGACCACCGTTCGGCCGAACCCCGCCTGGCAGCAGGCGGAAAGCCGGTTCTTCGGAACCGTGAGGAAGAAAACCTCGTTAAAAAATCACCAACGGGGCGGGCGGAACGGTCTTGTGAAGACCCCCGCCCGGCCCAGCCGTAATCCTGAATTGACAGGACCGGTGGCCCCTAGGGGCCGCGAGGATGAACACCTCTATAAAAAATTAACCCAATACCAAGCTCTGACACCCGGTGAGGGGATGAATCGTGCAGGGGAGCTGTCACGCCTAGGGTGTCACCCGTCGACGGACGTTAAACAACAACAAAATGGCTTTGCAAAATACGAAGAATAATATTACCCAACGGGGAACTGGAGAGGATAACTCCCTCCACGAACACCCGGCTGTGACTGATGCGGGGCTCAGGCCCGGCACCAGTCACAGCGACCCCCATCAGGTATTTGGGACGGGTCAACAAAGCCCGACAGGCCAGGGGGTCAAAACCACCCCCCAAACCGACGCGGAGGGAGCGTCGACCGTTGCTAGGACAGACGTCGTTCCCAGCAGCGGAGACGGAGGGTTCGTCCTTGTGGAAGACCCCAGTCAAAAGGACTCGGGAGAAGGTGGTCCCGAAAGCGGGGTCGTCGCGTGACAGGAGCACCAGTTGCTCTGGGGGACCGCATCCAGCGAGACCGAGGAGGGGGTTCCGACGAAGTACCTGGCGATTACGACGTCCGGTAAATACCGAAAGTCGCCGGTATTTAAAGCCCCCGCCCCTACAGTGCCGTTCCTGCCCAGTGGCAGGGACAAGGAGGTGCCAGCCGCGCGGGAGCTCATGCTGGCTCTTACCCGAATTGCAGAAGCCATGAAGGGTGGCACCAAAAATCTGCAGGGTAAGAGGCAGGTGGTGAAGACGGCAGTGACTCACGCCCAGTCTTCCCTGGATGAGCTCCTAGCGCGGAGCGTCCCCGCAGAGGAGCAGAAGCTCCGGGGCCAGGTGGCCAGCCTGGAGGCAGAACTTGCCGCATCCCGGCTACAGATGGAGGCCCTGCGACAGGAGGTCGCGAACCTGACCAAGCTGGTCAAGGGGCCTACCGGGACCCAGACGGAGCAACCCACGCCGCCTTCCCCGAAGGCTGGGTCATCAAGGACGGCACCCAGGACCGCGCCCAATGCGGCGCCCATATCGCCGCCACAGCCGGTGCCGCCTACTCTTACTGAGCTCATGGCGGCGATCGAGAGGCGCCTTGGCGTCCTTGAGGACCGGGCGTACCGCCCTGCGCTGACGCAGCCCGCGTTATCCAACGCGGCTGTTGCTGGCGCTGGCGTTGCGCCCCGTCCGAGAGGCCGGCCTCCTAGCCGCCGCCCCACCCTGCCCCCGTCCACTGTCCCAGCGAAGCGGACAGCAGCCGGCCATTTCGCGGAAGGGCAAGGGAAAGGGCAAGAGGAGTGCCACCCCCGCTGCCTTCAGGGCCACTCCCGCTGCTGCTCCTGCTGCCTCTTTACATCCCTCCATACGGGAGGGATGGGAAGTAGTGGGTGCCAAAAAGCAGCGCAAGAGGGCCAAAAAGAAAGCGGCCAGAGCCGCCGCGGCGAAGGCGCCGAAGAGGCCCCGCCCTCCTCGCTCCACCGCCGTCGTCCTGACTGTGACGCCGGCAGGTGTGGAGAAGGGTGTGGGGTACGCCGATGTCCTGAGGCAGGTTAAAGCCTCAGTGAACCTCTCGGCCCTCGATATTCAGGGGGGCTCCGGTGTAAAAACACCCGCACCGGTGCTCGCCTCCTCGAGGTCTCCGGCGCCTCCAGCGGTCCCAAAGCAGACGCCCTAGCGGCTCAACTTAGGGTCGCGCTGGACGCAGAAGCCGTCCGCGTCACCAGACCTACCAAATGCGCCGCATTGCGCATCACGGGTCTGGATGACGCGGCCACGACGGAGGAAGTAATCTCCGCCGTCGTGGAGGCGGGCGGCTGCCCCCATGACCAGGTGAAAGCTGGAGATATCTCCTTCGGCTCCACCGGTCATGGGATGACAGTCGTCCAGTGCCCCGTCGCGGCGGCACTTAAATTCGCGGACGGACGAAGCCTCCTTGTAGGGGGCTTCCTAAAGGCGCAGGTGCACCTCCTTCGTGCCCGGGAAACCAGGTGTTTCCGGTGCATGGTGGTGGGGCACGTCGGAGTGCAGTGCACAGCGGAAGACACCGTGGGCGATCGGTGCTTCCGCTGCAGCCGGCCCGGTCATAAGGCCAATGGCTGTGAGTCCCCGCCTCGCTGTTATAGATGCGAGGCGGAGGGCAAAACGGCGGACCACCGGGACGGCAGCCGTACCTGCGCCGCCTCGAGGCCTAAACCTCGTCCGTCCGCTGTAGGCAGCGGGGGAGCCGCTTCTGCGCGGCCAGGTTCGCAGCGGGACGCTGACATGGACATCCTGCAGGTGAACTTTAACCACTGCCGCGCTGCTCAGGATCTTCTGTACCAGAGCATCGCGCAGTGGTCCATTAACTTGGCCGTGGTCGCCGAGCCGTATTATGTCCACCCGGGAAGCCCGGTGGACCAGGACGGCTCGGCCTGTTGCATTTTTGGGGGTTCCGCCGTGGACACCTCGCGCCTTGCATTGATTGCAAGCGGCCGGAGGTGTGTTGCGGCGGAATTTTAAGGGTTTGCGGTCGTGTCGGCCTACATCTCGCCGAACATTGACGAGTCTCAGTTTGAGCTATGGCTCACTGAGCTCGACGTCGTCTTCGCTGCGTGCCGTGCTCGCCCTGTCCTGCTCCTGGGAGATTTCAATGCCTGGAGTACTGCGTGGGGCTCCCGGGAAACCAGGGGCAAGGGGAGGCTTTTGGAGGACTTCACCAGAACACGTGGTCTGGCGGTCCTCAACCGGGGGAATGTCGCCACCTGTTGGCGGCGGGGGGGGGGGGAATCGATCGTAGACGTAACGTTCGCTTCCCCTGACCTCGCCCGCCGTATTACAGGCTGGCGCGTGGAGGAGGGTGAGGAGACGCACTCGGATCATCGGTACATCCGGTTCGATGTCGTCCCCCCACCTGACCTCCCACAGCCGGTTGCAAATCCCCCGGATCCGCGTTGGGCACTTCACCATCTGGATCGGGAGGCTCTCTAAGAGGCATCCATTGTGCAGGCCTGGATTCCGGCGCCGGACCGGCCTGCCGATGTGGATGCCGAGGCGGAGTGGTTCAGGAGAGCCATGTCGCAAATCTGCGATGCGGCGATGCCTAGGGTTACACCCAGACCGGCCAGGAAGCAGGTGTACTGGTGGTCGACGGAGATTGCAGAGCTGCGCGCAGCATGCATCTCCGCCCGCCGCCCGTACACCAGGTTTCGCCGGAGGCGTCGCCGCCCAGACGACGCGGCAGCCCGAGAGGCGGAGCTTTTTCAGCCATACAGGGAGGCTAAATGTAATCTCCAGGAGACGATAAAGCGGGCCAAGACGGCGGCCCGCGAGGAGCTCCTGGAGACTCTGCAGCAGAACCCATGGGTGTGCCCGTACCTACAGGTCAGGGAGAAACTCCGACCTAGGGCGCCCCACTGACCCAGAGTCTCCAGCCGCAGCAGCTGGAGCGGGTCATGGGCTCCCAGTTTCCGACGAGCGTGGAGGAGCACGTCCCTCCGCGCATGGCTCCGTCTCTGCCCGACGCGGATAGCACCAGCGAAGACGACGTACCCGAAGTCAGCGTGGGGGAGCTAGTTGCGGCAGTACTCCGGCTTAAACGCCGGAAAATCACTGCCCCTGGACCCGACGGCATTCCTGGCCGTGCATGGGTCCTGGCCCTCGAAGAACTCGGGCCTCGACTGATGGGGCTCTTTAGCGCATGCCTCGAAAGGGGCCAGTTTCCCAAGGTGTGGAGGACGGGGAAACTGGTCCTGATCCGTAAGGCGGGGCGGCCGGTGGACTCACCGTCCGGATACCGGCCGATCGTGTTGCTCGACGAGGTGTGTAAGCTCTTTGAGCGAATTATCGCGGAACGCCTCGTCGAGCATCTCACGAGTGTGGGGCCAGACCTGGCGGATAACCAGTTCGGTTTCCGTCGGGGACGCTCCACCGTGAGCGCGATCATGCGCGTGAAGAGCCCGACGGAGGAAGCAGTCTCGCAGGGCAAGGTGGTGGTGGCGGTGTCTCTTGACATAGCCAACGCGTTCAACACCTTGCCTTGGAGCTGCGTTAGGGAGGCGCTCGTGTATCACGAAATGCCCCTCTACCTCCGTCGTATTGTCGGGGCCTATCTCTCGGAGAGAGCCATAGCTTTCCCCAGCTGGCTCGGGCCAGCTCGGCGAGATGTGTCGTGCGGTGTTCCACAGGGGTCGGTCCTGGGGCCGCTTCTGTGGAACATCGGCTACGACTGGGTGCTGCAGGGTGCGTTGCCTAGGGGCGTCGGCGTAACGTGCTACGCCGACGATACCCTCGTCACTGCGCGGGGTGCAACGTACCAGGAGGCAGCACTCAAGGTCACGACGGGTGTTGCTCGAGTCGTGGGTCGGATACGGCAGCTGGGACTGGAGGTGGCCTTGCACAAGTCCGAGGTTCTGTGTTTTCACAGACCTCGGAACGGTCCACCCGAAGGTTCCAGCATAAATGTGGGAGGCGTTAGCATCGGCATCAAGCCCTCGATGAAGTACCTAGGGATCGTACTTGATAGCCGATGGAACTTCGGACCACATTTCCGAAGTTTGGTCCCCAAGGTGACGCAGGCATCGGCCGCGCTTTCGCGACTGATGCCCAACCTAAAGGGACCCAACGCTTCCTGCAGGAGACTGTACCTGGGGATCGTGCGGAGTATGGCCCTATACGGGGCTCCCGTATGGGCGGATAGGTTGGCGGTCAAGGGGAACGTGACTCTGTTAAACAGACCACTTCGAACTTTGGCCGTCAGAACCATACGGGGGTACCGCACGATCTCCGGAGAGGCTGCATGTCTCCTAGCCGGGACCCCTCCATGGGACCTGGAAGCGAGAGCCCTTGCGTCATTGTTCCAATGGCGCAAGGAGGCGCTGGAGCGGGACCACAGGCCTGCGTCTCGAGAAATCGAGGAAAAGGTGTCATGTAAATTTAATTGATTTGTTCATTTAATCGATATTTTATAAACCCAACACTACCTAGGGTCAAATTTATTCGTAAGGTTCAGTCCCCTTCGATGAATCGTAAACAACTCTTATTTCATATGCTCCTGGTACAGAATACTATTTTGTAGTAATGATAGGTTGTGGACTTTAAACAACAAAAACTTACCGATTTCATTGTGCATGTCATCCTGGTAGATAGGTAGGTACTGTGTTCCACAATAAACATAACTAATATCACGATACTTAGATAAACATTATTGAATTTAATAAAAAATACACTTCCTACCTAAGATACTAATAAACACAAAACTTAAAAGTAGGTACTAAAGTAACGGCTCGAAATGTTCGCCGCCTTGATCAATGCACAGTTGGGTCCGTCGCATCATGCTGGCAGTTACGTTACACAGCATGTCTGGAGTTACACTGCTAAATGCATCAAATATTTTAGACTCCATATCTTCACGCGTGAGACATACCGCACTGTACACTTTGTTTTTGACATAGCCCCACAAAAAAAAGTCAAGTGGTGTGAGATCCGGTGACCTCGGAGGCCAAGGTATGAGAACACCACGTCCGATCCACTGGTTAAACCGCTCATCTAAATACGCCCGTACATCTCTCGCATAATGTGCTGGCGCCCCGTCTTGCTGGTACATCATATTTGTGTACAATGTTACAGGCAAGTTTACAAGTTCGGGTTCTAAGACGTTTCTAAGGAACGCGAGGTAATTTTCACCGTTTAGCGAACTCGGTAGCACGAAAGGACCAATTAAAATATCTCCGATTATTCCCGCCCAAATGTTAACACGCCACTGATGCTGAAAGTTGTTTTCTGCAGATGCGTGTGGGTTCTGATTGTCATAATATTATATTAGCTTGTAAGCCATAGCCTAGTTTAGTCTATGCTTAGATTATATCAATATTGTCTTGTCTATGTTCACTTCCTTCTTACTCACTTTGTAACATGGCCGACTGAAATACACGACACGTATTATAACGAGCTCCTGTCTTTTATTCCAAAAACCAAAAAACATCAGGTGTGGTGTAAACTGGCGTGTCTTAGGAAAAACTGGATCAACCAAAAGAAAAAAATGTCCAGAGATTCCTGGGCATGATTAATTTTCTTGGCTCATTCATAAAAAAATTATCAAAAGAAACATCAAACATAAGACAGTTACTTAATAAAAACACAATATGGTCATGGAATGACAGTCATGAGAAAGAATTCAATAAATTAAAGTCTCTAATTAGTTCTTCACCAGTCTTAACTTACTTTGATCCTCAAAAACCACTTACTTTGTCAGTAGATGCTTCAAAAGATGCTTTAGGTGCTGTCATCTTACATAATATTAGTCCTATAGCATATGGCTCAGCTTCTTTGATAAAGTCTCAACAAAATTACTCTAAGATTGAAAAGGAACTCCTAGCAATTTTATTTGGTTGTACTAAGTTCCATCAATACATTTTTGGTAACAAAGTCCTAGTGGAAACAGATCACAAACCTATTGTCTCTTTATTTAGTAAACCTTTATTTAATATTCCACCAAGATTGCAACGAATAATGCTTCGTTTGCAACCCTATGATCTTATCGTTACTTATCAACCAGGTAAATACTTATATGTCGCAGACACATTGTCCCGTGCTGCATTACCAGAAAATGCATTAGTAGAATTGGATGAAGATATTAAACTTCATGTTAATTTACTCACTGCTAATTTGTCACTTAGTCCTTTCAAACTACAACAAATTGAACAAGCTACCAGGTCTGACCAAACTCTTCAAACTCTTATTAATTACTGTAAAAATGGATTTCCAAATTCAAAGCATAAAGTAGAAGATTGTATTAAACCTTTCTTTCCTGTTAAAGATGATATTCATTATGCTAATAACCTTTTATTTTTGTCAGATAGAGTTATTATACCTATTTCTTTAAGAAAAGATTTCTTAAAACTATTACATGAAGGTCATCAAGGCTTGAATAGTTGTAGAAATTTGGCAAGACATACAATTTACTGGCCTAATATTAGTCAAGATATAGATAATTACATCAGTAATTGTGAAATTTGTCTCACTTTAAGAAAGAGTAACACTAAAGAAAGTCTATTACCACATGATTACAAATACATTCCTTGGCATAAGGTTGGTATAGATTTCTTTGAGTTCAACAAGCATACATACTTAATTGTAGTCGATTATTTCTCAAAATATGTTGAGATAGCAATTTTAAGTAATGGTTACAGTGCAGACCAAGTCATAATCAAGTTAAAATCAATATTTGCTCGTCATGGTATTCCCCATACATTAATGTCAGATAATGGTCCACCGATGAATTCCAAATCTTTTCATGATTTCACACAAGATTGGAATATTCACCATGTCACTTCCAGTCCCTATCACAGCCGTTCAAATGGTATGGTAGAACGGACAGTAGGCATAATTAAAAATATGCTTAGAAAATGTTTACTTGATAATACTGATCCATATTTAGCATTACTGCAATATCGCAATACTCCCAAAAACAATTTATGTTCACCAGCACAACTTTCCATGTCACGTAGACTTCGTACAAAGCTACCTATAGTAGAAAAACTTTTAAAACCAAAATTGTGTAACTATAGACATCTTAAACAAGTCAATAATCAAAATTTACATAAGATGAAAGAGTATTACAACAAAAATTCCAAAGATCTTAAACCCTTGGAGGTAAATAGTCATGTTATGTTTCAAAAACATCCACAATCGTCTTGGTTTCCAGGTATTATACAACAAGTTGGTCCTGAACCTAGGTCGTATATCATAAAAAGTAAATTTGGTACATATCGTCGCAATAGACAATACATAACACTTAGAACAAAGTCTCAATATTCTTTTCATTCACATAACACACAGACTAATAATTTTCACACTCAACCAGTCAGTTCCAATCAAACTTATATCAGTTATACTCCTTGTTATACTAATGATTACTCTAAAATTTCTCATAGTCAATCTCCTCAACGTACTAGCAGTCAACCAATTAAGAAATATTCTAGTTCAGGAAGAGAGATAAGGCAACCACAACGTCTTATAGACACAGTCTTATAAACATTGTTTTGTATTCATTGTCATGTACTTAGTTATAAGTAATTAATTAGTAAACTAAAATGTTGTAAACCATTGTTTGTTTACATTTAGAAACAATCGTCAAATTGACAACGTCAAATAATGTCAACTGTCAGAATCTTATAAAACGTCAAATTGTCTCGTGTCAAAACACTAAAATGCGTTTTGTTATTTTTATATAAGAATCTAAAATATAAGTTACTTAAAGGGAAGATGTCATAATATTATATTAGCTTGTAAGCCATAGCCTAGTTTAGTCTATGCTTAGATTATATCAATATTGTCTTGTCTATGTTCACTTCCTTCTTACTCACTTTGTAACATGGCCGACTGAAATACACGACACGTATTATAACGAGCTCCTGTCTTTTATTCCAAAAACCAACAAACACTGATGAGTCCATACATGTTCGTTATGCTGGTTACTGATATCAGCACGAGTAAAAGAGGCTTCATCGGTCCATAAAATACGGTTCGCGAAACTAGGGGATCGTTGTGCTTCCTCTCGGTACCACTGGCAAAAGTTGAGACGTGGTACGAAATCAGCCGGTGTCAGTTCTTGGGTGTGCCTGAAGTGGTACGAATACTCTCAAATGATTCATTCCCAGAACAATTCCAGCGCGGCGAGTACTTGTTCTGGGATTGGATTGAAAATGCTCGAGAATACTTTCTTCTTGCTCTGGTGGTACAACAAATGGTCTGTCTTCTGAGCGGGAACCACGGAAAGAACCAGTGTCATGTAAACGGTTCACCATTTTTCGGAAGCACTCCACAGATAGTAACCGCCGCCGTTCACCTTCGAGTCTACTGTCCACAAATCTTTCTCGATAAAGGCGACGAGCTTCACGCAGACTGCCATCGGCTGCCCCGACGCAAAGTATCATTTCATAATATTCACTATTACTTAAATACGCCATGATCGATTAACACAGATTACTACGTACGCCTAATATCAAGTTTACTTGCAACTGAAAAGAAATTAGATAGTTGTAAGTGTTGCCCAAGTCCAATGTCTTATTTCCTTGAATTACAGCGTAATTTTGGTAAAAATCTAATAAAAGTACCAAGTAGGTACTTAGTTTTATTTATGAAAAAAAGCTAGTAGGTACCTAGGATAAAATAATTTAAGAGATAAATAATAACATAATTATTATTTACCATAAACACAGGATATTTCCCTAAGACCTATGAAATAAAATAAAATTGTTGAATGCCAGCGCGGCGTCGCTCGCATGATAGTATGCATGTAAATACATTTCGAAACCTACTTAAACCCATTAAAAAAAAACCGCTTCAAGATCCGTTGCGTAGTTTTCAAGAACAAAACATACATTAGAACAGACAGACGGAAAAAGCGACTTTCTTTATCCCTGTAGTCTAAGATTAGTAATTTATTACCAATTGCTAAAATGAACAAATATCCAGCATAAAAAAAGCTAATAAAGTCCCCGTATATGAAGAACATTGCGTTAACTTGCAACACCGGAATAATATGGTTCTTGCGGTAAAATTTACACGTGTTGTGACGTGTACGTCTTTGATATATGCCGACATCGCTATTGATACCTAGTTTCTTCAAAGCGGCTCCAATCAAAAAAGTGGGCGGTTCTCTTTGTAATTTTTTAAACTTTTATATTATTATACTATAATTAGTGAAACTGACACCAACACCTCCTACTTTTTCTGATATCCTCGTTCAACCATACAAGTTGCCACTTTTAGCGATAATGTTTTATGAACTTTTATGCATCACATTATCATGACGAATCGAGAACCTAAGTACCTACTCTTTTTTAAAGTCGGTCAAAAATAACCAAACACCACACATGGTAAATGAGTCGAAAGAGAGTTCACGATATGGTAATGCAGTGGCATCCACGATCTCTCTAGCCCGAAACTGAATACCTACATACTACTATACCTACCAGCGTTCTCAACAGCTACAACATAAACTTCTACACAAACAGCAGTTGTATTTTAAATATCTGTGCGGAACCAATTTATAAAAAGTGTAAATTTAAGGAAGACAAGAACATAAATGTTTCTTCTCTTTTCTTCGACAGCAAATGCGTTGCTCCTGGTATTTGAGTAGGTTGACAACAAATTACGTGTGAGTTGTGACATTCACGACAATCACGTGATACATAAATTCATAGAAAAACTTCAAAAATAACTTTGAGTAGGCATTCTTTATTTTGACCCCAAGTTGTGATTCGGAAACTATTTTGTATGATAACTATTGATAAAGTAACTTTATCTGTTGGTTAAAATTTTGAGTAACAACGAGACTGTCCGAATCTATTTCACTGTTTGGCAAACCTACTTGAGGTCAAATCTAGAGTTCATTCTAATCATATGTTTATTTTGTAGTGCAGTCTTAGAGCTTCATTTCAATGAGCTATCGATAAAAAGGAAAATTTATCGACTACGTCATTATAAGTCAATATTTTATTAAATTAATTAAAGACCCCGCGCAATATATTATTTGGGCCCTACCCAATAAAATATAAAAATATATATATACCGGGTGTTACGTAAGGGTTATATCAACCCGAAGCCACCACCATCAGCTGGTCGACCAGAAACCGTTTCGATATGTAGCGACCGCCACAGAAGAAAAAAAAGGTCATAAAAAAAACATTATTACCGAATAAAATACACACTTGTTTAATAACACTAGAACTAAAATCAGCTGCTTCGGTCATCGACATCAAAATAGGTACAAATAATGCGCGCCTGTGAAAAGCCTTCCGTCTCATTCCTGGTAGGAAGGTTTTGTCTCTGTTTCGCATCAAGCGATGCCGCGCGAAGTGCTCGGTCGGCGCCGGTCGGCGTTTGAAGTTTCCTAGAATTTTATTTAAAATAATTTAGCAAGGTCACAGGTCAGTTCAGTTGCATTCTTTGCTTTGTGCAGTGAGGTAGCTAAATAGTTGTTTAGTGTGTTAATTTGTGAGTTGTGTCAAGTTGTGTGTGATAGTGATTGTGTTGTGTAGTAATGGCTCTGAGGAACGAAGAGTATTACGCTGCCCGGGAGTTGTACCTACCGTGAGTTTTGATACCTAAAAATACTGTGTACGCAGTCGAGTCGAAGCCGCATTTAGCACTGTTACACAAGAAATTAACCTTTCCTGTAAACAGGTAAGATTTTTCTAAAATTGGGGACAGAAATTTTACTATCACTTGCATGTGGTGCACCTGTCGAACCACGGACGAGGATCTGGGGAAACATAACTATGTGTTGGTCAAAATTTTATTTACATAAACAAAAATCCTTTAAGGACGCCCACACAACCGCGACGCCCGCGCCACCGCCAAGGGCATTGTACATACGTACCACGCGCTCATTGTCTAGTTGTAGCTACGTCAAGCCGTAGCGTTGGGACACGTTTGTTTTGATTTGAAATATATTTTTAAATTGGATAGAAACAGGCGTTACTTGGCGAAAATCCATGACAAAACAATGGTAAGTAAAAATTTTTTAAGAAAAAACTTTTTAGCATTAATTAATAGCATTAATTTTTCGCAGAATCAAAAGGACAACAAAACGTCGACAATTGTTTCGCCTCTAAACGAGGCATTATCAAGACTGTCTCAGAGAGAACAGCAAAATTCGTGGTTGGAACGTGTTTGCTTATAAGTAAACGCGTGCAAATTTCATTATCGCGATGTAGGATTCTTTACAATAACCAATGTGGGTAGAAACCTCAGATCATGCTAACTAAGTTCCAAAAATAGGTATTCACCAATACTTGACCTTATCTGTTTGATTTAATTACTGTCTCTTGATAAGTTGCATAGAAAACCCAAATAACACACACAAACCAACAACAGTTAATGTGTCTGTCTGTTCGCAAACAGATTAAGTAAGGGAGATGTGTGAAAATCTATTTGTTCGTTGAGTAAGGTGTCCGCATCTCTTCTAACTATTTCTAGCCTTTCCCAAACACTTAACTTGAACCCTTTCTCACATAACCGTAAAACTTTAAAAGTGTTACTATTGTTCAAGGAATGACCAGTGTCAAGAAGATGCTTCGCGAAGAGGGACCTTTCAGGACAACCATTGCGGGACGCCGCTCTATGTTCCTTATATCGAAGGACCTGCCAGTCTGTCCCACATACTTCAAACCACATTCATCACAACTCAACAAATAAACACCTGATCTGCGTGAGACCGACACCGAATCCTTGCCATTACACAGCTCCCTCAAGGCATTCTGAGTTCTAAAAGCAACAAATATACTACTTTCCCTCATGATCTTAGCTATACTCAACGAGACGGGACCCACGAACGGCAAACAGGCCGTGTACTTCCTAGGTGGATCTTGAATCGGATATAATAAATGAAAACTAGCCTTTCTACGTTTTTTATTTAATAATGAGTGAACCATTCCTACGTCATAGCCATTACTTTGTGCTATGTAGCAAATGATGGACAATTCTTCACCAAATGCCTGTGGGCTCAACGGTACCGCCAGTAACCTGCTCAGTAAGCTGTGGAAAGCTGCCATTTTATGTTGCCATGGATGATTGGATGAGTAAGGAATAACTGTGTCTGTAACTGTTGGTTTCCTATAGATACGGAACTCATGAACACCGTTCCTTCTAGTAATTGAAAGGTCCAAGAAATTGAGAGTGGAATCTGACTCCAACTCTAGTGAAAAATCAATTCTAGGGTGTACTGAGTTCAACTTGGAGACAAGGACACTGAGCTGACGTTTTGTTCCTGTCCAACATATAATAATATCATCCACATATCTAAAATAGTACAAGACATGAACGTTCCCAACTATGTGGTTAGTCTCGAATGCATCCATAAATATTTCAGCTATTAAAGGACTGAGTGGCGACCCCATAGCCAAACCATTCCTCTGTAGAAAAAAACTGTTGTTGAACTGAAAGTAATTCTGAGTCATACACAATCTTGTTAGGTTATAAATTTCCTCTATTTTATTAAAATTGATCCTTTTTATTGTTAATTTGTGTCTCAAAATATCTAATACTTCATTATACGGTACGTTAGTGAATAAACTTTTCACGTCCAAAGACACAAGTTGAGCATTGGACGGTAACTTAATATTTTTAATCTTGTTTATGAGGTCAGTACTATTTTTTATAGAAAATTTTGGGTTAAAATCTATTGCTTCTTTAATGATTGTGTTCAAAAACTTCGACAAATTATATGCCGGCGCGCCCCTGTATGCGACAACAGGTCTAATTGGGCACCCTTCCTTGTGTATTTTTGGAAGGCCATAAAACAACGGACAACTGGGATTCATGTTTATCAAAGTTTTATGCAACGAAGAGTTCTCAGTGAATAAAAAAGTCGTGGATTTCAAAGCAAGCTTTAGTTCTGCCTGGAACTTAGCTGTAGGATTGAAGGTTAAGTGTTGAAAATCATCAGATGAAATGATGTCATTGACTCTTGCCATGTAATCCTCACTCGGGATCAAAACCACGGTGTTACCCTTATCAGCCTTACTCAGAACCACATCCCCGTCCCTAAGTTTGTTGCGAATCGACCTTTGTACAGTCAATTCGGAGTTAAAAGTACCAGACAAACAAACAGAATCGATTTTTTGTGCAACCAGTGCCTTCAACATTATAAGATTTGTTCATTGACATAATGTTGAAGGCACTGGTTGCACAAAAAATCAATTCTGTTTGTTTGTCTGGTACTTTTAACTCCGAATTGACTGTACAAAGGTCGATTCGCAACAAACTTAGGGACGGGGATGTGGTTCTGAGTAAGGCTGATAAGGGTAACACCGTGGTTTTGATCCCGAGGGAGGATTACATGGCAAGAGTCAATGACATCATTTCATCTGATGATTTTCAACACTTAACCTTCAATCCTACAGCTAAGTTCCAGGCAGAACTAAAGCTTGCTTTGAAATCCACGACTTATTTATTCCCTGAGAACTCTTCGTTGCATAAAACTTTGGTAAACATGAATCCCAGTTGTCCGTTGTTTTATGGCCTTCCAAAAATACACAAGGAAGGGTGCCCAATTAGACCTGTTGTCGCATACAGGGGCGCGCCGGCATATAATTTGTCGAAGTTTTTGAACACAATCATTAAAGAAGCAATAGATTTTAACCCAAAATTTTCTATAAAAAATAGTACTGACCTCATAAACAAGATTAAAAATATTAAGTTACCGTCCAATGCTCAACTTGTGTCTTTGGACGTGAAAAGTTTATTCACTAACGTACCGTATAATGAAGTATTAGATATTTTGAGACACAAATTAACAATAAAAAGGATCAATTTTAATAAAATAGAGGAAATTTATAACCTAACAAGATTGTGTATGACTCAGAATTACTTTCAGTTCAACAACAGTTTTTTTCTACAGAGGAATGGTTTGGCTATGGGGTCGCCACTCAGTCCTTTAATAGCTGAAATATTTATGGATGCATTCGAGACTAACCACATAGTTGGGAACGTTCATGTCTTGTACTATTTTAGATATGTGGATGATATTATTATATGTTGGACAGGAACAAAACGTCAGCTCAGTGTCCTTGTCTCCAAGTTGAACTCAGTACACCCTAGAATTGATTTTTCACTAGAGTTGGAGTCAGATTCCACTCTCAATTTCTTGGACCTTTCAATTACTAGAAGGAACGGTGTTCATGAGTTCCGTATCTATAGGAAACCAACAGTTACAGACACAGTTATTCCTTACTCATCCAATCATCCATGGCAACATAAAATGGCAGCTTTCCACAGCTTACTGAGCAGGTTACTGGCGGTACCGTTGAGCCCACAGGCATTTGGTGAAGAATTGTCCATCATTTGCTACATAGCACAAAGTAATGGCTATGACGTAGGAATGGTTCACTCATTATTAAATAAAAAACGTAGAAAGGCTAGTTTTCATTTATTATATCCGATTCAAGATCCACCTAGGAAGTACACGGCCTGTTTGCCGTTCGTGGGTCCCGTCTCGTTGAGTATAGCTAAGATCATGAGGGAAAGTAGTATATTTGTTGCTTTTAGAACTCAGAATGCCTTGAGGGAGCTGTGTAATGGCAAGGATTCGGTGTCGGTCTCACGCAGATCAGGTGTTTATTTGTTGAGTTGTGATGAATGTGGTTTGAAGTATGTGGGACAGACTGGCAGGTCCTTCGATATTAGATATAAGGAACATAGAGCGGCGTCCCGCAATGGTTGTCTTGAAAGGTCCCTCTTCGCGAAGCATCTTCTTGACACTGGTCATTCCTTGAACAATAGTAACACTTTTAAAGTTTTACGGTTATGTGAGAAAGGGTTCAAGTTAAGTGTTTGGGAAAGGCTAGAAATAGTTAGAAGAGATGCGGACACCTTACTCAACGAACAAATAGATTTTCACACATCTCCCTTACTTAATCTGTTTGCGAACAGACAGACACATTAACTGTTGTTGGTTTGTGTGTGTTATTTGGGTTTTCTATGCAACTTATCAAGATACAGTAATTAAATCAAACAGATAAGGTCAAGTATTGGTGAATACCTATTTTTGGAACTTAGTTAGCATGATCTGAGGTTTCTACCCACATTGGTTATTGTAAAGAATCCTACATCGCGATAATGAAATTTGCACGCGTTTACTTATAAGCAAACACGTTCCAACCACGAATTTTGCTGTTCTCTCTGAGACAGTCTTGATAATGCCTCGTTTAGAGGCGAAACAATTGTCGACGTTTTGTTGTCCTTTTGATTCTGCGAAAAATTAATGCTATTAATTAATGCTAAAAAGTTTTTTCTTAAAAAATTTTTACTTACCATTGTTTTATATTTTTAAATTTTTTTATGAACTTTTTTTTCTTCTTTGGCGGTCGCCATATATCGAAACGGGTTATGGTCGACCAGCTGAAGATGCTGGCTTCGGGTTGATATAACCCTTTCGTAACACCCTGTATATACAACGTGTTTCATATTAGTGTGGTCATATCTCAAGGTTGCATTGGGTAGGGCCCAAATAATATATTGCGCGGGGTTTTTAATTAATTTAATAAAATATTGACTTATAATGACGTAGTCGATAAATTTTCCTTTTTATCGATAGCTCATTGAAATGAAGCCCTAAGACTGCACTACAAAATAAACATATGAATAGGATGAACTCTAGATTTGACCTCAAGTAGGTTTGCCAAACAGTGAAATAGATTCGGACAGTCTCGTTGTTACTCAAAATTTTAACCAACAGATAAAGTTACTTTATCAATAGTTATCATACAAAATAGTTTCGGAATCACAACTTGGGGTCAAAATAAAGAGTGCCTACTCAAAGTTATTTTTGAAGTTTTTCTATGAATTTATGTATCACGTGATTGTCGTGAATGTCACAACTCACACGTAATTTGTTGTCAACCTACTCAAATACCAGGAGCAACGCATTTGCTGTCGAAGAAAAGAGAAGAAACATTTATGTTCTTTTCTTCCTTAAATTTACACTTTTTATAAATTGGTTCCGCACAGATATTTAAAAT
The DNA here is from genome assembly GCA_963556515.1 of Nudaria mundana. Taxonomy (NCBI): domain Eukaryota; kingdom Metazoa; phylum Arthropoda; class Insecta; order Lepidoptera; family Erebidae; genus Nudaria; species Nudaria mundana. The sequence continues at coordinate 17,033,085 of OY748301.1, forward strand.
ACAACTGCTGTTTGTGTAGAAGTTTATGTAGCTGTTGAGAACGCTGGTGGGTATAGTAGTATGTAGGTATTCAGTTTCGGGATAGAGAGATCGTGGATGCCAGTCACTGCACTACCACATCGTGAACTCTCTTTCGACTCATTTACCATGAAGTAAATGATCTGCAAGGTGTTTGGTTATTTTTGACCGACTTTAAAAAAGAGTAGGTACTTAGGTTCTCGATTCGTCATGATAATGTGATGCATAAAAGTTCATAAAACATTATCGCTAAAAGTGGCAACTTGTATGGTTGAACGAGGATATCAGAAAAAGTAGGAGGTGTTGGTGTCAGTTTCACTAATATGTATCTTAAGGACCCCTAAAAATTACAAAGAGAACCGCCCACTTTTTTGATTGGAGCCGCTTTGAAGAAACTAGGTATCAATAGCGATGTCGGCATATATCAAAGACGTACACGTCACAACACGTAAATTTTACCGCAAAAACCATATTATTCCGGTGTTGCAAGTTAACGCAATGTTCTTCATAAACGGGGACTTTTAGCTTTTTTTTTTGTTTTTTTCATTTGTTCATTTTAGCAAGTGGTAATAAATTACTAATCTTAGATTACATGGATAAAGAAAGTCGCTTTTTCCGTCTATCTGTTCTAATGTATGTTTAGTTTTTGAAAACTACGCAACGGATCTTGAAGCGGTTTTTTTTAAATGGGTTTAAGTAGGTTTCGAAATGTATTTACATACATACTATGCATACATGCATACATGCGACGCCGCGCTGGCATTCAACAATTTTATTTTATTTCATAGGTCTTAGGGAAATATCCTGTGTTTATGGTAAATAATAATTATGTTATTATTTATCTCTTAAATTATTTTATACTAGGTACTTTTATTAGATTTTTACCAAAATTACGACGTAATTCAAGGAAATAAGACATTGGACTTGGGCAACACTGACAACTATCTAATTTCTTTTCAGTTGCAAGTAAACTTTGATATTAGGCGTACGTAGTAATCTGTGTTAATCGATCATGGCGTATTTAAGTAATAGTGAATATTATGAAATGATACTTTGCGTCGGGGCAGCCGATGGCAGTCTGCGTGAAGCTCGTCGCCTTTATCGAGAAATATTTGTGGACAATAGACTCGAAGGTGAACGGCTGCGGTTACCATCTGTGGAGTGCTTCCGAAAAATGGTGAACCGTTTACATGACACTGGTTCTTTCCGTGGTTCCCGCTCAGAAGGCAGACCATCTGTTGTACCACTAGAGCAAGAAGTATTCTCGAGCATTTTCAATCCAATCCCAGAACAAGTACTCGCCGCGCTGGGATTGTTCTGGGAATGAATCATTTGAGAGTATGGCGCGTGCTAAAAGCAGATGGTCAACATCCGTACCACTTCAGGCACACCCAAGAACTGACACCGGCTGATTTCGTACCACGTCTCAACTTTTGCCAGTGGTACCGAGAGGAAGCACAACGATCCCCTAGTTTCGCGAACCGTATTTTATGGACCGATGAAGCCTCTTTTACTCGTGCTGGTATCAGTAACCAGCATAACGAACATGTATGGACTCATCAGAACCCACACGCATCTGCAGAAAACAACTTTCAGCATCAGTGGCGTGTTAACATTTGGGCGGGAATAATCGGAGATATTTTAATTGGTCCTTTCGTGCTACCGAGTTCGCTAAACGGTGAAAATTACCTCGCGTTCCTTAGAAACGTCTTAGAACCCGAGCTTGAAAACTTGCCTGTAACATTGTACACAAATATGATGTACCAGGCGCCAGCACATTATGCGAGAGATGTACGGGCGTGTTTAGATGAGCGGTTTAACCAGTGGATCGGACGTGGTGGTCCCATACCTTGGCCTCCGAGGTCACCGGATCTCACACCACTTGACTTTTTTTTGTGGGGCTATGTCAAAAACAAAGTGTACAGTGCGGTATGTCTCACGCGTGAAGATATGGAGTCTAAAATATTTGATGCATTTAGCAGTGTAACTCCAGACATGCTGTGTAATGTAACTGCCAGCATGATGCGACGGACCCAACTGTGCATTGATCAAGGCGGCGAACATTTCGAGCCGTTACTTTAGTACCTACTTTTTAGTTTAGTGTTTATTAGTATCTTAGGTAGGAAGTGTATTTTTTATTAAATTCAATAATGTTTATCTAAGTATCGTGATATTAGTGAGTTAGTTATGTTTATTGTGGAACACAGTACCTACCTATCTACCAGGATGATATGCACAATGAAATCGGTAAGTTTTTGTTGTTTAAAGTCCACAACCTAACATTACTGCAAAATAGTATTCTGTACCAGGAGCATATGAAATAAGAGTTGTTTACGATTCATCGAAGGGGACTGAACCTTACGAATAAATTTGACCCTAGGTAGTGTTGGGTTTATAAAATATCGATTAAATGAACAAATCAATTAAATTTACATGACACCTTAAAAGTTTTAACTAAACTTGTATTTGCAATTTTGTCCTTGCGTATAGTTAACTCAACGCGCATGTGTAACGAGGGTCAAATATGACCACACTAATATGAAACACGTTGTATATATATATATTATATATATATGTATTGGAGGGGCTCGTGGTCTAGTGGTAACCGACAATGTTAACACATTGCAAAGGTTAAGCAACATCTACTCAGGCCGGTCTTAGGATGGGTGACCATTTATTACGACATTGAGACCCCTCCGTGCCTCGGAGAGCACGTTAAACCATCGGTCCCGGTTGTCATACTAACATCTATGGCAGTCGTTAGGGGTAGTTGGAGCCCTAAATCAAAAATCCTCGCGGTCTAACTACAGAACTTCGATATCGCCCATGGGTTGTGAAGGTCAGATGGCAGTCGCTTCACGGAAAATATCGAAGTTCAGCCGAATCGCAGTTAGACTGGAAAGTCGACCCCAACTGAGTTGGGAAAAGGCTCGGTGAATGATGATATATATATATATATATATATATGTATATAAATATATATATATGTATATAAAATATTAAAAAATATACATATATTATGTAAATTGAAAAACACGACGGACGGACAGACAAATTGTCGTATTAAATATATAGATTAAAACAAACACAGTTATTCACCTAACACTTATATAACATCGCACCTATGTTCCCGAAGGTATTTATTACGTAACATTTATTTATTACGTAACAGAGGGCAAGCCTATTGCTGTTACCGGACTCTAGTGAAAATCCATAACTATTCTGTAAACTGTAAATCATCATACCAAAATCCAACATCCAAGACTTGTGCTTACACACCACGTAATATGAGAAGTCGAAAAAGAAGATTGAACTGTAATTATAGGTATTGAAGATACACCTTATCCCCATTTTAGGGTTCCGTAGTTCAAGTTTCGAAACCCTTATAGTTTCATCATGTCTGTTCGTCCGTCTGTCCTCGGTTTTCCTCCTAAACGATGAGTGCTAGATACATGAAACATTGCATGGATATTTGTGCTTACTACTTTGACAAATTACTTTTGTACTTTTTTTCATTCGTCAACCCCGAAGTGTGGTGTATTACTAGATAGGTATTTAAAAAACATAGAGAGGTTGCTAAAACGATTTTTTTATTTCAGTATTCATTTGCGAGATATTCAACTTACGTAACATTTTATGAGCGTCCCATCCCCTCTAAAATTTAAATGGCTGACTCGAAAAATCTGAAAATATTTGTGATGGTTTAAAGCAAAACTATAACGGATGCGATAACTCTGTTAGTTCAGGAGTTATAGATACTAAATAATAAATATTTTTTTGGACATTCTTACACATCGTCATCTAGCTTAAACTAAGGTATAAGCTTGTGCTATGGGATCTAGACAACTGATAAACATACTTATATATTTCTAAATACATACATAACATACATAGATGTTTGACTACTATTCTATGCGTGGCTCGACACGCACTTGGCCGGTTTTTTTTACTAAAGACTCCGCTGTCCGTCCGTCCGTCTGTCACCGGGCTGCATATCTCATGAACCGTGATAGTTAGACAGTTGTATGTACACATTGTGATGTATTTCTGTTGCCGCTATAACAACAAATACTTAATAATTTTTTTTTTAAGACCGCGGCCCAAAGGTGCGTCCATTGTCGGGAGCCCCAGGTACACACTCAAAAGAACTCCTTGTGGCGTCAGCAAACACTTTATCCTCTAGTATAGATCCACACACAAAGAAGATTGAAATCACTTCTGTAGTACATTATTGGGCATTCTACCCCACTTATGTGAGGCAGAGTGCCCAATATTACACTTTTAAACTTCAGAAACATCGTTCGGCCGGCCTCACTCTGTGAGACAGCGTTCCCAATATTATACTACTTTCACGACAACTTTTCGTTTCTAATGCGAAACGGTCTCATTCGCTCATGCTCCTCTCCTAGGCCCATTGGAAGAGATCTCTTTAGAGATAATTGGCGCCTTTATACATGTATATAATGTTTACATTCACCACATTGTATATACTGTGTGTACATAAATATTATATAGTATAATAAAAAAGGACACATGATCGAACTGTATCTGAGAGCATTGTTTTTTTTCTGTTTTAATATCTTTAATATTCTAACATTTGTTTGATCATAAATAAAAAAAATACTAATGGCATTTTACGAGAAAATCCAACGAAATTTTTAGATGATACAAAGAAAAATATTTCAATATCAAAATGGTAGAAAGAACTCTTTGAACTTCAGTAACATAAAATAAAAGTGACGTCACCTGTATAGAACAAAACAAAATGATTACACTGAAATAACAGTTTAAACATGTTTATGTTTCTATTTTTCTTTTTTTTTTTTTATATTGGGTTCGCCAAATTGACGCCGCCCTCCTGGTGGTAAGTCGTGACGACGTCTAGCGATTGTGGGCCACTCTCACAGCATACAATACTATAGAGAGTGGCCCTCAACTTGACGACCTACTGATGTGCCTCTTCACGCTCCGCTTAAAGAACCCAGGATTATATGTGGGAGGAAACACGTGCACAGGAAGGGCGTTCCAGGCCACTATCGTTCGGCAGAAAAACGAACGTTTAAAACGCTCGGTTCTCGCGAACATTCTATCCACTGTGTGGGAGTGGCATCTCTGCCCGGCACGCGTTGTTCGGTATCGGAAGGAAGAGGGTGGGATAAGATTGAAGAGCTCTTCAGAACACTCGCCGTGGTAAATACGGTAGAATGCGGCCAAGGAAGCTATTGTTCGGCGCTGAGCTAGCGGCTCAAGGCTTCCCGTTACCTCCGGACAATCTATAATACGGATAGCCCGTCGCTGCATAGCGTCGAAAGCGTCCAGCAGATACTTCGCGGAGCCGTCCCAGAGGTGAGAGCAGTATTCGACGCAGTGTCTAATCTGCGTCTTGTCCAGCAGACACCTCTGGTCCGGTGTAAAGAATCTCTTTACCTTATTCAGTATTCCTAGTTTCCGCGAAGCTAGCCCTATACATCTTTCGATGTAGTTTTTATTATTGAGCTCTCGTCTATGCCAAGGATGTCAAGGTTGTCCTTCATTGGTAATAATGCATTCTGAAGAGTAGCATTCTGTAGGGGAAGGAAAGGGGATTTCTTCGCTGTAAATGCACACGCCTGTGTTTTGCGGGCATTGAACTTGACCAGGTTCTCGGTACCCCATTGAGAGACAGTCGAGGTTCCTGTCGAGATCAGCCACGAGATGTAGTCTATCCTCCTCAATCTCCAACCGCCCTGCTGCCGGACGAGCCCAGTAGCTCCCGTGCAATGTGCTGTCATCTGCATAGCAATGAATGCTCCCGAGGGATAGCATATCATTGATATGCAGAAGGAAGAGAGTTGGTGACAGCACGGATCCCTGCGGTACCCCGGCATTCACTTGCAAAAAGCGAGAAGCCTGGCCATCGCAGAGGACCCGTATTCGGCGTTCGTTCAGAAAGCTGGCCATCCAGCTGCACAGTTGAGGAGGTAGACCATATGCCGGAAGCTTGGAAAGGAGCGAAGCATGCCAGACTCTATCGAAGGCTTTGACGATGTCCAGGCTAATCGCCAAGGACTCGCCGTGCCTTTCCATAGCCTCACCCCAGACATGCATACGAATGCCAGAAGATCACCCGTTGATCGTTTTGGCCTGAAGCCGTATTGCCGATCATTTAGTAGCGAGTGATCTTCGAGGTATCGCATGAGCTGCTTGTTGATGAGGAGCTCAAACACCTTGCAGATGACTGAGGTGACAGATATGGGTCGATAGTTGCCCAGATCAGACCGATCCCCTTTCTTGGGGATCGGTTGTACGTTCGCTTCTTTCCAGACCTTCGGCACGATTCCTGTGGAGTAAGACAGGCGGTACAGACGAGTTAGTACAGGAGACAACTCAGCTGCGCATTTCCGTAGTACCACCGCCGGAATGCCGACAGGGCCACTGGCTTTCCGCGTGTCGAGTGATCGCAGCACTGCCCGTACATCGCATTGCCTGAGTACAATGTCAGGCATAATGTAGCCACAGTTGGCGATGGCGGGGGGCTGCAGGCCACGGTCGTCGACCCAGGAATTAGCCGCAAAGAGGTCTGCGAGCATATCCGCTTTCTCTTGGGCTTTGTGAGCCAGTGTTCCATCTGGGTAACGCAGCGGTGGCAGCGAGGGCTGACAGAAGTTAGATTGCACGGCTTTGGCCAGTTACCAGTATCCACGGCTGCCCGTGGGATGGGAAGTGAGCTCCTGACCAAGCCGCGCGATGCGCTGGGCATCCACTCTCTTAAAGGCCCTCTTGCTGGATTTTGTGGCCCGGTTGTACGCTGCTTTGAGGTGGCCCACGTTTGGGTCGCGCACAGCCCGAGCCCTGATCCAGGCGCGATATGCCGACTGTTTTTGTCGAACAGCTTTGGCACAATCTCGCCCGAACCAGGGACGGGCTCTGCGGATACTGGCAACATCAGTGAAAGGGATGTAACATTCCATCCCTAAACTGATCTCGCCAGCAATCGCAGAAGCGCTATCCGAGGGAGCCTTTCCTACAAAGCAGCGCTGGCTCCAGGGGACGGACGCATAGTAATCGCGTAGACCGTTCCAATCCGCTGACGAGTAGTGCCATAGTCGTCGTGACATTTGTACAGCACGTGCAGGAGGTGATACCTTCATGCCAGCGTGAACAACACAGTGGTCGGAACTACCCAATGGGGCTCCTACCGAAACACTGTACTGGGCTGGGCGACTCGTCAGCCGTAAATCCAGCAGAGCGGGCGTGTGATCTGACCTGTCTGGTATCCGGGTGATCCCGCATACCATCTGGGTCAGACCGTGGGAGAGAGCGAACGCATGGGCGGCCCTACCCGCATGATCAGTCTTGAGGGACCCCAGCCATTCAATGTGACGGCCATTGAAGTCCCCCAGAAATACTAGGTCAGCGTTCGGGAACCGCACCTGCGCTTCATCAGCCGTCTCGCTGAGGTACTGGAAGAGCTTTGTTGTCTCAGATTCCCCTGTGTGGGAACGGTAGACGCACACATAGATCTGGCTCATAGAGCCATGGTCTACGTGCAGCCAAAGGACAGAATTGGAGGGGTTCTCTAGGCAGCGCAACCGGTGGCAGCAAACATCCGCCCTAACGAACACGCACACCCCGGCTTTGTCTCGAAATTGTTCCTCGATGACATAGCCGGGGTAACACAGGTAAGACGTGTCGTCAGGGCGGCGTATTTGTGTCTCCGTGAGGAACATCACAGCGGGCCGTGCCGTCTCAAGGTGATGGTGGACGGCATCGAGGTTCGCATGGAGTCCACGGACTTTAGTGAACTCCACCTCGAAAAGTGAAGTCGTGGGGTTTCCTAGGGCCGCTGTGTAACGTTTACTTTTTTTTTGTTGCACTGCCATTGTAGATTTTGAAGACGAAGAAGCATGAAGACAGGGCGACATCTGGTGCAGCAGTAAGTGACAAAGCGCAGGGGCTAGCTTTGTCTAGAACCGTGTGGTTAGGTCGGAGCCGACTCACCGGACGGAAGGGCTCCCCAACCCCGCCGATGCAAGGCCGCTGCTACCCCACACCGGTTACCACCCGGAGCGGCGATCCCACATCAGGATTATGCGCAACATGTGGGGCAGCCTCCTGGGGTGGTTGGTCCCAGGCGGGCCCCATGTCTGTGTTGCGGGCGGCCGCGGCAACGCCGTTGCTAAGGGTCTCCCTGGCCGGCGAATCGACCCACACTAGACTCCGTTTCGCCCCCACTGGTCCCATGCCTGCTGCACTATACATCGCCCCAGTAGTGCAGCTGCTGAACCCCTAACGCAACTCAGCCCGGGCTGGGTTACTTGGGGGGCTTTAGCACAGCTGCACGGTGGTACTCCCCCGGAACAACACTGTTGTACCACCTGGTACCCATGTAGGGGCCGAAGCCACTCCATAGGTACCATAAATTAACGAGGCTCGTCCGTTGATCAGCAGGTGCGCCACTGGCAGGTGAGGTCGCTGGGGCCCTTCAGATGTTGGTAGAGCCCCTTTGCACCCAATTTAAAATAACAAGTGAAATAGTTTGTAGGTAGAGTCACAGATAAGGGAATAGAAGGTAAGTGTGGTAAGAAGTAGGTACAGTTATTCATTCCTAACTCCGACGATTCATGAAATGGTCCATCTATGTGCTTATTTTCATCTTAGTCTGTAGTGCTAAATAGAATAAGCTTTGTGGACGTGTTACACAGTATTTTATATTTAGCAAACAAACATTCATTGCGGACAGTGCCGAGCTACCAATAGTGAGGGGACAAATCTGTAACTTAGTGATGTACAGGCATTGCAGTCGCATTTGTAGTCGATTAAATTTTTATGTCTAGCAGTAGGTTCTTCTCCCACTATTCGGAGTAAATTTAGAAGTGGTCGTGTTATTATTTAAATTTATTTTCAAATATAAAATTAATGATGATACTCTAGTGTTTTGATATCCTTATGAATATGTAGTACGATAATTTTTATGTGAAATACAATATTATTGTGTGATTTATTGAAACTATATTGTATAAATCTCTGATGATGACGTGAGGTGAAACCGGTCAGTAGATATAAAATTATAACAGTGGAAAAGTATATGTGTTTTTGTGCAATATGTGTAACAGTCAAGTAGGTACATTTTAATTGTAGTAATTTATAGTTATTACTTATGTACGAGGTGTTCTCATTATACATATATGTCCTCACCGACACATAGTATCCACATGTCGGCGAGGACATAAGTATTACAATCCAGAACCCTTTTACTATTTTGTAAGTCACGTAGTCGGCGAGACCTAACCCTTTTGATATTAAAGTTCTCATGAAAGCTAACGTATTTGAGAAGCTTGAAGCTCAAGGGAAACAAAGAGCTTTGGTAATACGAGTATAATATTATTACTTGACGTATGTAGGTATCGTATGAGAGATTTAAATTCATTATGATCTTACAAGTAAACCGTGCCCGAATGATTGTAGGTAGGTATATTATAACATCGGTCCAGGCTATTATAATACATGGGGCACACTAAAAGTTTTGCACTTCTAGCTAATCGGAACTATTTGAATTTCGAATATTATATTTTTTTAAACGTTGCAACCTTCTTAGTAATAAAAAAACAATTAGCGGGAAATCATTTGTCTATTGTTTTTTATCACACATCAAAGTTCCACGTATGCAACGAAAATGGAATTAAGTCGAAAAGATTTTAGAGCGATGATTTTTTATTATTTTAAAAGTTCTCTCTCTCCGCAAGACTATGCCGCTCGTCTTCAAAATGCCTTTGGGAGAGAAGCACCTTGTTTGAGCACCGTGAGGCGATGGTTTGCTGAATTTGAGAGAGGTCGAGTACATGACGAATTTCGTGAAGGGCGGCCTTCAACTGCCGTCAACGAAAATAATTTGGCTACTGTTAAGCGGTTAATTAAAGAAAACCCGCAGATTAGCTATGAGACAATTCGAGGAAATTTTCTGGATTTGACTCATACCAATCCCCAATGGATTGGTATGAGTCAAATCCAGAAAATTTTACACGAAGAATTGAAAGTTCGGAAACTTTGTAGTCGTTGAATCCCTCATGTACTGACAGCGGAACAGAAGCGGGCTCGCATGGAATGGTGCTCACAGATGCTACTGAAGTACGACCACGGACATTCTAATGCTGTTTATGACATTGTCACAGGAGACGAAACGTGGATTTATTGTTTTGAACCCGAAAAAAAACAGCAATCTTGTGAATGGGTGTTTGAAAATGAGAACAAACCAACAAAAGTGAGGCAGGCGAGAAACATTGGTAAAAAATGATCTCGTTTTTTTTCTCAGCTACGGGTCCCATCTTTACAATTCCACTTGAAGATCAAAAAAGTGTTAATGCCGAGTGGTATTCTACCATTCGTTTACCCAGGGTGTTAGAAAAAGTTCGAGAAAGACTACCCAAAAGCCGCGTTCTCCTACATCATGACAACGCTGCTTCACACACGGCCAACAAAACAAAGTCATTTTTAACTTCCGAAAAAGTACAACTCGTCACCCATCTTGCGCATAGCCCCGACCCGACCCTGTGATTTCTGTATTTTCCCCAAAATCAAAGATTTGGTGAGAGGTTTCACTTTTACCAACTCCGAAGAGGCAGTGATAGCGTTCAATCAGCACGTAGAAAACATGCCTTCAGATCTGTGGTCCTCCTGTTTTAAAAAATGGTTCGATCGCATGAAAAAAATTTTTAAAATGTAAAGGATAGTATTTTAAAAAGCAATAAAGATAATATTTTGGTTTTAACATGTTGTTTTTTTAAGTTACGCAAAACTTATAGTGTTACCTACGTATAAGTAGATTTAGATTACAGAATCTTTATTGTAAAGTGTTCTATTTTCTTCTTCGCTTCCAAAACTATCCGATAACTGCTTCGGTGGCGTGGTCGGTAGTGCATCGGCTTTCGGCTCTGGAGTCCCAGGTTCGATTCCCGGGTCGAATCAAATATTTGTGAGATCCACAAATGTTTGTTTCGGAGTTTTTGTGTTTTCTATGTGTAAATTATGTATTTAGAAATGTATGTGTATGTTTATCAGTTGTCTTGATCCCATAGCACAAACTTATAGCTTAGTTTGAGCTAAACAACGTTGTATAAAAATATAGTTATTTAAACTGCCATGGTCGTTATTATTATAAACTTTGGAAATATATTCGGGATATTTACCATGTATTATTTTGCTGTCGAATTTCCGATATTTCGGCACTATTGCAAGCGCCATGGTCACGGAGGAACTCGACAGCAAAATAATACATGGTAAATATCCCGAATATATTTCCAAAGTTTATTGTGTAAGAATGTCCAAAAATACGAGTACTTATTATTATTTATTATTACCCCTATGCCTATTTTCATCGATATCCATCCAGTCCGGACCGTGAGAGGGTACAAACAACTAAACACACTTTCGGATTTATGATATTAGTAAAATGTACATTAATCTACAGTACTGTTTTGTTATCCGCACTCTTTAGCGATAGATGACGTCACGGGCGGTTATTGTGACAAGGTTCCATCCCACTGTCATCGTGCGCGGCTTATACAATATCTTAAAAAAAAGTAGAGATAATCATTATTATCTTCACACGGGTGAGGTCGCTCTTTTGTGACGTAGCGGGGGTTCTCTACAGTGCCTTACCAGGATAACTTCGGGATAAAGCCAAATGATCACACTCAAGAACGATTTTATACATATTATATTGTATCAAACAATACGAATACAAGGCCACGACTTAGGGTCGTAGATTCTAAATGATTCTAGATAATTCTAGGTTACAGGTCGCGCAGGTCTGAGGCAAGTACTGTAAACAGTAAGCCACATCACCTGGAGTTTCGTCGTAGTAGCGAGAGAGCGAATGACGTTTGTCCTTCGTATAGGGGGCAGCCTTATCGCAGGACGACGCATGAGGCGGAGGCGGCCGATGTGACCAGTTTGCCTTCACACCTTTTTTTTTGATTTTATGGCTCGGTTTCAAGAACTTTAAGCTAGTGCAGTCGCTCCGAAGAATGGTAGCCACAGGACCGGTTCGTTGTCACAGTGTGTAGGACGAATACATGTTGCGCTGACCCCAAATTATTAGGATTATTGCATGTTAAGAAACTAAAGGTCAAGAAAACGTAACGCACTGTATACATTACTGTATAAAAAAAAAAAGTTACAGTAGGTAAGTATTATAATAATAACGGATATACAAGTAAAACCACAAAGGTTGGTAGGTATGTTGATAATTTTAATCTACCCACCTTCGCAAAGGGTTGTTTACTGAGAACGCGCTAAAAGGGTTGCCCCAGCTTGGATTAAAGACCCTGTTATTTTTATTGTAAAGGTTTGTACTGTGTGGAGTGGTTGGATTCCATTAGATTGTTTTAGATATTTACTTTTTTTATATAGAACAACCTTGTTAACCCTTTACCCTAAACTTATAAAGAGTGTAACTGTTCGCGTTTGTTTCAATCAACCCTTGGATCGCACTCAACTGTTATTACATTAGTTAATCACATCAGTTATTACATTAATTAATAATTAATCAGTTATTACATTAATTAATAATTAATCAGCTATTACATTAATTAATAATTAATCAGTTATTACAATAATTAATAGTTAATCATGGCCCACACTGTAATAACAGTGCGGGCCATGATTTTACATACACTGTTAAAAATTTTTACATAATTCTTTCTGTATTTTTACATAACTATTTACATGACTATTACATAAATGTTATGTAAAACTTCATGAAAATTGGCGATTTTAAGGAAAAAATTTAAAATTCACGAAAATTACGTAAAATTTCATATTTTTCCGTAAGGTTCCCAGATTTTAAGGGAATTTTACAGGTTTATGTAATTTTTTTGCATGTAAAATTACAGAATTTTTAACAGTGTATAAACCTACATCATAGTCATCATAGCGTATCTAAGTATAACATTCCTGTTTCTAGGAAATGATACAAAGCGTATTATATGCCCACATTTTTAGCCCCGATTGTCTAAAATAGACAGCTGTTATGTTCCTCTTCTTCTTTTTTAAAAAAACGTGACTCTATTGATGTTCATTGATGATTTCGCCAATATTTAGGTAATGCTTGATTTTTCCCGCACAGAAGAACTAGTTACTCTGAACTAGTTCACGGTGCGGGACAAATTGAGCGTTTGGTCCTGGATTTTGCCCAGCGCCAGAGGTAACCTAAAAGGCAACTAGCCACGTGCTCCGCAAAAACCCAAGTCCAACTTTTATATTAGCCAAATCCTCGTTGAAAGTCCGCCGGCGCGGCGCCTCAGAGTATACTTCTGAGGACGCACCTGGGTTCCCGGCAATGTACGTAGGGGCGGCCACGGCCTTGGGAGAAAGATTTGAAAAAAATACAGCCTCATCTATTGATCGGCAGTTGCACTGCTTGCAGGATAAGCCTCTAAGAGACAGGTAGAAGCCCCAACAGTATATTGTCTCATCTTTAATTTAATTGGATTCTAATAATGCTGTCAAGATCTACGGGACCCGAGTACATGACTTGCACAAGGTGCATCTTCTATTCAGGGGCTTGGGTAGCCGGGCGCCACTGGAAATACCTGCTTGTAACCAGAGACGCCCCGCAACGGACGTTAGAGCGGCCGCGGGATTAAAAAAAATAAAAAAAAAAGGCTTGGGCATCTATCACTTTCGTAGAACCCCGTCGCACTCAGAGTGCTGAATACTAACAAAAATGTGTACTATAAACATAATTATTTTTCGAAATAAAATAACCGCTCCGCTTCACACTAATTCCTCGCCCGAAAGCACGAGATTTTTATTGTTCACCGTCAGTGAGTACTCGACACGTATGTAATTATCTTGATTAGTAGCTCATAAGCCTAATGTTTATATTTTCCTGAGAACAATTTAATTAAAAGCAAATTATTTTCTACCATCTTGTCAAAATATAATACGGTTTTGATTTTGTTATGAAGCAATGGGTAGGTCTGCATTTGTGTGAGTGCACGTACGTGAACGTACTCGTATAATGTGACTTGTTTTACCTTTTTTTGCTTTACTTTTCGTGATAACTCACACAAATGCAAAGCTCCAGCTTAGGTCTCGGCCCAGGCTTTTATTAGATACTCTAACGTTTAAAATCAGTATTTTTTATAGTATAATAGATACATACGTTTCATACAAACGTTATCATAGGACTATGATTTTGTTATTTCCACCGAATACACAGAATTCATCATTATCATCCACTGAGCATCTTCACAATACTTTTGAGGTCAACTTTCCTGTCTAACTGCGATACGGCTGAACTTCAAGAACAATAATACCTACATGAAACCTAAAATACCTATTTACAGCAACGCAACCCAAACTGTTTACTTTTCGTCTTACTTACGATGCCGACAGCGGACCATAGTTGGGAACCACTGATAAGCGTAAACCGCGTTAGAGAATTTCGTTCTAAAAAAATCATAAATTATCTAAAAATGTGAACTTTAATATTGGTATAAAGCTTTCGAAAACTCTGTCTTCACTAATTAGATTATCTAAAAACAGCAATGCTAACAATTAAAAACAAACGGACTAATTGGCACTCCTAGTGAAATTATACTGCTTTGAAAGTTGGTGCACTGTAAAAACCAAGAGATGGATTTTTATTTCATTTCATAATATAGGTACCGGTTAAAATAGACATTTTATAATATTACCAATGAACTCCCGCGGTTTATCCCGCTTGACAAATTTTATCCTTTAGTAGACAGGTAGCGAGTTCTCGAGGAAGGTTATATTTATACGCACCATTGGTGAAAACTGCATCAAAATTCATTGCGTAGTTTTAACCCGTCCGGCTGTCTGTGAACAAATCTTGCAAGTTAATAACATATTTTTTTTTTTTTAATAATATAATTCAATATACATATGTAATAGTAGATAAAAATACTATTTACAAATACTAAAAACTATACTATACACATTAAAATCTACACTATATACAGGCGTCAAAGAACTCCTCCGCCTCGTCGCCGACTGGCAATGTTCCCAGAAGGCTGGCAGCATTGCCACGTTGTATGGCAATGCTTATTCTTTGAGCTAAAAAGTAATCAGCCTTCTGGTCTTGAGAAGAGTCAATCATAAGTTTTGAGATGGTTTTAAAGAGTCCGCGAGCGCTCGGACCCAATTATATAGCTAATATATTGTAGCTGGACGGTAGTCATAGGAAGTTGGTGTTTTAATACGATCCAGGTGTGTTCGTAAAACAGTCGAGGGGTTCAAGATCTAGGCATGCATAGGGACGGACAGACTTTGTTATATACTATGTTATGACTATGATACAGCGCGAGGTGCCAGGGTTATTTTAAAAGTATGTAAGACTTTCCGTGGGCGAAATCCTGAAATACTCCTAAACACCTATATCTATCACACTTTTTACGAAAAGTTATACTTGTAGTAATACCAAAAAAGTCATTTCATGTTTTGGATTAAACCTGTAGTACTTCTTAACTCTATGGTACAAACGTCGATTCAAGCAGTCGGGACCCCCCATCATAACCATACAATTTCGAGCCGACACAATAACAAAAATTAATTGCGCGTGTTTACACACACACACGCAAAGCACATTTTTATCCCCGGAGGGTTAGACAGAGGCGTTCATATTACATTACTTCCACATTTCGCCAGACGTACGTAATAGTCGGCGAGCGAGCGTAATAAACTGCTGTTTCCAGGCTCTACTCAATATTCGTGTCAAAGTCTCGTCCGTCTGTCCCGTGCACGCGAGAATGACTTGGGGTGTCGATGGGGCTCTGTAGCACCCGAGTTGTACTGCGCCGCGTAGTAATATCGTGTATAGACGAGCCAATGTCGATTTATTAATTTTTGTATGGAAAAAAAATAATTCAAAATTTTGCAAACTCGTAAACCAAAACTTGCTACATATGACCTTCAGAAACAGTACCTCAAAGGTCTGGGGTACTTTTAAAATAACCCTGTATATTCATAGTATACTCAGCAATAAATTCACTCCAAAAAGTTACCTACTGGGGAAGTTTAGGCGTATAGAACACAGCTGTCTGTCACCCTCGGGGATAAAGACATAATATGATTTTGTGTGCATGAATACAATTCCAATAATATTTAGAACACTTAAATTTGAATTTTGAATATCTATTGCTATAAAATACAATACAAAATCAATAACAACCCATTACATTTCATAATCTCGTTAGAGACAGGCGCAGTCGTTAGCTAACAGATCACGTGAGTCTGAGCTTTAGATAATTGCCATTGTTAGCTCCACTCCTAGCACCTGATATAACGAGGGACTTTTAACATTAACAAGTCTACGTAATGCTTATAAAACAATACAGATTTGCCTTTTGCACTTTATATTCAGCCTTCCTTCGCGTGCAATTCTCTTTTGAATAAGTTTAATAGCAGCTCATCTCCTATTGGACATATCATGATACTCGTATTATAGCTTATGGAGTTCCACTATCATTTTGTTAAATAATCCATCTGGATTATTTAACAAAATGAATGTTTCAATTCCAGTAGTTTCCGAGGTGCGCACCAGTGAAAATGTCGGTGTGAAATGCAAACACAGAAATATATTTTAAATCAACTCAGGCATGTTTGAGTATCGGTGAATTCGCATAAAAAATATACTGAGAAATTAAAAAACCTCACTATTTTTGAAACTGTCATAAAACTTTTTAGACAGATAGATAATTAATACCGTGTATATCCCCGAAGGGGTAGGCAGAGGTGACATTGGAAGTCTTTAATACAAAATAATCAATTTGTAGCCTAAATGATTAAGAGATAGGTCATATTCAAATGGTTCTTGGAACAAGGCTTGATCAGTTTTTGGTACAAACCACAAGTATTTTGCTGAAAAGGAGTGTTCGTATAGATATATTATAGTTTACTTTACCTTTATGTACCTACTCGTATTAGTATGAACTGTAAATACCTGCGTGGAAAAGGTTATCTATATCACAGATTTTTATCCACCGAGCCTTTTCCCTACGTAGTTGGGGTCGGCTTTCCAGTCTAACTGCGATTTGACTGAACTTCGATATTTCACATGAAGCGGCTGCCATCTGACCCCATGGGCGATATTGAAGTCCTGTAGTTAAACCGGTCGGATTTTTGATATAGGGTTCCAACTACCCTTAACGACTGCCATAGATGTTCGTATGACCACCGGGACCGACGGCTTAACGTGCTCTCCGAGGCACGGAGGGGTCTCAGTGTTTTAAGAAATGGTCACCCATCCTAAGACCGGCCTGAGTCGATGTTGCTAAACCTTTGCAATGTTTTAACATTGTCGGTTACTACTAGACCACGAGCCCCTCCACTATCTATATCACAGATAAAAGGATATTAAGGACCTAGTCCTACCTATACTAGTACAGAGTTAATCATGCTTACTAGAAAATAGAGGAAAATGGAGGAAAATAGAGGTACCTAATAGGGTGTAGTTAACGAAACAACTACCAACAATATACAGTAGCTAATAGCCGGTGAACTGGAAACGTGTCAGTCAATGCCATCTGTGTTATTCATAAAAAACTTTCAGCTATGTGTACCTAATTGAACGCCATCTTCTAGCGAGTTTTAGTAACTTTCCAAGTTACACATTGCTTCTAAAGCTTCCAGCAAATGACACTAGATTTCGCATGTGCCTTCTCATAGAGATATTTATTATAGAGAGGTCCATCAGCATTACCCATGAGCCTTCCATAATATGCACCGCCTACTTTGCAATGAACTGTAACTGCCTCGGTGAAATAGGTAGTCGTAGGTATGAGTATACGACTACAGTCCTTGAGGACCGGGGGTCTGCGTTGCGGGTCGAATCAAATATTTGTGTGATCAAGAAAATATGTCTTTTCACGGAAAATATTGAGGTTCAGCCGCATCGCAGTTAGACTGGAAAGCTAACTGCGATGCGGCCAACTGGGTTGGAAAAAGGCTCTTCGCATGATAATTAACACAAGCCATCCCATTGCAGAAAACTCCGTTAAGTAGTTGTTAATATTGGAGCTTTACTTTATATTAAAGTATTTAATATTGGGATAAATTTAAATGCACAGCACAAAACTTATCGCCCCTCAATAATTTTTTTTCTTCAAATACGTCAAAAAAAATATTTAACGGATATGATTAACCTATTAAAATATACTGATTGCACAGCAAAACCTACTCGAGTCTTAGGGCAATCCGACTTGGATAGATTAGGTTAGAAGACTAAAGGCGCTTTAATTACACAATTACAATAATTAGCAATTAAATCTAGCAATTTAATTTCGTGACGCTTAGCTATTTATTTAAAGCTAATCTAACCTTTTCAAGTCGGATTAATCTAAGATAGTTAGGGGGCCCTAGTACTAAGAAATTATTTTATTACCAGGAAAAAAAATTGTATGAGATAACGTTTCTCCTCGGAAACTGTACCGATTTTATAATTATACCAGTGGAAAAGTACATGTGGTGTTGTGCAATATGTGTAACATGTTCCACCAAGTGCCATCTATTGACAGTATAAATTATATAAAGCTACACTTTTAGCGAGAAACATAGGCTATACTTATAACATCACGACAAAAATATTAGGAGCGGATCAGCATTGCGTGTATTGCTTTTTAGACATTAATAACCGCAATCTCTCAGAAATGGTAATTCCTAAGAAAAAGCTGTAAGGTAATTTTTGTAGATAATTTTATTATCTACAATTTTATGCAAAACTATTTTTGGTACTATTTACTGTTTACGAATAAAATCAAAAAAAAATCTTAACCAAATCAAAAAAAAATCTTTAACCTTGAATAACTTTTTTTGCACAAGTCGGATTGATGGGAACTTTAGATACTACTGCACCAATTTGCAGCTCTATGCGAATTTATGCAACCTTAAAATAATTTTATTCCAAATATTTTGACTGGATTACTCTGTTAGATACCTGATTTGAGATTTTTTTTATCGAAATTGTTGGGCGACTCGGTAAAATAAAGCTACTTAGAAAAAAATTGCTTGCCTAGAAAGACCATTTCTAGGTATTAAAAAAATAACCACTAAGAAAAAATCTTCTAACATAATCTATCCAAGTCGGGTTGCCCTAAGACTTTATTACTTTTTGCTGTGCAATCAGTAAAATTATTTTGATATACATATATATGCAAACATTGATGGGATGGTAGGTATGCAAATCATATTATAATTTTTTGTACGTTAAACAACTTTATGTGACACATTTAAAGAAAAAATACAATACACTATTGATGTATACAGGTTGTCCAATAAGTCGGTGTCAAGCCGAAACCGAGTGATAGTCATAATTCATAAGAGTAATAAAAAAAAAAAATATTCATGTATTTAAAAAAATCAAGAAAATTTACACTTTGTGATGATCTTTTCGCTCCTGTTGCTACAGGATATTATATTTTTTTTAAAGTTATGTAATCCTGATTCGTGCTTCTGTATACCCTGGCCTAAAATTTTAAGGCAGCTACTCCAGTTTGGGAGAAAATATCTCTTTTTCTAGAACCAAATATTATTAACTAATATTTCTCCAAACTTTATAAAAATTGAACAAAAAATATTCTATGCAAGTTTGAGAAGTAACCTCAAAAGTTAGCGCAATTATTAAGGATTCCAAAATGGGAGACTTGCTAATATTTTCTTAAATTATTGACTTTGATTATTTTTTGCAACTCCTTATTTTTATTGTTTGGATCCAACTTTTAGTGGGTTCTTAAAAATTTGTATAGTGGCTCCAGGGCTTTCTTTCTCTCAATTTTCTAAGATTCTAGTTTGTGTGAGATGGGAAGAGTAATTTTACAATTAGCAGTCCCGGCAGAATCCGACAGTCATCATACCATCTCAAATATGAAAAAAACCTTTACCCCTTTGTTAGCAAAATCGGTCGTATGTAATATTACTCTTCTTTAACGGCTATTAAACGAAATCCTTATCATACTACCGAGGATATCTGCCAGGATTACGAGTAGTCCCTACAGAATATATTTTTAATTTATTTCTAGCATCTACTAAGTATTGTACAATTATAATAATAAGTACAATTGGTTTACGTGAAGGGAAAAAAATTGCTGTAAAAAATGGATGGGCGATAAGTTTTGCTACAACTAAGTCGATTAACTAAGTAGGTAACAACTCAATGACGGGATGTTCTGTGGATATGATCTCATTATGTACAAACCCATTATTGATATTTTGATGTCTGAGTAACCACTCTATACCTATCATACAACATACATTATACACATACACAGAGAGTTAATATATGCCTATATTTCGGCAGTCATTGTTTGTTCTACGTAATAGGAGGTCCGATCATGGTGGTCGATGGTCCTGAGCGTAGTCACGTCTGCGGCGCCCTCGCCGCACACTTTGGAACTCAGCGGGGAGGGTTCGCTCCCTCACCCTACCAGACGCCTTCTTCACGAGCATAACCTGCTCGCAGAAGGAAACGGCCGCGTCCCACTGGCTCCCGCTAGAGATAATGGCTCGTAGCATGGTCTCTAGGGAGAGGGTATCTATGCCCAGGCCCACAACGAGGTCACCGTGCTGCCTCTGCAGCCACTACTCCATGATCGGTCTCATCGCCGCGATGGTAGTGGTTCCCCACTTTGGTTGCTCAAGTCGCTTTTTTTTCACGTCAAATAGCCTGAATATTTTAGTGCATATTTTAGTAGTTATACGTATTTGCCGTGTTGTATTATGCCGTATTATTCAAGTCATAAAATCAAAATCAAACATAAAATAAGTAAGTTGTAAAATTTGCTAGATCAGACGCCATTACAATAGTTTCAAACCACTTTAGGATCCTATAGGCATAGGAATTTGAGGATGCTTCAAGAGTATTACTAATCATTCACACCTTGTAAAAAAATCTGAAAATTTTTTTGGGTAAACTCGTCAAAAGTTCTGTGACCGTGTGAAAATTCGTGACCAGAGATGAGACAAATACTCAGCAAATATAGAGAATTATATAGCTACTTAAGTGCAAAGACTCTATAAAACCTCCAACAAAATGCTGAAAATAGACTACAAAAACTACAGAATAAAATTTATAGAGCAAAGTTTGATGACATCAGGAAGTCAAGTATTACTAAACATTCACACCTTGTAAAAAAATCTGAAAAATTTTTTGGGTAAACTCGTCAAAACTTCTGTGACCGTGTGAAAATTCGTGACCAGAGATGAGACAAATACTCAGCAAATATAGAGAATTATATAGCTACTTAAGTGCAAAGGCTCGATAAAACCTCCAACAAAATGCTGAAAATAGACTACAAAAACTACAGAATAAAAGTTATAGAGCAAAGTTTGATGACATCAGGAAGTCAAAAAAAAGGATATAAACAATTAAATAACGAAAAAAACATGGATACAGGCTCTTGATTCTCACAAAAGGCCGTGTGAAACCCAAACAAGACAAGATTTGATGAATGTTGCTACGGATTTCTATAAAATGCTATATCAAGAACACAATTGTACATCCAACCTAACTGACAGCAGATATTATATACAAACCAAGACATAGAGACCACAGTCTTACCGTTTACTAGGGAAGAAATACTTATCAGATTAAAGAGTCTAAAGAAAGATAAGAGCCCAGGCTGTGATGGTATATTCAACGAAGCCTTGGTCATAGGAAAGTCAATACTTGTTCACCCTCTTACAGTACTATTTAACAAAATCTTGGAGCAACAAGTAGTGCCAACAAGCTGGGGTGAGTCAAGAATCACTCTACCTATTGTATAAAAAAGGAAGTCCCACAGATATAAACAACTATAGACCGATTAGTTTACTTCCAAACATGTACAAGCTGTTTTCTGCGTGCATAGAAAAAAGAATAACACCAATTTTAGAGGAAAGTCAACCAATAGAACAGGCTGGTTTCCGCAGAGGGTACTCAACCATCGATCATATCCATACACTGAATCAGATAATAGAAAAATTCCAAGAATTCAACCACCCCTATACCTCGCATATGTTGATTACGAAAAAGCTTTTGACTCTATCTCTCACGACATAATTTGGCCGACTCTTGAACATCAGGGAGTCCCCCAAGTATATACGTAGGTCACACTATAAGTTTTGGGTAACTTAAAAAAACAACATGTTAAAACCAAAATATTATAAAACAATGGTAAGTAAAATGTTTTTAAGAAAAAACCTTTTAAATTTATATAATAGCATTAATTTTTCGCAGAATTAAAAGGACAACAAAACGTCGACAATTGTTTCGCCTCTAAACGAGGCATTATCAAGACTGTCTCAGAGAGAACAGCAAAAAGGTTTTTGCTGTTCTCTCTGAATGCTATTATATTATCTTATATCTATATTATCTTTAATGCTATTATATAAATTTAAAAGGTTTTTTCTTAAAAACATTTTACTTACCATTGTTTTGTCATGGATTTTCGCCAAGTAACGCCTGTTTCTATCCAATATCCAAAATATTATGTTTATTGCTTTTCAAAATACTCTACTTTACATTTTAAACATTTTTTCACGCGATCGAACCATTTTTTAAAACAGGTGGACCACAGATGTGAAGGCATGTTTTCTACGTGCTGATTGAACGCTATCACTGCCTCTTCGGAGTTGGTAAAAGTGAAACCTCTCATCAAATCTTTGATTTTGTGGAAAATACAAAAATCACAGGGTGCTAGGTCGGGGCTATGCGCAGGATGGGTCACCAGTTGTACTTTTTCGGAAGCTAAAAATGACTTTGTTTTGTTGGCCGTGTGTGAAGAAGCGTTGTCATGATGTAGGAGAACGCGGCTTTTGGGTCGTCTTTCGCGAACTTTTTCTAACACCCTGGGTAAACAAATGGTAGAACACCACATCAACACTCTTTTGATCTTCAAGTGGAATTGTACAGATGGGACCCGTAGCTGAGAAAAATAACGCGATCATTTTTTACCAACGTTTCTCGCCTGCCTCACTTTTGTTGGCTTGTTCTCATTTTCAAACACCCATTCACAAGATTGCTGTTTTTTTTCGGGTTCAAAACAATAAATCCACGTTTCGTCTCCAGTGACAATGTCATAAACAGCATTAGAATGTCCGTGGTTGTACTTCAGTAGCATCCGTGAGCACCATTCCATGCGAGCCCGCTTCTGCTCCGCTGTCAGTTCATGAGGGATCCAACGACAACAAAGTTTCCGAACTTTCAATTCTTCGTGTAAAATTGTCTGGATTTGACTCATACCAATCCCCAATAGTCCTCGAATTGTCTCATAGGTAATCCGCATAGGTTTTCTTCAATTAACCGCTTAACAGTAGCCACATTATTTTCGTTGACGGCAGTTGAAGGCCGCCCTTCACAAAATTCGTCATGTAAATTCAGCAAACCATCGCCTCACGGCGCTCAAACAAGGTGCTTCTCTCCCAAAGTCATTTTGAAGACGAGCGGCACAGTCTTGCGGAGAGAGAGAACTTTTAAAATCATAAAAAATCATCGCTCTAAAATCTTTTCGACTTGATTACATTTTCGTTGCATACAAGAACTTTGATGTGTGATAAAAAACAATTGACAAATGATTTCCCGCCAAAGTGCAAAACTTTTAGTGTGCCCCATGTATAAATATTATAAAGGATATATACAGTAGAAGCACAAGTAGAGTCAAGCTGGACCGACAGGGGCCTACAATCGAAATACGAAGAGGAGTAAAACAGGGCGACCCAATATCACCAAAATTATTTATAGCTGTCCTACAACACATTATGAAAGACCTCAATTGGGCCAAAAAAGGAATAAGAATAGATAACAAATACTTCAGTAATCTAAGATTTGCGGACGATATCCTCCTTTTTTCTCAGACGTCACAACTAGAGGAAATGCTACAGCCGCTGAGTTCGGTTAGCCAAAGTGTGGGATTACGAATGAATACCATAACGACAAAAGTGGCTTCTAATAGCACAAAGACCCCGATACTGGTGAACCAAATACCCATTGAATATGTGGACAGCTACACATACCTAGGTAAACAGATATCATTTGAAGCAACTAGACACACTGATGAAATAGACCGTAGAGTCAGTACCACAAGGAAAAAATACTGGAGTTTTAAAGAAATTTTAAAGTCACAATTACCACTATCATTAAAAAAGAAAGTCATGGACTCGTGCATTTTGCCATGTTTGTCTTACGAAGCTCAGACTTGGATATTCAATAACTACACAAATACAAAAATCCGCACGTGTCAACGGGCTATGTAGAGGAGCATGCTTGGTGTCAGGCTGGTGGATAGACAGCGTAGTGAAGAAATACGTAATAGAACAAAAATAATAGATGTGGGACATCACGCAAAGCGCTTGAAGAAGGTGGACTGGCCATATAGCACGTATGGTAGACGATAGATGTACAACCAAGGCTACAGACTGGGAGGGCCTTAATGGAAAGAGAAGTAGAGGGAGACCTGCAGAACGTTGGGTAGATGAGATAAATGGACAGGGTGGAAGGAAAAGGCAAGACAGAGAGACATTTGGCGACAGTTGGAGGAGGCCTATACCCATAACGGGACCGTGACTGACATGTAAAATATATAATATAATATAATATACATAATAAGTAGCTGAAATTATTGGACTAAGTATTGAAATAAAAATATTATTTATTATATAATTTATTAGTGTAGACTAGAATAAATAAATAATTTTGTATATGTACTAAATTCGTTTAAATACTGACTTAGTTATATTTAACTTTATTTTAAATTTGTTTAAGTTACTAACTATAAAAAATATGTTTTCTAAGTCATGGAAATAGAGGCTTTAAAATAATAATACCTGGCAACTCTCGACATCTGTTCATACGTCATTTTTATCCGTAAAATATTTTAAATTTTTTATCATTACATATATCTTACCGAAATTTATACAATTACTTACAGATTTTTAAATAATAGAACCAATAAGTTTATAAATAAAATACTGCAACAGTTATTTCTACAATAAACCAATTTTATAAAAATGAAACAGCGATCTGACATGTGTCAATCGACAATAACAACAAAAACAATATTACGACAAATGAAATTGGATATAAATGATGAATAACGAGGGTCCCCGAAGTGTACCAACTTCGAGTAGGGTCCCCACTACCGGCGGTATTGTGCACCGCATGATATGGACCTCATCCATCAATGTAAACGTCATGGGGGCATATTATGAGGCTACAGATGGGGAAACCAACCTAACTCCGTACCGTTCAAGGATGCTTCCTTTGTTTCAGGCTCTTGAACCAGCAATGACCGTTGCCGTTCAACGACTATCGGATCTAGTGCGGGCTATCCAACGATGTAAGTTGCTGAATCAATCTGTGCTTGATCGACTACGCCTGGAATTATTATCTACTCGTACAGCTCCAGTGTCAACGAGAGCACCGTCACCTGAGATACAGACGGTTGCAACAAGTGCAATCTTAGCGGAGCACGCACCCGATACGGGAGATGTCACGAGTGATATATCTATCCAGGTAAGCGAACAAATAAGGAGTACTTTGGAGGATGCAATCTCGCAGTATAGGTTCGCACCTAACTCTAGACCACGGCTTTTTTTTTTTTTTTTTTTTTTATATTTGGTTCGCCAAATTGACGCCGCCCGCCTGGTGGTAAGTCGTGACGACGTCTAGCGATTGTGGGCCACTCTCACAGCACACATTACTATTGAGAGTGGCCCTCAACTTGACGACCTACTGATGTGCCTCTTCACGCTCCGCTTAAAGAACCCAGGATTATATGTGGGAGGAAACACGTGCACAGGCAGGGCGTTCCAGGCCACTATCGTTCGGCAGAGAAACGAACGTTTAAAACGTTCGGTTCTCGCGAACATGCTATCCACTGTGTGGGGGTGGCATCTCTGCCCGGCACGAGTCGTTCGGGATCGGAAGAAAGAGGGTGGGATCAGATTGAAGAGCTCTTCAGAACACTCGCCGTGGTAAATACGGTAGAATGCGGCCAAGGAAGCTATTGTTCGGCGCTGAGCTAGCGGCTCAAGGCTTCCCGTTACCTCCGGACAACCAATAATACGGATAGCCCGTCGCTGCATAGCGTCGAGAGCGTCCAGCAGATACTTCGCGGAGCCGTCCCAGAGGTGAGAGCAGTATTCGACGCAGGGTCTAATCTGCGTCTTGTACAGCAGACACCTCTGGTCCGGTGTAAAGAATCTCTTTACCTTATTCAGTATTCCTAGTTTCCGCGAAGCTAGCCCTATACATCTTTCGATGTAGTTTTTATTATTGAGCTCTCGACGAACGTCTATGCCAAGGATATCAAGGTTGTCCTTCATTGGTAATAATGCATTCTGAAGAGAGGGTAGGGGAAGGAAAGGGGATTTCTTCGCAGTAAATGCACACGCCTGTGTTTTGCGGGCATTGAACTCGACCAGGTTCTCGGTACCCCATTGAGAGATACTGTCGAGGTTACGGTCGAGATCAGCCACGAGTCGTCGTCTCTCCTCCTCAATCTCAGATCGCCCCGCCGTCGGACGAACCGAGTAACTCCCGTGCAGTGTGCTGTCATCTGCATAGCAATGAATGTTCCCGAGGGATAGCATATCATTGATATGCAGAAGAAAGAGAGTTGGTGATAGTACGGACCCCTGCGGTACCCCGGCATTCACTTGCAAGAAGCGAGAAGCCTGGCCATCGCAGAGGACCCGCACTCGGCGCTCGTTTAAAAAGCTGGCAATCCAGCTGCACAGTTGAGGAGGTAGACCATATGCCGGAAGCTTGGAAAGGAGCGAAGCATGCCAGACCCTATCGAAGGCTTTGGCGATGTCCAGGCTAATAGCCAAGGACTCGCCGTGCCTTTCCATAGCCCCACCCCAGACATGCGTTACGAATGCCAGAAGATCACCCGTCGATCGCTTTGGCCTGAAGCCGTATTGTCGATCATTGATTAGCGAGTGATCCTCTAGGAATTGCATGAGCTGCTTATTTATAAGGAGCTCAAGCACCTTGCAAATGACTGAGGTGACAGCTATGGGTCGATAGTTGCCTGGATCGGACCGATCCCCTTTCTTGGGGATCGGTTGTACGTTCGCCTCCTTTCAGACCTCCGGCACGAGCCCTGAAGAGTATGACAGGCGGTACAGACGCGTTAATACTGGAGACAACTCAGCTGCACATTTTCGTAGCACCACCGCCGGAATGCCGTCAGGGCCACTGGCTTTCCGCGTGTCGAGTGACCGCAGCACTGCCCGTACATCACATTGCCTGATAACAATATCAGGCATTGTGTGGCCACAGTTGGCGATGGCGGGGGGCTGCAGGCCACGGTCGTCGACCCGGGAATTAGCCGCAAAGAGGTCTGCGAGCATATCCGCTTTCTCTTGGGCTTTGTGAGCCAGTGTTCCATCTGGGTAACGCAGCGGTGGCAGCGAGGGCTGACAAAAGTTAGATTGCACGGCTTTGGCCAGTTGCCAGAATCCACGGCTGCCCGTGGGATGGGAAGTGAGCTCCTGACCAAGCCGCGCGACGCGCTGGGCATCCGCTCTCTTAAAGGCCCTCTTACTCGACTTTGTGGCCCGGTTGTACGCTGCTTTGAGGTGGCCCACGTTTGGGTCGCGCACAGCCCGGGCCCTGATCCAGGCGCGATATGCCGACTGTTTTTGTCGAACAGCTTTGGCACAATCTCGCCCGAACCAGGGACGGGCTCTGCGGATACTGGCGACATCAGTGAAAGGGATGTAATAATCCATCCCTAAACTGATCTCGCCAGCAATAGCAGAAGCACTATCCGAAGGAGCCTTTCCTACAAAGCAGCGCTGGCTCCAGGGGACGGACGCAAAATAATCGCGTAGACCGTCCCAATCCGCTGACGAGTAGTGCCATAGTCGTCGTGACGTTTGCACAGGACGTGCAGGAGGTGACACCTTCATGCCAGCGTGAACAACACAGTGGTCGGAACTACCCAGTGGGGCTCCTACCGAAACACTGTACTGGGCTGGGCGACTCGTCAGCAGTAGATCCAGCAGAGCGGGCGCGTGATCTGACCTGTCTGGTATCCGGGTGATCCCGCATACCATCTGGGTCAGACCGTGGGAGAGAGCGAACGCATGGGCGGCTCTACCCGCATGATCAGTCTTGAGGGACCCCAGCCATTCAATGTGATGGCCATTGAAGTCCCCCAAAAACACTAGGTCAGCGTTCGGGAACCGCACCTGCGCTTCATCAGCCGTCTCGCTGAGGTACTGGAAGAGCTTTGTTGTCTCAGAATCCCCTGTGTGGGATCGGTAGACGCACACGTAGATCTGGCTCATAGAGCCATGGTCTACGTGCAGCCAAAGGACGGAATTGGAGGGGTTCTCTAGGCAGCGCAACCGGCGGCAGCAAACATCCGCCCTAACGAACACGCACACCCCGGCTTTGTCTCGAAATTGTTCCTCGATGACATAGCCGGGGTAACACAGGTAAGACGTGTCGTCAGGGCGGCGTATTTGTGTCTCCGTGAGGAACATCACAGCGGGCCGTGCCGTCTCAAGGTGGTGGTGGACGGTATCGAGGTTCGCATGGAGTCCACGGACGTTAGTGAACTCCACCTCGAAATGTGAAGTTGTGGGGTTTCCTAGGGCCGCTGTGTAACGTTTATTTCTTTTTTGTTGCACTGCCATTGTAGATTTTGAAGAAGAAGCGTGAAGACAGGGCGACATTTGGTGCAGCAGTAAGTGACAAAGCGTAGGGGCTAGCTTTGTCTAGAACCGTGTGGTTAGGTCGGAGCCGACCCGCCGGACGGAAGGGCTCCCAAACCCCCCTGATGCAAGGCCGCCGCTACCCCACACCGGTTACCACCCGGAGCGGCGATCCCACATCAGGATTATGCGCAACATGTGGGGCAGCCTCCTGGGGTGGTTGGCCCCAGGCGGGCCCCATGACTGTGTTGCGGGCGGCCGCGGCAACGCCGTTGCTAAGGGTCTCCCTGGCCGGCGAATCGACCCACACCACCCACACTAGACTCCGTTTCGCCCCCACTGGTCCCATGCCTGCTGCACCATACATCGCCCCGGGCCCGGCGGTGCAGCTGCTGAACCCCTAACGCAACCCAGCCTGGGCTGGGTTACTTGGGGGGCTTTAGCACAGCTGCACGGTGGTACCCCCCCGGACCAACACTGTTGTACCACCTGGTACCCACGTAGGGGCCGAAGCCACTCCATAGGTACCGTAAATTAACGAGCCTCGTCCATTTATCAGCAGGTGCGCCACTAGCAGGTGAGGTCGCTGGGGCCCTATAGATGTTGGTAGAGCCCCTTTGCACCCAAACGCTACCACGCTTGCCCATGCATAAGCGAAATCTGGCGTTGATGGGAGCCCTGAATGCATTGCTAGCTCCGTATTTACGGACTAGCAATCATTTGCTCGATACTCACTCGATTCTTTACTGTGGAGCTATTGCCGCTTGTCGTGTTGACGTTAAGTTCCCGGAAGTTAACCGTGAACCACGACCGGATGGTGTTCCCGTATGGCAGGCAAGCGTACCGTAACCGTGTGCGACGTATCGGCACATTTAGGACTCTCGTTGCAAAGCTTATCTGTTTCAGTCGGGGAAATAACCGCCCCCGGGTCATGCGTTTCGTGACTCAGGCATTTGCTGGGACTGGTATTGGCCCCCAGCAATACGTAGCCAATGTCACGGAACGTATTGACTTTCTGAAACAGAAAGTTTATGCATGGTCGGGCCGTATCCGGCGTTACAGAGAGCGTGTGGACAGATACTGGCAGAATCGTATCTTCCAAAGTGATCAAAGGAAGATGTATCGAGAGTGGGAGGGAACTAGACAACGTTTGAGTGACGGGCAGCTGCCAGATTCTCACACCATGTATAAATTTTGGCGTGACATATGGTCGGTGCCCGTCGAACATTCGGAGGGCGATTGGATCCGTGTCGTCGAGCGTGAATGAATGAATACTATTGAACCCATGAAGTCTATCACCATAGACTCCAAAGACGTTAGTTGTGCAATTCGTACGGCCCCGAACTGGAAAAGTCCTGGGCCGGATGGATTGCACAACTTTTGGATAAAGTGGGTCCAGAGCTCGGATGAACGCTTGGCTACACAGTATCAAGAAGCCCTCGAGTCTGGTTCCTTACCCGCTTTTATGACCACTGGCATCACCTTCCTGCTCCACAAATCGGGTAGTACCACGGAACCTAAAAACTATAGACCTATCACTTGCTTACCCACCATCTACAAGCTCCTTACATCTAGACTGCCTCGGTGGCTCAGTAGTATGATGAGTATGCGACTGCCGCCCCTGAGGTCCCAGGTTCGATTCCGGGTCGAATCGAATTATTTGTGTGATCCACAAATGTTTGTTTCGGAGTTTGGGTATTTTCTATGTATGTTAAGTATGTATTTAGAAATATATAAGTATGTTTATCAGTTGTCTAGATCCCATAACACAAGCTTATATTAGCTTAATTTGGGCTAGATGACGTTGTGTGAGAATGTCCAAAAATATTTATTTATTTATTTATTCTGAGAAGTAAATTAATTTCACATATAATATCGAACAACATTTTAGATAGTGCTCAGAATGGATGTAGGGCTGGGTCACGTGGTACTAAGGAGCTACTCCTTATTGACATGGCCATTAGCCAACAGGTCAAGCGTAGTAGGGGCGCCCTCTCTACTGCCTGGATTGACTACAAGAAGGCCTATGATTCGGACTCATTCATGGCTGAGGAGGATTTTAGAGATGTATAAAATTAATCCGACTCTTAAATCCTTCTTAGTCTCGGGCAGTGGACCACAGTCCTTCGTCAACCAGGTAGTGGTGAGTGCGCTTCTGGTCCGCATGACTTGATAAGGATTGAGTGTGGTATATTCCAGGGCGACAGTTTGAGTCCATTGTGGTTTTGTCTAGCACTGAATCCACTTAGCACATTGCTGAAGGATTCAGGGCTAGGCTATCGGTTTCGTAGAGGGGGTGAGGTTATTTCTCACCTGTTGTATATGGATGACCTCAAACTGTTCACACTGAAGCACCAAGATTTAGTGACATTATTAAAAACTACGGAAGTTTTTAGTAATGCCATTAAGATGGAGTTCGGTGTTGAAAAGTGTGCGGTTATGCATGTACAGCGGGGGAAGGTTGTAAATTCACCGAATTTATAACTTTCTGAGATAATAACTCTCAGATCTCTCACCGAGACCGAAACATACAGATACCTAGGTATGTCAGAGTCATTGGGTATAGCGGTAGAGGATATTAAGAAATCGGTGGAAGAACGTTTTTTTGGCCGCCTGACAAAAGTTCTTAACAGCTCTTTGTCCGGTGGTAACAAAATGCGGGCTTTCAACGGTTGGGTGATACCTTTATTGTTATACTCCTTTGGCATACTTAGGTGGACTCAAACGGAACTAGACGCCCTGGATAGGCGAGTCCGTCAACAACTGACATTGCATCGAATGTTACACCCTCGATCATCTGTCATGAGACTGTACATTCCGTGGAAGTGTGGGGGTCGAGGCTTTTTAAATGCCAAGAACCTCCACAACCGTGAAGTGTGCAGTCTGAGAGATTACTTTCTACAGAACAGGTGTGACATTCATTGCGATGTTGTGAAGGTTGACAATGGCCTGACACCTCTTTCCTTGGCTAACGAGAACTGGCGTAAACCAAAGGTGTTAAGTACTGAAGACCGTAAGGACGTATGGAAGAGCAAGGAGCTACACGGGCGGTTCTACCGAGTCTTAACAGGACTCGATGTAGACCTGCTCGCATCGGTGAACTGGCTGCGTTTTGGGGACCTCTTTGGGGAAACTGAAGGTTTTGCCTGTGCAATTGCAGATGAGGTTATCAAGACGAACAACTATCGGAAATACGTTATGAAGGACGGTACGGTCGACATTTGTCGAGCATGCCACCGTCCTGGTGAATCACTTCGCCATATTATTTCCGGTTGTTCGTATCTTGCTAACACCGAGTACTTGCATAGGCACAATCAAGTAGGCAGGATCATCCACCAGCAACTTACTCTTCAATATGGCCTTATTGAGTTTGAAGTACCGTACTATAAGTACACACCAGTGCCAGTTCTTGAGAATGGTCGTGCATTGCTCTACTGGGACCGATCAATCATCACGGACAGGACTATTGTTGCCAATAGGCCCGATATCGTGTTGGTTGATCGGACCCAGCGCCGGGCAGTGCTCGTCGATATCGCCGTCCCGCATGACGAAAATCTCGTGAAGGCTGAGAAGGACAAACTTAGTAAATACCTTGATCTGTCTTTCGAGATAACCGCCATGTGGGACATAGACTCGACGATCATTGTCCCGGTGGTCGTTTCCGCAAACGGATTAATAGCGAAGAGTCTCGATCAACATCTCAAGAGACTCTCGTTAGATTGTTGGATCAAGAGTCAGATTCAGAAGGCTGTTATTCTCGACACGTGCCGTATTGTTAGGAGGTTTCTCAGTCTGTAGCCTCCACTGCCGGTAGTTTGGGTCCTACTCCGCTACTGGTGGGTCACTATTTTTTATATTTTTAAATGTATTTGTTTTTATAAATGTATTTAAAAATGTATAAAATAAGAGTATAAATGAATAAACGATATAATATTAATAAATAAGTGCAAAGGAGGACGTATAAACATCTCGAGGACCCAAGCCAGACCAAAACCAAAAACTGCTCGCTCGCTCACTATTACGTGGGACTGAGAGTGATTGGCGCAATAAGGACATAATGAACGCTTCTGTCGGCCACTTAGGGAATAAAGACGTGACTATATGTTGTGTTCCTTAAATACAGTTCAAGAGATTAAACTTAGGTAGGTACTAAGGACGTAATTAGGAGTTAAGTCAATTTATTAATGCTCGAAGATAAAGCACGTCACCCTAGTTAACTTTATTTGAATGTTGATAACAACGACAAAATATTATTAGGAATCCCGGATTCAATGTTGCCAGAGCAAACAATATTATCTATCTACCGAATACATATATTTACAAATACTTAAATAAAATTTAATTGACTGTTTGTAATTTCAAATTCATAACTTTTTAGTTACTTTTTACTAAATGCATAATATACTTACATCAAAACATCTTTGAAACATTAATTCTGTCTGTTTGTTTGTTTCGGCTAATCTCAAATAACAGCTAGACTGATTTAAACATGATTGTCATTGGCAGGTAGATAATGTTATAAGAAGGTAGTTTAGGATACTTCTTGTTCCGGGAGTGTTCCTATGGGATTTGGGAACTACAAAATTGTTCGATGCGAGTGAAGCAGTAGAATAAAAAAAGGGAGAAGAAGAATAGTAGCTAATAATTAATACTATTGTTTATCTAACATTTTAAGGTTGATACACATTATAGCAGAAATTATAAAAGTTAGCACGCAACCAGATTCACTCACCGACCCGGGATAAAACCCAACCCCAACAAAGCGGTAAAATCTAACCCCGGAGGAGGCCACACTGAGGCCTCTCTGTGTGCTCACCAGAGGCGCTCGGCAATGACGCAGGTGGGGCCGTTACCTTGGGCCGCGGAATTAAAAAAATGAAAAGAATTTTATTTATTTATTTATTTATCGTTTATTTCAGGCTACATGAGAACAGTTACAAGATGTTATATTAACTTTTTCTACGGCCCATAGATATATACCTTAAGGCCGATACCTCACCGAGACGCCATGGCGACGTGGCCAGCGACGTCGTAACATAGGTAGTGCGGCTGTGGGAATTTAAAGAATTATTAATGTTAATTACGTAAGTACTTAACACAAATTAATAGCTTAGGTAGTTTAAAATGTAAATGTTTAGTATAAAATGCTGATATCCGTGCATTAGGCCGATACCTCACCGAGACGCCATGGCGACGTGGCCAGCGACGTCGCCAACTAGTTCTCATTGAGATATATGACGGCTAACTCACTTGGCGACCGACTGGCGACGTTGCCAGTCGGTCGCCAAGTGAGTTAGCCGTCATATATACGCCATGGCGACGTCGCTGGCCACGTCGCCATGGCGTCTCGGTGAGGTATCGGCCTAAACTTAAAAATACATAATTATAAATATTACAAAAAAAAAACCTTATTATAAGAATATATATAAATATATCTTAACCTAATGAGCACGTAATGACATCGACGTGTCGCGGGTCGGGATTGCGCGTATCGGCAGGTGTCCCCTGAAGCGCCGGAACTTCACCCCATTCGGCCAGAACTCGGGAGTCATGACAGTGTCGATGCGGTCTGTTGGAACCCTCAGCACAAAAGAGTTGAAGCTCACGTTGTGACTAGAGTCCAGCTTCTCCACCCTCAAAACCAACCCGGTGTTCTTCTGGAGGTAGTTCACGACGTCTGAGACCTTCGTGGTATGGTGAACACGAGATACGTAGACCATCGTGGTGGGGCCTCTGCGCGGAAGAGCTGCTCGATGGTTCTAGAAGCAGTACCACACTGTTTTTGCAGGAGGGCTTCCTCTTCTTCTTCACCACTACAGTGAACCCCTCTGCATCACAAGGCTCCTTCCGAGCCTTAACGGGTGCAGTGCAGTGCAGTGAATTGGTCGCACTATGGTCGAACAGCAGACACCGTGAACAAAATTTTTTTTCGAATTTTGCCCCCTTTCCCACCTCCCCCCAATAAAAAAACTCACGTTGAATAATTGTTTCAAGTAAAGAAATAGGTACTTGTGCCAAGTTTCGTGAAGATCGGATAATAAATGGGGCCACTAGCTCGGAAAAACATTATAAACATGATTTGAACTTTTTTCCTCCAATCCAAAAAAGCTCACGACGAAAAAAATGTGTTAATCAAGGAACACATGTGCCCACTTTCATGAAGCTTGGATAAAGACTGTGGCTGCTAGCCCGGAACACACATACAGACAGACAGACGGACGAATGCAAAATTGTCCATCCCGAAATGTAGACACTTCGCTCGCTCGGTCAATTATAAATTAACTGCAGCTGAGTTGTAGCAGTGCCGTCGCGGTGCTGTTGTACCTAATGAGCTTCAACCTTTAGTCAATTTCGTTCGTCGTCGTGGATTCGTTATTTTAATGTATTTTTTTTTTTTTTTTTTTTTTATATTTGGTTCGCCAAATTGACGCCGCCCGCCTGGTGGTAAGTCGTGACGACGTCTAGCGATTGTGGGCCACTCTCACAGCACACATTACTATTGAGAGTGGCCCTCAACTTGACGACCTACTGATGTGCCTCTTCACGCTCCGCTTAAAGAACCCAGGATTATATGTGGGAGGAAACACGTGCACAGGCAGGGCGTTCCAGGCCACTATCGTTCGGCAGAGAAACGAACGTTTAAAACGTTCGGTTCTCGCGAACATGCTATCCACTGTGTGGGGGTGGCATCTCTGCCCGGCACGAGTCGTTCGGGATCGGAAGGAAGAGGGTGGGATCAGATTGAAGAGCTCTTCAGAACACTCGCCGTGGTAAATACGGTAGAATGCGGCCAAGGAAGCTATTGTTCGGCGCTGAGCTAGCGGCTCAAGGCTTCCCGTTACCTCCGGACAACCAATAATACGGATAGCCCGTCGCTGCATAGCGTCGAGAGCGTCCAGCAGATACTTCGCGGAGCCGTCCCAGAGGTGAGAGCAGTATTCGACGCAGGGTCTAATCTGCGTCTTGTACAGCAGACACCTCTGGTCCGGTGTAAAGAATCTCTTTACCTTATTCAGTATTCCTAGTTTCCGCGAAGCTAGCCCTATACATCTTTCGATGTAGTTTTTATTATTGAGCTCTCGACGAACGTCTATGCCAAGGATATCAAGGTTGTCCTTCATTGGTAATAATGCATTCTGAAGAGAGGGTAGGGGAAGGAAAGGGGATTTCTTCGCAGTAAATGCACACGCCTGTGTTTTGCGGGCATTGAACTCGACCAGGTTCTCGGTACCCCATTGAGAGATACTGTCGAGGTTACGGTCGAGATCAGCCACGAGTCGTCGTCTCTCCTCCTCAATCTCAGATCGCCCCGCCGTCGGACGAACCGAGTAACTCCCGTGCAGTGTGCTGTCATCTGCATAGCAATGAATGTTCCCGAGGGATAGCATATCATTGATATGCAGAAGAAAGAGAGTTGGTGATAGTACGGACCCCTGCGGTACCCCGGCATTCACTTGCAAGAAGCGAGAAGCCTGGCCATCGCAGAGGACCCGCACTCGGCGCTCGTTTAAAAAGCTGGCAATCCAGCTGCACAGTTGAGGAGGTAGACCATATGCCGGAAGCTTGGAAAGGAGCGAAGCATGCCAGACCCTATCGAAGGCTTTGGCGATGTCCAGGCTAATAGCCAAGGACTCGCCGTGCCTTTCCATAGCCCCACCCCAGACATGCGTTACGAATGCCAGAAGATCACCCGTTGATCGCTTTGGCCTGAAGCCGTATTGTCGATCATTGATTAGCGAGTGATCCTCTAGGAATTGCATGAGCTGCTTATTTATAAGGAGCTCAAGCACCTTGCAAATGACTGAGGTGACAGCTATGGGTCGATAGTTGCCTGGATCGGACCGATCCCCTTTCTTGGGGATCGGTTGTACGTTCGCCTCCTTCCAGACCTCCGGCACGAGCCCTGAAGAGTATGACAGGCGGTACAGACGCGTTAATACTGGAGACAACTCAGCTGCACATTTTCGTAGCACCACCGCCGGAATGCCGTCAGGGCCACTGGCTTTCCGCGTGTCGAGTGACCGCAGCACTGCCCGTACATCACATTGCCTGATAACAATATCAGGCATTGTGTGGCCACAGTTGGCGATGGCGGGGGGCTGCAGGCCACGGTCGTCGACCCGGGAATTAGCCGCAAAGAGGTCTGCGAGCATATCCGCTTTCTCTTGGGCTTTGTGAGCCAGTGTTCCATCTGGGTAACGCAGCGGTGGCAGCGAGGGCTGACAAAAGTTAGATTGCACGGCTTTGGCCAGTTGCCAGAATCCACGGCTGCCCGTGGGATGGGAA
This sequence comes from Nudaria mundana, assembly GCA_963556515.1. Taxonomy (NCBI): domain Eukaryota; kingdom Metazoa; phylum Arthropoda; class Insecta; order Lepidoptera; family Erebidae; genus Nudaria; species Nudaria mundana. The sequence goes on from OY748301.1 coordinate 17,070,033, forward strand.
GTGAGCTCCTGACCAAGCCGCGCGACGCGCTGGGCATCCGCTCTCTTAAAGGCCCTCTTACTCGACTTTGTGGCCCGGTTGTACGCTGCTTTGAGGTGGCCCACGTTTGGGTCGCGCACAGCCCGGGCCCTGATCCAGGCGCGATATGCCGACTGTTTTTGTCGAACAGCTTTGGCACAATCTCGCCCGAACCAGGGACGGGCTCTGCGGATACTGGCGACATTAGTGAAAGGGATGTAATAATCCATCCCTAAACTGATCTCGCCAGCAATAGCAGAAGCACTATCCGAAGGAGCCTTTCCTACAAAGCAGCGCTGGCTCCAGGGGACGGACGCAAAATAATCGCGTAGACCGTCCCAATCCGCTGACGAGTAGTGCCATAGTCGATGTGACGTTTGCACAGGACGTGCAGGAGGTGACACCTTCATGCCAGCGTGAACAACACAGTGGTCGGAACTACCCAGTGGGGCTCCTACCGAAACACTGTACTGGGCTGGGCGACTCGTCAGCAGTAGATCCAGCAGAGCGGGCGCGTGATCTGACCTGTCTGGTATCCGGGTGATCCCGCATACCATCTGGGTCAGACCGTGGGAGAGAGCGAACGCATGGGCGGCTCTACCCGCATGATCAGTCTTGAGGGACCCCAGCCATTCAATGTGATGGCCATTGAAGTCCCCCAAAAACACTAGGTCAGCGTTCGGGAACCGCACCTGCGCTTCATCAGCCGTCTCGCTGAGGTACTGGAAGAGCTTTGTTGTCTCAGAATCCCCTGTGTGGGATCGGTAGACGCACACGTAGATCTGGCTCATAGAGCCATGGTCTACGTGCAGCCAAAGGACGGAATTGGAGGGGTTCTCTAGGCAGCGCAACCGGCGGCAGCAAACATCCGCCCTAACGAACACGCACACCCCGGCTTTGTCTCGAAATTGTTCCTCGTTGACATAGCCGGGGTAACACAGGTAAGACGTGTCGTCAGGGCGGCGTATTTGTGTCTCCGTGAGGAACATCACAGCGGGCCGTGCCGTCTCAAGGTGGTGGTGGACGGTATCGAGGTTCGCATGGAGTCCACGGACGTTAGTGAACTCCACCTCGAAATGTGAAGTTGTGGGGTTTCCTAGGGCCGCTGTGTAACGTTTATTTCTTTTTTGTTGCACTGCCATTGTAGATTTTGAAGAAGAAGCGTGAAGACAGGGCGACATTTGGTGCAGCAGTAAGTGACAAAGCGCAGGGGCTAGCTTTGTCTAGAACCGTGTGGTTAGGTCGGAGCCGACCCGCCGGACGGAAGGGCTCCCAAACCCCCCTGATGCAAGGCCGCCGCTACCCCACACCGGTTACCACCCGGAGCGGCGATCCCACATCAGGATTATGCGCAACATGTGGGGCAGCCTCCTGGGGTGGTTGGCCCCAGGCGGGCCCCATGACTGTGTTGCGGGCGGCCGCGGCAACGCCGTTGCTAAGGGTCTCCCTGGCCGGCGAATCGACCCACACCACCCACACTAGACTCCGTTTCGCCCCCACTGGTCCCATGCCTGCTGCACCATACATCGCCCCGGGCCCGGCGGTGCAGCTGCTGAACCCCTAACGCAACCCAGCCTGGGCTGGGTTACTTGGGGGGCTTTAGCACAGCTGCACGGTGGTACCCCCCCGGACCAACACTGTTGTACCACCTGGTACCCACGTAGGGGCCGAAGCCACTCCATAGGTACCGTAAATTAACGAGCCTCGTCCGTTTATCAGCAGGTGCGCCACTAGCAGGTGAGGTCGCTGGGGCCCTATAGATGTTGGTAGAGCCCCTTTGCACCCAAATAATGTATGAGTCAATTTAGACAAAGATAAACGACATTACGTCCTTTAGCAGATATGTTAGGTAAATGATATGAATGATGGTTTATTTTTAAATTTGAACTCATTAAGAGCTGTAGTGCTACGATGGTGTCCATTTCTTTATCAATTATTATTTGTGCGACTAGCGGTTCAATTTGAATGTGTGAAACGCCACAAATAGTGAACATTTAGTTATTTTTATTTTATTTACAATAAACAGTAAGTACCTACAATGTACCTAGTAAATTTTATTGCTTATTGAGCGGAGCGAAGCGAAGCTCTATCTTAGACGACAAGTGTAAATCGTTTGTGTGCCGCCGTGTGACCCTTTAAGAGGTTGATAACAATTATTTCATTTAAATACCTATTCGATTGCAAGATATGTAATTTTCAGTGGCATTTTTTTTTTAGATCCAGCTCCTCCCGTCCTAACATTACATGATCACAAAATTAGATATCTTGCGCTAGTGGTGTCTTGGTCAGTTGGTAGTGGGCAAGCGGCAAACCCCCGAAAAAAATGCTTAGAAATGAAATTGACTGACCAATCAGTGAAAATGTGATTTCCTCAATACAAATTTGTACTTTTTGTAAACCTTGGACCAAAAGGCGTCGATTGGTAAGAAAACAAAATTTGTGCGGTTGGGCTATTAATTGTTATAAACAAATTAATTTTATAACTGATAAAAAAATGGTTTTTATATTAGAAAATGATTTCTAAGGGTAAAACGGGCAAAATAGAACACTTTTTACATTGTGATTTTTACGAAAAAATGCGTTTTAAAGAAGTTACAACCATTTTAAAGCGCAAAAATGGTCGCATTCGACATTTTTTATCTCGCCGAGTTTTGATCGAATTCAAAAAATCCTGCGGCAGAATACTTATCAGATACCAGTTGACGCAACTTTACAAGCGTATAATAGTGTATCTTAACTCGGAAAAACGCTTCGTGTATAAATAGATTTTACGATGTGAAAAATGTATATTTTCTCATTTTGAAAAATAGTCAGTTGAAGCTTAAGATCTGATAAGTATTATGCCGCAAGGCTTTTTTGAATTTGATCAAAACTCGGCGAGATAAAAAATGTTGAATGTGATCATTTTTGCACTTTAAAATGGTTGTAACTTCTTTAAAACGCATTTTTTTCGAAAAAAATGCCAAAGTAAAAAGTGTTCTATTTTGCCCATTTTACCTTTTTTCCAATATAAAAACCAACTTTTTATCAGTTTACAAATTGATATGTTTATAACAATAAATAGCCCACCGGCACAGACTTCGTTTTCATACCAATTGACGCCTTTTGGTCCAAGGTTTACAAAAAGTACAAATTTGTATTGGGGAAATCACATTTTCACTGATTGGTCAGTCATTTTAGTTTTTTTGTGGGTTCGTCGCTTGCCTATAGAACGTTCCTTCTGGAAAGGGAACAGCCACTGGTTTGAATCCAGTTCAAGACAATAGTTTTCATTGATTTATGATTAATATTGTAAAATTATTTGAGAATAACATTTAACGTTTGCAGGATACACTACGAGAAGATAATGGGTCTACAAATACTACATTGTAAGTACTAAATTTTAAATTGCCAATTCCTATGGGTTCTAACTTTTATGTGTTACAGAGCCTCGTCCTTTCTTTCCAAATCCCAAGTGCAACAGTTGCAGGGGAGGTTGCCTGGGGTCCCATAACTTTTTAGAGTTCCGTAGTAAAAGTCTCGGTACCCTTATAGTTTCGTCATGACTATCCGTCCGTCCGTCCGTCCGTCCGAACTTGGCTTTCCTCCCAAACGGTTAGTGCTAGAAACATGAAACTTGGTACAGATATTTACTACGCCAACAATGTGCTAAAAAAATTTAAAAATATTAAAATGTTGTTAACATGGTTTTTTGATTTAAGCACCTGTATGCGAGAGATTTAGCTTTGAAGAGCATGTTTTTCTTTCCCCCCTCTAAAATCAAATCGTCTGGCGAGAAGAACCTAAAAAAATCATGATGGTAGCCCATGTACTGAACTTTTAAGAACATCTATAGCGGATTAGATAGCTTTATTAGTTCAGGAGTTATAGAGGCTATTATGGGTGACTACAGAACCCTATTCTATGCGTTTTTAAATTTGTGTACACTTTCTTGGCGCACTGTACAAGTGGCAAGACACAAAGTTTAACATAGTATTGATAAGTGCCTCCATTTTCAGGTATCATCCTCTCTATATTTGCCGTTGGATACACCAAATATTGTTCAATTTCTTACGATGGTATTGATTTCTTGTGCATTTTTAAATGCACAGGTGCTATTGACAACAACGAACTACAATTGATAAATGAACATACTAATAATAAATACTATTATGACGACTATGATTATAGAAGGCGCTATCCAACTCCACCACCGAAAAAACTATGTAGAGTACAAGACACTTTATACATTAAGACACTAAGATATGAATTTTCGGACAAACCAGAGAAAGCTATACCATTAACGAACGGAGAACATGTGCAAGAGATTATAAATGCTATACACAGTATTGATTTGAGTGAAAACCACATGGATTCTAATCCTAGCATTAAAAAAATGGAGCTTTTAAAAACTCTTACGTATCCCAGAAATGAATTTACTACAGCCAAATTATACAACGAAGAGGATTTACCGAAGCTGTCCGAAATAGATTATTCGTATAACTTAATAAGTACAATTGATGTAAATGAAAATCTCCATATATATCGTAAACTTGAGAAACTTGATTTGTCTCACAATCAGCTTGTCTCTATACCTGATGCTATTTTTGAACCGTTTAAATATCTACATATATTAGATTTTTCTTACAATAGTATTCAGGCAATAAATGCAGGAACTTTTGAGGGTCTCAAACAATTATTAACAATTAACTTGTCGCATAACAAGCTAACAACTATACATCTATCACTATTTAGATTTAGTGAATTAGAAATTCTTAACCTTAGTGATAACCGAATAGCAAATCTTGATTCCAAAGATTTTGAACATTTAGGCAAACTTCACACACTCGACCTTAGTTCTAACATCCTGAAAGTGATCGAGACCAATGTGTTTAGATTTACAACTTTATTAAAAACCTTAGATTTAAGTAATAATACGTTAGAACACATAGAAAGTAATACCTTTTCCAATTTAACCTCTTTAAGTGGCATAAATTTCTCCAAAAATAAAATTAAAACTTTTGCAGTAAACATATTTAATAGTAGTAATATTATAACAAATTTTTCCATCTCTGAAAATAAATTACAAGGCGCATTAGTTGACGGTATGTTTGCTGGAATTAACGAGACCAAACTAGACGTTAGTAATCAGCTTTTGACAGAAGTAAATGATTACGCTTTTCGTAATATTTACAGTTTGAACACATAACTTCTGCAATCAAACAATATTCAATCTTTATCGAGTAATTGTTTTGCAACATTAGTTAATTTAGAACAATTGGATTTATCCAATAACGAAATCGCAAATATAAACTTTAATAAAAGTGATCTAAATAAACTTAAATTTTTCATTGTTCGAAATAATCTAGTTTCGGATATTAAACCTGAAGATCTCGATAATTTAAATTTGCTTGAGTTTTTGGATATATCATACAATCAAATTTCTCATTTAATACCAAGCACATTTCACTCACTGAACAATTTAAGAAATTTACAACTAAATAATAACCCGTACTCAGGGTCGCTTAACACAGGCACGTTTGATGGATTAACTGTATTACCTACACTTGAAATATCGCATAGATAATAAATACTATACAAAATGCTTCTTTCAGTAGCATGAGAAATCTAAGACAATTGACTATGACTCATTGTGATATAAATGAACTACAGTATAATGTATTTAGCGGAACAGGACATATTGAACAGTTAGATTTGTCTTACAATAAATTGACTGCATTTTTGATCAATTCAACAGAATTAAGTACATTATATTTGTTACAATTAAATAATAATTTAATAAAAACTATCTCACCAGTCACACTAAGTGGCATTGTTCAATTAAATAAATTGAGTTTGTCTAACAATATTTTACGAAATATTAGTAGTGAGTTATTTCATAATCTTGCTAAATTGTCTTATTTAGATCTTTCTTTCAATACGATGTTAAATTTGACGCCATCAATACTAGAGCACAATAAACAACTAAGTACATTAATTTTAAATGGGTCCTCTGTAAGTGACTTTAGGAGTCTAACAAACGATAACCAAATTAGTAATTTAATACTGTCAAACGCAAATATTTCAAACATAGGTAAATTGAATCTGAGTAAAATAGTAAAATTAAACTTATTAGGCTTAAGTTTTAATAATATTTCAACACTACAGTTAGGCGATTTCAATGAACTTTGCAACATTAAATCAATAGATTTAAGTTTTAATAAAATATCACACATACAACCAGGCGTGTTCAAAAATAACTCAAATCTGGTGTCTCTGAATATATCTCACAACTGCTTAATTTCTATAGATTATGGAATATTCCGTGGTTTATATGCGTTACAGATTTTAGATATGTCATACAATAAAATTAAAGATTTAGAAACTGGGAGGTTTTATGAACTCCAAGGTTTAAGTGTATTAGTATTAGATTTTAATGATATAAATTTTATTAATTTTGAAGAATTTCTCGGTACTGCAGTTACAAAACTAAGTGTTGGTAACAATCCAATACCATGTGAATCGTTTGTAAAATTTAAGAATTTAAAAATAGAAATTACAGCTATACAACGCGATGAACATAACAATGAGAACGTAAATGGAGTAGTTTGTAATAAACGTCGTAGCACTAAACCAGTGTTCGAAAACAATAATACTAACTATGACGGTGTACTCCAAGACTTACAGATATTTTTAGAAGATATGAATAGCAGAAAAATTAAACAAGTCTTAAGTGAGACTTCACATTTAGAAAAGATTTCAAATAGTTTGGACAGGTTATCTGAAATTGTCGTAATAAATAATAACACTAACATAATGCTAAGTAAAATTATGAAATCATTGAATGAAACAACTAAAAAGTCTATTATAACACCGTTGGTAAGACCAGTCGTCACACTTTCAACGCAAACACCTTTATCAATTGATAATTCTAACTTTTCTCATGTTATTTCTTATGTAGATCATATAAAAGACGAGTTAAAAGATGTAATAGCTAGAGAAACACAAAACATATTAACTCGTATGGAAACAGAATTTTCGAACAATATAAATAAAAGTCAACGATTTGAAACAATGTCCAACCAGAGACTATATTTGGATAATGATAAATCATACTTATTTATAGAAACTTATGTGGCTTTAATATTATCGGTTTCGTTAGTATTCATATTAATTGCTGTAGTTATTTACAGATTTTATAAATTCAGAACCAGAGTGTTTTCAGTTAGCTCTCATACACTAGATGTCATAGATGATTCCACTTTGTAATTTCGCCATTATTATAAATTGACTAGCGCCCAGCCACGGATCCGGAGCGATAGCCAGTACCTAACTGTGTTTTGTTACGAGTTCAAAATCTTTTCACTACAACATGCGTAGGCAGGTACCTAAAACTTTGGCATGATTATTATTATTATTATTTTTATTTATGAAATACCTACTCGTATTTAACGGTTACTCATAACAATTACAATCTAGACCTTTAACGCTAATAAGTAATTTAAATTTGACTTCATTTGCTAAAAACTTACAAAGTTAAGAATGTGTCCATTGGCACTTTTCTTATTGTCTCTTTTATAATGCAAAGACACTTTGTTCTTGTGTTCTTGAGGAACAGCACTCACTGCACTATGTAACACTAATTACACCAAACCAACTCAAAGGGCTTAGTTCTAAACTTTATTGTTGTTATTACTGTTTGTTGTTTATTGATTATTATAATATCCAGTTTTTTTTTATTCTTTCACAAAATATAATAAATACACACTTAGATAATTAAATAATCATCACTAAAATCCACTACCTAAGGTTTAATTTTGTGCTGTTATGAGACTATGCACTTTAAATTATATTACAATAAACATACAACATATTGTTTGGTAGGTCTTTTTTTTTAATTCCGCACACACGACCACAACAACCGTCTTCAAATAACCGAAATGGGACCAAATTGAAAAGGGACCACTTGGGAAGTAGTAGCTTTCATTTAAAAAAAATCAAAATCGGTTCCTCCAGTCTAGAGATATGAGATAACAAACATAAAAAAACATACAGTCGAATTGAAAACCTCCTCCTTTTTTGGAAGCCGGTTGAAACGTTGTAGCCCTTTAAATCCAGTTACACTGGCAGATTATGCTATTGGCATTAAATCCGCCTAGGCCCACCAGTTGTATCTACAGAAATATCAAAATATATCAATCGATACACAATAAAATTGAGACGAGTGAAAAATATATTTCGATACCGTGGGGAAGAAAGGTCGTAAAAGCCACTTTTGGGGAAAATGACTTAATAATGCAGTCTTGTTCAGAATTTCGCGCTGTATCGATCTGTATATTTAAAGCTTCAAAAAGTTAATAAAAATGTCTTTTACGCCCCAGTACTTTTTACATCCTAAACATTTTTTTTAAGTAAAAAATGTCTTAAATCCATTTTAAGTTTATCTTTTTAGTAATTTGGGCGTATCACTAATTTTAACAGTTTGGCTGTAACAGTAAATGTCATAATCAACTGGCTTTTACGCCGTTTTGACTTCGCTAAAAGTATAATTTTTCCTTTTACACCTTTAAATTTTTACGCTACTAGCTTCTTAATTGCTTGCGAATGCTTTACTACATTTCCAATATACCCGTAGGAGTATTGCGATAAAAGGTACGAGTATCTTATATCTTATTGTAGACTATACTCATTTTTTTTGTCATCGTCGGAAACCTCGCAGTGTTGACACCGGTGTGTGACCTCACGATGGATGCGAAACAGATAGCTACCGAAGCATCCATGCCCGGTAATGATCTGCGTCGCACGATACGTGAGGTCACCATGCCGCCTCTGCAGCCACTCGTCCAAGATCGGTCTCACCGTCGCGACGACGGTAGTTCCCCACTTAGGTTGCTCAAGTCGCACCCTCCAAGTCTCCATGAGATCCTGGCGGAGTTGGGACAGCTGGTCCTCGATTTCTCGAGTCGCAAGCCTGTGGTCCCTCCCCAGCGCTTCCTTGTGCCATTGAAACAATGACGCAAGGGCTCTCGCTTCCAGGTCCCATGGAGGGGTCCCGGCTAAGAGAGCCTCTCCGGAGATCGTGCGGTACCCCCGTATGGTTTTGACGGCCAAGGTTCGCAGAGGTCTGTTTAACAGAGTCGCGTTCACCCTGACCGTCAATCTATCCGCCCATACGGGAGCCCCGTTTAAGGCCATACCCCGCACGATGCCCTTGACTATACTTTTACTAAAGAGTAACAAACATCCATACATCCTTAGAAACTTTCAGATTTATAATATTAGGGCTAAATAAATCACTTATGGTATTAGTTAAAGCTCTATTAATATTTTAAATTTAGTTAACGTAGTTATTTACGCCCATAAAGAACTTCAGTAAAGTATCATAAATGTAGTTATGCCCTTGCTCCAATACAAAAGTTGAATTTTATAGGGCATATCCACCACTTTTTTATAATTTTTACGTCGTAACTCCAAGCTTACTTTTAAATTATACAGTTTATTCTAATTATGCGTATTTTGCTTTAAAATACATTAAAACACAAATATTTTGCACTATTCTTTATGATTATAAGTTTAAAATTGAAAGATTAAATATATTTATAGATATTAATATTATACATATACATATAGATTATCGATATTATTTTAATATTAAATAGATTTTTCTTTTTTCTTTTTTTTTTTCGTTTTTTACTTTTCCTGAAAAGTTTGTATTTTGACTTTGACGACCTTTCTTCCCCACGGTATCGATTTGTGGGTATTTTTTGGCTCCCCTAAATCGATTCAAAACATTCCTTCAGTAATGTAGCAACATTATGCTTGAGGGCTACAGACTAGTCTACTGATTTATTAAATACAATCCTGACCGCTTTCACATTACGACATCAGCAAAGGTGTTCTACTATACCATCCACTGACGTATCTTCAAACCAATAATACCAAGATACGAAATTAATTATTGTAGAAAAACCGCTTTGATAATGCCGTTAAGTGAAACCAGCAAGGTTTTACATATATACATACATACATATGGCCACGCTTCTTTCCTATGTGGGTAGGCAGAGACTATGGAATTCCACTTGCTACGATCTTGGCATACTTATAGAAGTATGCCAGGATCGTAGCAAGTGGAATTCCGTAGCTCTCCGGTTCTGGGTACTCTTAACCTGGCCTTTGGTCAAAACATCTCCGATGTGGTTGAAGTCCGTTCGCCTAGGTCGACCATTACCTGCCTGTTCATTCACGCCCGCCTTATGTATCTGTTTCGTCAATCTTCTTTCATCCATCCTTTCTACGTATGTAAGGTAAGGTTTTCTTAATTTAAATCAGTGAAATAAGTGTATAAGTGAATTAGTTTTATAATGTAGTGATGTCCTATGTCTTGTTTCTTCTCCTCTCTTCATAGACCTCTCCAATGTAATAAGGTAGTTACAGGATTGTAACGTAATGGTCACAGCACTAGGAGTCCATTGGGAACGTTAAAAATATAACCTTAAATTGTGTACCGTGTACCAAATAATTACGTTGCTCGGACTGCAAAAAATATTTTAGTTTGTATGTAACATCTGTCCTGACTTTTGGTTTGAATTACAGAATGGTGGGTTGGTTGATAAAGGCAATACTTAGCTCTCTTGTTCCATTCTCAAAATCAATGGAACTAATGAGAGAATAAATTTCTCACTAGTTCCATGGGACAAAATGACTGATGGAACTAGGTTGTGAGAACAATCCCCTATTACGTGGGACCGACAAAATTACTGGCAATGCGGGCGTACAATTCCGGTCTACCCCTTCGGGATATACCTAGGCGTGATATGTCTGTCAAATAATTACTCTCTATTTACTTACCCCTATATATCTCCCGCCGGGCACCACTGGGAATCCGCCAGGCGCTACTGGGAATTCTCTCAGTGCTTACCGGAGGCGCTCGGCAATGGACCAAAGAGAGGCCTAAAAAAAAACTTTGTATCTCGTCGAATCTTGAAAATTGGCAACTAGAAACTGTTCCACGCGGGTCATCAACTTTTAGAGATTTCATAATTGTGTTAGGTGTATAGCTTTTTTTTCGTCGTAAGGGTAGGGTTTTATCCCGCGTCAGTGAGTGAATCTGGTTGCGTGCTATGGGGCAAAGGCCCCGCAGCACGCAACCCTTCTAGCCTGCTTCTGTTAGGACGGCGGGTGGCAATCTCGCCGTCTTCAGGCCCCGATAATTGTGTTATATAGTAAGAATTACAATATAAATAATTATATACTAAAAATATTTACATTACAACCGCGTCATTGCCGACTGGGAAGTTTCCGAGAATGCTGGCTGTGTTGCTACGTTGGATGGCGATACTTATTCTTTGGGCCAGAAAATAGCCAGCCTTCTGGTCCTGAGAAGCATCGATTAAGCGTTTAGCAATGTCTCTATAAAGGCGGCGCGCGCTCGGACCCCATGACGTCAGTGTTTCAACCCCAAACGGCTCAAATATGTAATAATAACAGAACATATCCAGCTTGTTATATAGTTAATACTAAATTTAATGAATAATAAACCACTATTTCTATCCAACGTCTTAGTAATTTTCTATCTCGGTAGTTACGATATTTAAAATGTATGTGCGAGTTTAGTTACAGATAATGACATTACATCCTTTAACAATAACAGATATTTAGCTACAATGATAATGAGTGATGGGTTATTTTTAAATTTGAACTCATTCAGTGCTGTTGTGCTACGAGGGTGTCCATTTCTTTAACGATTATTTGTGCAACTGGTGATTCAGTAAATTAATATTGCAGTTAATTTTAATATCGAAGTATATTTGGTTTTTAAACGAAACAAATAATGAATGTTTTTTTATTTATATTATTTCCACAATAAACAGTAAGTATTTTTTTAATGAAATATTTTCTAGCGACATAATGAACTCGCGATTTATATTGTATTTTTTTTTTGAAAAATAAATATTTTCTTAATAGATTACTCACTTATAGAAAGTGTAATTATAAAATTACTTATAATTAAAAACAAGTTGTCCGAAAATAGGTCTGTAATAGTGTTCCCTATTCTAAACTAAACTAAAGCAACTTATTTCCCACACACACACACATATCACGCCTATATCCCCGAAGGGGTAGGCAGAGGCGCTTTACACACCTACAATTTGCAAGTTTTTTTTAGTCCCACGTAATAGGGGACAAGCCTATTGCCGTCACCGGGCACACTAGAAAGTGGGTTTAGTCCAAAATGGCCGAATTAAAGTAATTTAAACTTGTGATGAAATGTTGATTATAGGCAACAAAATCTTACGTGCCAGCCGCTGTGGGACAGACAATCCTCGGCATCTCGGACTCATTGTTGATTGTAATTGAATATGATGTATAGAAAATGGTACAACTGTCTGCTAAAACTGTATTGTGAGTACCTTTAAAATATCTAAATTTTATATTTGTCCGTTCATTCCGAATCTCATTTTCTTTCTCGAGCCTAACATAATAGTGTGGGGTATCATTTAATAGGTATTTTCAAAACATTGAGAGGTACTAAGACAATTTTTTGAATTAGGAATCCTTCTTTTATTAAATTTTAAAGTACATTTTTTTTATACCACAGGGCTTCCCCCTAGTCTCCCCTCTAAAAGCTAAACGCCTAGCTCGAAAAATCTGAATATTTCATAATGATAGTCCATGTACGTATATAACTTTCACGAAAAACTATAACTGATTAGATACCTCTATTACTTCAGGAGTTATAGACGCTATTACGGCTAACTACGGAACCCTATTCGATTCGCATTTGGCCAGTTTATTTAACATTTGTGCAGTATACTTATCTGTAGTTAATGAACTAGTGTCATCTCATGACATATAGTTTAAGCACAGTATTGATGACGATAATTGTCTCCATTTTCAGGTGTAATCATATCTATATTTGCCGTTGGATACACCAAAGCATGTTCCATTTCTCACGATGATAGTGATAACTTGTGCATTTTGAAATGCACAGGCGCTATTGACAATAACGAACTACAATTGTTAAATGATAAAGATGATTATTATTATAGAAGAAACTATGGTAGGTCAGCACCGACCAAGACTAAATGTAGAGTACAAGGCTCTTTATACATTAAGACGCTAAGCTATGAATTTTCTGAAAAACCAGAGGAAGCTATACCATTAACGAACGGAGATGTGCAAGAGATTATAAATGCTATACATAGTATGGATTTGAGTAACAAATACATGGATGCTGTTCCTAGCATAAAGGAAATGAAGAATTTAAAAACACTAAATTATTATAACAATGAATTAACTAGAGCTAGATTGTGTAACGAAGTGGATTTACCAATGCTTTCCGAAATAGACTATTCTTCTAACTTAATAAACACGATTGATGTAAATGAATATCTCCATATATATCGTAAACTTGAGAAACTTAACATATCTAATAATCAGCTTGTAACTATACCTGATGCAATTTTTGAACCATTTGATTGTCTGCATATATTGGATTTATCTTACAATAGAATTGAGGTAATAAATGTTGGTACTTTTGAGGGTGTAAGAAAATTATTAACACTCAATTTGTCACATAACAAACTAACACGTATACATTTGTCACTATTTAGGTTTAGCGAATTAGAAATTTTGAACCTTAGTGATAACCAAATCGCAAGTCTTGATTCCAAAGATTTTGAACAATTGAGCAAACTTCATACACTTGACCTTAGTTCTAATATCTTGAAAGCGATTGAGACAAATACGTTTAGAACGACCACTTTTCTTAAAACCTTAGATTTGAGCAATAATACGTTAGAAGACATAAAAACTAATACCTTTTCAACTTTAACTTCTTTGAGTAGCATAAATTTTTCCAAAAATAAAATTAAAACTTTTCCAGTAAACTTATTTCAAAATAGTAATATATCTTCATTTTCTATTTCTCAAAATAAATTACAAGGCGCATTAGTTGACGGTATGTTTGCTGGAATTAACGAGACCAAACTAGACGTTAGTAATCAGCTTTTGACAGAAATAAATAATTACGCTTTTCGTAATATTTACAGTTTGAACACATTACTTCTTCAATCTAACAATATTCAATCTTTATCGAGTAATTGTTTTGCAACATTAGTTAATTTAGAACAATTGGATTTATCCAATAACGAAATCACAAATATACACTTTAATAAAAGTGATCTAAATAAACTTAAATTTTTAATTGTTCGAAATAATCTAGTTTCAGAAATTAAACCTGAAGATCTTGATAATTTAAATTTGCTTGAGTTTTTTGATATATCATATAATCAAATTTCTCATTTAATACCGAGTACATTTCACTCACTGAACAATTTAAGAAATTTACAAATAAATAATAACCCGTATTCTGGGTCCCTTGACACAGGCACGTTCGAGGGATTAAATTTATTGCCTACAATTGATATATCGCGTAGTTTGATAAATACAATACAAAATGCTTCTTTCAGTAGCATGAGAAATCTAAAACAATTGACTTTGACTCATTGTGAAGTAAGTGAACTACAGTTTAATGTATTTAGTGGAACAGGACATATTGAACAGTTAGATTTGTCTTACAATAAATTGACTTCATTTTTGATTAACTCAACAGAATTAAGTATGTTATATTTGTTACAATTAAATAATAATTTAATAAAAACTATCTCACCAGTCACATTAAGGGGTATTTTTCAATTAAATAAATTGACTTTATCTCACAATATTTTAGAAAATATTAGTAGTGACTGTTTTCATAGTATTGCTAAATTGTCTTATTTAGATATTTCGTTCAATAAGATGTTAAATTTTACGTCATTAATGCTAGATGACAGTAAACAACTAAGTACATTAAACATAAGTGGAGTACCGGGTATCAACTTAATGAGTCTTACAAGCGATAACAAAATCAATAACCTAGTATATTCGAACGCAAATATTTCGAACATAAGTAAGTTTAATCTAAGTAAAATAGTTAATTTAATTTCATTAGAATTAAGTTTTAACAATATTACTACACTACAATTAGGTGATTTCAATAACCTTTATGCTATTAAATTAATAGATTTAAGTTTCAATAAAATATCACACATACAACCAGGCATGTTTAAAAATAACTCAAATTTGGTCTCTCTGAATATATCTCACAACTGTTTGACTTCTGTCGATTATGGAATATTCCGTGGTTTATATGCGTTACAGACCTTAGATATGTCATACAACAAAATCAAAGATTTAGAAACGGGGAGGTTTTATGAACTCCAGAGTTTAACTGAATTGATATTAGATTTTAATGAAATAAATTTTATAAATTTTGAAGAATTTTTCTATACTACAGTGACAAAGCTAAGTATAGGTAACAATCATATTCCATGTGAATCGTTTGTAAAACTAACTAATACAAATGTGCAAATCACAGCTATACAACTTGATGAACATAACAATGAGAACGTAAATGGAGTAGTTTGTAATAAACGTCGTAGTACTAAACCAATGTTTAAACACAATAATACTAACTATGATGGTGTACTACAAGACTTACAGAAATTTTTAGAAGATATGTATAGTAGAAAAATTGAACAAGACTTAAGCGAGACTTCACATTTAGAAAAGATTTCAAGTACTTTAGAAAGGTTATCTGATATTCTCATTATAAATAATAACACTAACATAATGCTTAGTAAAATTATGAAATCATTGAATGAAACAACTAACAAGGCTATTATAACGCCGATGATAAGAACAGTCGTCACACGTTCAACGCAAACTCCTTTATCAAATGATGACTATAATGTGTCTCATGTAGTAGCTTACGTAGATCACATAAAAGTCGAGTTGGAAGATGTTATAGCTAGAGAAAAACAGAACATATTAACTCATATTGAAAGAGAATTATCGAACAATTTAAATAAAACTCAACATTTCGAAACAAACTCCTACCAGAGACAAAACTCGGATGATGTTAAAGGTAAATCATACTTATTCATAGAAATTTACTTAGCTTTAATATTATCAGTGTCATTGGTGTTTGTATTAGTTGGTGTAGTTATTTACAGGATCTACAAATCCAGGACCAGAGGGTTTTCAGTTAGCACTCGTACACTAGCCGGTGCCATAGATAATTCGTCGTTGTAATTTTTCCTATATAGCGCTTGTGGTTTCACTGTTGAGTTACGAGTTGGAAACCTCTTCACACACTCACCATGCTTATAATATTGCTTGTACCGTTTGCACATATACAAATTTACTGGTAAATAATTGTAACTAAGTCTGTGTGTGTTCAACTAGTTGTATATTAATAAAAAATAAAATGATATTCATGAAGTATTTTTTTTGAATTTATTGGGTTATTTTTTGGGCAGCCTAAATCGATTCTGAACATTGTTTCATTGTAGTGGCAAAAGTTTGGTAATTACTATTTTATTTATTTATTATTTAACAACACATAAGCTTTGCTTGAGTACTACAGTCTAAAGCCTGTATGATCTACTCCTTCGGTGTTCATGTTTATGATTACGATATGTTTTTATTTTATTCCTGTTTTAGCCCCTTTGGTCTGATAGATCATTTTGTATAATTTTATCAGCAATAGGAAATTCTTGTTAGTACTAAGATACCGATAAGATTTAAGTTCATTATTTATTATACTAGTGGTCGCCCTATGTTCAAACAGTAGACCTCGCGAACATTAAAAACATTTTTTGGATTTTCCCCCTCAATCCAAGAAAGCTCACTGATAAAGATTTGAATAGCCGAAAAATTTAACAAGATTTATGTGAGACGTTATACTTGGAAAATATTTCAAATAGGTACTTTAGAATAATAAATAATAGCATTAACATAATTCTAAGTAAAATTTTGATTTCATTGATATGAATGTAACTACAAAAAAGACTGGTACAACACTGATTTTAAGACCAATCGTCACACGCAATGCAAACTCCTTTATCAAATAATAGGAGAAAACATGACATATTAACTCATATTGAAAGAAAATTATTGAGCAATAAAAATAGAACTTTAAATTTAGAAACAAATTCTTACCAGAGACAAAAGTTGGATGATATTAAAGATAACATATTTATTTATAGAAACCGATGCTCCCAAGCAACAACCCGGTAATCGTAAAATCTAAATTTTATAGGAGAGCAGATTTACTTATTTTATGAAATATCTTTTTAACCAGTGGGACTATTGAAGTCAATGATATATCAGATGAAAGCTATTTATTTGTGGATTTAAACTGAGCTATTAATATGATATTACTTTCATTCAAAATCTTGTAAATAACAAAAATAAATAATACCTAAAATTCTATTCATAAAATATACAGGTATAAGTACTTACGGAATTATTGCAGTAAATTTATGAAACAAAATATTTCGTAATTTTATATTATGAGCTTTTACAGTGTTATATTTTATTATATAGGTGATACATAATGCGTTATTATGGAGTTATTGTGGTATTGTTTATAAACTCTATAAATGGTATTGATAAATAACATTATTATTGCAAGTAAGTGTATTATATATTGTATTATATATTGTATTATATATTGTATTATATACGTCTTACCTGTGTTACCCCGGCTATGTCATCGAGGAACAATTTCGAGACAAAGCCGGGGTGTGCGTGTTCGTTAGGGCGGATGTTTGCTGCCGCCGGTTGCGCTGCCTAGAGAACCCCTCCAATTCCGTCCTTTGGCTGCACGTAGACCATGGCTCTATGAGCCAGATCTACGTGTGCGTCTACCGTTCCCACACAGGGGATTCTGAGACAACAAAGCTCTTCCAGTACCTCGGCGAGTAGGCTGATGAAGCGCAGGTGCGGTTCCCGAACGCTGACCTAGTATTTCTGGGGGACTTCAATGGCCATCACATTGAATGGCTGGGGTCCCTCAAGACTGATCATGCGGGTAGGGCCGCCCATGCGTTCGCTCTCTCCCACGGTCTGACCCAGATGGTATGCGGGATCACCCGGATACCAGACAGGTCAGATCACGCGCCCGCTCTGCTGGATTTACTGCTGACGAGTCGCACAGCCCAGTACAGTGTTTCGGTAGGAGCCCCATTGGGTAGTTCCGACCACTGTGTTGTTCACGCTGGCATGAAGGTATCACCTCCTGCACGAGCTGTACAAACGTCACGACGACTATGGCACTACTCGTCAGTGGATTGGGACGGTCTACGCGATTATTATGCGTCCGTCCCCTGGAGCCAGCGCTGCTTTGTAGGAAAGGCTCCCTCGGATAGCGCTTCTGCGATTGCTGGCGAGATCAGTTTAGGGATGGAATGTTACATCCCTATCACTGATGTCGCCAGTATCCGCAGAGCCCGTCCCTGGTTCGGGCGAGATTGTGCCAAAGCTGTTCGACAAAAACAGTCGGCATATCGCGCCTGGATCAGGGCCCGGGCTGTGCGCGACCCAAACGTGGGCCACCTCAAAGCAGCGTACAACCGGGCCACAAAATCCAGCAAGAGGGCCGTTAAGAGAGCGGATGCCCAGCGCATCTCGCAGGAGCTCACTTCCCATCCCACGGGCAGCCGTTGATACTGGCAACTGGCCAAAGCCGTGCAATCTAACTTCTGTCAGACCTCGCTGCCACCGCTGCGTTACCCAGATGGAACACTGGCTCACAAAGCCCAAGAGAAAGCGGATATGCTCACAGACCTCTTTGCGGCTAATTCCCGGGTCGACGACCGTGGCCTGCAGCCCCCCGCCATCGCCAACTGTGGCCACACTATGCCTGATATTGAACTCAGGCAATGCGATGTACGGGCAGTGCTGCGATCACTCGACACGCGGAAAGCCAGTGGCCCTGACGGCATTCCGGCGGTAGTACTACGGAAATGCGCAGCTGAGTTGTCTCCTGTACCAACTCGTCTGTACCGCCTGTCTTACTCTACAGGAATCGTGCCGGAGGTCTGGAAGGAGGCGAACGTACAACCGATCCCCAAGAAAAGGGATCGGTCTGATCCAGGCAACTATCGACCCATAGCTGTCACCTCAGTCATCTGCAAGGTGTTTGAGCTCATCATCAACAAGCAGCTCATGCGATACCTCGAAGATCACTCGCTAATAAATGATCAGCAATACGGCTTCAGGCCAAAACGATCAACGGGTAATCTTCTGGCATTCGTAACGCATGTCTGGGGTGAGGCTATGGAAAGGCACGGCGAGTCCTTGGTGATTAGCC